>OY776676.1:41456062-42656062 GCA_963675555.1 Leptura quadrifasciata | reverse complement strand
TTACTATACTTTCAAAATATCGGTCAGCAATCTGTAACAAACTTACTTTGAATTTGTCGTCTACCGTATTTCTGCTTGATTCGAATTCTGGCGAATCCAAGAACTCACATGGTAATATGGGGTGTAAAAATTGATTATCCGATAGAACATTTACCTAAAACAACAAAAATTTTATTAAATATTGTCTAAACACTGTGGCAATCTGTCAAAATTCTCTCCTTTTTTGAAGATATTTTCCCTTCCAAAAACAACCACAGAATCTACAAAAGAGCAGAATTATACACAGGCATAGAAATAATGATTTGAGGTCGACTTTCGAGAAGTTTTTTCTAGATCAGATTTTATTGGATAAATGACAGATTTAGGTGTAAATAATAATAAAATAATAATAGTGCGCAAGCACAGTTTTGGTTGGAAGACATGGTTGGAATACACTTTTAAGCAAAAAAGTGCATTTTTTGCTATTTTTTCGAATTTTTTCGATAGTTTTTCAAATATAATAGTTTAAAAATAATTAATATTGACTAGAAACTTTTTATTTTATTATCACATAAACTTTATTGTACATATAGTCATTTTTGACCCTCCAGATGCAATTTTTAGCCCTTGATTGCATCCAAAAGTGCATTTTATGCATGCATAAAAGCAATAATTTTACTAATGCTTTAATATGCAAACGGAATGATTGCTTAAATAGCGAACTAATTGATGCTTCACACATCTAGAAACAGCTGAATCTGAAATAATAGAAATTGAAGTGCAACCGAGAGTGCAACCTTCTCGTTTTAGGGATGTAGAACAAAATGAAGAAGAAGATGAACCAGAGTACATTGACAACAATGATGTACGTGAAGACAGCAGTGACTCTTCAGATGGTGAACCTCCATCAAAACTTAATTTTAAAAACAAGTTTTAATAAATAATATGTACATGCATTGTAAATATAATAAATTTTATCCTTAACAAAAAATGAAACATTTCTTTTACTTTTTTTATCTATAAATACTTTGTAATTAAAAAAAAATAAAAATTTATAAAAGCAAATTCATAGATGCTATTTTTATGGTCTTTTTTACGTTTTAAGTGAAAAAAACGTGAAAAAAGCACTTTTTTATTTAAATTCCGGGCCATTTCCGGTCAGCCATTTTGAATTTTTCAATTTTCATATCAGATCCGTAATCAGAGACCATGAAAAGCCCCGAATATAAATTTTTTCCGAGATATATTTAATATTAAACATTAGTAAAATTATTGTTTTTTATGCATGAATAAAATGCACTTTTGGATGCAATCAAGGGCTAAAAATCATCTGGAGGGTCAAAAATGACCATATGTACAATAAAGTTTATGTGATAATAAAATAAAAAGTTTCTAGGCAATATTAATTTTTTGAAACGATTATATTTTAAGAACTAGTTGATAAAATAGCAAAAATGCATTTTTTTGCATAAAAGTGCATTTAGATATGTCTTCCAGCCAAAACTGTGCGTAGGTTTTCTTGTTATTTACACCCAAATCTATCATTATATTCAATAAAACCTGATGGAGAAAAAACTTCTCGGAAATCGACCTCAAATCATTATTTCTGACGGCCTGACAGTATATCAATAATAAGTAACATCCACACCTGAGCCGCTTACGTCAAAAGAACAGTCAGAAGGTACTTCTTTTCACCACTATAAAAACCCTCTGATTCTTCTTTTGATATAAACATCCTAAGCGTATAGGTTATTTTTCAGTAACATAGACAGTTCTGTTATTTTTATATGTAGATTCTATGGGTATTTTTAACAAACATATGATAAATGTGGCGGAAAATTCCCAAAAAGAAGAGAGAATATCTAAATTAGGTGTTTTTAAATTACGTTCTAATTAACATATCTCTATTTCATTCAACACAAAAATTTCTGAGTGTTTCTGGAGGAGTACCTGTAAATATTTAAGATATACTTGTCTATCCTCAAGCGCTCCTTTTGAAAAATAAGGAGTCAAATTCTTAAAAGCGCATTTAATTGATAATTCAGTATTTCAAAATAAATTCGATAATGGATATTAATTTGAACAATGCCCAATACAAAACAAGTTGATTATGTCAAGTCCAATGCAAAACAATTTATTTCAGCGTGTTTATTGCTACACTAGTCATATACCGTCATCATTATGACACAATAGAAGAGTCGGCAGCAGCAAGAATACTTATTGGTGCCAGTTGGTGGTACACAAGTGCCATTGGTACCCATACAATACACACATATAGTGGAGTAAAATCGCTCCTCTATCTCTTTTATTTCTGGTAATTTTTTTAAGGTATAACCAAATGGAACCTTCACCATTTTATAAGGTTTAATTTTGGTCATAGATACAAATGGATTTCTACAACTTTTTTAATTTTACAAAATCGCTTTGTTCATGTCTGAGAAGTAATTTGAAAAATGTGTTTTTTAAAACATACATTGCTCTATTAAATCAATTAGAGCTACGCTTATGATTTTTTGTACATTTACTCAAATAACTATAGCGCTTCTAACGACACTCTCCAAATTTTCAAAATGTATGGCCTTTTCGAGAAAATAAGCCCTGTAACGGTTATGGGGTACCCTATTTAATTACAAAAGAAATCCTGGTAATTATGTTTTCTAGTTAATTTAATTACTATTTATTTATCTGAAGGATAAACAAATAAAATTGGCCATTTGCGTGATCGTCTAGTTATATTAGTGTAGGACCCAAATTTCGTTGTGTGTGTAGTAACCCTTTTTAATTATCCCAGGTTCTTTTATATAAAGTTTAATATTACTTGTTTCTGTCTGATACGATATACTTTAGAAAATTAATCACTCTGTTAATGGAAATATCTGTTAAACTTGAACACACTGTCTATTAATTGAGAGACCTAGTTAATTGTATATGTTATTTATGTAGTATCTTATTACTCAAAATTGCACTGTACATTTATAGTTGAAGTTTGCTTTCTATTTTGCTTTTGAAATTAAAACATTTATTTAGTTTATTACTTATATGACGAAAAGGTAAAGGTGAAAGAATAAGACAATAATTGATGGGAAAAAATAGTAAAAAAAACCCATTTTATTTTATATAAATTGATGCAACAATAGTCGAACATGAAATCAAAAATAATCCAAATATTTGAGACAATTGTCTAAATACTATAATAGGAATAGTAATGACCATACTATAGATATATTGAGTGTTTTGATGCAATAACAAGAACTTATACAAAAGTATGCTGTGTTATTTTAATAGTAATTAGAGTTGTGGCAAATGCCTGAATAAACATATCACATGTCTACATTGAGAAATTAATATAGTCAAGAATAAGAGCAGTGACAATAATCTATGTACATAATAATTAATAATTAAACTACACAGAAATTAGACTATCATTTCCTCCGACGGTGCCAAGGCCGGAGCCGGGATTCGAACCCAGTGGCGAGATACTCGTGTGATTAATAGCGATTGCCACCTCGCATCTCAAACAGCACGGCTATCGGCCAGACAATACTTATTTTAAACAGTTGTGACAATAGTCTGGGAATGATAACATGAGTGAACAAACGTCAAAGATGTTACTTCGAAACAAAGAGAACGCAACTGCAGTGTCAAGGTTTACAGACATAACAGAGAATAAGTGTTTCAAACTAACAAAAGTTATTTGATATTTTCTGTAGTAGTTGGCTACGGCGCCTGGTTTCAGTGAAAACACTCACGAGCTGTGGGAATGAAACCTCCCTTTTGCAAGTAATTAATAGTTGTGATTTATAGTTTTATTATAGTTGTGCTCTCGTCTACTTATAAGAAATATAGCAGGATACAATATATGATAATTACCGTCTGCACCTAACCAATCGGCTTAAATAGTATTAGAAAGAACAATCTAAACAACGCTGGAAATTTGATTTTCTGTCAATTGACTGATAAACTAAACAGCAGTAGTAAGTGTTTAGCACCGAACAGATGTTAACATGGGGTGGCCGGAAAGATCGACGACCTTACAGATTGGTGTAGACAAGTGTCCTTAAAACAGCGGACTGTTAATTTTAAATTTAGATGGAACTCCGATAGTCCGTAATGCACCCATTTTACTGTTACGTTATGCAAACACGTTCACAAACAATTACGTTTTCGTAGTCACGAGAACTTTACGTCGTTGACAATTTAGTAGTTAAATAAATAAAATTGGTTGAAGTCTCCAAAGACTCTTATTACAGCTCTTATATCAGCGTAAAGCGCCTAAGAAAAAGTATTTATAAACTTGTAGTGTATGGTCAAAAACTATAGTTCTTGAATATAAACTTGTTATTTTGCAAACGCAAACTTCCCTAGTAAAATATTCAGAAAATGAAATTTTGTGAATTAAAATCGTGAATAAAATCATAACTGAATAACCGCCAATTTCCCCTATTACACCCCGTCGAAACCAGAAATAAATGCAAAGTCTCGAAATAAGAAAGTAATCACCTTTTAGAAATTTGTGCCTGCAGAATTTCCGTGCGCCCTGTATAGCGTTATGTCGCCCGTGAATGTTCTTCCCCAGCTTCTTCATGTTTAACGTACTCGTTGAGCATCGTAGAGACGTTGAAACGGCACTTCATAAAAAGTGCGTTAAACCAGTGAATATCTGCGAGATGCATAGCAAAATTAAATGTGGATTTTCTTGGATCGTTTGACTTGTAGTTTAGATAATTAATCCCAATACTACCATAAGAATAGCTAGCCCAGAGGGTCAGCGATGTGACTTAGGTAAAATATCCACACAATAACACCATAAGAACAGCGAGCCCGAAGGGTCAGCGATGTGACTTAGGTATATTGAAATGCAATTACTCAGGAGCACAGCGAATGGTAGCATTCGGCGATGTAACTCGGGAGTGATAGAAGAGGCATCTCCTCGGTAAACAAGCTGGTTTTCTTTTTATATGATGCGCGACATCACCCTTCCACTCGAATCTCACACTTCATGTAGGAACTATTTACATTAACAACATTAATAACGTTGGATACGACGTAGCTCTGCATAGACTTTTAGGATGACAACCAACTCTCTATCTTTTTCTTTGGTTAAGGTAGAAAAGTGTAAGCGATTCCATACTATGGGAATACACGAAGTACTTGACGTTTATCTGAATATACTATAAACAAACCCTGCGATTTTATGTAAATTCTGTCTCAAAATTGTAGCGTTTAACTTTGCTTTAAAAATATAATTTTAAAATGCATTCTGGTAACTTTATTGTGTCCAATATTAAACGAGTAAATAAATGTAAAAATGAAATGAATTAACTGCAATAATTACTTGAATTTGGAAATATAAATAGGAAAAAACTAAATTTATATATGGGGTATATACAGGGTGTTTCAGCCCCAAAGTCTCCACTAGCAAATCCTGCATTGAAAACTTCACCATGCGAGCAAGTATGTTAATAAATCAAAATTTATTTATGTATAATATGAAGTCAAATATAGACAAAACTATAGAGAAGTTTTTAAAAAAGATTCGGCTCAATAGGTCTCATAGTTTTCGAAAAATTGAATTTTTAATGCGTTTCATTTTCACAGTTAATATAATGCGCCGGACCCGCGGGGTCGCACCTGTATTTTGCAATAATGTTCGATGATGAGTCGTACAGTGTTTATGTATTTAGCAAGTGTCTAGGATATTGTAGAGTAATCTCTTTCGTGTTTACTATTTATGTATTAAAATTTGGCAAGTAAAGTTTCGTAAGTAAATTCTTATATGAAAACTAGGCGAGGACAAATGATTTTAGCTAATTTCTTTTGAAAATGAAGCAAAATTGGTTATGTATAGTTTGTAGGAATCTTTGTGACTCTTCTAAGGACATGATTGTCAACAAACCAAAAAAAAAAAAATTCTAAATTTAATAACAGCAGCTGACTCTCGGCAAAATGAATTTGTCAAGAATATTCTTATTCATAAAAATGCAATATTGTCTGGTATGAAAAGTTTTAAATTTCATACATATTGTAAAATTTCGTATATTAGGCGAGGAAATAAGTTAATGCCTTCCGACCCTTCTACTTTGCCGAGTACTAGTTTAAATAAGCTGACGAAAAAAAATTAGCAGTAGGTCTCGATAAGTATAAATTTTAATTTACATTTTTTTACTTTCTTGCTCCATTTCTGAGATAAAGTGGTTGAAAACGCCCTCCAAATAGCAGAAAAACGATAATTTTTTCTTCATAGAAATGTGACTTTTAAAACCCTATACAAAATATGCTCATACCTATAATTTCTAATAATTTCTTTAAAATTTTATCTTTGGAGTCCAAAACAAAACAAAACAATACAAAAAAAAGAATGTTTTCAAAGGTCTACTGAAACAACACATTTTTTTCTATTATAGCCTCTGTATTATATGGTTTTGTAATCAGTTTCTAATTAATATTTTCAATCCATTAGGTACAGGACAATCGCAGAAAGCAACATCTTGCTGTATATGAATCCCTTCGCTTTCGCATGACAGAGAGAGAAAATTAGCTGCGAAAAGCCGACCGCGTTTCTGGATGTTGCCTCACTTTACGAATATCTTACATACTTAATCTTGATAAATGTACGATCAATTGTAATTTTTTTTCAGTTTTTATTTTTTCTTAAAATAAATAAGTGCCTCACTTTTCTAATTTCTATTGCCTAGAGTTAATTTATATAAACAGAATATATCATTTTCAAAATTAAAAATTTTCTAGAAATAAACTTACAGATTTTGCAAACAAACTATCACAGGACCAAATTATATATATTTTTAAAAGTGACTTACTTTTCCAGAGAGCAAGAGTCCAAGTCTGTCAGTCCTTGTTAAGTTTTGTACTGCGTAGGCCTCTCCAGCATGTAAAGACATAATTTGTGCAAAATCAACGCTAACCATCCTTTTAAATTGCAACCTAGAAAGCTTCAACTTATATTTTAGATAATAATTGTGGAAATTTAATTATAGTTACTTTAAATGGTTCAAACAATGTATGATAAGCTTCTTCCAGTTCAGGATCAAACTTGACGGGTCTCAGCTGGTACAAAATGTGGAAGACTTGCGCCATATTCATTAACATAAAGGCAAAGTTCCATGTAAATACATCTGGAGCACATATAATGTTCCACGCCCACGTTGAAAACAACAATAAACCTAGAATTATGAATCATCATTATCTTCAAAATTCAAATTCAGCAGAAACAAACCAAGTATGAGCCAACAGTGCATAAATAAAACACCTCGTTTGGAGCACGTCGATGAATAAGCAAGGACGAAGCAGAAATTGGCAAGCTGATATAGGATGTGTTGGGGATCCTTCCAGTAGTCGCACCAAGGCCACCATGTTCCTAAATTTGATAATCGAGTAATTGATACATTCATTGTGGTTAAAAATTTATTAACAAATGATGTTGCAAATACTACAACCATTAAATTCAAATGGGTGTTCCATTACGTACATGTTGTATGCCGAGTGTAACACGAAAATGGTATATCCTCAATTTTTTATTTATTTTTCCAGGTAAATGATTGAAACTTGGTACACTTGCTTGCGAAGAAGTAGTACAAGTCTTAAATAAGAAAATGACCTTTATTTAGTTGTCTAAATTGTTCTTTTTTGGAATTTAATTATTGAAATTAACTTAAGAATTGAAGTATATATTTCAGTCTGTTGTAATAATATTAGACCAAGAGATAACGACTGATTTTGTGCGATGATTAGTAAACGTCTGTCACTGCAATATTCTTTTCACATATGTTATAAGTACCGTGTAAATGTATATTACACATCTGTTGAGCAGTCCGATCTATTTTTAAATAATTTTTCAAATTGTTGACAATGCAAATAAGAAAAATTATTCATAAACGTCTGTTATTGGTTTTAAAGTGATATTCGAGAAAAAATAATCCAGCGCTGGCACATTGACAGACGTTTTTTATCTGTCCGTTCGCTTGGTAGCATATATGTGGAAATGTTCCAAAAATTGTTAAAATTGTTTTATTGATAAATGTCTGTCAATATGAAATACCCAAGTTTCGGTCGTAGAAAAGATGAAAAAGAATGTGACAGACTATTTGAGTAGTCTCGAATATGCGGCACATGTCACCAAACGTTTCATCAAAGTGATATATACGTTGGTTAATTAATAAACATTTGTCACTCGAATACATGATTGTTCATGACAAATTAATAACGATAAACATTTTGATAGACGTTTTGACAGATTATACAGTACTGACAGACGCAAGTAAAGACATGCAAGTGTCGGATTAAAACAATTCAATTAATAAACGTCTGCCACATCGTTATTATAAAATATATGTCGTAAAAAACGATTTTGCAAAGTGACAGACCAATTCAATGATCATTATCGAGTCTATTTGACATAAAATGGACAAGAAAATTGCTTATTACAAAGAGAGTGACATAGATAACTAATAAATGTCTGTCGTTTCATTATTATGAAATATATGTTATAAAATGAAAATATTTCAAAAAAAAGATGATTCCCTTCATCATATTCAAGTCTACCAGATTTACCATGGATGAGAAAACTGATTATTTAAAAGGAATAATGTAGACGATTAATAAAGGTCTGTAATTTCATTATTATGAAATATACGTTGTAAAACATTGTTTTTCAAAAAACAGGCTATTTCGGTGATCATTATCGAGTCTTTTGTCTTACAATGGACGAAAAAATGTATTAGTCTCAAGGAAATGATGTGGACATTAATTAACCTGAATCATTTTATTTTTTATTATTACAAAGTATTTTTTATCAATGCTAAAATAAGTAAAAATGAAGAATTATGCTTGGTTGTCTTATATTTAAAACTATATTTGTAAAGAAACGGTATGTATAATTTTCAATAGAACAACATTTTAAATATGACAATTTGAAAAAGTTTATATCACAATGAATCAAATTACAACGTAAATAATAGTATTTAATATTTATTCGTTGCTCTATTCTTATTTAAAATTGCTTGTAGGCTCCTAGGCATTGAAAGATCTAAATTTTCTGTAATTTGGGTGTCAGATAAACTCTTCCCAATTCTCGAGAAAGATAATTAATTTCTTTATTTTCTAAAATTATCAATCGGATTAATGTCGGCACTTTTAGAAGCCCATAGTTTAGAAGCTCAGTAGTTCTTCTACATTATTATATCGGAGCCATCGGTTCGTATTACGCCCTGTATGTATAGAGCAATTATCGTGCTGGAAAATATAATTATCATCTAAAAGTATGACAGGAATTAAGATGGGGATTCAATAAAACAACACACACCCAATCTTCTTTGAATAATCCATGACATGGTATTAACAGAAAAAGTCCCGATTTAATTGGATCATATGCAAAGTTGTATGTAAATCTACGAGGGCTATAAATATGAATATGTCCATCATTACACGACTGCGACTGGAAATTTTTTTCATCAGAAAATATGGCTTTTGATCAAAAGTCTTCATTGTTCAAGATATAGGGCAAGGTCATTGCTTGGAGGGAAGACAAATAACAATGTAAAATATCACAAACCACAACTAAGTATTTTGCAGTTAGCACTCTTGACTTGTTTACCCACAAGCAATCAACTAACAAGTGAGATTATACGGTTGAGAGTGGAAATGACCCAGTACATCTATTTATATTGTATTCAGTAACAATTGCACTTATAGACCATTCATTTCCCAATTTGGAAACAATTCTGATCTTCTGAATTTCTGTTAGTTGTCTATCATTACGAACAATTGACAAAAAGCTTAAAATTTCAAAAATTATTAATTTATCACAACTTCAGATCGACAAAAGATAAGAGTGTGACAGGATAGGCCAATATTTGTTAAGCTGCTTTAAATCTTAAAACATAATATTTTTAGTCGCAAACTCCTCTATAAAATCCTTATTTTACTATAAGGAACGTAACCACCTGCAACCAACAGCTGCTCTCCGGGTTATATGCCCCGCCGAGCGCTGAATTACAAGTTACAAGCCTGGCGCGTTAAGTGTAATAATTGCATATTACCATCAAAATGCTAATGCTTCAATTGCATCAAGTAGGATCAGTCTTGCGGCTGGTGTTTGTTGCAATCGAACTAGGTGTTTTTTCTTCTCAATAGAAAACGTCTTGTATTAAGCCTATACCTAAGAAAAAAATTAGGGATGTACGACCCATTAGCTTGTTGTCAGTTCCTTTAAAGTTGAGGGACCAGTTACATATAAGCAACTTTCTGAATATGTTCTTCAAAATCCAATAATTTCTTTTAATCAGTTCGGATTACGAAAAGGTTTCGGTATTTCTACAAAAGATTGAAAGTCGTGAGTCTGCCTTCTGAATTTAAGGGTTATTTAATTTCTGTGGTGTTTATTTATTATTATTTATTATTGACGATACGAAAGTCACCTCTTTTGACTTGATGTGACTAAAGCTTTTGACTCCTCAGATATTAATTAATAAATTGTAATTTCAATTATGTATGTATATATTGCATGTTTTATATTTCTGTGCCGGCGAAAGGTTGAAAATTCACATTGTTGCTATACTTCCTTGTGAAAAAGTTTGTATTCATTTCATACTGCCTAGTTTCGTATTTTACTGCATTTCATTGCATTTTGTTGTATTGTATTGTATTGCATTGTATTGTATTGTATTGTATTGCATTGCATTGCATTGCATTGCATTGCATTGCATTGCATTGCATTGCATTGTACTGTACTGTACTGTACTGTACTGTATTGTATTGTATTGTATTGTATTGTATTGTATTGTATTGTATTGTATTGTATTGTATTGTATTGTATTGTATTGTATTGTATTGTATTGTACTGTATTGTATTGTATTGTATGATGGGTACTGTACTCTATTGCATTGTAATTACAACACATTAATATCTTTATCATACATGCATTGTAAAAACTTTTATCTACAATCATCGCAAATTGATCAAATCCATCATATAAAAAAAATAAAAATCAGTTATTCATAATGCAAGTTATTTATGGATGACAATCCTAAACTGTGGTAACCAGCTTGCGAAGGATGCGTTTATTGTTAAAAAGTTTATTTATCAAAAGTTATAGCATAAATAAAGGTATGCCCGATTCAGATATTCCGTCAGGTATAAGAAGAAGCTGCTAAAAAATCTGTAATAAATATGTATAACCATTTGAACAGAGCCGTTTAGATAGAAGTAAATTAGTATTAATCAACCCTATTTGATTCAAAAATTCTATTAGGCGAGCGGGAAGCACTCCTAAAATGAGCCCATAGTGAGCATGGCAGTCCTAATGGCTGAATTCAGTTTTTTCTTATGTTTTCGAAGTCACTAAATATGAATCTAAAGTTAGTTAGCAAAGAAAAATGAGGTGTCCATGTATAAAATCATGTTTTTGTGAAAAACGAAAGAAAAAAAATTTCATGCTTTTCACATTTAACTCGCTATATCTCCGTCAGTTTTAATTATTTCATTTTTAAATTTGATGCACTTATTAATACGACCTGTCCGAAATTCCCTCGACATTTATTCATTTTGTGACAAATTCTCAAAGTAGCACTGCCAGGTTCTGCAAATTTTTAGATACCATCGCAAAAGTTGAGTGAGGAAGTTTCGAATCTCAAATAAATAATTATCTAACATTAAAATATAATACATTATGATGTTTTGTGGAAAGTTTCAGCTTTTCATATTTAAATAAAAAAAAGATATGCGTCTTCAAAGTTCAGCGTCGAGCTGATTGCTTCGGCGGGGATTAACTTTGACTATTTTACATTATAAATCACATCGATATGTATAAATTATTTTTTATATGTTTATAAAATGTATCGAGTGCATAAGTATAGAACTTTATCCAAATGAAAACTATTTATTGCCAAAATTATTCATTTATTTCATCAATATATTACTACAACAATCCTTACAACTACAAACATCACAGCATTTCAAATGAGATACAACGCAAGGACAAATCACATTTGAGCAAACATTTTTCCCACTGCAAGAACAGAAATATTTTTGTAAAATATCTATTGCAGTGGGTTCTTCGTAGTAATCAAAATTAAATTTTTCGCCTTCTATCGACCGTCCAAACTTTCCCACGTCTTCGGAAACAATTATTGATTCAGTAGCTTGTTTCTATTTATTTGCTTGCCAAAGAGCTCGCAAAATGTACTTCAACATAGCTGGTTTAGATGGGGGAAGTTTAGCGATATTTTGATTTTTTTAGATTGCTAAATTATAACGCAAGGAGTTAACATCAGTACGCATTGCTTTTGATTTTTTTATTAGGATCGTATAAATTCGCTATAAAAAGACTAACGATTTCTAGGACAGTATCGATCGGTAAATCATTTATTCGAGCTAAATCTAAAAAGTCTTCGTTAGACATGCTTTTCATAGCATAGCATACATTAACGCAGGAGTTGTTGTGTTTCCCTACTATCTCATACATTCTATTATTAAAAAAGGATGGAGATAGTTATGTTTATGTTTTGGAACGCGTTGCCAGTGGCGTATATGTTAAAGGGGGTGATGACTTCGTATAATTAAGGTAATTCTAAAGGAGAACGGAAACCTCGAATTTTTGCGTGATTTTTTCAGGATACCCTATTTTGGGGTCGTAGAATACGAATCTGAAATTAGTTTTGTGTGCATACGAACCGTTTGTCCAAAAAAAATTTTTGAAAATTTTTCTATTACGCACTTTTTCATGCACCTATTTATACACCAACAGCACTTGTATATCGTCTTTTTCCTTATTAAGATCACACTATGGCCTTTATAGACCAATAAACCCTTCACTTATGGCAGAAAACTCATTTTCCTTTATTAAAATAAACAGATAGTTTGTAAAACATCAGAAAACAGCTACTGAAAACTATACAACTGTCAACCCGATGCGCATGCATTTACAAATTTGTGTCTAAAGTACCGACACTGACCAATATCATGAGGTGATTTTTTACGTTTTCAATGTTGAATTAATATTCCTTTTGAAACCGGTATGGGTCATTCTATAGAACACCCCCCTTTTCTGCCGAAAAAACAGAAATACTAAACGACGCGGATTTTTTTCAAGACACGTTCGCGCCCGTCGACGCTTCGAAATCCCTTGACAAGCGTCGACAGGTCGCGAATGTGTTTGGAAAAATGACGTCGCATAACCAGACCCGTCGTGCCTTTAGATACCAAGCCTTAATATTGCACACATGCGTAAATAACGCATGCAAATATATGTAATCAAACGACAGAAGGAGGTTCATCTAATAAAATTTCAGTGAATAAAATTCTGATTTTTATGCAAAAGAGTTTTCTACCATAACTGAAGGGTTTATTGTTCTATAAAGGCCATAGTGTGATCTTAATAAGGAAAAATGAGATATACAAGTGCTGTTGGTGTATAAATAGGTGCATGGAAAAGTGCGTGTCATAAAAAAAAAATTCCAAAATTTTTTTTGGTTCGTATGCACGCAAAACTAATTTCAGATTCGTATTCTACGACCCCAAAATAGGGTATCCTGAAAAAATCACGCAAAAATTCGAGGTTTCCATTCTTTAGAATTACCAAAAACATTTTCTATACTTCCAATATTATTGCACTGAACATTTATAATTTTGCTTATTTGTCGTTCCAACCCGAAGTTACGCTTATGAGATAATTTCACCTACCTGTGAAAAGATCGATTAACTCCAATTTTAAAGAGACATCTACATACAACACAATATTTTCCCATTGTTTACTCACAATAACGAATCCTGTCTTCAAAAACACTACAAAACCACTGTAATTACAATGTTTAACTTCAGTTTATCACAAACACTTTAATGGCGGCCAACGCTGCAACTGAATTGTAAACAAAACGTGTTGAGAGGGATTACGTGCGCATATACCCACGTGCTTTTAGCCAATAGACTGCTGAGTTCCAGTATTTATTTTTAAAGCAATGTAAACAAATAAATGATACACAACAAACCAAGAGGATGCTTTGTCTATCCTATTCTGAAGTCATTGATGTAATGCAACTCTGTTTTAACGTGTCACGTAAAATAACAAGACTAACAAGTAGATGGCAGGATTAGGTGGCGCGATCGGGCTCGACGCTGAACTTTGAACGCGCATATCTTTTTTTATTTAAATATGAAGTACTGAAACTTTCCACAAAACATCATGATGTTATTATATTTTAATGTTGAATGATTAGTTATTTAAAATTCGAAACTTCCTCACTCAACTTTTGCGATGGTTTGTAAAAATTTGCGAACCCCTGGCAATGCAACTTTGAAAATTCGTCGCAAAATAAATAAATGTCTCGGAAATTTCGAACAAGTCTTATTTTTAAGCTTATACTTTGAGAAATAAATGCTTAAAATTCAATCAATCAATAAAGGGCAGCGAACAATTAATACAGTTATTAATTAAATTTTAAGAATAGGAATATAAAATAAATAATTATTAAATTTTGATTTAAGAAATATTCAAATACTTAAATGATGTAAAAGCAGTCAGTCCTAAATATTCTTATACAATTTCGATAAGAAGGTTCTATTGTTTCCTAATTTAAAATTAAAACATGTATACATATTTTTATAAGCATTATATTCTGCAAGATCAAACAAACATACCCTCCGCGATGGAATCGGGTCCACCCAGATTGTGGATGCAAGGATCTTGAACACTATGTCGCCGTCGCGTTGGGGCCGGATTTCGAAGTGGTTTCATCGCTGTCTGCAGCACGTGAGAGTTTCTGGTTGCTTTTAAATGGACTCATTTCTATGTGCAGATTCGGAGAGCCGAGCCCGACTTGACGGCGACATATTTATCTGTATCATCCGGCCAAACCAAAAAAAAATCATTAACCATTTAATCGATTATCCGTTGATTAGTAATCAACTTTTTCTCTGTTTAATATCAATTTAATAATATCACTACAGCACCAATCATTCATTATTTCGTTTAAGCGTTACCCCTTTGCTACTTTGCAACTGCAGCTAGTATTTATTTTAAATCATTTGGGAATATTACTTTTTTTAATTAGACCAGTCAAATTCAATGCAAAATGGGGTCGGCGTGAAGAGTTTCCGAACAGTTATTTGTTTATTGCAGTGGACAACGATATTGCAGGATGATAACCTACCAATCCTCAAACTCTCATTACTTTTAACGCGATAATATTCTCTTGTAGATTCTTAGCGCACCCGTTGTCTAAAAAAATTTTAAAAAATGTTTTAAATATAAAAATATAAAATATATAAATAAAAATTAATATTTACAGGGTGTCACGAAACTTCCGTTTTTTTCTTTAGATGCTAATTCTCCATGCAAAAATAGTAAGAAAAGTTCCTATAAACATGTGTCCGGAAATGCTACCTAAGGGAGCTACGACCCTCTAAGGATGGCGCAAAAATAGGCGTTTTTACTAATTATCTCGGAAATAATTTGGGACAACTTTATGATACTTCGTTAACTATTTTAGATTATTAAAGGCTATTATTTTACAGTATTATTCAAAATTAATTTTATCCAGGGGCGGAGAAGCGAGGGGTCGGTGTTCTTTGTTTCTACATATTTATTTTTCCATTTCACATTTTTAGTATTATTATTCCCTGGTTAATTCTGCAAAAAAGGTCCTCTTTACAATTAGCCATATGGTAAGCCATTTTCGAATAAAAGCGGTTAAAACGAAATATTGCGTATTCGTTTACTAAATGAGCATTATTTATTTTTCAAAGTAGGCGTATCTCATTCAGTAACAGAAATTGCTGAATACACCTCACAGGAGTATCTCGATATGATTATCTATTATGGTATGATTTCCTATTTTCCATTTTCAATTATTTGGTAATAGTGGTAAAAGAAACATTGTGCAAAAGTTTAATGAACATTTATGATTTAAAAAACAACCTGAATTAAGATTATTATTTTACAAAATGTGCTCAAAATGCCTTCCTTCCTGCTCAATGCAGATCTCAGTTCGGCGAACAATATTATTTGTGGCTCTTTGCGCCATTTCCCTGGTAATAGTGTCAAATGCCGCAATTATGTCGGCTCGCATGTCGTCCTCTGTCACATTAAAATGAACTAAATTTTTTATATGGCCCTATACAAAATAATCCATCGGATCAAAATCCGACGATCGCAGAGGCCAACTTATTGTGCCACTTCTTCCTATCCAGCGCCCTCGGAAAACTTGGTTCAAATGGCGCCTTGCTACCCTATTAAGGTGCGCCGAAGCCCCATCGTACATAAAAATTAGATTCAAGCGAGAAAGCAGCGGGATTTCATTCAGTAAACCAGGTAGTTATCTCCTGAGAAATCGTACAGAATTCGGTCCATTAAGTCGTGCGGGAAGAAATATGAGACCAATCTGCACAATTGGCGGTAAATATTATTTTCAAGTTTTACTTAACCCAATGAAAATGTAAATGCATTTACCATTAGATCCCTATTTGTCCCGCCCAAACATTAATTAAAAATTGGTATTGAAAATGTATCTGTCGAATTAAATGAGGATTTTTATGGGCCCAAAAAATTAAAATACTGAAAATATCAAATGGAAAAATAAATATGTAGAAATAAAGAACACCGACCCCTCGTTTCTCCGCCCCTGAATAAAATAAATTTTTGCTAATACTGTAAAACAATAACATTTAATAATCGAAAATAGTTAACCAAGTTTCATAAAGTTGTACCAAATTATTTCCGAGATAATTAGTAAAAACACCTATTTTTGCGCCATCCTTAGAGGGCCGTAGCTCCCTTAGGAAGCACTTCCAGACACATCTTTATAGGAACTTTTCTTACTATTTTTTGCATGGAGAATTAGCACCTAAAGGGGAAGGCGGGAGTTTCGGGACACCCTGTATATGTGTTTCTGTCACTTTTTAATATAACATCCAATTCTCAAATGATTCCTACAGAGGTTTTTTTGTTTTAATGGCTTCATTTGTGACCCAATATGACTATCCTAGGTTTTTCCCCTCGGCGGAATTGTGGAGAAGGGCTGGGGGGTAAAAATGTACCCTCAAAAGGGGTGTTTTTGCGGTTTACCCCTTATGTCTGCTAAACTAATTAAAATTTTGAAAGAGTGCTCGAAATAAAAATTGTTGAGCATTAAATTCTGCGTCTAATGAGATCAAGAGTGACCAAACTACAGTAGATCACAAAGTTGGACCAATTTTCCACATTTACGAAAAATTTTCGTATCAACGTCAATTTCTCTCAAATATTTTCAAAAATAACGTGTTTATCATAAAAGTATTCTATATAAAAGTTTTAGAGCATTATATTCTGCGTGAAAGGACCACTCGTGACCAAACTACAGCAGGTGAAAGTTCGACCAATTGTCAACATCAATGAAAACAGTTGGTATCAATTTCAGACTTTAGAAAATATCTTCAAAATTGATAAATGGACCAATTGGGCCAATTGCTAACATCAATTAAAATGATTGTTTCAACTTCAGGATATGTAGAAGTGGGTCAGATCAGAAATAGGATAACAATAATATATGATACAAAATTAGTGTATTTATATTAACATGAAAAATTACCACTTAATACAAAAATCATATTAGACCATGAGCTACCAATAAGAAACTACTCCCCCCCCCCTCCCGTGGGAATTTATGACTGATATATTTTCTTGTTGGTATTGCCATCTAGTTTAAGGTGTTAGTTGTTTGCCTCTTGCCAATTACAGCATATCCCGGAAAACCCCGGAAAACCCCGGAAAACCACTGAGATACGGAGAATTTTTTTTTTAATTCATTTCTATTTCATTTAAATTTTTAGCTAAAGAATGTATATTTATAGCCAATATTTTGTGCAGAAATTCTTCCTCTAGTTTTTCTTACTTCTCCAGGAAAATATCTGGAAATAGTTACATATTATTCTATTTCTTTTATGGTATATATGAACCTTAACACAAAATTCTTATCATATGAGTATAAATGAAAATATTCAATTTATAGTAATAAAAATTCAAAATTTTAATCAAATAACATTTCATTTTATAACAGCATTTTTAAAGAGCAGTCTTCTTCTTCATCCTCGTTTAGTATATCGGCTAAGTTGTCTAGTTCTGATTCATCTTCATCTTCAAACTCACTTGGATAAAAGCTTTCCATAACGTCTGTTAGTTCGTGTGGCAACGGATTCCCTTTAATCCAAACAAACTTAAGTTGTCCATTTTCCAACTTCCAGCCATGTCCCACTGGAATTGTTGGTGTTATGGGTTTAGCCACGTGTGTATTCTTCTATATGTAGCACTGGTAGTTTACACGGCTGATGTGGTTTTCAAGTGAAGCTTTGCAAGGAGGTAGTAGACCCAATTCGATACCTTCTCTATCTGGCAGTGCAAATGTTATTGCGGGAGAGAATTCATGTGTGAACAAATCGTACCGTAGCTTATTTATATATGTGTATCCCTTGTTACTGTACAAGCAACAGACAAATTCCTCAAGGCTTGTCAATAACCTGTTTGTAATTGTAAGTGATGATCCTAATGATCTAAGAATAGGTACGAATTCTGAATACTTTTCCTATTTAGATTTCACTGACCTTTTCACGATTAACAAAAAAACTGGTAGTATCGCATCCGGACAATGCATGCAGATTCAAAATAGCATGGCTCATTGCTACACGTAAATCCCGAGAAATGATGGTGACACTAATGACCCTTCGTTTGTTTCCAGTTCCCGTATCAAATAGTAACATGTTTTTAATTTCGTTACCATACCTTAACAACAACATAAAAACATCTGTGTCAGGTGATCTAATTCTGATAGGCAAATTTTCTTGACAGGATTGAAAAGCATGGAAGCAATGTAATATAATTTTAGTATCCATTTCCTCTTGTGAAGAGCATAGCTCTTCTTGTATAATATACTTCGCAGTTGAACCGTCTTCGCTAGTATACAATGTGCACTGATCATTATGTGATAAGTAAAGGTTTGTACTATGAAAGTAGTGGGCATATTTGTCTTGGGTCCATTCATTATGTAGAAAGTTGACAACTTGTTCTTTATTTTTGCCATTCCTGAGAAATTTTTTCCAATCCCGAGGAATCTTGATCTTAGGCCCTTTTATTAAGAGTGTATCTCCACAACCTCCTCTTAATCTATCAATGTTTTTAATTAATAAGTATCCGTGATGAAATCTATCCCTTTTTATTTTGGAAAGTGTTTAAGACAATCTCGGCGTGCTGACCAAAGTTTTCTGGAATGTTAGTGAGAGCCTGAAGGTAAGCTTGATTTCCAATGCATGGAGTAGTTTGGCTTCGTATGTTTTTGTAGGGTAACCATCACCAGTTGCTAATGCCCATGGTACTGGACCTAATGGATGGCACAACAGCACCTCTAGACTAATTTCACGTGCCTGGGATAGGAGCAAAGCTTGACCAAACATATTTTTTTCTGTTATTATCTCAACTAATCCATTTTGTGAGGACATAACATTTATCTTCTCTTGAATACTCATAAAAGTTTGAAGCTTTTGTCTCTTTAGTGGTGCATGAAATTTTGTATTCTTTAAAATAAATCTGTCTTGTAGGAAAGTGTTGTAAGCAGTTCTCCCCAAACTATCTACACTGAGTAAATAAAAGTTAACTATTAGGAGCAAAGAATATAGATTTTTTTGTAAAAAGTCATTTTCTCAGTATTTCCGTGGCTTTCTATGTTTTTTCGGGATATGCTGTAATTGACAAGGGCAAACAACTAAATCCTTAAACTACATGGCAGTACCAACAAGAAAATATGTGAGTCAGAAATTCCCACGGGGGGGCGGGGGTATACACTAGCTTTCGCTCCATATGGGTAAATATAGGCATTATTATTAAAGGATAGATAGACATGGTTATAGGATAGATGTGGTGAAACGAAATTAAATCCTTCGACGTTTTTCTGCCCTTGGGTCTCTTGGCTCGTCGTATTGTTCGATGTCTGACTCTTTATCAGTGTCAGTCTTAATGTTGAGGTCTCCGTGCACATCTTCTTCGGAATTTTCAAATAATTCATTCGGATGAAGGAGGGCGTTTGTGCAGGAGGTCCCCCTTTGCAACTGGCACAAATTATTGAATACTTTAAACCTGCCTTTCGGCAGCCACAAGCATTTGCACACCCTTTGGTGCACTTGCAGGAAATCTTCGTCAGAAGTGACTGCAGAACTGGTTTCTTGGATTTAGAAACGACTTGATCTGGTGGCTGATATTACTGCATGGGCGATAGAAGTCACTTTTTCTTTTTGAAGTGTTCCTCATTTGCCATTCAATTTTTACAAAACCTACTATGTAGAAAATCCACATTTTGGATAATCGATATCGAGACAGTGAATTTTGCAGAATTATGTGTAATTAATTTAATTGGAAACGTTGTTGACCAATGAGAAAAACTTTTGAATAATTTAATCGGCATATTCTCAGATAGTGAACAAGTCGAAGAACTTGGTAATAAGTTGAGAGCGATTGCCAATCATTGTAGATTTTAGGATAATATTTAAAAGCGTTTTTTATCTAACTCTCGTGAAATGGTTATTGGGAATATCGGTCGGGTAACGACTGAATAAAATAAGAATGAAAATGATTCACCAGGCGTTATTCTACAATATTTCGAAGAAAATCTAACAACTAGCTTGAGGCAGGCTACACGAGATTCACACGTACGTAGATGGATAGGACGAAATAGCGCTCTTATTCATTGGCCGCCACGTTCACTAGATCTAACACCTTTAGATTTTTTTCTGGGGAATTTTAAAAGAAAAAGTTTACCGCCGAGACCACAAAATGTTGGCGAATTAAGAGAAAGAATTGAACGAGAGTGAAATATTTTATTAGATTTCTGTGTTATTCCATCTGTTTGTTGACCGAATTCCGATTTTCTCCAATCATTTGTTTATGTGATTTATTCATTTTTAAATTAGTGATGACTGTTGTATTATTTGATATTGTTCATGTTATTAAAAACACTAATTTTTCAACTTTTGTTTCATTAGATCATAACAGATTTTTATACAGGTCCAGTCGAAAATTGAAAAACTTTCAAATTTTGCATAAGTATTTGAGATAACTGCAAATCGAATACACTATCCACTTTTCTAATAAAAAATGCCTAATAGTCGATCTTGAAATTTCGACCCAGTTAGGGAACCTTAGTAGGTCTTGAAAATATAAAAATGATTTTTTTTTAAATGGTCAAGTAGAGCTCATCGAGTACTATGTCCGAAAGAAAAAATCAAACCAGGCAGCGCGTTCAAAAATAACAAGGTGCTGTGGTATTAAATCTCACACACTGTATATGTGTTACCAAAATACGCATTTTTGGAAATGACAAATAAATGAAGGTTATTTATTACAGCTGACACAGCAACACTGTTTTTGTATTTTCTAAGGCGATCTTGGCGTAACTAACGAAATTTGATCAGACTTTATTTAGAAGTATCGACAGGAGCAGGTCTAGATTAATGTGTTATTGCGTATTACCTTGTAATTTTTTTGTGAATCTCGTAACATTTAATAGACCGGGCGGCGGCCTCAAGATTCATGTACCCATCTATTTAAAGAAAATTTCATTTTTGTAGTAATAGTTTACTATTAGTAGGTACGAAAAGGCTTGGTCGTTCAACCCCTCCCTGCCCTGGTGGGATTTGTGTAAGAGATTTCGCCCCTCTCTGAGACTGCACCAAATACTCATGTAATTAAAGAATAAAACTATGTTTTTCTAATTGTAGTTAAGTAGCGCAACAAAGTAAAAATGGCAATATTCTATTTCGTTTCTTTTTTGTATATATCTTCGCTTCTTTTCATCGCCCTACGACAAAAAACAAAAGCTTACAAAATTTCCTACAAAAAAACACATTTTTGTGTATGATTTTTAATAAGTAGCGACAAGGAACCGACGATTGAAAATGCGGTTGATTTTTAATTCTTAGCACAGGCAATTTTTGTCACGTTTGAAGTACAAAAAGTACATTTAATAATATTTTTTCACTTTTTGAAGTATCCGAAGTTATTCTGTGGGAATTAAGAAATAATATTGGTTTAATTTTTCTGAACAAAAATGGTTTTCAAGAACTTTTTTTTTAAGAAAATAGACCGTCTTATGCTATTGCATTACTTTCATATGTATATAAACTAATAAAAACAGGTCAAAACCAATTTTTAGAAAATTGTTATGCACAGTTCTTGCAGGAAAACCTTAACTTATAATAAAAAAGAAATTTTTGCTCGTAGTTTTAAACAGCTGTAACTCGTGAACCATTCATCGTATGAAGGTCACTTGGAGCTCATTTTACGGATAATTTAATTCTCTTGAAAAAAACGCTTAGTGTCATTATTGCCTAAAACCAATCAAAAAATAGCTATTTGCGAAAATGCACCTGAAAATGACAATTTTTCATGTTTCTCCCTTTTATCTCCATTCACTCTTTATCAAAACGATTTTGTGCATAAACCAGCATATTCAAAATTTGATTCTCTTTAACTTCCATTAGATACACTATATGCGTACGATCTATCGTTTTCGAGTTTTATCGATTTTATCATGAAACAAGTGTTCTTCTGATAGTGCGCTATAAAGATGTTTAAATTCGTAATCGAGTTCTCTACAACTTTCATTTGAAATATTTCGCGATCCGAACGAATATGAGATTTTAGCGAAAAACGCGAGCGTTTCCGTTGCGTCGCAAAACTGTCAAAATTTCAAAAATCTATCTCGGTTCCAATAGATCGTACGAAGTTAAAAAAAAAACGAAATTGTGCGGATTTTTATTACCTATAATTTTCATGTGCACATATTTTACAGTAAAATTGATACTTTTCGAGTTTTTTGCGAAAAAACCCATTTTTTACCTATTTTCTCCACTCCCATAAAATTGGTCGGCCAGAAAAAATCACCAAGCTGTAGCCTGGAAGACCAATGAGATAAAAAAGGTAAACATTTAATCTTTAATTTGGTGTAAAGTTGGTCCTTTAAATCGATGGGTAAAAAGTACCCCTTAGAAATTACCACCCTTTTTGGTTGGCCCGCACCACTCACCAGGGTATCAGGAGAGGAGGAGAGCTAAAAGTTCGAAACTAGTCTACGGCTGGCGATGCACAGCAACACTGCACTGGAAATCTGCTTGCTAGGGGCTTATTGCAACAGATTTTATTTTGCGTTTTCCGATTGAGGATGTAATGTCGCAAGTTATAGGACATTATTTTCAATTGACTTGGAAACGCACATTATGCACCTTGATTGGTGGCAATGAATCGATTTCCTTTCGTAGGAAATAGTGGAATACTGAACAGTCGTAGTATTATTACAAAAATAAAATTTTCCTTAAATCGATGGATACAATTCTTGCAGCCGCCGCCCGATCTACAAGGTTAATATGAAGAAATTATCATAAACACTTTCAAGGAGGGTTGGAAGTATCAGTAAATGCAACACTTATTTGTTCTAAATGTTTTGGAGTTAAATTTTGGCAGTTTTCATTGAACACCCATTTATATTGTGAGAAAATCATCGTTCATCTTCAACAATGTAACTGCAAGATATTCAAAATATGTGAATTTTCCCAATGATTCCATATTTTTGTCGTCCAGAAAAATCCACTCTTTTGCCATTTAAAAGGTCTACTATACCTGACATCGTGAGAAATCAGGGATTATTTTTAAAACAGTTTATATTTTTTCTTTCTACCAACAATAATTGAAAAATATATTGTTGAAATAAGATCATATCATTGAATCAACTATAATAAATTTTGATGTATTTGGTTTACGCTTGCGCTAGGGCTCGTGTAGGGATTGAAAAAAATGCGTGACCTGACTAAAGGGGTGGTAGATTCATCAAAATCCGAGCAGTGACTGAGGTAGATGGTTGAGCACCATTACACTCATGTATTCCGGACCTCGTTTAGCGATATTTAAGTTATATCTTAGTGTCAAAAACTTATTTTTGAGCAACTGTCACAAAAAATGACGTTTGTGGGATCTGACAGCATTCCTAAAGTGTCATCTCTTTGTACCCATTTGGCAATCTTATTTTTTGGCCGGTTTTACTTCACGGCCGCATGTATTACTTGATCATCACTAATATTTGAAATATGTCACGGTTTGTCAATAAATTATCTAGTGACGTTTTCATTTGTTTTCGAAAACGAAACAGCTTAATAGCCTTTTTGTAAAAAATTTCCATGTCTCCAGTAATTTATGCGAAACAATTTTAAAAATACTTTTATTTTATTATTTGAGACAGTTGCCTAAAAAATGTTGTGTGCACCTCGTCCAAATGATCTTTTTCGATCTTGTCCGAAGTTTTCTTGGCCTCGGCTGTACCTCGGCTGCAAACTTTAAATTCGGTTGGGAAAGTTCAACTTCACGGCCTTGATAAACAAATAATTATTTGTGGCGAGTGTAAATTCTTTTTTTTTATGCAAGCGGAATATGTAAAGATTTGCAACAGTGAATATTTTCAGTTTCTTGAAGTGATCCCGACATGATGACATGAATCGTTTTGCTTTAAGGGGCATAATGTTCTTTCTCATTGCTATTTTTTGAATAACCAACATGCTTCGAATAGTAGTAGAGTTTCCCCAGAATTTAATACCATACTAAAAACATAAGCATAGTACACAATTAAAGCTACATCAGAATCAGCACTCTGCTTGGTTGTAAATATTAACTTGATTTCTTATTCAATTCAACTGTATGATGTTTCCAATCAAGTCGTTGATCAATATGCAATCCAAAGAATTTAATACTGTTTACTGATGTGATGTTACCATTACTTGTTATATTTTGTGGCAACTCTCTTATTAGGTTGAAACATTATATTTCAGTGTAAAGTATTAAGTGACGAAGTTTACACTACGAAGTAAACGAAACGTTGGTTTAAAAATAGATTTATTTTATTGTCTTGAACAAACAAATTTCCTATAATTGTTAATTATTAACTTGTTTGAAGCGAACCTGGCTGTAATTTCATTCATAGTGTGTGTTACATCTACCGGAAGATCATTTAAGTTAAAATAATTAAAGAATAGGTTATTGGTATCGTCCGTGAAGAGTGCAAAGTGAGCAATTATAGATAGGTAGGTAATTTATTATTTATATTATTTGGTATTTGATAAGGCACATGTTTATGATTGCACTACATACCACGACGATTTTATCCAATGCAGTCAAACAATTTCCTCGTTTTGACAACATGCTTGTGGGTATTGTTTCACGAAAAACCTTAAATTTTTTTTGAGCAAACCTATAATTCTTTCTACATGAACTCGTACAATTGCAATGTTTCGTGTGTTTTCCAAATCTATACAGGGTGTAACGCAACTTACCCGAAAATTTTTAACCATACATGCTCCTTTAAATAAGGAGTCGATTTCTTTAAAAAAAAATTAATAAAAAGCCAACACAAAAAAGATACAAATTGTTAAAATTACAAATTAATGGAAATGGTTAAATAACGTATTCTTTCTATAAAAACTGTTGAAAGTTCTGTCCATTGACATTCAAGCACACCTAAACCCGTCTAATCCAATTTTGTCACACTAGCTGAAGTGTTTTCCCTTCCTGCTATTCCCGAAGACGCAGATTATGGACAGCTGTTGTGATACGTTCACGTAATACATCGATATTATCAACTTCGGTTTGGTAGACTTCATTTTTTAAATATCCCCACAAAAGGAAGTCAAGAGGATTTAGATCCGGGGACCGCGGAGGCCAAACAACAGGTCCACCCCGTCCGATCTAACGTATTCCGTTTAATTGAGTAACGACTGGTAATGGAGAGGTGAGCGCACTTGCCTCTCACCCAAAAGTTCCGGGTTCGATCCCCGGTCGTGGCAGTGGAAAATACTGTGAGAGGGATTTTTCCACTATACACGGATATTGGCTGAGTGTCCCTTGTCTCTAAATGTGTAGGCCCCTCCCACACAACGCTCTTCTAGAACCTTCCGGGATATAGGGGGTCGTAATTACTTGTGGTGTTATTTATTTATTAACCTCGGATTACTAACCGATAATTTGGGGGCGCACCGTCATGTAAAAACCACATCCGACTTCGGATCTCTAAGGGCACGTCTTTAAGACGACCAGGAAGATCATTACAGAGAAACTGTAGATATTGCTGACCATCCATCTGATTTGGCAATATAAACGGACCAATTAGGCGTTCATCGATGTTCAAAGTGATTCCGAACTACTTGATGAGGATTCTCAATGGTCTAAACGTGCATATTATGTAGATTGGTTATACCATTATGCGTAAAAATAGCTTCATCAGTGACCAAGACATCAACAAATTTTCCTTAATTTGTAACTTTAACAATTTGTATCTTTTTCTGTGTTGGACTTTTATTACTTTTTTTTTTCAAGAAACTGATTTCTTATTTAAAGGTGTATGTATGGTTAAAATTCTTGGGATAAGTTGCGTTACATTCTACAACTGAGTTTAGCCTTTTGTAAAAGCTAGTATTTGTAGTTTTATCCTCTAAAGCAGCTAGTTTTCCTAAAATCACACATACCTACATCATTTAATTCTAACCTTATAAAACCCAAAAATTGTACAAAAATTAAGTACTTACCAGTTATAAAATCAAGTACGACAATTTTTTAGGTGACGTTTACTTAGAGGCTCCCGTTTCAAAGCCTTAATCCGAGCATTTTTTCTTTCTATAGACAATGCAATAAGATGCTTTCCCTATTAGTTAAAATACCATGAAATCGAAAAAACGATACATTATCTCTTTCAACACGCATTGAACATTTAACAACAATACAAGAATGTGGCATTTTCTATCAATTAGATCAGGATTAAACAATTTAATGATGAGATACTCGAAATGTTTACATACGTAAATGTTACCATCACGCATATTGTATGCCCCAGCAAATATGGCCGAACTGTCAACGACATCATTCTGGAATGATTGACGTTCAATAATTTGGAATTCTTCTAATATTTTTCTTGGGTTATGTTTTTTTAATAAATTTCGATGCAGTCGTTTGCTGCATAATACCAAACTAAAGTTCTAGAAAATTATTTTCTTTTATACTGAATCCATAAACAACTAAATTTTTCTGGTTCTCATTGACAACTGAATTTATTATTTCTTAAATTGCCAATAACTCTCATACTTTCAAATTTGAATCTAAATCCTTCCTACATTAAATTTTACCCTCCACTGGGTTGTTTATCACATATAATTTATATTGGATATATACCATGGGACCTTCTCTGGTATGAACTATTCTCAAATAACATTTTTTTAAAGAAATCCATTTCAGCTTGCCTTTACTTCAGGAAAATGTTTTTTAGATTCAATCCATGTCCAATTCCAAAGCCAAGCAGACATTGCTTGAGAGGGTTTTTTTTATTTTTAAAATTTCAGGAATGATATGTTGATCTTTATTACTGTTGAAGATTAGTTCTATATTGGATCATTCAATAGTCTTGTTTGATGCACTTATTAAATGTATTTTTGCAAATTTTGTATCCGCCAATATCTGTCAAATAGTTTCTTTCAATAATTATAGGTCTTAAACCTTTTGAATTGATCTCTAAAGAATAAAATTTAGATACCGAGTGTGATAATTTAATATGCGATATTGGGAAATGCTTAAATACCCCAATTTGGCTAAAATCAAATTATTTCAAGATAATAACCAGCCCAGAGATAAGGCTTCAGCATAGTTTTAACTGAGTTCATTTTGTAAATTATTTTAAATGAAATGTTAATCATATTTTATTAATATGTGTAATTAAACTTAAGTTAAATGTTTTATTAATAACAATAGCAGTGTAGCTATGTGTGTGGGATCGACCACTAGTAACATTTTAAGTAATTTTCCTGTCATGTGTTTCGACGCAGGTTTATCAAATTAACCTCAAGTTAGTGTCTAGTGTCTTAAGAAAGCTAATAAACATTAGCGAAAGCTTGACAATTTTTCATTTTATTGGCCAAAATACCTTATCACTGACTGCAACCTCAATAAATTTTATGTTTTTACCTTAACTAGTCAGTCAAGACTACCTTATATATATATATATATATATATATATATATATATATATATATATTTCTAGTGTGTGGAATTAGATGAATACTCTGTATTATACACAAATTATTATTATCTTTGAGTACTTTTGGTAGTCTTTGTAGGAATTCGAGTCTGTAGATCGCAATACACTGAAAAGTGTCTTCAGTTTATACTTTCAATGGGGGTTTTTAGTTTTAAAAAACTTATCTTAATCAGTATTTTAATTTAAAGTATTTATACTTATTGCATGTTATCTATTATATTTAACTTACCTTTGATGGGATATTGCACTGGGTTTTATTATGGTAGATAGCAAGAAGGACTGGTATAGATAAAGAGAAAGGGACAAATTCATATTTTATAAGCAATGGAATGAATTCGAATAAATTCTATAGTATATTGTGTTTGTGATGCAAACCATTTTAATTAGGGAATCTGTATGGATAGTTATTGGGTTTTATTGCTATTTTAAAGCAAATTTTAATATTTGGTTTTGACATAAGTCAAATAATTTCTTATTTTCCATACAATTTCTTAATTTAGCCAATATAAGCAATTAGAGATTATATAAACTGTTTAAGAAAAGTTGAATTATGATATGAATAGTTTTTATACATCTGGGTATCTGTATAGGACAGTCATAAAACTGAGATTACTCAAAATCATCGTTATTGATCATAATTCTACTTCTAAACCATCTCTAATTGTTTATTGCATTTTTATTGTTCTATTACTTTTAAATTTGTAAATTAATTTGTGCGTGAGTGCGAATTTTGATACAAAAAGGATCTAAGCTGTACCAGGAAATAAATACTCACAGAATAAGATTAAAATTAGCACAAAAGATGTGTAAGACTCTCGGTCACACATTTTATTAAGGAATGTCAACCCCAATTTAAAAGGGGTAGACAGAAAACTTATTGTTAGAACTATAACATTTGCGTTGCTATGGCAATATGAAACGTCAAACCGACCTTATATAAAGAGCTGCAATAGCTGAAAAAAATGTTTTTTCAATTAGACCACGAATCTGAAAACATGTAAGTAACAACGTCTAAGAAAAGTCTAAACATTTTGAAATTGGTACCATAGAAATTTAATATTGGAGTGGAAACGAAATAGGAGTTTTTTTTTAATTAATAATTTTGGAAAGCCAGGAGAGAGTACATAGACGTTTGAAATTTATTTTGAAATCTAATATCCTTTTAAAACATTCATGAGTTTTATTAATTTTAATACTGAACTTTTATCCATTTGTTGTCATTTTTATATTTTATATTTTAAGTTAGATCAGGCAGATTAAGTTAATATTGTTGTTTTTATATTTTACATTTTTATAAAAATACAATACATTGTTAGATTTGAATTCGAATTTGTTTCTTTGTGTGTATGTCGAGTGTCAAATTTGAAGATCAGAATTCATGCTCTTAGCATTAAGAGTATGTTTGTTAATAATAATTTAGAGTGGGAATTTAATTCCAGCACATTAATAAAGGGGTTTGTTTTCTTTTTTTGAAAGGGTTGTACTGGTTTAATTTGCATTTCAGATTGAACCGGGGTGTACACGGCAATATATATATATATATATATATATATATATATATATATATATATAATATAGGTACTGCTACTAATAACTTTCTAGAACAATTTATCGGGTTAACATTAATTCTACTCTGCCAAGCTTAATATCTTAATATGCATATCAGACTCTCTCTCTTATTGTTTATATTTTTAGATTATATGTGATGCCAAAAATAAACTGAATAAGAATTTGATAGATTTTTTTTAAATTCAGACAAAAGTAAAATAATAAAAGTTTTTATCTTTTAATGTTTATGACGCATGGCATAGTCATATCTGAAAAGCAATGCAATTTTCAAAATTTCTGGACTTACCTGACGGAATAGTATAAGATATATTTCTGTTTCCTAGGGGCCAAGAGCTATTCGATCCCGATATACCCACAAATATAGTGTGAGGCCTTTCCTCGTTGGGTTGTAGTCCACTTTCAGCATCCGAGGGCATTTTTATTTAACACCAATTGCTGAAATAACTCGACTGTTGCTTGTTTACCTTTTTAGATGCTAAAATAACTAATCAATATGTTATGCGGGAACTATGTTAGCAGCAGGGCTTGTAGATCCCTGTTAACTAAGGAATTATTGTCCGGGAGGGTAAGCCTAAGGGTTGATTTAATAGATGGCGTAAGTATTATTCATGTAAGGGCAACTTATTGCGTTTAGTATTCTTAATATAAGGGTGGTTCCTATTTGAAAATTTTGTAACAGATGGCGTCTGATGGATAAAAATTTAGATATAAGTCGAACAATTACAATAATGGTTAAGTTTCAAACTATATCGAATATGAAAAAAGCTGTGTTCATTGAATAATAATAATAATAATAATTTATTCATACTTAGGCCATTTTTACAATGGATGTACATGTCAATAAAAAAGTATTAAATAACATGACAGAAAATGTGTTTGGTTTAGCCGGGCTAAACGTGGTAATAATAAAAAAAACGTATATATATAATTTTCCCTTCTATAGTGTTCTAGAAGCTTATTAAATAATTTTACTCCTGCATATGATGGTGAATGTTCATACTTAGACGTATTATGGTTTACCGTACTCAATTCATTCCTTTTTCTCGTATTATAATTGTGATATTTACAATTTGTTTCATACAAACTAATATTTTTCTTTATAAACAGTATTAGTTTAAATATATATATGCAAGGGAGCGTCAGAATTTTATTGTCAGTAAAAACAGATTTACATGATTCTGTATTCCTCATGTTGAATATTAATCTTAATATCTTTTTTGCATTATAAAGATTCTTATACTTTCGGTGGCATTTCCCCAAAGCACAATATTATATGAAAGATGGCTGTAGACCAGGGAATAATACACATTTAACAGATAATGTGCAGAAAGCACATTTTTCAACTTTAGAATGGCATAAAATGATCTGTAAATCGTTTTGCTGACGTGGTTTATATGGGCTGACCAGGTAAGATTATCATTTAAGAAGACCCCTAAAAATTTTATTATTGACCTCTCATTTAATCTAATATTGTTGGCAACAATTTCATCGATGGGGTGTTTCTTTTTGTTATAAAAATTCAGGCATATAGTTTTATCTACATTTATAGGTTATAGTAGTAAACAGCGACAGTTTTTTGCCAGTCCGGTCCAAGTGGTTGCCTAGCTGCAGCGCAGGAAGATTGATGCATAACAATCGCTAAGAAAAACGATATTTGAGTATATCTATCCAGAGCATAGACATAAAATTAGACGCCCCACCAATATTTCAAGTTAAAATTATACTGCGTAAATTTTTCTGTGAAAAATTCCGTAAATATTCAGTATAAGTCTAACGTAATACCTGTACTAAAGTTGTGCCGCAATATGTGCTGTAAACTAAACATACATTCGCTTTCTTATTCTGGTTATTATCGTAAGCTACAAATGCATAGATTTTAAAATATGACTACATGGCAAGAAACAGAAGAGACAGAAAAGATAAAAAATCTCGCCAAAGAAGTAGTGAAAGAATGCTTCAATGATAATAATAATGATAATAATAATGCATCTTTGTTAGCTAAAAACCTACAATTGAATCTTAACAACATATAGAACAGATGGCCATTAACATTGTACTCTAACATAGTTTATCTTAAAATCACATAACCTAGTCACAAAATAATCAATATTCTTTTCTAATATAACTAACACATAATTTGATGAAAGTATTATATTTTTCACAACATTTTAGCTCATTTGGTAAACTGCTGAATAACTGAATACCCTTGCAGAACGCAGATTTCGACTTATTATATTGTCATGCCTCTCTGACACTAAGTCATTTACACTACTAGTGTATGAGTATCTCGTACAAAACTCAATTTATCACATAAATACCATGTTTTATTTTAAATATAAATTGTAGTGATTTTAAAACTATTACTCCAGTCAATGAGTGCTCAAAAGAGGGGCGTAGAGTACATAGAATATGCGGGACTTTTTGACTTCAGGAGTTCGTTAGGAGTAGTTAGTAGGTAAACATAATAGAAATCCCCGTCTCTGTGTAATGAGCTTACGGAGGGAGGGGGGGAAGGTCCCATTTTTGGATTTTTCGATTATATCTCGGAAACGGTTGATTCTAGAAAAAATATGTTTTAAATAATAATGAATATTAAATTTCTGATAAAATTGTTTGCATACATATTTGTCGAATTTCCAACGGTTTTCGAGATATAAGGTGTTGAAAATCGATAATTTTCGAAAAAATCATTTTTACCTTAATCTTTTAGTCAAACATTTGCTTCTAGTGCCTCCCACGATCGTTTCTCAGAAAAATTGTCACAAACGAAGTTGTAGAGAATTTCGTTTTTCCTTTTAAATTTCTTTTAATATATTTTTTTATACATTTATTTAACGTCGACCTATTTCCGCTACTGAGGCCTAGCACCGACGCCTGTAGACGAGCTACCCCCAATCAGGAATTTTGCCGAACCTCTTCCCTTAACAAGAGTAGGGATCTTTAACTTGCCTAACATTTAATAGACAAGGGACCGACGGTTTTACATCCCCTCCGAAGGATGGTATATCCCCTATACAAACCTTGCCTAAGGTTGTATAGCTTCCACGCATACACTGATATACAAGCCGCTGGAAGATGTGTGAGGCGAGGATGCGGTCTTCGTTGTCAACACGAACGGGCCCTCAGTTTGGTGAAATAAAAAATTTGGAGTGGTGGGGGTTTAGAGCTGAGACCCTGGAGGGCGTTCGTGCACTTTTTGATGTGAGAAGCCTTTGGGTTTGATTTCCGTAGTTATGGTTAAGGTCAAATACTACACCCTGTATATTGTAGTCTGGATCTGTTGTAGCACTTCGGTTTCAATTTTTTATTTTTTTATTTAACACTGAATAGTCTTTGAGTTCTGATAGGGTCAACGGCTACACACTGTATATGGTATTCTTGAAAAAATAACACTTATTTTTAAAGCGGAACGAACAATTATTTATTTAAAATTTTTTGAACAGAGTTTAAAAATAAGGGGTAATTTTTTATTTAACAAAATTTTCTTCTTTATTGGATATAACTATCCGACAGCATAAATTCGCACTGGAGAATTTAGCAAAAATTGTTTATTGAAATATTTGATTTGATTAATCTGAAAAAATTCACTTTTATTTGAGATTGTGTGGGCCGTAAAGGCGAAACAAAATGGGGTCACTTAAGACGAAAGATAAATAGGGGCCACTTAAGGCGAAGATAAAAATTTTAAAGGGGGCCACTTAAGGCGAGGATATACTAAAACTAGATGGGGCCACTTCAGGCGATTCCTTAAAACTACTCTTTTCAACTAGGTTTCGGCCTGGGAAGCTAGTTCTGAACAGCTAGTCACGAGAAGTATGCTAGGACAGGGGGTAAGAAAGCCTAACTAGACGGTGGGTATCTACAACTTAAGTCAAATAGTAACCGGACCGGAAGCACTAGCAAATAAGCTTATTACACTTAAAGTCGCTAAATAATTTTTTCCACTGAATGACTTCGCGAATACTAAACATAGAAGTCGTTGCCAAAACTGAACTTACCTCGGGTACGCTGTGCTCGGGTATTTATACGCTTTGAAAAGTTGCGTTTATCGCGCCCCATCGAGTCTCGCATCCCGTTTTAAAATGTCTGGAAAGACTGGAAATCGCTCCGTGCGGGCGAGGATGAGTCATTGATTGCAACATATTGCGCAATACTGGAAATTTAAGTTTTCTAAAATGAAAATTACATAGAAAAGTCGGTAATGAAAAGAGGAATTTATTGAAATAAGAACGAAATTTGGATCTATTTTAGTTTAGAAGCTTTTAGCGTTTAATTGGTGAAATCTGAAATGATCCCGTAAAGTATTGACGGAGGTCCGATGTTTACGAGTTGAAATGAAATGAGAATGTTCCCGATAGGCGCGTGGTGTCTGGAAATAAGATATGAAAATGTTCCTAACGGGTACGGGTCAAGTTGAACCGAGATATTGTATGCAGTTACGACGATAAAAAAATGGTGAAATTTAAAATAGCAATCTGGTTGCAAGAAATTGATGAAATTAAATTAGAACTTTAGACTCGAGGCATGGAACGTGGTTTGAAGTATACAAGGGGTGATCAAAAAGTAAGAAAAATAAAAATGCGAAGTGGTTGCAAGGAAGGTATGAAATGAGTTCGAATGTTAAGTTTTAACGTAGTTAACGTATACGAGGGGTGGTCAAGAAGTATTAAAATTTTGAATATGAAATAGTTTATGGAAAATTTACGAAATGGAATAAGACGTTGAAAATTTAGATTTAGATAGTGACCTGGGCCTTGTTGATGAATATATGGGGGCTGTATTTTTAAGTGACGTTTTTCGTAGTGAATCTGTTATGAATGGACATGAATGAATGTTTGAAGTTTGATATTAGTGAATTTATGTTATTTTAGAGTTATCGAGAGCTTGTGAATTTTTCCAGATTTATTTGACCTTGACTGTGGTTTTTTACTGTAAATAGGGTCTGGTTAACTTTTTATGTAGTTTGCCATGGTGCATGGATTGGTATGATTTTTTGGTTATTTGTACGCTCATTTTCAAAAATGAAAGCTAAATTTCCTCTACAATTGTGTCCATACATATCTCTCGAATTCCCAACGGTTTTCGGGGTATACGTACGTCAGTGAAAGTCGATAATTTTTGAAAATGTAGAGTTAATTATTATTAAATGATATTATTGAAACGTCTGTACAGTCATGCAAGTTTGTTCCCTCATAACTTAATATATATAACTTTAATAATTTCATTTTTTTATATAAATCAGAAAGAAATGTATTTTATGTTGAATTTGAATAAACGTTTCACAAATGGAGTTGTAAAAGGTATTGAATGTAGAAAAAACAACAAACCTTTGAATTTGTTGTTCATGGGGGATTCCTAGCCCACAAAGTTGTTTGACAAAAAGAGACGAATGTATCAACCATTTGTGATGATTACGTTAAATTTCTGGAGACCCATTATAATGGGAGAGGTTATCCATTGGTTTTTGTTGGGTACACTGACACATCAGGGAGCACAAAAGCAGCTGAACAGAGTTGACGATATCGGCTCAGGAGGTGTGTGGACATCAATGTCAGTTTGTAAAGTAAAATGAAATTCAAACAAGAGGATTTTCTTTCCAACTTTCATAATAAGAGTCAGCTGATAAACCTGCTGATGATGCAGCTACAGAAATTGAATAAATACTCTCCAAGCGTCAAGTGATGCTGACGTTGATATTGTGAAGACAGCTATCAACAGATCGAAAAATTCATCGATAGCTGTTATTGGAGAGGACGTCGACTTGACTGTTCTCTTAGTAGCCAAAACTCTAACTGATTGCGACATTCTCCTGGTAAAACTTGAAAGAGGAAAGGTTAAAACTATTGTATATTCCTCACAACAGCTGCAGCAGGAGTTGAAAATGAAGGACGATGCCTATTTGTTATTCTTACATGCATTCACAGGTTGTGACTCAACATCACACAAGCATCGTTAAACTGCTCTGTCGCATGTCCGAATTGCAAGGGCAGTTGCAACAACGGAGTCGGAATATTAATTCGGGAAGAAAGCACCGACGATGACATCGATACACTACCAATCTCTTTGGCAACGTCTCCACTGTTGACGAAGATGAATGCCAATTCGAATGTCACCTTGAATGTTTAATTTTTCATTTTTTAATTACTATCAGTCCATGTAAATACTTTCTTTATATGATTTGTAATAATATAATACAAGCTATAATTATAAAAAAAGTGTTGTGTGTCAATTGCAACTACCTTATTTCTATTGTTAAAATGTTGTTAATCATCATGGTAGCGTCAACATACTCATTTCTAGAGGAACATCGAAATTGAGCGTACATGTTAGAAATTCTATAACTTTTGATTGGTTGAAGATAAAGTAGGAAAAGTGTATATCAAAGTGAAGGAAATTTAATGCTCTACAAATTAATTTTTCTGAGAAACGATCGTGGGAGACACTAGACGTAAATGTTTGACAAAAAGGGTTAGGTAAAAATTATTTTTTCGAGAATTATCGATTTTCAATAACGTATATCTCGAAAACCGTTGGAAATTCGGCAAATATGTATGGAAACAATTTCATCGGAAATTTAGTCATCTTTCAATTTTATTTAAAACATATTTTTTCTAGAGTCAACCGTTTCCGAGATATAATCGAAAACCCCAAAAATGGGACCCTCCCCCCCCCTCCCACCTCCCAGGGGCGGAGTATTTTAGTATGTTTACCTACTAACTACTCCTAACAAAATCCTAAAGTCAAAAAGTCTCGCATATTCCATGCATTCTACAATATATATTCATTGACTGGACTATATATGTTACCTAACGTTTAAAAAATTTTAACATTGTCTATGGGTGTATATTTGTTACATTTTAATATTATCCTCATAGCTTTGTTTTGCATTATTTGTAACTTTTGTATATTATTTAAACACAGCTGTAGAGTTGCATAATATTCAAAAAGGAGAGCTATTCTTGAGAACATTGATAAATAATTTGAAATTCTACGTCAAAAATAAATCTTTTTGCAACTTTTTTTATAATATAGTCAGTATTATATTTGAAGGTCAAGCATTCATCTATTATAAACCGAAGGTATTTAGTTTCTGAGATTTTTCTTATATTTTTACGCCATAGAGCTGCATATTTACGATAAAGTGTGCAGAGTTCAAAAGTACCTCCTTCATTGGTAATGGTGAAACTTCTTGATGTATGAGTTTTTCCATCTCGTAAAAACGCGACAAGAAAGCGCTCATTATCTACCATATCGTCAAAATGTAAACGTATTAAATCATCTCTTCGACACGCACCAAAGATCCAAAACACTAAAATTGTTTTTGCTAGTAGATATTGTTCATCTGGAGCCTCACATAAAAATTTGGTTTATACCCTACAGTTTGACGCTCCAAGAAAGTAATAGTTTTTGGATATTTGTTGATGTCACCATTTTCTTGTATGGCCAAACAACTTTTTAGCATTGAGAATCGACTCCATAACGTGGAAGATTTCATAGACTTTGCTTTTTCGACAAAGTAAACTAAAAGAATATCGTCACTTACAGTTTTTATTTTGTTCACATTTCGCCATTCAGTAAAAAGTTGATATTCGTTTTCATATCTTGACCTGGATTTTATTGGTAATAATAATTCTCACTCGCTTGTGCCGCTTGCTCTAGAATGTTATCGGGAATTTTGACATTTTCTTCTGTGTACATTTTATCAACAGTAATCTCACAAGAGCTTTTTTTTATTGGACAAATTTCTCTTTGTAACAAAATAATTTTGCCAATCAGTGATTTTATGAGAAAAACTAACATGAAAAAATCGCGAGGCCGGAATTCGAGAGATTTTGTCAAATGTTAGTGTTTCGAGCCAAATTACTGATTAGCAAAATTTTGAGTTAAAAAGAAAAGCTCGAGTGTTTTTTTGGCAAGATAAATTAACAACAGCAGTTTTTATAATTCTTGTGGATATACCACCAATTTTCATTTATTAGGTAAGTCAGATATAATTTTTCTCAGATTGTATATTTCAATAGTGTTACGTGCTGCCCTCTGGCAGAGAGAGATATAATTAGTCCCTGGTCAGACCTGTTTAGTTGGTTGGTAATGGGATGTGGCCATCTGTGGGCTAACTGACGAACCGTCATTTAGCACCTAGAGGATTATAGATATTTACAGCATATTCGGGAGGGTTCTGAAAGGAGATTCATGTACGTTCGAAGTGTGTATATAAAGAGGTAACGGTAAAGATGGCAACGCGGTAAATCTAATAAGCGCCTACGCTCCCACTCTGGATGCAAGTCACGAAAGTCAGAGCTCATAACCTACCTCAAAAAACTGTTTGATGTCATGTGGGAAAGTGGTCAAGCTCCGCAGGAGTTTCGTGATACACTTTTAATGAACCTCTTCAAAAACAAAGGGAGCGCTGCGGACTGTGGAAATTACAGGGGTATAGCTCTCCTGGCTGTTGGAGGGTAGATACTCACTAAAGCGATGGCAAATAGGCTAACACCTGTTATGGAAAAGTTACTTCCTGAAACACAGAGTGGCTTTAGACCAAACCGAGGCACATCGGAGTTAATCTTCACACTTAAACAGCTTCAAGAAAAAGCACTCGAACATCAAGGAGAAATTCACATGGCCTTCATTGATTTGACCAAGGCATTTGACTCTGTGGACAGGGAAGTGCTCTGGAAAATTATGTTCCGCTTAGGTATCCCTAGAAAATTTGTGGAAGTATGTCGCAGTCTACATACAAACAACAACGCCCAGGTTATATATGTTAGATAGTGGATTGTTTGAATAACTTTTTAAAAAGAAACTTTATTTGTTACACTGGAGTCAACGTTGACTCGTTAAGAAAATACAATAATAATTTAGATGAGGTTTAATCGAAAGTGAGTATAAGACTGATTACAAAAAGGTTGTTGGTAATATTTATAATGTTTTGAGAACAAAGGAAACAGTGTTGCTGATTCAGCACAATCAGGATTACTTAGAATTGAAATACAATGCTCATGCAGCGTGAGCGGTTATTGAGAAGAGCTGTTACGCAGTATGTAATACGATATGTTTGAGAAGGTTAAGCCTGTCTCGATAATATTATATATCATAGTATATTTCTAATATAACAGCTTCCCCCTTATAAAAAAAGTTGGTGTTTTATGCAGCAACTTTTGAAATTAATATAAAATGTATATAAAAGGTAATTGTGCAATTTGGAAAAATATAAAGAGTACAAAAATGTTAAATCGTAAGGTTTAAAATACAGAATATAACCTTAGCGTCTAAAATATGAAATGCAAGCACAATAAGCTTGATTCATAAAATAAAATAACATAAAAATGTTACAGTTAAAATATAGCTTTAGCAAGAAAGCGTAAAATACAAACATACTAGGTTTGAATTGTAAAATAGGATAAAATATTCCTAAGGTTAAAATATAGCTTTACTGTGAAAGCATAAAATATAAGCATGATGGGTTTGAATGAAAATGACGTAAAAATGTTAATAAAATTGAAATTAACAAATGATAGAAAAATAATGAAATATAATGATTAAACAAATGAAATAAAATTCACTGAAGAGTCCAGCACTAAAAGTCAGTAAAAAGGCACAAAACAGTTTGTCTTTATGTAAGTTCTATGTCTTCGGCTTCGTTGTCTTCTCTTCTTAAGGTAGGTCGTCTTCGTGAAGGAAATAGGTTAGCAAATGTCCTGTAGGGTTTGCTAGGCCTCGGTGGAGATGGGGGTGATGCAGAAACATCGATGGCTAGTCTTCGTCTTCTTGTTCTGCACTTACAAAATACGTACAGAAATAACAATCCAAATATTAGCACAATGATAAAATAGGTGAACCAGGATATGTGTTTTGTTATAAAGGGTTCGTTGATCAAATCATCTAAATCTCTGGAGTATTGGTCCAACTTGTGTTTGGCAACTTCGAGGTCTTCCGTATTGAGATTGTTTAATTTTAGTGGTTTAAGATTTGGAGCTCGGATTTTGTCTGGAATATGTTTACAACATTCAAATGGAATTTGGATTGGATGAGTGTCGTCTTTTACATCGGTTACTTCATTGGTACTGGCTTGAATTTTTGTGATGCCTATGAAGGCGTAACAATTTGGTTGTAATTTTACTATTGAATTTTTGTAGATGACTTCAGTTTTTGAATTTCTTTCTGGACAGTTGATGGTTGTTTGTAGAGGTTCTGCGTTAATAACTAACCATGTGTTTTCGTCTATTTTTTGGACGTTGTAGCCTTGGCTGATGATAAATGACGTCTGGCAGTTTTCTGGCAGAGTTTTGAGGTTCTTGAAGAGACGGGCTTCGCATACGGCATTGTTGTCAATAGGATATGCAAATAAATTTGGACATAATTTAGTATTGAAATAAAGTGGTTTGCATTCTTCAAGGTTCGAGATAGGTATGTACATTAATGAATCATCATCTCTCGCGATATATTTTTGAGAAGTTGATAATACATGATATAAACCAGTTCTATTATCCAAAATAGGAATAGGGTATAATTGAAATACTGAATATGTTTGAGGGTCTATTAAAGGTATGTCTAACACAAATATTAGATCCGAATTTGTTTGAAAAGCTTTCAGTTCTATAATGTCTAAGTACTGTGCAACCTTTGATAGTTTCATTGGAAGCGGTAAATTGTTCCTTTGTAGGTTTTGCGAAATTTCCTGTAGAGAATTTACTAAGTCCTTTGGATTTATAATTGACGTGTGAATTATTTTAAGCCTCGCGAAAGTGATGGAATTTAGGATGTCGTTTGGGTTATCCTCGATAAATAAATAACTTGCCATAAGTTGTTCGCAGATTTCGATAAATTTCAGTTTTGCATGGACGTTTTCTATGTCCTTAGTCATATCTAAAATTGAGGTTTCAATTTCTTTAATATCCTTATTGAAAGTTTCTTCGTCAACTTGCAATTTTTGAATAGTTGCGTTGAAATTTTTGATTACTGAAGTTGTAACGGATATTTGGTTTTTAATTAGGTTTTCGAGTTGGTGTTCATCATTATTCAATTTGTTGATACAATCAGAATAATACTGACCGTCTTCTGCGTCTAAATTTCCGGTTATTGATTTGAAAATCGTTCCGATGCCATTTAGTATTCCTCGTTTGTATCGTTTCGTGTCAAGGTAAATTTCGTCAAATTTTGATTGTATTGATTGGGAAATTTGCGTCAATAAGCTAAGGTGAGTTTTTACATCTCCTGAAAAGACGTTCATGTAATGATATGCTGGGTCGAGTGTGTTGTATAGCGCCTGTAAGATCTTGTCGTTTTTGTCGAAAGCTGTCTTAAAGATAGATATGTTTTTGTGTACCAGTAAAGTCCATTTCTTGTGAGAAATCACAATGTCCGTGTCTTGGTGATAATATACTCCGATCGTATTGTTAATAGGTGTTATTTTAAATTGAGCAAGTGCTGATCCGATCAGCAGGAGAAACCTGAAAATAAATTTAATCTTCAGTATATGGTTTCATTCGATCAAAATTTACTTTGGTTGTTTGGTTTGTTTCGAGATTTAGTAATGTAGCGGAATTTTGAAAGATTTCTGTAATTTCAAAGGGACCGTTGAATTTATTTTGCAGTTTATTTTTTATTTGGGATTCTTTGACGTACACTTTGTCGCCAATATTATATGTGTGTCTATTTTCGGGAATGTTCTTGTCGAATCGAACTTTGGCTTTTTGTTTTTGTGCTTCTGTTCGACTTCGCGCAATTTTGTAATAATGGGATATTCGATTATTTAGGTCTCTAACGTATTTGGTGATCAGGTCTTTTTGGTTGTAAAGAGTTTCAGGTGGTCGGTTAGCTGTATGTCCGAAAATAAGCTCGTATGGCGTAAAGCCATGAGTTTTGTTTACCGAGTTATTGTAACATATCACCGCATAGGGTAATATAGTAAAGGGATGTTCGTTGGGATTTTCGGTTTTGTGTATTCTTATCATTTCTGCTAGGGTGGCATGGAATCGTTCGATAGATCCGTTGGATTGAGGATGTCCTACGCTTGAGTATGTTAGTTTTATGTCGTAAAGGGTACAAAGGTCTTTTAATAAATTATTATCAAATTCACCGCCATAATCGCAATGAATTCTTAGTGGGGTACCATAATGCTGAAAATAAAGCAACAGGGTATTTACGACTGATTTTGCGCTCTTGTCTGGGACTGCGTAAGCTTGAGTAAATTTGGTAAACTCGTCGCGGATAGTTAATGCATAGTTTCGCGTGGGAAATTCGAATAGATCAATATTAACTCTCTCGAATGGAGTTTTAGGGGTTTCGGTAATCACTAAGGGATTGTTGAGGTTCTTGCGACAGACTTTTGTTCTTTGACATGTTTCACAATTTTTTATAAAATTTTCGACGTCTTTTGTTAAGCCTTGCCAATTATATTTATTTTTGATTCTACGTATCGTTTCATTTATTCCACGATGTAAATTATTTTTTCCCGTGTGATGCTGATCGAGAATAATCGGACGTTGGTCCTCGTCGGGAGTTCGTACTAAATTTTGACAAATAATTAGTTTTAAGTCTTTTTCTGCAAAAATAAATGATAGGATTTCGAGAATTGGAAAGTCTAAGTTATTTTCAACGTGATAAGTTTTGGAAAGGTCTAATTTGTTTCGATGTTTGTACAGTGTTAAAAATAGGTGTTCTACCATAGACTCTGGGTCGAAGGGTAGAGCGATAATGTAATAGTTTCTTTGTCGGGTTGATTTACTGGAAACGATATTAATTGTGTTGTTATAAAACTCTGGGTTTTCTTCGAAAATATCTTCGATAATTTGATGGTGAAGGTCTGTCAAGTTGTTTTGTTGGAAGAACGTTATGATATTTTTATTTTCTCGATCTAATAGTTGTTTATTTGTGATTTGAATTTTGGAATAGTCTATTAGAGATTTGGTTTTGTAAAGTCGGGAAAATGTGTCAAATTCTCGGGCGATTTGTTCGTCGGTAATTTCGTCGTCGTTGTCTGGAATTTTGTCTTCATCTGAGTCTTCGTTTGCGGCTAGAATTTTTTAATAAAATTTGGAACATTCTGAAAAGTGATTAAGTTTTATTCTGGACAACGCGTCCGCGTTTTTATTGATCTTTCCGGGTTTGTATATTATTTCGTAATCGTATTCTTCGAGCTTTAAGCGCCAACGCGCTAGTCTACTACCTGGGTCTTTTATGGAAAATAACCAAGTGAGTGGTCGGTGACGAGTTTGAACTTCCTTCCGAATAGATATGGCCTAAAATGCTTTACACTCCAGACCAAAGATAAAAGTTCACGCTCAATGGTTGAATACTTAGTTTCCGCGCCGCATAAAGTTCGAGATGCGTATGCGATTGGCAAATCTTTTCCTATACTTCCTTGTGAAAGTACAGAACCTATTGCAAATGCACTAGCGTCTGTAGTTAGGACAAAAGGTTCATCAAAGTTGGGGTAGATCAATATCGGGGTAGTTGTCAAAGTTTGTTTTAGGGTTTCGAATGAATTTGTACAGTCCTTGTCGAAATTGAAAGGTATATCTTTTTGTAGCAACTTAGTTAAGGGTTTTGAAATTTTGGAGAAATTAGGAATGAAGCGTCTATAGTAGCCTGCTAGACCTAGAAAAGATTTAATTTCTTTCTGATTTTTGGGTTGAGGAAAATTTAGAATTGCTTCGACTTTGGCAGGGTTTGGTTTTACACCATCCTTTGTAATAAGATGTCCTAAATAGGCGACTTCCTTGCGAAGGAATTCGCATTTGTCTGGCTGAATTTTGAGGTTGGCTTTTTGTAGACGTTTGAAGACTTCTGTTAATCGGGAAATATGTTCGTGGATAGTAGGGGAATAAATAATAATATCGTCCATGTAGACGAGACAGCGTTCATTTTGGATGCCTAATAGAATATTGTCCATGACCCTCTGGAAAGTGGATGGAGCTTTTTGTAGACCGAATGGCATACGTACAAATTCGTAGTGGCCATTCTCTACCGTGAAAGCTGTTTTTTGGATGTCCTTAGGATCGATTTCAATTTGGTGGAAGCCAGAGGCCAAGTCTAGAGTCGTGAAATATTGACATCTGCCTAATTGGTCTAGAAGATCAGAAATGTTGGGCAAAGGATACTTATCACCTATCGTTACTTCGTTTAATTTTCGGTAGTCAACTACGACGCGCCATTTCTGTTTACCAGAAGCGTCTAGTTTTTTGGGGACTACCCAAACTGGGGAGGACCAGGGAGAAATTGAAGGCTGGATAATGCCTTGGTCGAGCATTTTCGAGACTTGTGATTTTACCTCTTGTTTATGAATTTGGGGGTAACGATAAGATTTAGTGAAAATTGGTTTAGAGTCGTTAGTGTCTATTGAATGTTTGATTTCATTGGTAAATGTCAAGTTGTCACCTTCTAAATAGAATATGTCTGAAAAGTCTAAACAGAGTTGAGTAATTAGTTCACTCTCCTCATCGTTCAAGTGATCTAAGCGTAATTGGTTTCTTATTTCGTAATTTCTGTCTATATATTGGGAATCCGGATTTTGAAGATTTACGTTAAATATTGATCTAAATTTTTGAACGGTTTCAAGTTTAAGATCCGAGAAATGTATTGTTTTTGGAATCGCGTTTGCGTTTATTATCGTCGTCAAAAATTCACCATTGTTGTCTATTTTGACAATGGCATTCGGTAAACGTACCTTTTCATTTTCCTGGGCTATTAGTATAGCTTCAGTATTTTGTAAATTGCATTTAAGTTTAAAAATTTTTTCTGTGCGTGGTTCGATAGAAATTACATTTTGGTTTTTAACATTTAAATTTGGGTTTGAAATTCTAATACCTGGATTATTGTTTTCGTTAGAATTATTGTGGTTCCTGATTGATGTTACTTCAGTCACCTCAAATAGTGGTACGGTTTTAAAATTGGTAATAAGTTGATTATTTTCAAAGTCCATATGACACTTATAATATTTTAAAAAGTCTGCACCTAATAGTCCATCGAATTCTATATCTAGGTCGTGAACATAAACCTTGTATGGGTCATTTATATTGAATGGTATTAGTACAGATTCGGTGATATTAATTTTTTCATCTGTTATACCCTGTATAATTACGTTTTCAGGATATCTTTGTTTGTACCTTTCCGCTGTTTTGGTTTTAAATACAGAAATACCTGCACCTGAGTCGACAAGAATTTTGAAACGATTTGTGAAGTCTTTTATGTAAAATAGATTTTTGGAATTTACGACATTTAGTTTGTAGCGGGGTGTTTTTACATGAATTGGTTTTCCGGGAAGTTCAGGTTTGGGTCCAAACCGTCCTGGAGGTTTATCGCTTGGACTTGGCGAGAAATTTGGTCTAGTTCGTCCGTTTGCTGTGTTGGAGTACTCGTGGAATACTCCGGGCCTATGCAAAAATCCGGAGGATTAGCAGTATAATCCTCGTGCTGTTGAGATTGAGAATTAGCAGTATAATTCTCGTACTGTTGGGGTTGAGAATTAGCAGTATAATTCTCACATTGTTGGGTTCCAAAATCGTAATCATAATCATTTTCGTTAGAATAATTGGGAGAATAATTGGTAGAATAATTTACAGGATAACTTTCATATTGGTTTGGGCTATCAGTGTAGTTATCATAAGATTCTTGATTTAGGTGATGTGTCTTTTGTTGATTAAACCTGTTGAAATTTGGGTTTGGTTGGATGGCCGAAGGTCTTTGTTGGTTGAAGTTTGGATTTGGCCTGATAGCTGAGGGCCTGTTCTGTTGAGAATAATTTTGCTGCTGGTTAGAGAAATTTTGGAAATTTTGCGGTCTATGATTAGATGTGAAATGTTGCCTTGGAAGCTGTGCTTGATTAGAATAAGCATTTGGTGTGAAATTGGGAGATGGGGATTGATAGTTTTGCCTTGTGCGGCATTCATTAACATGGTGTCCGCTTCTTTTGCAGAAGGTGCAAAATTGTGGGGAGTTTGGACGTCTTTGTGGGTTTTGAATGGGATTTTTATTTGGAACTCTATTAGAAAATTTTTGTGATTCAAAATAGGATAATTGCAATTCACGTTTAATGCGGTTTATTGCGTCTAACATGTCGCCAGGGTTACCAGCCCTAATGATTTGACCTAATTTGGGTTCTAATCCGGTTAATAAAGTAGTCAATGTCATATTTTCAATGAGGTTACATTGAGCAGTTTTTTCCTCTAGAGTTAGAGTCTGCTTTTGCACTGCTGCGTGCATTTTCGCGTTGTGCGTTTGTAGTCTTGATACAAATATTAGTGCGGTTTCGTTGGGTAACTGACGAATCCTCTGCAGATCCTGAATCAAAGCTGTCAGGTCGCGAGAGTCGCCAAAATGAGCTTCAAGTAAGCTTTTGATTTCTGCCCATGTAGCAGGGTTTCGGGAATTTATTAATTCTGCGGCTTTTCCGCGTAATTTATTTTTTATGTGAAGCGTTAATAAGACGCGCTGATCATCAACAGCGATCCCCTGAGCGGTTATACAGGCTGAAAAAAATGTTTGCAAGAATATGGGGTTGCCGTCAAATTCGGGCACTATGGAAAATATTTCGCTTAACCTATAAGGTTCAATATTTATTGTTTCGTTCGCCGTGATTGAATTGTTTGCATTGGAATTGCTTACGTTTGTAGCCATTTTATTTATATTATTTAGATAATCGAATAACTTAAAACACCTTTTCAATTTGAGCTAGTACGCTACTGATAATTGGCAATTGTGCTGTTTATTTTATAATATTTCAAAATTTAATTACAAGGATAATTGGATTAATTTAAAAAGTGTTTTTAGTTGGGAATAATGTCACTGAAATTTTATATACTAATGTGCATTTAAACAGTATAGAACATGTGGGTTTTATTTTATTTCACAGTCAAGTAAGACGTAAATTTAACCTTTATATGATATATGATATTATGATAAAAATAATGTTAAGATAAAAATGGTATGTGATTGTAGTTAATTAGATAAATTCGCACTTAAGGAGTATATGATATTACCATAAAAATAATGTTACGATAGGAACAGTGTATGATTACGGTTATTTATATAGGTCACACAAATTATAATCAAGATATTTTGTTTCAAGTTTAAATAAAATTACTATTTTAGATATTAGAACTGTATGTAGCAATGCAATGTATTTTGATAAAATAGAATGTAAAATTGCAAATAAATGTTTGCGGGATGATTCAAAAATGACTTACCCTAAATTTTTCATTCCTCGTGGTCCAGTTGAATGCGACTTCGTGAGCTTAGCTTCACCAAAGGTCTCTCTCTGCCAGGGGCGTCACTGGGTGTTCCTTCCACAGGGTTGCCTTTGATGCCGAAGACACCAACGATGGGACGGGATGAAATTCTTACTTGCTAATTGTTGAATCGTGTTGATTTGAAATGTTGCTTTGTTGCTTGTATTTCTTGATAATTATTATTGTTTCGCTTCTATGCGTTTGAGAATAATGTAGGTTCTTCTGAACAAAGGATTGGGATCCACCACTACAGCTAAGAAGTTCTCCTTGTTCCAGAAGCTCTTTTCGTCCGGTTAGGCACCTTTTTCAGATGGACTCCTTGTTCCCTCGGATATGTTTGCTACTGGTTAGGCTCCCGAACTGTGCGTATTTTCAGATTCGCCACGACTGCGCCAATGTTAGATAGTGGATTGTTTGAATAACTTTTTAAAAAGAAACTTTATTTGTTACACTGGAGTCAACGTTGACTCGTTAAGAAAATACAATAATAATTTAGATGAGGTTTAATCGAAAGTGAGTATAAGACTGATTACAAAAAGGTTGTTGGTAATATTTATAATGTTTTGAGAACAAAGGAAACAGTGTTGCTGATTCAGCACAATCAGGATTACTTAGAATTGAAATACAATGCTTATGCAGCGTGAGCGGTTATTGAGAAGAGCTGTTACGCAGTATGTAATACGATATGTTTGAGAAGGTTAAGCCTGTCTCGATAATATTATATATCATAGTATATTTCTAATATAACATATATAATAATGAGGCAACCGAACCTTTCCAAACCCTCACTGGAGTTAGGCAGAGATGTGTCCTGGCACCCCTACTTTTTAATTTGTTTACCACTGCTCTAACAATTATTGTTGACAACAAACTGACAGTCAGAGGAATAGGTCTCAGATACCGTTTTGATGGCGCTCTCTTTAACATAGGGCGCTTTAGGGCTTTCACGAAGACACGCACACGATTCATTTGTGATCTCCAGTATGCGGATGACTGTGTACTTTTAGCCTCTACGCCGGAAGAGCTTCAAGAACTTTTAGATGTGTATGCCCAGAGCTATGATTCCTTGGGACTTAAAATCAACATTGGAAAGACTAAGATTATGTCAACTCCTCATCAAGTGAATCAAATAGACATTACACTTAACGGAAATTCTCTTGAAGTGGTGGATCAGTTCAATTACTTAGGCAACGTTGTTAATGACAAAGCAAACATGGACAGCGAGATTCGTAATAGAATTAACGCTGCATCTAGAGCACTCTGGGGACTTAGAGAGAGAGTATTTGACAACCACGACCTTGCTTTGTCAACGAAAATGTCTGTCTACAGAGCAGTTGTCATTCCAACACTGCTATATGGATGTGAAAGCTGGGTCACTTACCGTCGTCATGTGAAAGAATTAGAACGTTTTCAGCAAAGACACCTCAGAAGTATGATGAAAATCCGTTGGTTCCATCACATATCAAACGTGGAAGTACTCAGGAGAGCAAACAGCCTTCCAATTGAGGTGCTTATTTCAAGAGCACTCCTAAGATGGGCAGGTCACGTTCATCGTATGCATGATAACCGCCTTCCTAAATGTACACTTTATGGTGGATTGCTAAGCGGTAGAAGAAGGCGTGGCGGTCAACGAAAGAGGTTCAAAGACGCTCTCCATGAAAATCTAAAATCTTGCGGTATTGCAGACGAGCAATGGGAACAACTTGCAGCGGACAGAACCGAATGGCGAGGGGTTGTGGCCAGCTATCAAGGAAATGTTGCTGCAAGAAGGCCGAATCCAGGACCTAACCAGGTCGATGTTTGTCCTGACTGCGGTCGACATGTGCTCTCCCGAATTGGCCTCTATAGCCATAGTCGTGTGCACCGTAGATGAATGGGAATTACAATAGACTACACCTTTTACTTGTTTTTTTTTTTTTATTGTACACAATCTATCGACTGTAACATTTTTATACTCGGACTCGAGTAACGGCTAATAATAATAATAATAAAGATGTAAATCCGGCGCATGCGGACAGTTCAGTTCAGTTCAATATAGAGTACAGTTCTAATAGGCAAAGAGAGTTTTATAGTAGATTAGTAAGTGATCAGATAAAAATAAAGAACAGTAACAAGTTGTGAATTAAAGTAGTGACTTTATGTTATATTAAAGTTATAATTAGTTGTGTTATTTTTAAGGATTAATTATTGTAATTTAAGTAATTAATAAATTAGTGGTTTGTGAAGATTCTTGTTGCAGTTTATTAAATCTACGTACAGGGCGTTTACTGGAAGATGTAAACACGTAACAATAGGTTAAAATTCTGTTAATTTATTTTTACTTCTAAAGAATATAACTCATACCCATTTTGTTTAGGAATACTTTGAATAATTTTATTAATACTGCTTTCAAAGTATTCATTAAACTTCTCCGCTATTATAAAGTCTTTATTTATTTTAAAGTTTTTATTCTAAGAAACAATAATTTATGTATTACATGATGTTAAATCATAGAGGGCGCCGCAGGACCTGTATCTAATGATGAATTTTTTAAATTTTTTTTTGACGAAACGTTGTGGTACTTTTGATCAGAAAATCTCATGAGAGCATCATTTCCACTTATAAAAGGTACACTTGGTAGAACTTGATAACTCCAACCCTTTTCGAGGAAAGTACCGTTAAACATTTCAATAATTTTTTGAAAGACAAATTCAAATTTAATGAAACAAAGTGTATTTATTGAAAAGTGTGCTTTGGTTACGTTTTAGTTGTCATTTATGTCATTTAATCATTTTATTTTGTTCTTGTGTTCTTCGAGTTAATTTCTTTAACTTCTTCATTTACAATGACATAATAATTTTTCAAATAGGGAAATGAGGGATATATGTATTTACGCACAAAATAATTTTAGCGGACGTGCTGCAGCGAGGAGATACTCATTGCAATATCCAAATAGAATACAGCCAGACCATAAGTTTTTCAAAGATCTGTTTCGTCGTTTGGGAGAAACAGGTTCATTTCGCCCTAAAAACGATGTAAGACGACCGAAGTGAATTTCTCCAGATCAAGAGCTAGAAATTTTAGTTACCGATGAAGATCCTCAAGTCAGCTCGAGTCGTTTAGCAGCGGCCACAGGTGTGAGTAGACAATCTATCCTAAGAGTCTTACGTAAAGAACGCTTCTACCTATATCATCTCGCTCCTGTACAAAACTTTCTTCGAAGGGATCTTCCACAAAGGCTACACTTTTGTCAATTTGTTCTAAATAAACACAACAGGGATCGAAATTTTGTTAAGAACACCGACGAAGCAACTTTTACTCGCCGAGGCGTTTTTCACTGGAGAAATACCCATTACTGGGAAGTAGAAAATCCTCATGCCATTAAAGAAAGGCATTTTCAGCAAGAATTTAAGATTAACATTTGGCGTGGTATCATGAACGATCAATTATTGGGACCATTGGTCCTTCCTCCAAATTTAAATGGACGGTCTTATCTGTTTTTCCTTCAAAAAACTCTTGCTGATATATTACATGCTTTCATGCTAGACATACGGAACTAACGATAAATTTATGAGACATATTTATTTATTTATTACAATACACCATCCAATAGTATTTACATACCAATTAAAGGATGGGAAAACTACACATGTACAAAAAAAATAGTAGTAGATAAATTTACAGAAAAATACAGAAGAAAAAATAAAAAATAATAATACAGAACAACAAAAACACAGTGATACAGTTAATGTTACAATAAAATATATCCAAATTTTGCTGTACACGATGATAAATACTGCGGTGAGAGGTGAAAATTTGATTAAGTTGGTCCTCGGGGTTAACAAATATAATGTATTAGTACGTCTAGTAGCGACTACCGTGACATTGAAATTTAAATGAATTAAAATCGATGGGCAGTCTAATTTATTATGGATAATTTCAAATAAAAAAAATAAGAGAATGCATATCCCTTCTGCCAGATAAACTAAATACATCATACCTGTCCAATAATTGATGATGATCAGCACCGAGAACGGGGTAAACATAAGGATTCATATTTTAAAAATTTACGTTGGATATTTTCCAAAGCGTGTCTGTATGTTTGTTGCCCCTGAATTCCATATTATGCTTGAGTTCAAGTTTAGACAAAACAAATGTGTTAAATAACAGGAACAATATACTATTATCATTAAATTCATGGGAGTTGCTTATGACAAAACCAAGACTTTTGTAACTAGCAAGTACCACAGAAAGAATGTGCTGGTTAAAACTAAGTTTAGAGTCGAAAATAACTCCTGGATCTTTAAATTCAGTTACTCTATTCAGGGACATATTATTGAGTATATAATCATAATGTAACTACTCATTTCGTCTGGTAAAAGAAAGTACATGGCACTTTTGCACATGCAATGGCAAGTTATTTGTAATACACCAATTATTGACACGATCAAGATTCGTTTGCAATTTAAGACAATCCAATCCGCAAGAGAGTTAATATCACAATACAACCTTAAATCATCCGCATAAAGAAGGCAGCCAACGTCAATCATACTGACAATCTCATTAATAAAAATAACGAAAAGTAGGAGCCCAAGAATTGAGCCCTGGGGCACCTCAGAAGAGGCTATAAATTCATCAGATCTAAAACCACGATACTCTACGTATTGTCGTCTGTAGTGTAGGTACGATGCAAACAAATCTGACAGTTTATCTGATAATCCAAATTTACGAAATTTACACACAGAATACCATGATCCAGTCTGTCAAATGCCTTATTAAAACCAGTATAGATGACGTCAACTTGACATCCAGAATCCAGAGATGTATTGAGTCATACAAAACAGATTAGTAGTGGTTGACCGTCCTTGCATAAAACCGTGTTGAGAATCACTAATTAGCCCGCGAGTGTTAGCATAAATTATTTTGTGTAATACTATTTCGAAAGCCTTGGAACAATTGTAAATAATTGTTATTGGCCTATAATTAATCACATAATTTTTATCGCCCTTCCTGAAAACTGGGCATATTCGAGATATTTTTCAGATATCCGGGAATGAACTAGAATTTAAACAGATGTTAAATATTTTCATGAGCGTATTACAGTACAGTCCCGTAGCAGAAAAGCAGGTATACCATTGGGGCCAGCAGTAAATTTAGATCTCATTTTTCTTAGAGCCTCATAAATATCGTGTTCAGAAATGTACCTAATAGAAAAAGTATTTATTGTACTGCTATTAACTGGCAAGCCGTTTACGGAACTAATAGAAAAATCTGATTTAAAAAACAATGCAAAAGCCTTTGCAATATCAGCTGGCTGGTGAAACTCCGAATTTTCAAATGTCAGTGAGTCAGGTCCATTTAACATATGACCAAAACTTTTTAGGATCAGAGCGAATATTAATTTGGACGTATTAAGAAAAGTTTATATGCGTCAGAAATATCTTTCTTGATTTTAGCCCGTATTATTTTAAAATCATTGTACAAATTCATATCCATGGTATGTTTGTATGCTTTCCATAACTTTTCCTTAATTTATATCATAAATAATGTTTTTAGAAAACCAAGGTGGATATTTGCTAGGCCTAGAAATTTTTTTGCAATGCACATTGCACATACCTACCTAAAATATTATTAAATGTTTTATAAAATTGCTCACAAGCTTCATTACAATCAGTACTTAAAATGACCAATCAACAAAACTTAACTGTTCGTATAGAAGATAGAAATTAACTTTACGAAAATTATAGATATTCTCGATGTTAACCGCTAAACTTTTGGCACGCTTAAATGAGATCTCTGTGGCAGCTATATGCAGTGCAGGGTGGTGAGGGTCTTCAGGCAATAAAATGTCATAATATTTGGCAACAGTGCAAGATTTGTTACTTAAATGAAATCTAAAAATCTACCATTAACGTTTGATATGCTATTATATGGATCAAGTTCAAGAAAACTGCGGAACATGTTTAGGTACAATAGTTTATCTGAGGACACATATTCACTAAGGTTATTAAACTCAGGTACGTTAAAATCTCCTACAAATTAAATGTGATCACTCAGCATACAATCTAGAGTTTCTAGAAGTTTGAAGAAATGGCTATACAAAGATGCATGTTATCGGATAAATAATAGAGTTTACCATCGACTTGGTGAAATTGAATCGACTCCTGCAGAGTACGATTTTTTGAGATTAATTATGGTATTATATACAGTGTATTCGCTGACAGGATTTACAAACATTGTGTTATCAATTTTTGAGAGTATGTCGTTATGATTGTTATCAATATTTTGACTTTGTTGATTTGGCAATTTGTGAGGTAATCCCACAAAATAATCATTAAAAGAATTTGCTATAGTTTTATAATCTTATATAATGGAATTTCCTACTTTAATTTCAAAATTTTCATTTTTGCTTTTACTTTTGTTTATAGATTTATTGATTATTGTCCATGCAGCTTTTTTCCTTTATTGTCAAATTTCTCATACAGTTTATTATTGTAAAGTTTTTTAGCTGCACTAATAACTTGTATTTTGTATTTCTTATAATTTATATCTATTATATGCCCTGTTTCGATCATAGTTGCATATAGATCTTTCATTTTTCTAGCTGATATTTTGATGCCTCGAGTTAACCAGGGTTTTACAGAATTTCTAGACATAATTTTTTTACAGGAAAGGCAACATCTACATAATATTTTAAATGATTCATAAATATTTCGAACGCTTTATTAGCATCCTTGGTTTGATATACCTCAAACCAAGATTCATTACTTAAATGATGAAAGAGGGTGGTTGTATTATAAACTCTTCTGCATGTGTATATGTTCATATTTAAATTTATATCACAGTTTATTTTTATGAATTGAGCTGAATGATCAGATATACCATTAAAACATACATTCATGGATATACTATGTAAACTATTGTCAAAATTGGTACATATATAATCAATGGCGCAATTGCCGTCACTGTTCGAATTGGATTTATATTAGAAATAGTATATTGTTTTATATGGAGTAAAAGTGACAGTTTTGTGCCGAGAATATACTTGACGGACGAACCAAGCGAGTCAGGCAAGAACAGCGGAGAAACAAAAATCACTCTACTCCACATATAACATGCTATTTTTTTCTTCAAACTTCGAATGTGAATTAAATAAATACTGTTATTTTTCTTCAAATACTTTTAGTGCCACTTGTGAACGGCAGTAAAAGAGTTTTACTGCCGCCCACAGTTCGTTAGCGGTAATACAAGACTAATTAAATCGGTCAGACGAAGTGTCATAGAAATGACAGTTTAAGTTCAAAAAATATGTCATAAAAGTTATGTGTTTTTGACGTTTGAAGAAAAAAGGTTTTAATCACGTCATATTCTCGACAATTACGTTGGTTTTTACTTAGAGGTAAATAAGTGAATTAAAAATAGCTTAATTAATTATTTTGTGTTGCTCTTCCCTTTATAAATGAAGTTAGATATGTTTGGTGGTGTAAAATAAAATAAAAAACAAAAGTGTACGTATCTATTTTTTCCAAAAATTGACACTTGTGCTATTAAAATGTTTAAAAATGTTATAATGTAGAATATCATATAGCAAAGAAAATGCTTAGTAAGTATACATTTCTTTTATTTATGAAGATACTCTCGAATAATTGAGCAAGTGTCTATATATTTATACAAAATTGTATTGTGCATTTTTGATAATTGAATGTAGTATATGTTATTTCTAGTTGGCTTTTATCTCAACATGATTCAACAGGTAATCTGTTGTGTCAGTTGATTAGACATAACAGAATTAAAGACAAATTACTGCAAGATTTGTAATTAAAAAACGACACTCTGATCAGCCTGTAATAATTTATTATTACAATAATAAAAAATATTGTGCAAATATACTACAGAGGGTTGTTTGTAATACCGCTAATAAATACGCAGATATGGCAATATTAGGCGTTTAATAAATAAGGCTTAAGTTATTAAGAAAAATATATTAAATACAGTAAACGGGTGTAGGGATTATCAATTTGTTATCTAGACACAAGTGAATATTATGAGTGATTTGTCAATAATTGTTTCAAATAAAACAAATAAATGTCAGCGGAACACATTATTATTATTAGCTCCTGTATATTTTAAACAAATACACGTGTTTTCTGCAAACATACCAAAATTATTGTTACTGTATCTTTTTGACATATATTAAATACACCTAAGTAAATACAGATATGTTTTAATTAAATCTGTGTAGCTGTCTACGCTGACATCAAATTATTTCTGCTGGTCCGTTTATATTGTCCCGGGCAATCTTGGCAGGCTCTCCGGTGGTAAAATGAGTGTTTTACAGGTAAATGCAAGCCAATTATTGTATTTGAACTTGAAAGTGGTGTAGCGTTCTTTCACTACATACTGACTCCCGACTTAACCAGCCATCTTTAAAATATGGTTAATTTTGGTAACCAGGATACAAGAAAAACAATTTAATTATTATGATATATATTACAACTTCAGAATATTTACTAATATTAATCTACAAATAAAAAGTATTATTCTGTAATATTTAGATTTATTTTATACTTAAGTCCGGTATAAATTGGTGATCCCGACCGTTGAATTTCCGATATATATACCTAACACCTTTTCAGTTTCCAGTATATACTGATGCCCCTGCTGGTTTTCCTGGAGTTGTCACGTCTCACGGGATCATCGTAGACGTGGACATTTGAAGCCCTGGATAATAAAAGAAAATTCCAAGTCTGATTAACCCAAAGTACCCGTCCGATCGAATTTCCATCATCAAGTTTGAAGATAGCCATCGAAGAATAGTGTGAGTTCATTATTTATATTTCCACTGCATTCTTTTCGACTTACTGCCAAAGAAACACATTCAAACAAAATTACATAATGGTTGATCAAGACGCAGACTTAACTCCGTATCAAAATTTTGCTGATTCAATTAAATTACCACCTTTTTTGACCTCACGTCCAGAAATGTAGTTTTCACAAATTGACTCGCAGTTCAATGTTGCTCGAATCACTAACGATCGGAAAAAAGTATGACGCTGTCATATCCAATCTTCCTATGGAAGTAGTGGATATCATTTACGATGTTATGCAACGACCACCCGAACAAAATTTATATCCTAATCTACGTACAACAATTTTGGCCCGTTTATCTTCAAGCGAAGAAAAAAGGCTTGACGATTTATTAACCGGTTCGCAGATGGACGAACGTAAACCGTCTGATTTTTATCGCTACATGTTAGGTATTGTTGGCGGTTCTAGAACGGTAAGCCAAGACTTGCTTACCAAACTTTGGCAACGTAGGCTACCTAAACCCATTTATATAGCTATTACAACTTCTGGGAATACGAAAATTGAAGACATCATTGATATTGCTGACAAAGTCTGGGAGGCCTATCAAAACCCTGTCGTGTTTCAGGTTAATCAACAACCCTCAAATCTAAATTCATCAATTGGTCTAAAAAATGTATTAAATCGCTTGAACTCATTAAAAATAAATTTTTACCATACCTCTAATCAAATCTCCGAAATAAAAGAAACTTTGGAGATGCAGGTTTCTACGATCAAGACCAATTCTTTCCCTAGTAGAGATTTTTTTAATCACCCGTCAACCAATATTGAAAAAATTCATTATTGTGCAAATTGTCAGAATCGATCTCGATCACGAAATTCCTCTCCTAATCGCAAGCACGAAAATGCACTGGTCCATGGTGTATTTATAATTCAAATTTCACTAGAGAACATATGTCAAATCATTTAGATCAGTCAAAAAACTAATAAACACTAGCGTTCCAACAGCAAACGCTAGTGCCGTCCATAGATCTCGTCTCTTTGTCTATGATACTAAAATGGATTACGTTTCTTGGTAGATACTGGTGTCGATATATCAGTTATTCCAAGAAACCATTTTACTGATATGAGAAAAAAATCCTGACCTTACCTTAACCGCAGCTAACGGATCAGAAATTTCTAAATATGGTAAAAAAATTACTGGCAGTTAACTTAGGTTTAGGCCGTAATTCTCCCTTTGTTTTCAACATTGCTTATATTCAAATACCAATTTTAGCCGCTGATTTCCTTAAGCATTTTGGATTAATGATAGATTTAAAAAAGAAGCGTTTAACTGATAACAATACTTCATTATCTATTAATTGTATTATTGATCGTACGAATACTCCGGCTATTATTCCCAAATTGTTTTCAATAACTAACCAGTACACTAATTTATTACTACAATGTCCAAGTTTAATTAGTTCTCTAAATTATTCATTATCATAGTTGAACATCATATCATAACGGAAGGACGGTTACCGTTTTGTCGGCCTCGTAGATTTGATAATATCAAATTAAGCATTGCTAAGAACGAATTCAAACAAATGGTCGATTTAGGAATTTGCACAACTTCTTCATCAGTTTCTTCAGCTTTGCTTATGGTTGCGAAAAAAGAACCTAATGATTGAAGACCATGCTGTGACTATCGACAATTAAATACTGTTACAGTTCCGGATCGATACCCCTTCCCCATATACATAATTCAAATTTACATGGATGCACTATTTTTTGAAAAATAGATTTAATCCGGGCAAACCATCAAATACCAGTCGCAAAGAACGATATTTATAAGACTGTAATCATCACTCCCTTTGATCTTTTTGAATTTCTTTAACACTGGACAAACTTTTGAAAGATTCATGAATGAAGTTTTAAAAGATCTGTCATTCATTTTCGTTTATTCAGATGACATTTTGATAGCAAGTACAAATCATGATGAACATTTGGTTCATTTAAAAAACGATTTAAACGCCTTGAAGATTTTTGCATCAATATCAAACCTTCAAAATGCATTTTTGGTGTGCCATCATTAGATTTCCTAGGACACCAAATTTTTTGTGTTGAAATTTCATCTACCAGCGACTGGACGCTATTAATAATTTTCCAAAACCATCGACGCTTAAACAATTACAACGCTTCATAGGCATGGTAAATTATTATCATCGTTTTGTTCCTTATTTCGCATATACATTAGCACCATTTTATATTTTCCGTACTCAATTAGCTAAAGATTAAATTAAGGATATTGATTCTTGGCCAACAAAATGCATCAGAAGTTTCATTTCAGGTAAGCAAAGCATAGTTAATGCAAATATTCTTTCGCATCCAGATTACAATGATAACGTTATACTTACTTTACCTGTAGATAGTTCGAACACAGCCATCGGCGCGGTTTTAGAACAACAGTCTAGTAATGTTACCACCCCATTGGCATATTTTTCTCGAAAGTTAAGCGACGCACAAAAACGTTATTCTGCCTTCGATACGGAGCTTTTATCTCTTTACGCTAGGCACCTAGAATTTATTGCGCAATTTACATAGATGATGTATCGTCGAATAAATCACATTATTTTCCACCCATCTTAATCTCTACTATATCAGATCATTTCAATTTAAAATCACTTATTAGTGCCCAATTGTGGGCTTACCCCGATTGTGGGCTTGTGGGCTTACGTCTTTAATTAATAATCAATCTAATTCAAGTAAACAATCTAAATGCAAATATTAATTCCCAACTCTGAGGACAAGATTTGGTGTGATATTTTTAATTCTAAATGTCGGCCATACGTTCCAAAGTCTTTACCGACGTCCAATTTTTGATCCATAATTTGACCCATCCAGTAATTCGTGCCACTAAAAACTTGTTACTTCCAATTACTTCTGGCTTAAAATGAATTCAAACTGTATTTTATGGGCTAAAGCTTGTCTGAATTGTCAAACTTCAAAAATAAATAAACACGCTAAAGCTTCAATATCTGATTTCTCAGTCCCCAAGTTCGCTTCGATCATATACATATAGATTTAGTTGGTCTATTTTCAGTTTCACATGGATGTTCCTTTATTCTTACGGTTATGGAACGATTCACTCGTTGGCCAGAAGCCTATCCATTGAATAATATTTCTGCAGAAACCGTCGCTAGAACATTGTTTCAAAATTACATATGGCGTTTTGGCATTCCTTTGACAGTCACAGATCAAGGAGCACAATTTGAGTCAAACTCAAATGCTTTAGATCCACATCCCTTCGAAGACTGCACATAATACATGCTAATAACATACCTAGTAAGAAAAATACAGGATCCTAATTGTGAAATTTTTTATTTGTTTTTTTTTTAAATTTTTTATTTTACTGCCTTATTGATATTAACTTCCTGGCGAAGTTTAGCTAATTGTTACTCTACCACTTAACCAGAACAGCGAGATGAGATACTGGTCACCCATTCAAGTGCCGAACTCAAGCAGCGAGCCTTGCTCACTGATCGATCGCGTCACTTAAACCGGTAACCGATACCACACCTCCGAATTATTTTATGTAATCTAGATAAAATTATAAAATTTGAATGGATTATGAGAATAATTTAAAAAAAAGAAAGCACACATAAATGTCATAACTCTTTTAACAAACCAACTTAACATTATAATATTACATGAGCAATGCACCAAATCTTATATGAGGTTCTCAAAATGTTCTCCCCCAACTTCGACACATTTCCTGCACCGCACTATTAAATTTAATGTCGTGTGGCCTTCCCGTCTGTGTTTCATCATGTCATCAAATTCTGTCACTATCCGCTACCGTAGTTCCTCTCTAGTGGTGACTTATGCGCTGTACACCGATTCTTTCATGTGGCCCCAAACATAATAATCAATAACAGTTAGGTCAGGAGACCTAGCTGGCCAAGCTTGAGTGCCTCCGCGACATATCCAGAGATTAGGAAACTCATTGTTAAGGTGCTCCCGGATCTGGAGTGAGAAATGCGGCGGTGCCCCATCATGCTGTAAATGAAGACCTCTTCTGTCGACATTTTGCGCCGATAAAAAACTGGGCAAAATGTTCCGGAAGAAATCTAAGTAGATTTCTCCAGTCAATTGATCTTAAAAAAAAATGCGGTCCTACCAATGCATCGTTCACCACTCCATACCATTTACTTGCGCTGGGAGTTTCTCTGAACAACGGTGTTAGGATTATTGTGGGCCTAAATGTGTGAATTCCTAAAATTCCACACTCCATCCCGAGTGAATTGGGCCTCGTCCATGAAAAGAATTCTGGGCAAAGTTCTTGGATGACGAATTATAAAACGGCAGAACCTTAGACGTGCTTCTTCATCACCATGTTCGAAACGCTTCACCTTTTGAATGTGGTAAGGATACAACCGTTTCATTTTTAAAGCCCTCTATATACGAGCTATTCTTCTAGTGCTTGTCCTTGGATTTTGTTCTGCAATCTCCACAATGTTTTCTTAGATCGGTCTAACTACTCGTTCTATATTTTCGTTACTTCCACGAAATCTACCATATTTTCGAGAGAACTGGAAAACTCCTCTGAAGGTGTCGCGCCCCGGTACTCGTCGACCAGGAAATCTTCGCTGATATTCTGTAACGGCAGCCCTTGTATTACCATCGCAATACACATACACATAAATGATATCAGCGAATTCAGAGTTTGTAAACTTAGTTGGCATCTTTAAAACACGATTGAAACGAGGTACAAGAACACCAAACTGTCAAAATAAGCATTACTGTCATTGAGATAGTGATAAATACATAGGTTACTATTCTTCTCGATTTCAAAAATAAAACTGTGTGGGTATCTCTGTTAATAAATATTAATTGAGAGATAGGTTATGTTCTCTTATTTACGTCGTGGCCGCACGTATTTGATTTTTTGACTTTATAATTTTGTGTTATTAATTATTTAAAAGTGTGTGAATGTACTGTGTAAACATAAAAAAGACGGAAAATGGTTTTGAGAAAGTCCTGATGCGCTAAATTGTTTAGGTGTGCCGTCAAAATTAAATCGCTATCCTTATAGCATTTTTTCTGAACTTTCCGAATTCGCTAATAGTTTTCCAGAGAGTTTTCATAAGTTTTCCAAGTTTTTAGGTTTTCATTGAATTCATTCGACCATGTATCGCTCCCAAAGTAACGGTATGTTCGAGCATTGTTAGCGAGATTCAATTCGCTTCAGTGCTACGATGAATTATCAATCATTTTACTAGATTTACGTGCTATTATGCCTAAAGACGATTTACTTTGTTCATCTACCGAACTCGTTTATGGTCAGACTTTACGTCTCCCTAGTATTTTTTTATTAAACCACATGTGATACTCCAGTTTCTACATTCATTTCAAAATTGCATACATATTTTGACAATTTAAACAGCACTAAGCCCAGACATAATGCCTCACAAATTTTTTTTGTCAGTCCTGATTTATCGACTTGTGACTACGTTTTTATCCATCAAGACAGACTTATGGTTAGTTCTCATAACTGCGGATTGCGAATTTCCGCTTGCGTATTTTTTTTTTTTTTTTAATTCGACATATGCGTTCCAGGAGAAGTTGATTTGCTAATTTAACTTCTAGTTAAAAGTGAACGAATTGTCTTACGAACATTTTGCTACACCTGCAAGAAAATTAGACTGTTCTAGAACAAATGTTATAAAAATCCTCACCAAAAATTCTCATTCCGCAACTATCTGAACGGGGCTTTAAGCCATGTTTACCCCTGTGTACGAGGGACCTTTTCGTGTTGTCTCTCGAACAAATAAAATCATTTCGGTTACTATACACCAAAGAGGATTAGATAGAGTGGAAACTTTCATAAGACCACAATGTATTTTTTCGTACACGAGTTTCAGCGCTCGCGGCGAGTCGGATGCGTAACTAAATTCTCCCACTACCGTCTGTCAGCCTTACCGGCAAATTTAAATTACGAATTAGTGTGGTTAGGATTTCTTCCAGTGGCGTAACACGGGAGAAAATTGAAGGAAAAAGCATATTAAAAAAATATATTTTTATTAAATACCCAACTAAAATACAAATATAGTTTGTACATAAATATGATGTACAGATATTTATACACTAATTTAAGCCAAAAAACAGTTAACAATACTTAAATATAATGACATTGTCATCATTCCTATTAAATAGCTCTAGGTAAACATATATAAAAATATTTTTTAATTATTTATATATACTTAATACATTGAAAAAATAATATTTGTATAACATACTCATTACCTTACATGTATGTCAGAAGGTGGTTGGACACATTAAAAACTCTATTTACAATTATGTACATGGTGACTTTTCGGCCAAACAATTTGATGGCAACTTATTTAGGGTGAGTAGGTACACAATTTTATACCATAAACCTGCAATAAAAAATTAAAATGGTAATGTGCTGCACACATACATTATCAATAGCAAGATTTAACATCAGGCTCTAGTTTACTACTCTACCATGTATCAAATATTAGAAAGCAAAAGAAACATCTACACTATATACATTTTTTACACAAACATCTTAACTACATAATATCTTTGCACTCGTCATTATATCTTTAGCCGCGATTCGTACATCTACTCAAGCGTAGCTGTGTTATTAATAAATTATGTGCTTCTTGGGGTAAGAATTTTGAAGTCTGTTGGATGAGATCTTCAATCTCGGCTACTTTTTTGTTTTTATTTCCCGGTCTACCATTCTGCATCTTTTTCAGCCCGTTAATTTTACTACGCAACGCAGCTATTGTTCTTCTTTGGGAATTAATTCGCCTGGTTTTTGGTGACTCAGGCTTTTTCTGGGGTAAATTCGAACAAGGAGAAGTTAACCCGTGACTAACCTCAGTGGTTGAATCATCATTCTCTGGTTCAGACGATCCTGAAGGCACTGGGTATATGCATTTTCATGAAGTTCCTTTTCATTCCCCCCACTGTAATACAATAAACAATTTTTACCATTAAATATTTAATAAAAAGGTGCTGGTATAAAGAAAGACGTAACATTTTTGTATGGTATAAATCAAAGTTCTTTACGAGTTTTACAAAATAAATTATTTCGTATCATCCTATACTATACACCTATATGTCTGCAAAAAAAATGGTAGTTTTACACTAAATAGTTAAGGCAAAGATGTATTAAACCTCTCCTTTCTTAAAATATTTACAAAATTTCGCTGATCCTTAAATTTGTTTTTTATTTCATTTGGCAGAATGTAGGTGGGAAAAACTAAATATTGTGAATTTCTGCATATACCTATGACGATGATAATACATGCCTTCTTTATATGTATCAACATGTGTCTGATGCTTATGTTTCCTTTTGACAATACAACTTCCAATTGTCGGAATTACATTTGCAATTAGCAGTGGCCTCGGATGACTCTTCCAAATCATTTGTGGCTCGAAATGGTCCTCACACACACGATAGTAGGTACAAACTTTGCTCCATCCACCAAATTGTATCCATTTTTTGCGACTGAAATAAGTTAAATTGTTTGAGATTTTTTAATTAGAAGAATGCATAAAAATATTATATATATATAATTATAATCTGCTAGCTTTCAATAACAATTTCAAAGCAAACTAGCAACTAGGTATCTGGGGTACAATGTAACAGGTCGTGTGTCTACATTACTACTCACATTGCGGGTTTCTTCGGCACTAGAAAGAAGGCGTGCTCTTTATCATCTACTTTATTTCTACCATAATTTCGGAAGGAACAGGTCACAACCATTTTAATGTCTGGTTTTTAATTTTCCACTACACTTTTTCACAATTTTTAACTAACTTTCTCACACTACTCCTACTATGACTCACTCACTGTCTCTGATCCGGTTTTATGTCAACTGTCATTCAAATATTGTTATTTTCACTTGAATGTTTTCGCATCCCACTCGACAGGTGGTGCTGTTGCCCTTATACGCAAAGTTTCCACTCTATCTAATCCTCTTCGCTATACACGAGAAGAACCTTGCTGTCAGTTTGGACAGAGTTAAGCCTGCGTACTTATTGAACGACGTTATTGATCATCCTGTCAATACTAGTTTTAAGAAAGTTAGGTTTAGTATTGATACTTTGGCAGGTTGATCTTATTTTGCAGGGGGAATATATGTAGTGTTCTCTCACTACATACTCACTCCCGACTTAGCCAGCCATCTTTAAAATATGGTTAATTTTGGTAACCAGGATACAAGAAAAACAATATAAATAAACATTAGCTAATTAGTTACGAACAGTTCTTAAATTCCTAAAGTTGTGTGTTTCAAATACTACTTAGTCTACGATTCGATTTTGTGTCGTATTAAAATAGACAGTTATGCACTCAGTAATTTAAAATTTGCACTCTTCTTTTACTAATACATTTGATTTTGATGAGATATCGCCTGTTCATTGTAGACCTTCAAAATTGTATGTGCTGCAAATGACCATTGTCCTGTAATTAATTCTGATAAATCTAATATTATAAGTTTTGGTCTAAGGATCCAACAAAGCAGTATTAAAGACTATATAAATATTAAAATTGATAATGTCTCATTAGTAAAAGTAGACAAGGCAAAGAGTCCAGGAGCCATATTAGACAATGACTGAAGATTTGAAGATCATATGAATAAGACATTGTAAAAGGCTTAATCCGTTTTAAAATTAACCTTTGATAATCGGCATTATCCCCCACGTAAGATTAAAATTCTTCTCTGTGGAACTCTGGTGTTTATTTTAAATTATACATATGGTCCCTGCAGAAATAATTTATATGCAAGGAATATACAAAAATTACAAAATTCATATCTCAGATTCATAACAGAATATATCTAAAACCAAAAAATTTCCCACAAACTTAGAGAAGTAAAATGGCTTAATATGTACAACAGCAGATTGCATCATACAGTTTGTCTTTTTCATGAAATAATATTAAACAAGATCCCTATATATTTATATGAGAAAATTAAATTTAGAACTAATATGCCTACTTTAAATATCACATTTAACTCATCTAACTCCATCACAGCTTCGTCCTGATCTGTTTAAGACATCATTTAGTTATCAAATTAGTAAAACTTATAGTGGTCTGAACAATCAGTTAAAAGAAAACAGCATTACTAGATTTTAAAAATATGTGTCATGTTTGTTGCAGCATCAGTGTACATGATTATCATACAGTTTAGTATGGTAAATTGAGAATAGCGAAGAATAATACAATTTTTCATAGAGATTCCAAACTTTGGGTAGTTGTTAGTTGTCTAAAAAATAAGATATTCCTAGAATATCTACCTTCTGCAAGTGTCGAAACGTTGTTTTAAACTTGAAAATGGGGTAAATTTACCCTCTTTTGGGGCAATTTTCGATTTTAATTTTTTTTTGGACCCTTTAAACTGCAAATTAAGCAACGAAAATGTGGTCCTTTTATTGTAAATGTTCAAAGAACATTCACTTAAATTTTCGTGATCGTTCGCTCCCCCTCCTGTAAATCATATATATGTACTTTTTTTTAGCAGAAATTGATTTTGGGATAACTTGGGCAAATCTTGCTCAAATCAGATGAAACTCTGGGTGAAGATGGCTCATAATACCTACAAATAGCCTGTCACATTTCAAGTCAAAAGCTACATTAGTTTGGCTGCAATGCCATTTTTTCGAAAATTTTACGAAATTTTCGCTGTAACTTTTGGCCGTTTATCGTACGACAATTTTCTCCCCGTCAAAGTGTAGGTTTTTTTATGTACTTTTGAAAAATATGGCTCAAAAAATCTTCTATATAAAAATTCGATCCATTGTCGGCCATTTATGGTATACATGTACTTGCGCGCAGTGATTTTCCGTTGCACAAAGTACATTTGTATAGGTAAATATAACTCTTGTGCCTTATAAAACATCCAAAGTGCTCCTTTAAAAAAAGATATGCGTTGTTATAAAAATACGATCCAAAATCTTATTCATACTTTATTCAAATATAGGGATTTTTCTCAGTTACTGTTCAGTTACTGGTTATTTTAACTCAAAGGTGTGCGAATTTGAAAGACACTCGCACAAAAAATTAATTTTGAAAACGCAAAACGTGTAAAAAATTATTCTCTCAAAAGTCTTTCAAATACGCTGATTTTGCGTGTATAATTGGATTTCTCCAAGCATTTTCTGGGTACGACACAACTTCTGCGTTCTTGTTAAAGAACACGCCAAAACCCTCGATGAACTTTTCGAAACTGTAACAAAATCCGACGCATGAAAAGCGTGCTTCACGTAAAAATGCCGTTGGAAGAGGTTTCTATACATTCAATCACATTTTCGCTCTACGGAGCGTTTTTTATGCCAAAATCTTGGAAACTCGGCAAAGAGTATAATTTTAGAAAGTGTAGTAAATGTCCGCTGCACGGGGACGTAATGTCGCCCCGACCACAAAATTTAGAAAGTATAACGAAAACCGACTTTTTGAAAATAAACACCTTTTTACGAATACACATTGTTAAGCACTGCAACTCATGCGTTGTGTTAAATATGAGGACAAGTTATCCAATCTCTAGTCAAAGTATTTCGTGAGTTTTAGCGAAAATAGCCCTTAGCCTCGAGGATGCCCTATCATTTTCTAGCAGTCGATTTTGACGGGAAAATGATGGGTTTTAACGGTATTTTCCCTAAACCGGTTCCTGAGTGATTCGGTGTAAAAAAGTATAGTTACCATGTACTCAGAATGTGTATGGGATCGCCTTGCCTGAACGTATGAATCTATAACTGCAGAGTATAATTCAAAGCCGCTGCGATTCAAGCATTTTTAAGCTCCGAGGAGCGATCAAAATAGATATTGAACTGAAAATACGTCAATAGACATTCAAGCAAAAGCGCACCAAAATTATAAACATTGAAGTTTTTACTGAATCTTTTTGTGTAATCGTTAGCTATAAACCGCACATTGGATGATAGTCAGTCGATTTGAACCATTCTTTATGAACGTTTAATATCCACTTTGGAAAAATTAATAAAAGTGCTTCAGACGTGTAAAGATGGATCGTTCACTTTCTCACGGATGGGGAAATCCAAATTAATAAACATATTTGTCAAGTACTCAGAGCTGATATAATGATAACGCATATGTCGATAGTATAAAATCTTTTGGGCAGAGAATAATAGCCGCCCTTTATGATCGCTTCATCAAAAATAAGAAAACATTAGGTTTACTAAGGTATAAATGTTTCTGAAAACAGCAAAAAAATGTTGCAATTGATGTCAAGTTGTCCCCTCTACAACCAACCGAGGGGCGGCTGATTATCACAGCTTAAGAACATTTTATCAAATTCGTCGATGGTATTGTGAAAGAAATAATTATGCAATTGGTTTCGGCTGGTGTAATATGGAAAATGGACTGATGCCAAAAACTACAGATAAACCACTCGTTCCAGAAGAGTTGTTAAAAATCATCGCCCGTTATTGTAAAGCTGGGTGCAAAACAAAATCTTGTTCATGCAAAAAATTGGATTTAAAATGTTGCACTTTGTGCCATTTTGTCCGGAATACAATCTGCCAAAATTCTGAAGAGGTCAGTGGGTCACCAGTCGATGAACTTACTGATGACATGCCAGATGAGAACACAAGATTTATCGATGGTGATGATGATGATTATAACTTCGATTACGAAAACGAGGACGGCGAAGTGAACGATATGATGGGCGAAGCTGAGAGCAATGTATATAACTTTAGTGACAGTGGAACCGATCAAATTTTCAATGCTGGGATGGATTCGGAAGCGGGTAGCTCTCACAGTAGTATTTCGAATACATCCAGCATAAGAAGTACAGGAAGGCGGCCAATACAAGTAGCATCAAAGTCCGTAAAAAAAAAGAAATCAGCTTAAAATATTTTTACATGTAAATAAATAAATCTAATCTAACATTTTCAATGTAAATAAAATGTGATTTGTGTCTTTTACCATTTCTGCCATTCTTCCGTTAAATCAGATATCCTTTTGTGCATTTTTTCGAACATTTTCTAGAGCACATGAGTTATATTTATATATACAAACATCTATATAGTTATATATACCTTGTGCAATGGAAAACCACTACACACAGGTATGTGTATACCGTAAATGGCCAAAAATGGATCGAATTGTTATATTAAAGATTTTTTGGGTCATATCACCCAAACTGCATTTTGAATGGGAGAATATTGTCGTATGATAAACGGCCAAAAAGTAACAGCATTTTAAGAATGTCATAAAATTTCCGAAAAAATGGCATTGTAACCAAACTAATGAAGCCTTTGACTTAAAATGTGGCAAGCTATTTTTAGCTATTATGAGCCACCTTCACCCAAAATTTTATCTGATTCGGGTAAGATTTGCTCAAGTTATCCCAAAATCAATTTATGCTAAAAAAAAGTACATATATATTTAAATGGAAATTCCTTGAACATTGACAATAAAAGGACCACATTTTCGTTGCTTAATTTACAGTTTAAGAGGTCCAATGAAAATTTGAAATCGAAAATTGCCCGAAAAGAGGGTTAATTTACCCCTTTTTCGAGTTTAAAACAATGTTCCGACACTTGCAAAAGGTAGGCATTCTAAAAATATCTTATTTTTAAGACAACTAACAACTACCCAAAGTTTGGAACCTCTACGAAAAATTGTACAACATTTCGATTACCGTACTCCACTAATAGCCCTGTGCGTAGAGGATTAATTAAGACAATATGTGTAAATTATTTCATTCTTACAGCTTTATCTCTTTTTCATTATATATAATTAATTTAATACTATTATAATAATGTATTTTTAAATGGGTTTTGTGATAATAAAAATCAACAATATTTCCTTTTTTTGGCATTAAGGCCGAAGCGATTAAGTCAGCCACGTATTTATTTAAAGTATTGCAAGCACTAGGACACAAAAAAGAACAACCTACTCCAACCTACCCACACTTTTTTAACTTGTCCACGTGAATATGAGTTCTTTGATCTTAGTATTAATTTACCAATTATTATTCCAAGTTATAGCGAAAATCATCTGGAAAGCCATTACATTTTTCTACAAGATCTACAAAATGTAAATCAATGGCCACACTATACAAAAATATACACGGACGCTTCTAAAACCCCCAAGGAACAGGTTGTGCTTATATAATACCCCAACATAATATCTCCGCCAAATTTAAATTAAGCCATGAAACTTCCATATTTTCAGCAGAAAATAAGAGTTTTTTCCAAGCCATGGAGCACATAGTTCACTGAAATTTAACAGGTCATTATATCATAATTTCAGATTCATTGTCCGTTCTTAAATCTCTCAACCAAAATCATCCTCCAAACATCCCAGCGAATCCTTTTATTACAAATATTTAAAAAATTACACGGCTGCATCAGGTTTAGAAACTACAAGACAACTAAGCTACGATGCCTTTATAAATATCTGTGGTGGTCAAACATGTGACATGAATTTGTTTTCACCAATCCCGCAAATTCTGAAATACCATGTAAATTCTGGCATATACCTAGAAAATATATAACCACCATTAATAAGATGAAATTTGGACATGGTTGTTACCCCGCTCTAATGCAGTTGTATTATCTCCTGAAGAAATAGAAGTTGACTATGGCTAAATTACTGTTTAAAGTTCATCAAAATAAACAAAAACAAAGTACTGAACCATCTGTTACAGAATTGACTAATGACAGAAGCTTTAATTATGGATGTGATTATACGAAAGGGAAAGAAAATATACTCATTAGAGTACTTAATGGCAAACATCAAAAAATGAAAAACTAATTAATCAAAGCGATATTTAAAAAAGAATGATATAGTTGGAGAGAACAGAACTAGAAAATCTAAAAGAAAAAATAAGAATAAAATAAAATATATTATAAAAGAGAGTTATTAGTATTGAAAATAGAAAGAATTTAATATAAATTGTTTTCATAATTTGTGAATGCATTATTTTGTGTAGTATGATTCGCATTGTATATAGAATTGTATAGTTAATAAAAAACTTATAAAAATTTTAATTTTTTTAATAGCAATAAGATACATATAACTGTAATATTGTACATTCTGATTAAAAGTTATATTTATCAACGCCTTTCTGATAACAGTACATACTGTTTTCTTATATATCCCACATCCCTTTGTTTTGGGTATATTGATCGAATTTCGTAATGCGTCATCATCATTGGATGGAAATCGAGTCTATCTATTTAACATTTCATTCTAAAATGGCACCTTCGATAATATTTAATATCTACTTGCAAATTTATATTCCTTTGGCTCATCACATAACCTCAACAAAACGCTCTGTTAAGAGCTTAACTGCCCAATATTCTGTTAATTTTGACAGGTTGTTTTCTCCTAACTGTGATTGGTGAATATGTCCACAAGTATTCAACAGGTTGTTAATGCTTTAACAACTTGTTATTTAACTAATGATGGTGAATATGGGCAATAATATATTATCTTTGCTCTGCCTAAATAAATCGGAGATTCTACATTGCTTAATATCATTCCTATACAAAAGTGGCATAAAAATTTATGTTTAGAATTGTTAATCCCTTGTTTAGCCTCATGTAATCCATCCGTGGCCTTACCTGTGATATTTTTGTTAAAATGCCTTGACAGGCCCTTGGACGAGAAGTGTGTGTCCCTGTTACTCCTTATCGTTTTCATCTAATTATTATTCACGTTAGAATTAGGGTTAGATCTTTAGCCGCTTCTAAATTTATCTGTGGGTCTGGCTGTATGGACTATGTCCTAGTGCCAATTAAAAAAAAAAAAGAAAACTTGTCGACGTTTCGTTAAATTTATTAACTTCTTCAGGGCACTAAAAGAAAACGTATAAATGTAGGTACAAATAAAATTTAACAATTGTTTTTTATACCTAAAGATAATTTAAAACAAAAAAATTATAACTATATTACATTGTTAACAAATTAAAACTTTAAAAATATAAAAAGGCATTTTCAAAAAAACTGTATAATAAATTATAAAAAATGGGTGACCATTCCAGCGGGAAACCGCGTTCTCGCCTCACACATCTTCCAGCGGCTTGTATATCAGTGTATGCGCGGAAGCTATATAACCTTAGGCGAGGGTTGTATAGGAGATATACCATCCTTCGGAGGGGATGTAAAGCCGTCGGTCCCTTGTCTATTAAATGTTAGGCAAGTAAAAGATCCCTACTCTTCTTAAGGGAAGAGGTTCGGCAAAATTCCTGGTTGGGGGTAGTTCGTCTACAGGCGTCAGTGATAGGCCTCAGTAGCGGAAATAGGCCGACGTTAAATAAATGTATTAAAAAAAAAATTATAAAAAAGAAACATATATAAACACTTACGGTTAAATTAAAAAAATTTTTGTCGTCAACTTTTTAAAATCGCGGGACATATTAGGTATGTAGGTAGCTTTTGCAATAGGTAATGTTTCTTGTACAGTACAACATAAATGTATAAATATACGCTGGTACACCTCGTTCTAGCGAATTGAAAAGCAATAATGTATGCACCCTTAATATTCCCAAAGTCTCAGCGTTTCTTGATTTTCTAAAATTCTAGATTAGGTATTTTTTAGATAGTCGACAATATTAAAATAAGAACTATTTATATTTTCTATATCTGTTCGTTTGTTTATACTGTTGGAATTCTTCTTAATACAAATCATTTCATTGAACATGTCTTCCTGTAATTATTATTTTTAGCTATTATTTTGGCATCATCAAATGCAAAATTGTGGCCCTTTTCTATATAGTGCTCAAACAGTTGTATTGGTTTTTCTTTTTGGTATGGAAATTTTTACAGTCAGTTACATGTTCAGTTATTCGCTGTTTAGAATATCTGCCTGTGGTGCCTATGTATACACCATTACATTCTGAACACAGAATTTCGTATATGACATTAGACTCTAGGTCTTTATTTGTTTTATCTTTTAATCTAGTAAATGTTTTTTTACCAATAGTGTTTTCACTTGCATATGCAATGGTTGAACTATTTTTTGTAAGAGTTCGATTAAGTTTCTCCGAAAGGTTTCGGAATTTTGTAATATTGTACCTTTCAGAGAAATTTAATCGAACAAAATGCCTCTTTGTTTGTTTATCATAAAGTGTGGATGTTGCGATAATGTAAGGCACATGTAAGTTATTTACATTAAACAATAGTGTTTAAAAATTAAGAGCGACACGATTATTGTATAATCTTACTGTTTAAATATTGTCATTTTGTTTTTCAAATAAGATAAATAAACATGTTATTATTATAATTATTATTAATAAAGCAATAATTGAAACAAATAACTGCAGTTGCACGTGCATATTTTATTTGTCTGCACTTAGAACAAATATTTTGAAATTAGCAATATAGAAATTAATATTTTTAATGAAGTATCATCAGTTAAATCATAGATGTCTTGCCAATTCAGTTTTATTAGGTGTATAATAAAATATACTAAAAGTATTTTAATGGTAGGATATAACATCCAGTTATAAATTCTAGTTTGAATATAAATAACTCTACCCTTCTTGACTTGAAATATGTGTTAACATCTGGTACGATAAAAAGTGTAGAAAATGCACCAATTTGGATTTTTTCGAAACATTAAATTTGTAGGTGGAACGAATGTCTTTCAAATATTTGTATTGAATCGATAACCCTTTTTCGGTTACGTCGAATAATATTTATTGGCAATGTCACGGTTAGTTACAGATTAAGTGTAAAGTTACGGGTGTACGATAATTGTTTTGTTGGAAATTCATAGGCGTTATACTTACATGTGATAATAGAGAGTGTAAAGTTTTCAGTATCAGTTTACAAATTTATTATAGATATTATTTGATTTAATCAAAGATATTATTTATCTTCTAATGCAAGTTCTAGTTACATGTACTATTTTAAAATTTTCACGAATAACGTAGATTTATTCAAGATAGCCCATTAGTGTGAGGAAGTCCAATATCTGGCCTATTATATGAAATATGAAAAATGCAAAAATGCTCTAAAAAGTAGAAAATAAACTTTGAAGTAAATGAAACCCATCATTTTATTACATTATATAATTTTTTTATGATATATATATGTATATATGTTCCGAGAAGCTTCCGCGCTCGTTGGTATGAAAAATACTAGGTCCTCGGGTCGAACCGCGTCTGAGATTATTAATATCTCGACGTTTCGGCTCCCGTTTTGGAGCCATTTTCAAGAGAAAGAAAGGGGTCAAGAAAAAATTGTTAAAGAAAATAATGCTAGGAGTTCGTAGAACTGGTTCGATTCCGAGGGCTCAATCTGCCTACTCCCCAGATCTCATCACGATCCGCCTCTAAGGCCTCAATCTTCCTACTCCTTAGAGCGAACTCGCTGGCAGTATCTGACTAAGTGTTATATATACGAAAGGTGTCTATGGGTGGGAGCGTGGTGGGGGGTTGAGGGTCTGTTGAAGGAGGCATCAGAGCAGAGCGGCTGCATGAGGTGTGGATGAAGATTGTGGGGCTAGTCTGGAGATCAATGATTTCCAAGCGACTGGGAGACGATGACCGACATCCCTTTTGTTTAGACAATTGGGACCTTTTTCAATCTCAATTTCTTCGCGGATGATTCGCGGTTCCTGAAAAAATGAGGGTGCTATGATTTTGGTGTTATCGAAGTCTATATTATGGCCCGTTATGAGGCGGTGTTGGACAAGTGATGATGTGGGATCGGATTTTCTAACTGTAAAACGATATTCATATGTTCTGTCGTTAATCCGTCTATTGGTTTATCCAATGTAAGTTTGGGGACAGTTTGAGAAAGGTATTTCGTATACACCGTGGGAATCATTAGTTATTTGGTCTTTTAGGGTTCTAATTTAGATTGGAAATTGTTTGGTGTGTTGTGAATATAGTTTTTATGTTATTGGATTTCAGAATTTTTGAAATTTTGTCTGTGACACCTTTGATATAGGGTAGGAAGGCTTTTTGCTGAGGAGGAGTTTCTGTTTGTTGAATTTGGGAAGGATTTTGTGCTTTGTGTATGGATCGCGTTATATGTTCTTTGTCATAACAGTTTTGTAGATGTGCTTCTTCTAATGTTTGTAGTTCGGATTATCTGTTGTGATTGTCTGTTAGTCTGAGGATCTGGTTACAAGAGTGTTGACAACGGAATTTGTTTGTGATGGATGGTGATGTGATTTTGAATTAAGGTAACGGTTGGTGTGGGTTGGTTTTCTATATACAGAGTAGGAAAATTGATTGTTGTTTTGTTTTGTAGTAAGAACATCTAGGAAAGGGAGGGAACAATTGTTTTCGATTTCAATAGCGAACTGGATCTGAGGGTGTATATGATTAATGTGAGACATGAAGTTGTTTTGAGAATCTCTACCATGTGACCAGATAACGAAGATGTCATCTACGTATCTTAGCCAGCAGGTAGCTTCAGTTGGGATGAATTCAGGGCTTGGGTTTCGAAATTGTCCATGTAGATGTTGGCTGTGACTGGGGACAGAGGTGATCCCATTGGAGCTCCTCTCACTTGTTTGTAGTAGTTGCCTTGAAAGAGAAAATAGGTGTTGGACAGACAGTGTTCTAGAAGGGTCAGAGAGCTGGGAGAAATATTGTGTTTAGTTTTGAGAACGTTTAGGGCTTCAGTGAGTGGGACATTGGTGAATAAAGACACAATATCGAAACTGACTAGAATGTCGTTCTGGGAAATAGAGTAATTTTGAAGAAGATCAATGAAATGGGTGGAGTTTTTGACATAAGAAGGGGCTTGTTTAGCAATGGGTTGTAGAGTATGGGCTAGATGTCTCGCTAATTTGTGAGTTGGGGAACGAAAAGCACTAACTATTGGTCATAGAGGAATGCTGGTTTTGTGAATTTTAGGAAAACCGTATATTCTAGGAGTTCTAGACGATTTCTCTCGAGTAATGAGGGATTTTAGAATATCTGAATGGAGGTCAGAGTTGTTGATGATGATTTTTGTTCTCTTTTCTAAGTATGCGGTGGGATCGCGCTGGATGCGCTTGTAGCCCGGGGTATTGAGTAAATCATTCATTTTTGTTAAGTAATCGGAGGTGTTTAGTATGACAGTGGAGTTGCCTTTGTCGGCTGGGAGGATGATAAGATCGTCATTGTTATATAGGACTTTTAGGGCTTGTCTTTCTCTAGAAGGTAGGTTAGAAGTGGGAGGTCTGGCAGTTCGAAGTATTCTAGCGATATCTTGTCTGGTGTCCTCAGCTTGATTGTTTGGAAGGTGGGATATAGAATCTTCGACTTAGGAAATAATGGTTTCAACTGGGATAGTATTGGGAGAAACTGCAAAATTGAAACCTTTAGCTAAGTCTGGAGGGGCGGCATCGCTGATGGAGAAGTCAGAAAAGTTGTGGACTGCCTTGTTAGGATCTAACGTGGATGAGGAGTTAGGTTTCTGTTTGGCAATGAGTTGTAAGAGTTTATTTTTCTGTGTGTTGGTCTCTTGTTCTGAGATATGTAGGGCTTTGTCGTTGGATAATCGGTCAAAGGTGTCCCAGAGAATTGGGTGAATATAGAAATAGTGAATCTGTAAATAGGTTTTGTATAGACGTGTGCTGGTAGTGTTGAGGTTCATTCTGGTATGAAAAACTTGTTAGTGTATTAATGTAAGGATACACACAAACATTTAAGTGTCTAGATCAGATGTATAGATTGAATTTCGACGTCTATACACCATCTAGAGCAGTGTCACTACATCGAACATTCTGTGCCACGAGTAATCTAGACACAAATGTCGACATTTAAATGTCAACGTCCATCCTTAGCATTAGTGTGTAGTGTCACTTAGAGAATTTAATGCAATGCCTTTTACAATCACTCCTTCTAAAAGGAAATTTGTTGAAAATACACTATTGCTCATTTTTTGTAATCGTTTGAATGATGTGGTGCAACAACCCAAACGCTAAAGTTATCTTGCAGTACAACGTGCTGCTAATCGTCGAAAAGACGATGTTGCTGAATGTTTCCAAAATTCAAATGGTACAGAACAACAGTTTTCTAGGCAGTTTTCATGTTTAATTCTGTATATATTGTATAACTAAATTTATGGCTACAAAATGAATTGTGTTCTTCACTTTTTTTAAAAAATTAGTTATAATTTATATACTCTGTTCTAGTTTACAATTTTATTTATATAAATCTCATATTGCATGTATTCACAGAATATTTAAGTATTAAAAAATATATAAATATATATGCATAAATAATTGATATCAATTAAATTAAATATTTAATTAATTAAATAAATAGTTAATTTATATACTATTTATAGTTAATTAATAATAATAGAATTAATAATAAATTAATGATCACGATAAGTACATAAACAACAGAAATCGCACGATACGTATAAGACAGCAACACAGTACCTACTTGAAGAGAATTAGGACGGCTGGCACGTGCAAGCTGGTAGGTAAAAACAAATAATTTTTATATATATAATGAATTAAAAATCGACAATTTTGTTTATTGGAAGTTAATATACAAAATCTAAAGATATTATAAAAAATTATGTATTGGAAAGAACACTTTTTTATTACACTTTTGGAGCGTCAAAAAACGGGAAATTGGCGATTTTTCAATTTTTAAAATCTAATAAGACTGAAAATATCAACTTTACAAAAAAACTTATTGAACATTTCTTGTTGGGAATCGATAAAAAAATATTTAAAAAAATTGTTTCACGAAAATTTTTTTTTTTCTATTTATCATAAATAAAATTGTTTTAAAAAATAACGATGCAGGTTACCGTCCGGTTACATGGATTTTCATAATCGGTACTATCTTCTGAACTGATTCCAGCAAAGAAATCGAATCCGAATTTAATTCGAAACGACAGCGCCCATAGTCTAATAACAGGGAGTATAATTTGCACTTCCACTGATTTGAACTTATCTTTTAAAATAAATGAAGATTATTAATTGTCATGAACAGGAAAATACATGTTGAAACATGAATGAAAAAATCTAATAGATCTAAGGTTTATCTTTTGTATTTTTATCTATAATTGTAGATACCTATTAAAATTTATTATTAATACCAATGAAGTGTTTTCGGTATCATTATAAAAACATTATCTTGTGTAGGCTTTGCATATTATGCACCTAAAAATTCACAGAATATAAAAATGACGTGTACCTCTTAATATTCGTAATGTGCCTTTTCCTATTGCTAAGTGATCTGCTGATTTATCAGCATCGATAATATGTAAAATAACTTGAATTAAAATCTATGATAATATATAGATTAAAAACTAGTGTATATAAACATATGTATCCACACTTCCATATACGCTAACCTCAACTTCACGTAAATAATCTGATTTTTAAAACTACCGAAAATATGAACGTTATTCAGCTACTATTTCCATTTGCTCTTGCCTGTTATTGTCATGGTAAGTAACATTTAACATATTAATCTAAAAAAAAATGGTTATACACTGTCTCACTTTTCATAACTCCCTTATTATAGCTCCCTGCGGTTTTCTTAAAATTTCCGGCATCCAGAGCGAGCAAATATCCACGTTAAAATAGTAGGAATTACTAATAATTTGTTCAACGATACCGGTAACGTTCGAAAACCTAGGCCAAGAAATTATGTTATAAATCATAATATTAAATTTCCCTATGATGAACTAATAATTGCAGCATTTAGGCAAGCTCCTCATGACAGTATTAGAAATATAGCATGCCATTTAAACATTGACAAAACTAAAGTATGGAGATGCCTAAAAAGAAACAGATTAAAAGCGTTCAAACCGAAGTACCTACATACTTTGTTCGAAGGCGACAATTTGAGAAGGCCAGATTATTGTTTTTGGGCACAAGAAATTTCCTCAATGATATGAATTTTTTTAAAAAAATAATGTTTACCGATGAAGCTACATTCAATACAAATGGTGTAGTATGCAGTAAACATATCCGATACTAGGCTGCTGAAAATCCTATGATGATAAACTGTAAAAGTAAAAGTCAACGATCGCAAAAAGTGAATGTTTGGTGCGCCATTTGAAATGAGCAGATTATAGGACCTTTCTTTTTTGAAACATTAAACGCCAAAACATTTTAAAACTTTCTTGAAGGGGATTTTACTGATATTTTGGATAACATGCCTCTTCAAATAATTCAGCATTTAATACTGCAACTGGACGGAGGAGCACCAGGTCATAATTCGAACGTTGTTCGTAACTGGCTTAACACACATTTCCCCCTAAAATGGATAGGTTCAAGAAGTCCTTTTCAAGAATGGCCACCCCATGCTCCGGATCTAACACCAAAAGTGTTTTGTTTTTGGGGGCGTATTAAAAATTTAATATACAAAGGGAGACCTCAAAACGCAGAACTACTGAATAGAATAAGAGAAGCCTGCCTACAAACAACACCTGCAGAATTACGTAAAGTCGTGCGGCACAACAGAAAAGTTATAGAGAAATGTATTCACATGGATTTATGTTGAACAAACTGTGATTTAGTTATCTATGTAGCCCTTATTATTTATTGAATGTTCATGAATTAAATTTGTTCAATATTTCTCTTTTTGCCTCCCACGTCAATTATTGTTTGATTAAGTAAAGCTGACTAACGTCATGTGACTAATTCTAAATGGAAAGCCTGTCTTCCTCCATCTTAATTAACTCCTAATTGCTATCAAAAATACAGTTATGATTCTAATAATTGGTCCTTTAAAAAGTGAAATTTTATTTTCTTACTACATGAACACCACATACACTATCTTTTTGAAATTCAGTACTGGTACGACTAATAAGAATATGATATTGTTTTACAGTTAAAATTTTGCCTAATATCTTTTTTTTTGGAAAATTAGGTTCATTTTTCTTCATAATGATGAATGTCGATGGTGTATTTTTATATATTTTACAGTGGCATAATGTCCTTATGGATAATCGCATGATTAATAAGGGAGCTATAATATGGGAATCATAAAAAGTGATACATAGTATTTACAATACAGTTCAAAGAAATCTTTTGAAAAGCTCATAGTACAGGATAATTAGCGTAAATCGCCACAGAAAACACTTTTTTCCCGAGTGTGATTTTTTACGTGAAAAGCTGGTATATGTCTTTTAAAATAAGAAAAAAAAATTGAAAGTCCTCCGTTAGAGGCAAATAATCATTTTTGTTTTTCTTTAGCTATTTTTAAACAAAATTAGTTTATTTGTTAATTATTAGACTAATAAGAAGCATAACAATGTTTTTGTTATAATGCCTAATTATTGTAAAATCATACTATCCACTTGACTTTAAGGAATTTCGGAACATCGTGAGAATTTAGACATCCATGTACCTACCCAAGCATTTACCAATTTTTATCAGAAATCGCGTTATAACTCGTTTGTACCGCTTGTGATATAAAACAGCACTAGTAATATTATCAGTAATATTTTTTATAAGATATAAATATAACAAAGCCAAATTTTGTACTGACATTTCCAAAATTTTTGAAAATCTAAAAGATATGTTTTTGAGCTAAAATGGGATATACTTGTTTTTTAGCACTTTTCTTGTTATTAACATGAATGAAAACTATCATAAATGATTTTTTCTACAACTATCAAAGAAAGGCTATGTTTACGCATTAACGTCAGCGTCTAAAATGAGACTTTCTTCATTGACATTATTTTTTTGCGTTACAACGACACCGTGCGCAAAATGTTTTGCGCATTAGTGTGCAAAATATTTTGCACATCCCATACCTATTATTGCCTATTTTTATAATTTGTAATGCGTAAACATAGCCTTTTTTGAGAGTTGTAGAAAAAGTATTGTCTGCATCCCGTGTGCGAAATTCTTTTGGTCATCTCGAACGATTTTTCGATCTCGATTACCAAAGTAGTATTTCGCACCTTAGATACAAAAATAACTATTTTAATGATGTATTACTTCTGAAAAGCCAAATTTAGGCGCTAGCTTTTCCTCTATAATGGAAAACTATGGAAATCTGTATATATGTTTATCTTTTTGTAACGAAAATCATATATGCTAAATTCGCTCCTAACGTTATCTTATTGATAACTTAGAATTTTTTCATTAAATAAAATTATAGGAAAATTGAATTTTTCATTGACTTTCCCAAAATTTTGTAAATTTATGAGTCTATACACGTACCGCTTTTTAATGGGAAATCTATGTGAATTCTTCTCTATAACTTTTTTTGGTAAATATCACAAATAAAATGTGTGAATTCTTGTTTTTCTGTGAAATGCAATCTTGTAAACTCTAATTTTCTAAAAGATTTCTTCTTGCATTTTTATATTATTTTTAAAAGCTTTAATTTAACTTGCAATGTATGTTTGTCAGTTGGTTTAGGGCAAATCTTGCAATCACAATTTCGATTAGTTCTAATTAATTTAGAGCTTTGAAATTTTGCACATGTGTATAAGTCCAGTGACAATACACTTTAACATTTTCATATAAAAAAAACAAGATGGCGGACGACTTTATCGTTTATGATCCGATTCGACTAAAAATCGATATCTGGGAGTTTTCGAGAAATTTGGAAATTCAAAATGGCGGTGCCAATATGGCGAACGACTTTTGTCATTTATGGTCCAAATTGATCAAAATCGATATCTGAGGGATTTCGGGTTCGCCGATTACGAATTTCTAGTCAAAAATTTAGTTCAAGATGGCAGACGACTTTATCGTTTATGATCCAATTCGACTCAAAATCAACATCTGGTGGTTTTCGAGATCGCCAATTATGAATTTTTCTTCAAAATTCAGAAATTCAAAATGGGGGCGCCAATATGTGACGACTTTTGTCATTTAGATAAAAATCGATCAAAACCGATATCTGGGAGTTTTGGGGTAGCGGATTACGAATTTCTAGTCAAAAATTTAGTTCAAGATGGCGGACGACTTTACCGATTATGATCCGATTCGTCTCAAAATCGATATCTGGGGATTACAGCATATCAAAAGACTAAAAAGTAAAAAATAAAATAAAAAAAATATATAAAAAAGCTTTTATTTAGAAAATGCTCTAAAAAGTAGAAAATAAACTTATTTAGTAAATCAAACTCATCATTTGTTACATTATATAATTTTTTTTATGACATAAAAGCTTGCTGCGAGCAATCTCACGACCAGCTATACATTGGAAGTGTTGTGGTTTTTTTAATATATACAGTAAATTTCTCCACCTTATCTGTTCACCTTTACTTTCCTTTGGTTTTGTTAGGTTTCTGTTTGTTGACTTTTTGTTTTGTATCTTAAATTCAAGCAAAACTATTCAGAATAACTACAACATTTCGAAGCAAAATTAGAAATTTTATGTTACATTCAACGGCTGGCCTAGCTGCTCTCGCTCAGTATTCCATTGCCTCTGACGGGTTTTTTCAGTGAGTATTTCCCGTCTCAGCAGTCAACAACCTACTTAATGTTATATAAGTCAACTATTTTTCGTATTCTTAGTTTAGTTAAATCACCTGGACATTCTATTTATCACGCCCTAATAAACTTGCTACGCAGCTAGGAGTAGGGCCTTAGTTTTTAATTATTTTAAACTCTATCACTACCACGCTTCCCTCCAAGCGATGCTCTGGTACCTCGGATATTCGGCTGGCTCAGGTGCGAGTTTCCGAGTAGATCTATTTGTATTTTTAACGACAAATAAATTTGATTGGCTGATTGAGTTATTACAAAGAGAGTAAAAAATTCTGGTCCCAGCTACCAAACTGAATGCTTTCTAAAAAAATTAACAATTCATATAAAAATTAGAATATCGTGTCTTGTCCCAATGTGCTCACATTCCTGTCTTTCTCAAGATATCTAGGAGTATTTGAAAAATTATGAAGTTTTAATATTTTAATTTGTTATAAGGATACTATTGGATAGAATGGAATGGTTCTGTTCCCCCGTTTGCTGTTAAGGCTGGACGAGACAATAGAGGGGTATCTTATATAGCTCAAGCTTACGTACCGAATACTGGGATATATGTAGGCCAAATTTTCCCAGGTCAGGAAGAAATTTACCTTAACACGGCATTAACTTCTACCGGTGTAGTGAACAGTACAAGTTATGACATAAAGGTGATCTTTTTTGTATTCTTTATTAACACGCTTTTTTATTTTGCAAATTTTTATCCAGATTATGTTCAATTTTGTCAAATTATATCGTATTATATCCTTTCATAGTGCTTCTTTTCAGATTTTGTGTTCAGATAAAAGTGATTTAGAATGGATGTCATCTAATTTTACTAGAACTGAGGACATCTTGGCAAAGGGAAATATACATTTAATTAAGGGCGGGGTAGACAATAGAAACAACACAGTATACATAGGTAAATACAATGATGGAATTAATATTTTCATTGGAAGTGTTCACTATGACTATTTTGTGTTTTATTCAACTCCTGATGGCCTGGGGAAGATCTCCTACTACTATGAACTACTGGTTTCTGAAAATGGATCTTCTGCATTTGAACTTAGTGAAAATTAGTATCTACATTTAGCAAATGTTTCGCTGTATTTTGTTGCCTTAAATGACTCAAAAATCTTATACCATATTCTGTTATATAGCTGAGAAAACATTCTAATAAATAATTTCATAAATCATTCGGATTTTATTGTTTTCATTAGTTACGCATTAGATTTACAACTTGGAATAATAATTACGAAAAGTAAACATAGGTACTCAAATATGCTAGTAAGTATCTTGAATAGATATTTTAGCACAGGTCAAATGACCATCTCTAACAGAACCCAGCCTTAAGCTGCAGTTTCTGTAGTCTAAGTTTTTATTTTTAAATTTATAGTAGGTTTGTAGACTTGCATAAAATCTACAAATTATCAGAAGATAACGAAGTTTAACTTAGTATAAGATTAAAAGAAAATTACCGTGTTCAGGCTAAAAAAAATTATTATGAAGTTAAATTTCTTAATTCGACTAACAAATCAAAAACAGCCTGGTCAATCATTAAGAATAGTAATGATAAAAAGGAACTTCCTATAAACTTTGTTGCCCCGGATGGCAATGACATAAACAACTTGCAAAGTGCTGCATATGCATTCAATAACTTTTTTATCAATTCCATAAAAACACTAACGGAAAATACGCCTCATATTTTGAATGACAGGTTTTTCTACAATTTTTCTGTTCCCGTTCAGTTCAAACGAAATGCTAAATATCATCTATTTCCACAAAAAACTCATCAGGTTATGATGAGATACCGTGTTCACTCCTAAATGTTGAGCCTTTAACGTACTACGTAAATCTATTCTTTATTGAGGGGACTTCTCCAGATATCTAATAACATCTTTAATATTACCAATTCACAACAAACATGATAAAACCTTAATTTCAAACTATAGAGGTATTGCTCTCCTAACGGCCTTTTCAAAAACATTTGATCATCATATCAATTCGGTTTTTGGAAAGGTTTATCAACACAAGATGCTATTCTAGCTCTTTGTAACTATATTTTAAACAACTTTGAAAACAAAACAAAATCGGCTTGTTTATTTTTTGATCTGCCACGTGCTTTTGACACGGTCGACCACAATTTACTACTGGATACACTCGAAAATTATGGAATTCGTCGTCCAGCCCTAACTTGGATAGAGTCCTATTTAAGGAATAGAACTCAATTTGTTGTCTTACGAGATGCTGGTAAAACCGGTACGTCTGATTCTCCCAAGGTTACCACGGGTGTTCCTCAAGGGAGTATGCTAGGACCCTTATTATTCATTTTATTTATTGACAATGTCGCGCTACACATAGAAGATGTCTTTATAACGCTTTTTGCTGATGATTCCACCGTTGCGGGTAATTCAAATGACACAAACGAGCTCAGCCATAAAGCTAATGACACTATTAGTTCGATGCAAACTTACTGTGAGAGTAACGGTCTTGCACTGAATAATATAAAAACAGATTTTTTACTTTTTACCACCAAGAAACCAGATTACAGCATGCTGGTTAGAATTGGTAACTGTTCTGTAAAACAAAACAATAGCGTTAAATTCCTTGCTGTTTTTATGGATCCTCTTTTAAATTGGGAAAAGCACGTAAACTTTATTAACAATAAGTTATCTACCTACTGCTTTGTCGTATGGCAGCTTCGATCTTTTATTAATATCCATATTTTAAAAATGTACTATTTTGCTCATGTACAGTCTTGTCTAAATTATTGTATAATCTGTTGGGGTAACTGCTCTCGATTTAACGAAGTGTTCGCGCTTCAAAAAGTTTTTAGGTTCTATGTCCTTTAAATCTCCTCGTCATTCTTGCAGACTTCTTTTCAGAGAACTGGGAACTCTAACTGCTCCATCTTTATTTATTCTCAACTGTGTATTGTATATAAAATAAAACTTGGAGCAATTTAACAGCAGAAATGACATAAATAAATATCTGCGACAGAATTATAACCTCAACATACCAGTTCACACCCTATCCATCGTTGCAAAAGGTCCCAAATTAATGTCTGCAAAATTATTCAATAAATTACCTGTGCATATCAAGAGAATAAATATCATTAATATTTTTAAAAGAGAAGTAAAATCACTTTTACTCAAACACTCGTTTTACTGAGTTGATGAGTATTTAGGGACTAATTTTACCAATACCAGCTGACAACAGAGGAAATACTTCCTTGAGTTTGTTTTCGTCTTCCCTTTGGAAAGTTAATATCTTGAAACTTCTTGTTTGTTAGTCATGCTTTGTTTGTTCTTTATGAAGATCAAAATATATGTATATGTCTTGTGTAACTTGACCAATTTGACAATATTCTAATGTTTGTAAAAATCTATGAAAATAAAGGTATTATTATTATTATTTATATTTTTGTAAATAAATATAAAATGAATTTAATGAAATATCACTTTGTAAGAAATAAATACTGCTTTTTATCTTGGGCAAATCTCTTTCGCTGGGTGGGCAAATTTTATAGCTGGGTGGGAATTTTCCCATGCAAGTATATCCTAAAAATGACTTGGAAGTTTCTCCACTAGTTTTCACTCTAATCTGAAGTTAATCAGAGTTCCAGAAAAGTAACTAAGAATTTAAATAGAACAATTTTTAATAGCAAAACAGTCATATATAATGAGTGCAATAATACAAAATTGTCATTGTCAATTTATTCCAAGAAAGTAGGATAGAATATTTCAATAAAAAATAAAGGAATTTCGCAATTTTTGTAATAAAGACAATTTATTATCAATAAAAATCCTTGCGCATTCGGTTTCATTAAATAAAATATATAATAACAACAACTATTTTATTTATAAAGCTAGTGACAATAGGTCATTAATTATAAGAGACTATTTTTTCCAGTCGGTTGATATTTCGTTAAATTTATTAGCAATTAATTTACTTGAAGTGAACACATATAACAAATGCTACTTGCATATTACACACACACACATTTACTAACAGACTTTCAAATTTTCAGTATATATTTTCATCTTAACGTAATTTTGGATCTGCAGGAATGATTATAACTCAGCAGGAAGACTGAGAAACAGAACAAAACTTTCTTGATTTCACAGAAATAATTTTGTTCAAAAGCGAGTTCGTTAAATGAAATTTTTTGTTAGGATAGAATAAATTAAGCAGTTTCTAGTATTAGGTATTCCTGTTTTTATTTTATTTTGTAGTTAGTACTTTCAATTCTGTTAATAAATGGTAGAATCTTTTTTGGAGACGTCACATATAAACATTCGATCATTATTACCAAAATTTATTTATTTCATTTTCTTTATTTTAGATAATAAATATGACTTATTTGCAGTAAGTGAAACCTGGCTAAATTCTTCTATTTTAAATTTATATGTGGACATTAGTAACTATACTCTAATTTGCAAGGATAGGCAAACTAGAGGTGGTGGCGTAGCATTTTATCTCAACAATTCGTATAAATTTGACCTTATTGATACTAGTGATAATATTGAGCAACTGTGGATTTCTGTCTCTATAAATAATAACACTTTTGTTTTTGGAGTCTGTTATAGGCCACCCCACATGAATTTTAAATATATTACTGATCAATTGGAGGAGGCACTATCAATATCTATGCAATATGGAGATAAAATTTTTTGTTTTGGAGACGTAAATATCAATTTACTAAATATTGACCTAAGCGCAACTCACTATTTTACTTTAATGTTTGAATCGCGAATTCCATCAAATTGTCAATGAACCCACTCATATTACCTCTAATAATCTATCATTACTTGATGTTGTGTTATGCAATGATCTGAAATCTGTCTCATCTCTAATAGTAGGAGGAGGTTTGGCTATATCTGATCATGAACTAGCTCAGTGTAAAATAATAAAGAGTAGCTCTAAATTTAAACCAACTTACATAACTTGAACATACAAATGAACATGCATTTTATATCGACTTACAAGTGCTTCCCCTACAAGATATGTTTTACTTGAATAATATTGATGCTAAAGTAAATCATTTAACAGTTCACTTATTAAATCTTTCATGTCCCTTTAAGACAGTCCGTATAAGTAGAAATAAGGCTCCTTGGTTGACTAATAATCTAAAGCTGTTGATGAATCAAAGAGATAAGGCTAATCTGAATATACGAGAAATCCCTACCTCACTTGCAAAATGGAAGTATTTTAAACAAGTTCGAAATGCTAGGCTGGGAAACGCGCTTATTTTAATTATATTGCTAGAAACGAAAATTCTAAAAAGCTCTGGGGTGAGCTTAAGTTACTAAATATTATGTCCAGTAATAAATCACAAATACCTAGCAATTTACTATACCCTGATAATATCAATAATTATTTTATAGACAGTATCCCTCAAAACAACAACAAAATAAAATCACTAATTCAGAGTTCAGTTTCAGCTTAGTTTCCACTGAAATTATTCAAAAAGTTCTTTGTAGTTTAAAAAATTCTGCATCCGGATCTGACATGTTAAGCATTTATTTTATTAAATTGTGTTGTCCGTACTTACTAAACTTCTTAACCCATATTATTAATAGTTTGTTTATTGAAAATCAGTTTCCTTCTGCATGGAAAGTTGCTCTAGTAACTCCCGTCCCGAAAAAAAAGATCCAAAGGCATTTTCAGACTTGAGATCTATTAGTATTCTCACAGGATTGTTAAAGTTGGCAGAAAAAATAATTGAGATTCAGCTTAGGGAACACGTTGATACCTTTAACATACTGCCAGCAATCCAGTCAGGTTTTGGGGCTGGTTATAGTTGCTCTACAGCTTTAATGCATATTACGGATGATGTTGAGGAAGCCCTTAGCAATTTTAAAATCATGTGGTGTTAATAATACAGGTTGTAAACTGCTCAAATCATATCTTGAAGGACGCTCACAGATGGTAAGGATATCCGATAAACTTTCCCAGGCAAGGGCGACCAATAAAGGTGTTCCACAAGGATCTATTTTAGGCCCCCTATTGTTTACAATTTACACATCTCAATTTGTAAATTTTGTTAAATCTTTTTCGGTTCATATGTATGCAGACGATACCCAAATTTACTATTCTTTTTATGCTAAGGATTATGAAGCTGCTGTGCAACAAGTCAACAATGACCTAAAAAGTTTATCGGACATTTCTTAGCAGCATTCACTTGTTTTAAATCCATTACAATCAGCTATTCTTTTATTCGGTAAGAAGCCTGACTGTGCTAATTTGAAAAATCTAATTAATATTGAAATAAACAGATGTCGTTTAGAATTTTCGCAACATTCCCGAAATTTAGGATTAATTTTAGACACAACTTTAAGATTTAGAGAACAAGTTTGTAAATTTATACAAAAAGCTTACTCCGCCCTAAGGTTTCTTTATCCACACAGGAGTTACTAAAGCATAAATACTAAAAAGATGCTTTGTGAAACATTGATATTGTCGCAGTTCACATACTGTGCCCCAGTTTATGGCCCTTGTTTGGACAGGGATTGTAGCAGTCGTATACAGCGCGTGCAAAACTCGTGTATTCGATTTCATGCAAGGTCGGAGAAACTTTTATTCAGCTTGTACCTTTCACAAGATTATCACAATGAAGGCTCCGTCTTAGCTCTACAATAAAATAACTTTTCGCAGCGATGTTCATAACTTCAATATCAGGTCTAAAGGTTTACTTAGTCCACCTATGCACAGAACTTCCTTCTACGAGAGAGGTTTCAGACATTGCATTTATAAATTATACAATCAGGTCTCATTTAGTGCCAAATCATTTAGTGTTGCAAAATTTAAAAGATATTTTAAAATTACTTTGTTAGGTTAGTCAGAATGGTTTTATGTGCCTATTTATTTTATTTACTTATTTATTTATTGCTCATGCATATAATGTTTTAGTTTTTTCTATACTACCTTACACTTATTGTAAATGTACTTTGCGCGTAATTTTTCATTTTTAATGTATGTCGAGGGTTAAGTGGTAGAGCACACTTGTTGTGAACTTCCCCTTGAGATTTCCTAAAATATATCTATTATGTTTTTTTTTGGTAGAATATTACTGGAAATAATGGCATTTATTTTTATTATTATTATTATTATTATTATTATTAATTATCACATCAACAAAATTAGGCTCCATTTAACCTCGATAGTAAATTTTTTGTTCACTACACATAAGATTATACTGTCAAAATGTAGATGTCGTCCACTCCGCGATTTTCTCCTATTTCTTGCGAGGTTTGGTGCGAGTCTCCACTATGTTCGTACCCCAATAACATGGAATATTAATTTGCATTTTCATATTACTCAATTATTATTCAGTATAATAACTATTCCCTTTTATAAGAAACTTATGTGCTGACCACATGACATGATTTCTGTACTGTGGGCTCAAGTATTTGCTTTGAAAATATGATAGTCTTATCGAACAGCACTTATTGTAATGCTGGCTGTTTCCTTTTGAAAATAAATTACAAAGGACCAGTAAAAAGCATCAAATTATATGCGGTGGTTGAATATTTCCCCTCTAACTATACCACCTGTTTTATCCCACTAAAAGCTTGCAAGTTATATCTGATGTATCACACAAAGCTTAATCTTTAAATCTTAAAACATTACCGTTGGACCGTGAAATAATACTTTAATCGTTATGTAATAATCTACAAGGGCCAAACACCCTTATTGTAGTTTGATAATCATACAATCTAGAAATATTTGTTTTGTAAAACAAAATATTTAGACGATGAAATTATAATAGAACTTCAAAATACATTCTTGATGTAAATATTAAATGGTATTGGTCTTAATAGCAGTAATTTAGGTTTAATCGTAATCGTAAAGTTTAGATAGGAGTAGGAAATTGCCGATTCTGTCAAAAGCCTTTTATATATCAGTATACAGGGTGCCTAAATCTAAACGGCCATAGTGAAATGTGAGATAGAGCATAGAAACATTTAATAAACAGTGGATGAGTGTGTAAAATAGTCATAATATTTTATGGAACATTTACTGTTAAATAATCTAAAGGATTGCTCTTCAAACAACACTGATATTGGCATTAGAATATTTAATTATACGACAAGTATAAAAATATTTTCATCTCTAGAAGTGAAATTGAAAATGTCAAATTTATATTTTTAATAATGGATAGAAGACACGCTTTCATTTAGTAGCCTGCGTATCTATTTTACGTACCATGGATTAAACAAACAATTGACATTGTAACAGTTCGTTTATAATTTAACCGCATTTTATATGATTATTATAGACTCAGAAAGTGAATACAATGAATCATGCACACCCTCTCAAATATAGTTGAAGCGGCAAACTTTACTTCCGACATTTTGCGGGATAAATCCCGACAAAGGTAGAATTTGTTTACAAGTAGTTTATGGATTGGAGAAATGAGGACCAAATAAAATTTTTCTCGGAAAAGGCTCGTCTGGCTTATATTAGTAAAATATCCAACGATTTAAAGTCATCTACTGTGTGGAATATGCATTCCATGTTACGCAATACAATGAACATCAAACATAACGTGGACATTTAGAAATACGCTAAACTGAAAGCATTTCTAAAGCGAAGATCGACGGGGTTCTAAAGCAAAACAGCAAAAGTTTTAACAACACAACAAATTCAAACAATTATCAGTGATACACCTAACGATAAATTCTTTTTTACAAAGGTAATTACATTATTTAATGTTGTTAGTGTGAAAATACATTTTAATCATTTTATATACGTCATTAATTTTTGGCATTGCTGGAGCTTGCCTCTCACATGAGTTACTATAGTAACCATATAGTCGATACAGCTGGACGTTGTGTCATCGTTTACACAGGGTGGACCATTAATAATAGGCCACAGTTCAGGGGTAGATTTTTTGGGCCAAAATATGAAGATATAATCAACTATGCTTTAGTAAAATGTTGCTGTGGAAAAAGATACAGGGTGTCAAAATTCAAATTGTTTTTTTGTTTTTTTTGCAATAACTCAACAGCCTCTTGACTAATCTTGGCCAAATTTGCTAGAGGAACTTTTTTTATTCTAAGAAACAATAATTTATGTATTACGTCACGTTAGATTATAGAGGGCGCTGCAGAACCTGTATCTGATGAATTTTTTTCATTTTTTTTACGAAACGTTGAGGTACTTTTGGTCAGAAAATCTTATGAGGGCGTGATTTCCACGTATAAAAATTACACCTGGTAGAACTTGATAACTCTAACCGTTTTCGAGGAAAGTGTCGTTAAACATTTCAATAATTTTTTGAAAGATTTTCAAATTTAATGAAACAAAATGTATTTATTGAAAAGTGTGTTTTGGTTACGTTTTAGTTCTATCATTTACATCATTTAATCATTTTATTTTGTTCTTGTGTTCCTCGAGCTAATTTCTTTATTTACAATGCCTAAACATAATAATTTTCAAATAGGGAAATGAGGGATATGATATGTGTTTACGCACAAAATTATTTTAACGGACGTGCTACAGCGAGGAGATACTCATGGTAATCATCTAACTTTTACTCGCCGAGACGTTTTTAACTGGAGAAATACCCATTACTGGGAAGTAGAAAATCCTCATGCCGTTAAAAGGAATTTTCAGCAAGAAAAGTAAGATTAACGTTTGATGTGGAATCATCGGCGATCAGTTATTGGAACCATTTGTCCTTCCACCAAATTTAAATGGACAGTCTTATCTGTTTCTTCTTCAAAATATTCTTGCTGATATATTACGTGCTTTCATGTTAGACATACGGAACAGAATGTGGTTCATGCAAGATGGAGCTCCCCCTCATTTCTCCATTGAAGTCAGGAATTATCTTGATGAGACTTTTCCACGCAGATGAATCGGTCGAGGAAGTGAGTTTGCTTGGCCACCAAGGAGTCCTGATTATAATCCTTTGGATTATTATATGTGGGGAGATATGAAGTCCCTCGTCTATGCAAATACTATCAACTCAAGAGAAGAACTGTAGGACAAAATACAAAACGCAGCGAATTTTATTCGAGAAAAATGTATTTTTCAATGTAAGAAAATCTTTTATAAATAGAATTAGAAGAGGCATAGAAGTAGGCGGAGACCATATCGAACATTTACTCTAAGTTCCACCAATGGGGTTTTTGCATGGGGAGAAAGTTTATAATGTCATTAAGTCAACTTTTACGTTATTTTTTGGTCTTCTAATAAGATTAGATCCTTATTTTAGACAATTTTTTGATTTATGTATTTATCTCAATATCACGAAAATAATTCATTAGTTCATAAGAAAGTGAGAAAGAGTTTACGCTGTTATTACGATTTTGTTTTCCTTTACGTTTTGTACTTTTTTGAATAAATACACTTCGTTTCATTAAATTTGAATTTGTCTTTCAAACAATTATCGAAATGTTTAACGGCATTTTCCTCGAAAACAGTTGGAGTTATCAAGTTTTACCAAGTGTACCTTTTATACATGAAAATGACGCCATCATCAGATTTTCTGGTCAGAAGTACCAAAAAAAAGATGAAGAAAATACATCATCAGATACAGGTCCTGCGGCACCCTCTATGATCTGTCGTGATGTAATATATAAATTATTGTTTCGTAGAATAAAAAAAGTTTATCTAGCAAATTTGGCGAAGATCAGTCAAGAAGCTGTTGAGTTATTGCAAAAAAAGCAAAAAAATAATTTGAATTTTGACACCCTGTATCTTTTTCCACAGCAGCATGTTACTAAAAGATATTTGGTTATTTACATCGAGTAAAATGTTGATATTATGACCTTTTTTTATAGCGTCAATATTGAAATCGCCACACAGTATTACATTACACGACAGATTATTTGCAATAATTAATGCCTGATTTAAGTTTATAACAAATGTATCAACATCACCACTAGGTGGTCTATATGCTAATATTACAATGTACTTGGTGTCAATAATTGTGCAGCTTATTGTACTATGTCTATATGGCATTCAACGGAAAAATTATTTATAGATCTAGAAAGACTATAATCTGTGGAGATCTTAATGTAGACAACTTAATTAATAGTTCAGACCTAAATAAATTGAACGACGTACTTGAATCTTTTCAAGTTACATCCTTAATAAGTGTACCAACCCGTATATCTAAACAAAAGAACGGCATTACACGCAAAGCAATTGATCATTTAATAACAAATTTACCTTATAATTTATTAAAATGGCAGGTATGTGATCCTGGTCTATCGGACTATACTGCTCAGATTATAACCTGGAAAATGCCCCCTTGTTCTGGTAGTGAAATACCTTCTCATAATTTAAAGAGATGTTTTACCAACGCTGCAATATCCGAATTTAAGATCTTATTCAACTCGGCATACATTGATATTTCCCATTATAATAATATAGACGAGGCATTTGGGTGTTTCTGGGATCATTTTGAATGGTGCTTTAATGCAGCATTTCCAAAAAAAAAAGGTTCTGCTCAATAATAAAAATATTAATAATAGAAAAATTACATTTTCATCTGAATTAAAAAAGAGGGCAGATAATCTCAAATCACTAAACTGGTTAAGAAAAAATATTAATGATCCACATATTGATATTCAGTATAGACATTTAAAAAGAGATGTAAATAAAGCGGTTCAAAATGAAAAGAAAAATCATTTTTCTCAAATTATAAATAACTCATGTAATAAAAGCAGAACTATGTGGAAAATAATTAACAATAATTTGGGAAATGCCGGTAAGCAAACTATCCCTAAAATTATAATGTCAAGTGGTAGAACATTAAACAATCCTTTGCAGATTTCAAATGCTTTTGGGGAATATTTTTCAAACCCAGTAACAATTCCTACGGATCAAAACTCTGCACTTCAGAACAATAAATGTACAATATCTAAAAATCCAAGCATCAAATCTATGTATTTTTTGCCAGTGTTGGAGGGTTCGGTAGTTGAGCTTATAAATCAATTGTCTAACAAAAAATCTACTGGGATTGATGAAGTACCTACAAAATTACTTAAAATGTGTTGTTACGAGTTTGCACATTATTTAACCATTTTAATAAATAATTCTGTCTATCTTGGTCAGTTCCCTAGTTTACTTAAAACAGCTAAAGTTGTGCCTGTGTTTAAAAAAGGCCATTTCAATTTTAAGTAATTTCTCAAAGTTAATCGAAAGGGCTGTTTACAATAGAATATATTCTATTCTAAATATAAATAAATTATTAACAACTTGCCAGCATGGTTTTAGAGTTGGTCGCTCAACTGAAACAGCCACGATTGACTTTGTGCAGTACATTCATGATAAGACAGACTCCAGCGAGTATGTGTTTGGTGTGTTTTTTGATCTCTCCCGGGCTTTTGACACTATTAACCCAATTTTTTTGTCAAATAAATTAGCAGCAATAGGCATCGTAGGATCGATTAATGATTGGGTAAAATCTTATTTGACGGACAGGTCTCTGGTTGTTAGATTAGGAGAGGTGGACTCCCAATTATATAATACAGACCTTGGTACGCCACAAGGAAGTATATTGGGTCCTTTACTATTTCTCTTGTTTGTTAACGATTTACCAGACTACATATTACAACACGGAGGGTTATTTATGTACGCTGATGATACCATAATTGTAGTATCAGCGGTTAACATCTTAGGTGCTATCGACCGAGTCAATATCGTATTAGAGGAATTTAAGATCTGGTGCAACAGAAATAAATTAATTATAAATTTAAATAAGACTCAATGTGTAAAATTTTCTTATGGGAACCGCGCTGTACCAGACATAAACTTCTCTCTAGATAATACTCAAATTAAAATTATAAATGTAATAAAATTTTTAGGTAGGATGAAAATCTTAATTTTTCTGAACATGTTAACCAGGTATGCTCTAAGTTGAACAAGTCTTTCTTTGCGCTGTTTTCTTTAAAAAATGACTTAAATGAAACTGCCGTATTGTCATTATATTATGCCCAAGTATACTCGGCAATAAGCTATAATATTACGGTCTGGGGTCAATCTACAGAATCTACTCGTGTTTTTATAATACAAAAGCGTATATTGAGACTAATGTTTAACTTAGATTACAGGGAGTCATGCCGTGAATCTTTTAAGTGTAGATGCATATTAACTTTTACATCAATCTATATACTGAAAATATTATGTTTTGTATATCTAAATCAAACCAAATTTAAAAAAAATATAGACTTTCATGATTACCCAACAAGAAATAAAGAAAAGTTCTGTCTTGGTAAATGCTTGCACGAGAAATATAAAAAGTCGCCGGTCTACGCAGGTTGTAGTCTCTTTAACATTTTACCTAATTCAATTAAATTGTCACGCGGTTTTGCTGAGTTTAAAAGAAATTTAAAATCATTTTTAATCGAAGGTTGTTTTTATACTTTGGAAGAGTTTATTACTGAGTGTTGTAACATGGCATAGATTGTATAAACGTATTGTCTCCCAGGTATCTTCACTTTTGCATGAAACCTGTGTATATGTGTACACTTTATGCTTACAGGTGTTTTTATGAAATGTTTTTATTATCTGCAAATCGAATTGGTTTGTTTTTACTATGTCCAATTTTTAGGATTTTATATTTATGTATTTTAGATAATCAACACTGACTTACCTTATTAATATTTTGTATGGCAAAAAAGGTTAATAAATATATTCTATTCTATTCTATTCTATATTCTATAGGTCGGATTTAATTTGCTTTTATTTTATTACTAACTACTATAAGAGTACCACCATGTATATGAGTTAGTCTAGAAAAATGTGTCATTACTCTATGGTTTGAAATGTTACGTTGGTAGGATCATTATAGCATATCCAATGCTCTGAGATACATAAAACATTTATTTTAAAGTCAACCATAAACAAGACAATTTCATCCAATTTATTAAGCATACCTTGCACACTGACGTGAGATATTTAGTGAAATAATTTTTCTGTTTGAATTTATATTTTTAGTTAGATTTTCTGTTGGTCTTGAAAAAATTTGTACTTTTTAATTAGGGAACTTTTAGGGCAGTTGTCACTAATAAAATCTTGATGTAGAACATCATGGTTAATTTTAATTTTGAACGCTTCTGTATTTCCGTTCTTCCATTTGGGTGGCATTTCCACTACAATTTCGCGCCCTGGAAACATTACGTTGCATTACGTTTCTTCATCCCTGCGGCACCAGTACCCGAAGTCACACGTCCTACATATATCCATTGTTTTCTATTTACAGCTGTTATATTGCATTTAATTTGAGTGCATGTACCAAAGATGGCATGCAGTCTTTTTACTTTTCTATTAGGATATTTTTTATTGAAGTAGTTGTTTTTTGAAATGTGAATTATCACTTGCAAGTCCTTTTGTATGTATTTATTTCGTCATATCGGCGTTGTTTTTGGCTTTTATATGGCAGTGTAAAACCATTATCTTCGTCAGGTTTTGCGGGATTGTTTGAATTAAATGAACAAGTCCGCTATCAGATGACTTTTGATCATTCCTTGTTTTTTGTCCTACAACTATTCTATCTGAAAAGTCCGAGAAATCCGACGAGTTTAAATCAGCCATATTTATTGTTTCTTCTCTATATTTTTGGGAAAATGTACTGGGGGCATTGGTGAACAGTAAAATAAGGTCTTTATTGGTGTCATTTATGATTTTAACGGTAGTTTCTAATTGGTGAACTTTTGGTAACAGTTCACTTGTTCTCCTTTTCACTATTTTATCGAGTATTTCTGCAAAGGTTACACTTTGTAAGAAATGTATTATCTGACCTTCTTCAGGGTCGTCAGCATTCGTACCTTTTCTAGTAAGTACCATTGTAATTAATAATAATAATAAGCCGAAGAGCCGCCACATTCACCGGTTGAAGACGTGGCTCTCCTCGTTCCGCCAATACCAGAGGGCCTCAATACCAGAAGGGGGTTACACCGTCTGAAAACCCCCGGGCCACAAGACCTGGCCAGAGTGGACGCTGAACTTCGTACAGCGCTACCAGAAGAGGCTGACATCTGGCACATAAATTTTGCCGTGTATGCCGCTGCTCAACGCTCGTCTCAGGTGGAGAGGCGAAATACCTCTTCCCCACAGGAGAGAGCGCAGCGACGCATACAAAAGATGGAAGCCAAGATCCGGTCGGCGAGGAAACACGCATCCCGTATCCAATGTATGATGGACTATATGGCGGCCAACAGGCCGTTCTCACCTAAAGTGCGTCGATTAGCCGCCAACTTAAGACGCGTCCATCACACACTCAATGAGGCAGTGCTGCGAACCACCAAACAGCACTGTCTCGACAGAATACGGATGCTAGTGACTTGCAAAAAGTCACTAGTGAGGCGGGCGAGGGGGCTTGCGGAAAATAAACTGTTCCGCGAGAAGCCCTAGCGCCTTTTCCAACCGCCTCCGCGTGTTGTAGACAATCCGCCGACTGCAGATCAGGTGGAGAACTTTTGGAAAACGCTGTACGAGGAGAGGCTTCCACTCAACCGAGATTCTCCTGCCCTTGCACACTTTGAAGCCTTTTGTCAAAGACTTCAGCAACCACAGGAAGTGTGCGAACCAATAACCCCAGAAGAGGTTCGTAGGGCTCTTGAAGGTTCTAAGAACTTTGCTGCTCCAGGTCCCGATGGGATAAATAACTTTTGGTGGAAAAAGTTATCGAGCACCCACCACCATTTGGTCAGAATTTTTAATTCCTGGTTAAATGGGGAGCAGCAAATCCCTTCTTGGGTTGTTGAGGGGCGGACAGTGCTGATCCCCAAGAACGGAGATTTGTCCAACCCAAAGAATTACAGACCGATAACCTGTCTAAACGCATGTTACAAGATGTTTACACGCATTTTGTACATGCGGGTGCTCCACGCAGTTGAACCAGTTTACGAACGAATATATGAGCAACGAGGGTCGAAGAGAGGTGTCGCTGGCTACAAGGAGAACTTGTTGATCAACAGATGTGTCACGCAGGACTCCATGCAGTATAAGCGGAGCCTCTTTATGGCCTGGATCGACTACCGCAAGGCATTTGACATGACATCGCATGAGCTCATTGTTCACTTGCTCCGATGTCTTGTGGTACCCGGTCCCGTAGTGAGATGTATTAAAGAACTGATGCCGCTCTGGAGGACTCGCTTTACCATAACATCGGGTAACGATAGAGTCCAAACAGAGTCGGTAACATTCAGAAGAGGAGTATTTCAGGGAGATTCCCTCAGCCCCCTTCTGTTTTGCATCTCACTACTGCCATTATCCGTCTCGCTCCGGAAAACCCGTGGCTATAACTGCGGTACCCCCGGCGACAGGAGGCATAAGGTCACCCATCTATTTTATATGGATGACCTTAAACTTTATGCCTCCAACAGTCCCTTAGGGTGATACAGGAGTACACGCAGGCTGTCGGTATGCAGTTCGGGTTGGATTTGTCCAACCCGACTGCAAACCGACCGACTTTGGATACCGACTGCAAAAGCTCCCGCTGAGAGCAACATTGTCTTGAAAGAGCAGGAAAAACGGACAAAATATCGAGATTTGCTCTTCGAACTCCGCAGGCTTTATCCAGGCCATTCTGTTAAAATAGTGGTACTGATTATAGGAGCCCTCGGTGGAATGAGACAGACGCTGCTTTCAGAACTAAAGATCATACCGGCATGCCGAGATTCGGCAGAGATCTTAGCCGGCAGAATGCAGAAAGCTGTCATCCTCGGTTCATTGCGTCTACTCAGGGCACACGATTCGCTGACCCACGGGCGTGGGGAGTGGCTATTGGTATTACCAGCTCCCCTCTGTGAGGGTCGGAGCCACAGAGTAGGGTGACTGGTTTTTTGCAAAAAAAATGCCGTGGGATGAGGCCTACGCTGCTCTCTGAATTACAAGCCATACCGGTCTGCCAGAAGTCAGCCGAATGGTTGGCAGGCCAGATGCAGAAAGCGGTCATTCTGGGTTCCCTTCGTCTACTAAGGGCACATGATTTAGGTATTTACAGTCACTAACCCCGCGGGTCGTGGGGAGTGGCTCTAATTAATCGCTGGCGCGACTGCCGTGTGGAGTCGGAGGCCACGGTAGTCCTGTTTAGCATCGGGTAACCGGAGAAAAAAAAACCTTTATTTATAAGTACAAATATATTACATGTTTAATTGGTGCAGTAAAAAAAGTAGTTCAATTTGCACAGTCTGGATACAGCAAGATTATGATTTTATCCTATTTTGTGTATCACCCGGAGTAGATTCCTAAGTCTTGGACCTCGAAAACCTTGTGGTATATTTTTTTATAAACTATTAAAGTTTTTTACCGCGTTTTTCGAGCTTAAAACACCACAGAAATTAGACAACCCCCAATTCCAGAAGCCAGGGCTTGTGCGTAAGGGGGTTACACATTGAAAAAATGCGAACATACAAACATTTCCTCCGACAGTGCTGGAGCCAGGATTCGAACCCGGTGGTGCGATGTCCGTGTGATTAATCGCGATTGCCACCTCGCGCCTTAACCCACTCGGCTATCGACCAGACAAAATGTGAATAACTCCGGTTCTTCATAATAAAATTGCCTATAAATCCTTGTTAGTTTCAAGTCTCTGATTAAAAATAGAAGAGGCCCCAAAGCGGAGCCCTGTGGTACGCCAGAAGTGGTATTTGATATGTCAGAATATTCATTATTTCGAAACACTATTTGTTTCCGATTTGCAAGACTGGATGAAAAGAAATTTACCAATGTGTTGTCAAAACCACAAAAGTTTAACTTCGCGCATATCAGTGCGTGACCAAGAGTATCGAATTATTTTGAAAAATCTAATAAGACTAATGCGCACGCCTCGCAATTGTCCAAAGTATTAATGATATTATTGTTTATGTTTAGTAAAACAACTGATGTGGTACTGTGCCCCTTTCTGTAGCCAGACTGTAAAGTTGAAACTATATTGTTTATTGTGACAAATTCATAAATTTGCGGGTTAACTACTTTTTCTAGGACTTTTGATATAGCTGGTATAATGCTTATTGGTCTTAAGTCAGAGCATAATTTTGGATCATTTATTTTTGCCAATGATTTTACAATCAATAGTTTCCAATTTACAGGAAAGTTACCTACTCCTAAGCAGCAATTAATTAAGTGGGTAAGATTTTTATATATTACGGGTAAACAAATCTGCAACATTTGAGCACTAATTCCATCAATCCCACACGCATTTGATTTAAGAGTGTTTATAATTTTAGTTATGTCATCATAAGTTGCAAACGTAAATTGAAAAGATGAAGGACCCCGGAACAAATCTCATGAAAATTGAGCTTCGGCGGAATCAGCTGTAACTTTGCTATTTTGTAGTTCTAGTGATGGTGATTAAAATTCATAATTGCTACAATTCAAAAATGCTTGTCAAAACTTGGTAATTTGCGTCATTTTAGACATTTAAGAATTTTTTGCGCTTAAACTATTAACTTTGGGGAAAACTGCATGGGTCGAAAAATGTTCATGTCCAGTAAAGCTCGGGTTTTTGTTCAGAATTGATACCTGGAAACTTGAACTACTGCAAGATATCATATTGACATCGGTTATTACATGGCCTATGTCCATTTAACAGTTTTATTTAAAAACTAGTCTTTTATGGATAGTTAGCACGACCTGTATATTTTTTGGATTCAGTTTTTGCAGGTGAAACTGTTTTTAACTAACAGAATTTTACATGTATAACTGCTAAACCATGTCACACTGTTTTATGTACTTAATTTTATATCTTAGGAACTCTTTTCTACACTATTATGTATCTCATTTCCGTTGTAAGGCAGCATCCCAGGAAACAAACATTTAACAATTTGTCTACAACATTTATTTACATCAGATACCTATCTATTTTTCAATTTTTATATTTTTGTTTACTATGGAGTACATATGGTTATTTTCCTTACCTTTTCTCATTCTATATATAGTATATCCTATAAGATGTAATATATTTACTGATATCAATACGTTTTACTACTTATTTACATCTGCTAATATTTGTGGTTATGTATAAAATAGAAATTGCAAAGGCAAATCAGCTGGGTTGGAAATAATAAAATAAACTTATTATAGATTACTTTTATAGATTATATGCCACTACTTTAGTTGAGTACGGGAATCTACAAGGCAAGTTGGTACGCTTAACGCAACCACTGACAGATGGCCATACTGGTACTATTTTTATATTTTATAGCTTTCAATTTCAATAGGGAATTAGATTTCTCACATTTTGTTGGTAGCGTTGTTTTCCAGTAAACAGGACAATAAGTTTACCTTATCAGTAAAACTCACCAGGAAGTCATTTGCTTGCAGCCTTTGTACTGATTCATACGTTTATAATTTTTAACTGCAGACAATTACAATTTTTATATCCCCGTTACAAAGTGTTTAACATACAGGTAATTTCATTATACTTATTTAAAATGTAATTAATCTTCAAATTTTGCCTTTGATATAATTTCAATTATTTTTAAAATAAATTTTGAATCAAAGTCAATTCTTTTTAATTTAATAAGTAGTTAAAATACTATATGTACCACATGGTTTTAAAAATATTTTTCTCTTTCCTTTTCATTTTTTTGGCAATTTATAGTTTCTAAGAAATCAGCTTACTTTTGTACTGATAATCAGCTTACTTTTGTATAGCTTAAATTAATTTACTGCAGCTTTTGTACAGCTAGCTTAATATTTCGTGCAGCTAATTTAAATATATTTGCATAGCTAACATTGCTTAAATTTTGCATAACTAACTTGCATAAATTTTGTATGTGCTTATATTCTTAGATATTTAAACTTTGAGATACTTATTCTACATTCCTGCATAATTTTTGCACAGTTTATCTTTCATAGATAAACTTTGGTTATCTTTTCGTTAAACCACATAGTTGGTTAAATTTCCTACAATTTTCACTCCATTCATTGAGAGACGTAAATTGCCAAGGAAAATTTAGAATTCTTGCAACAAGAGACAATCGTGGGCCTGGATTGCTGTCCCAGAACCAGCCACCTGAACCATAATTGATACTGGTATCAATTTGTCTTTTATATATATATATATATATATATTTTTTACATATCAATTTGTCTTTTATATATACATTTTTGTTTACATTTCAATTTGTCTCAAACCGATTTGTCTAATTTTTTTTTTGTAATATATTTTGTCATTCATTTTAAACTATCTTTTTATTTCTCTTACCAACAATTTCAGTCTGATCTATAGCAGACTGGTTATTCGAGAAAAAGAGACTATTTTGCTTATTTCACTATAGATGGTGCCCAAGTTAACATCAATTTTTCTTTGTCTCCTTTTCTCGAAATAAACAGAAATCTGTCGCTTATGCTGTACATGTCAGTAAGGGTAAGTTTCTCCACTCTTACGAATGCTCTGGACCCACGGCTCTCTGCTCCGGCTTAAACCAGCTAGTCGTCCGCACATGTTGCCTCAATTCTTTCTCAAAAATAAATAATAAGAGAAAGGAAGTAACACGGTCTTTTCAACGGTGCCCCATCAAACTTTCAAGCACTCCTGGAGCGAAAACCACTCTAGGACCGTTTCGGTACTATGAGAACTTTTGATAGGCATGACTTGAACTATAGATTAGCAAAGTTTCAGCCAATTCCGCCGAAGCACCATTGTATGTCATATACAGGGTGTAACGCAACTTAGCCGAACAATTTTAACCATACATGCACCTTTAAATAAAAAGTCGATTTCTTAAAAAAAAATTAAATAAAAGTCCAACTCAGAAAACGATACAAATTGTTAAAGTTACAAATTAATGGAAATGTTAAAATAACATACTGTTTCAACAAAATTGCTCAAAGTTCTGTCCGTTGACGCTCAAGTATGCCTGGGCCTATCTAATCCAATTTTGTCGCACTAGCTGAAGTATTTCCCTTTCCTGCTGTTTCCGAAGACGCAGATTATAGACAACCGTTGTGATACATTCACGTAATACAGTATATCGGTTTGGTATACTTCATTTTTAAATATCCCCACAAAAATAAGTCAAGAGGATTTAAATCCGGGGACCGCGTAGGTCAAGCTACGGGTCCACCCCGTCCAGTCCAACGTATCCCATTTAATTAGGTTAAATAATCTCGGACTACTAAACGATAATGTCTGAGGGCACCATCATGTAAAACCACATCCGACTTTGGATCTCCAAAGGCGCATCTTCAAGAAGACTAGGAAAATCATTACGGAGAAACTGAAGATATTGCAGACCATCCATCCGATTTGGCAATATGAACGGATCAATTAGGCGTTCATCGACAATCCCTCTGCCTACAGGTTTAAAGAGAACCGATGTTGAAAGTGATTCCAAACTACTGCATGAGGATTCTCAATGTCTCAAATGTGCGTATTATGTAGATTTGTTATCCCATTACGCGTAAAAATAGCTTCATCTGTGACCAAAACATCGGCAGTAGACTTGTCGGGCTAGCTGCATTGCGCTTATTCGCAGATTATCTTCAACAATATCGAAAATTTCTTGTTCAATGTTTACAACGCGTTGTGGGCCAACTCGACTCCCCTTGTCCACGGTTTGGGCGTAAATTTCTACTTGCACGTCCACGTAAAACCACTGCCATAAATGTTCCGTATTGAGGGCAGTGCCTATTGGGAACTAGTATAAAGGAGAGAAGCTGTTAATGAGTTTTACCCTGCTTCTCCATACGCTATCCACTCTTCGTTACTATAGACATGTATCATTTTTATTGTAAAAAATACTATCACTTAATCAATTGGTACACAAGATGACCATTATCCACTCAGGATCAAGTCTACATTGGATCTCTGATGGCAGTGACAACCTGTTCAATAAGCAAAGACGACTTGGATCTTGGATCTTTTTTGTCAGTTCTTTTATACAGTGTTTATTTTTAACCAGTCTAAGATAATCCAGACCACAGCAGTCCTTCAATTAAGTAGAAATCGATAAATTACAATCTTCAATATTTTCATTAATTTGTAACTTTAACAATTTGTATCTTTTTCTGTGTTGGACTTTTATTATTATTTTTTTTAAGAAATCAACTTCTTATTTAAAAGCGCATGTATGGTTAAAATTTTTCAGATAAGTTGCGTTACACCCTGTATATATTTTACTGAAACTTGAAAGTTGATAAAAAATTATGAAAAAAACCCAAGCTTTACTGGACATAAATGAACATTTTTCGACCCATGCACTTTTCCCTAAAGTTAATACTTTAAGAGTATAAAATTCTTAAATGGCTAAAATGACGCAAATTACCAAGTTTTTGACAAACGGGCCATAGGATCGAGTTGTGGAAATTATGAATTTTAATCACCATCACTAGAACTACAAAATAGCAAAGTCTCAGTCGATTCCGCGGAAGCTCAATTTTCATGAGGTTTGTTCCGGGGTCGTTTTCATCAAAATTATTCGTTGCAAAATAATTTACAAAGTTGGACAATTATTTGGTGGACTGTAAACGGAGGTAAAATAGTCATTTATTCGGTTTGGATTTTCTAAATTACTAGGAATTTCGACATATTTTTTTTTATATCCAGAGTATTGATAGCCTTCCATAATTTTTTGGTGTTATTGCAATTTTGGTTGTATGTCAAATAAGCTGCACTTAGAGTCATATTTCTGAGGCGTTTATGTAATGTAATCCAGTCGTCATAATTTTTTGTGCTTTTATACTTACTAAGGTCTCTGTTGCGTTCTTTTATTTCCTTAACGGCGTAAGTGATCCATGGAGCGTGAGGCTTTGTGACACGAGCAGTTTTAAATGGTGCATGTTTGTTAAATAACAGCTGGATATTTGATATTTGAAAATCTACATTTGCTTCAATATCATTTGCATAAAATATATGATCCCAATTAACACTATTTAAGTCAACAAGTAACATATTGTTTAAATCAAAATTTTTTAAGTCACGATACACGAGGCTGGTGAGACAAAGACAGCTCACAGTAAATAATTTTGTGATCTGATATCAAATCAGCACTTAATGTACCAGTATTTTTTTAATAATGTAGGCTGGGTAAAAAATATTAATATATTATAAGTATGAATATTTTAGATTTAATCGCTTAATAACTTTTAACTAAGCTATTAATTAGGAGCTCACACTCACTCTTGACTAGCCCAGCCTGCTCTCCGAATTCTTTTAGATGCGCTGCAAAATAAGATTGATTACCTCTATAGCAATTGTTATCCAACTATGACAATTAGAATCTAATTTTTAATTTTTTGAGCAAGTAGCTATAAACAAACATAATTGACTTTAAAGGTTTTTTTGATTTTATGTAAATAACTAATATATTTTAACTTTTTCTGAAAATAAAATAAAAATAACGGCAACAGTCTAAAAGTATCGAGGGTGTCATATATTCACTGTTATGTACCGGTGTCAACCAATGAATGTGGTAGCATTGTTCCCTAAATGCTAGCTTAAACCGTGGAGGGGTCGGATTCATATAAAATCAACCACCCTCTACGTTCAATTTAGTTTGCAAAAACCTTAATATAGTTCGGGTGTTGGACTAGTGTGATCAAGTGAATTTGCGTGTTTTATTTTTTTTTATTTTGGATAGCACTAGAGTAAAAAGGTGAGATTCTATTTGAAACCGATGTTAGTGTGTATTTATAACTATAACAAATATACAATTAATTTGCATTATGTTGGTAGCTTGTGCATTTTACTTTACATAAGGTTTAATTAGTGTAATATTCTGGACAAATAGAAACGATTTTTAAATGAAGGTAACATTATTTGGGAATGCGCGCTTTTTTAAGCATTACTAAACTTTCCGTGAAATTGTATTGAAAATTTTATACCAATCATTATTAGCTAATCGGACACGTTTATTTTGTCATTGTTACTATGACAAACATCAATTTTTTGGGATATCTTACTTATAGTCCCCAGTACAGCATCCTTTTTTGAAAGTTATTACAAAAGTGGTAAAAATGATCTTAGCAGCTTCATTTTGACGATTCTACCACACTGTAAAATTTTCAGAGTACGGGATGGGCACTTTTCCGCACGCGCAGCACCTAAACCTGTCGTTCTAGCGCGGTTACGATTTTTTATTACAAAACTCAAATTTTTAATTTTAATTGAAAGATTATGCGTCAAATGAAAATAAAAATTTTTTGTCCGAAAAAAGAGGGCGCGATTGTCGAGTCCAACACCTGCAACATGTCACTCTAAGGCGGTACCGTTTTGTTATTGCACAACACTTAATTTTCAATTGGTATGGCTCATAATTGCCTAAAAAAGATAGTCCATAATTCGTCCGACAAATTTTCAGCCTCGTTTAGTAGACAGTCCGAACAGTCAGAATATGCCAGTTATGGCAGATTGTGTTTTGCGATTGCAAAATTTCGGACAAAAATCACACGTGATAGATTGGTACATTTTGGAACTAAACATAGCACTGTCCGACAAAAATAATGGATTATGTTACCAGTCCGACAAAAAAAAGTTAGTAGGATGCATCCTTAATTGAATTTTTATTTTCGTGTATAATTAGCTGCAAATATTATGTAAATTAATGTTGATATGTTGTATTATGGTTTTATTTAATTTATACACTGATAGAGGAGATAATTGTGCAATGTATTGTAAATAAATAAGTACTAATAGATAAATTAATAAATAAAATTAGTTTTTTTTGTGAAAAAAATTATGAAAAATGATCAGAGTTGATTTTGTTCATAACAACTTTTATCTTTTATTAAATTCATACCTTTAGAGAAGATAATTATGCAACTTAATAAATAAATAAATAAATAAATACTAATTAATGAATAAATAAATATTAAAAAACTCTGGCTTTCAGTTCAAGTAAATTTTAGTTTTCTTTGTGGAAAAAATTATGAAAATTAATCGGGCCAAATTTTGTTCATAACTTTTATATTTTATTAAATTCATACCTTTGGAGAACATAATTATGCAACTTAATAAATAAATAAATACTAATTAAAGGATGAATAAATATTAAAAAATCTCTGATATTCAGTTCAAGTAAATTTTAATTTTCTTTTTGAAAAAAATTATGAGAAGTAATCAGGCCAAATTTTGTTCATTAAAACTTTTATATTTTATTTAATATGCATACCCGTAGTTATTTTTATTTAAAAAATTATGAAATATAAGCAAACCATATTTTGTTCTTAATAACTTTTGTTATATTTAATGATATTTAATGCGGTATATAAATTAATTTATGGAAAATGTCAACACCATCAAAATTAAAACTATTCTGAAACTGAATCATCACTACTCGAGTCATCATCAGCTTCATTATCGTATTCTTCATCGAATCGCCTTCATCATTGGTAGTAGATTCTGAAATAATGTTGATATAGTTGCATATTTTTTAAAAATTATTATAAGATTTTTTATAAGATTTCAATAGTATACCTATATTTTCTAAAGATATTTCGTGGAGCGTTGGACTTTGAGGACCGTCAAACCAATAAAACTCGTAAGCATCATCTATTCATTCCCAGCCACATTCTTCTGCTCTCTTTTCCGTTAGCGTTTGTTTGTGTGCATTGCACCTTGCACCATATAAATTGTGCGTCAAAAGATCTAATTTTGTTCTTTAATACTTCCTCTGAAGAAGTAGTATTTTTATAACTCCTTTCAAACATTTCAAAACGGCTTGTGTTAACATCACTTTTGGTTTTTATTTTTAGTCCATACATTATACAAACGAATTCTTCAATCGCTTTAAAAACCTCGCTCACTACATTTATTTGAAATGATGAGGTTTGTATAACATTAATAAAAGCTTCTTGGAAGGCCATGTTCTTCTTTAAAATCTGAAAAGGCTATTTTTCCCTTTACGGAAGAAAGAAGGGTTAAAATCATTTCCTGTAAAACTGTGGCATACTGTCAAGGAACGCGATAATAAGTCACCTAGTTTTTGATGTATTTTGTTGATATCGAGGTATAACTGTTTTTTAGATTTTTATAAAAGTCATATGGAATAAAACGTGAACGAAGCCGGCAAAGCAAAGCGTATATTATATAAAAATGGAGCTTGGCGGACCCGGCGGACCATGAGGATGAATTCATCAGCTGCTCTTCCCGCACACACTCTTTAGTACAGATTAGTGTGCGCGCTTTGGCACTACTTTCAAAAATTGAAATAATATATTTTTTTAATTTTTTAATTAGTTTTTATAAGTTTGCGTCATTTTTTTCATTGGACACCTATTTTTTTAATATAAGTACATATATATTTTATTTAAAAGTGAAAAAATTAAGATTATAACTTTTGTAATCGCAAAAGGTAACCTGCCATAACTGACATATTCAGGTTGTCGGACTGAAAAAACGAGGCTGAAAATTTGTCGGACAAGTTATGGGCTATCTTTTTTAGGCAATTATGAGCAATTGCAATTGAAAATTAGGTGTTGTGCAATAACAAATTGGTACCGCGCTAGAGTGATATGTTGCAGGTGTCGGAGTCGACAATCGCGCCCTCCTTTTTTTCGGACAAAAAAATTTTCTTTTGATTTCACGCATAATCTTTCAATTAAAATAAAAAAATTGAGTTTTGTAGTTAAAAATCGTAACCCTGCGCTAGAACGACAAGTTTAGATGCTATGCGTGCGAAAAAGCGTCCATCCCGCACTCTAAAAATTTCAGTGTGGTAGATTCGTTAAAATGAAGCCGCTAAGACCATGTTTACCACTTTTGTAATAATTTTCATAAAAGGACGCTGTACTGGGGATTATTACCCACGAGCACCTACTTATGTGATTAGTAAGTGGAAATTTTCCTATAAACCAGGGAAATTAGAACTATTTTGCCCGAAATTCCAGAATTTTGACAAACAGCTCGTATCGAGATGCGGTTCGGCATCGTGTTCGGAAAAATACCAGAAAAAAGTCTACATATAGTGTACGCGCCATTTTTAGAAAATTGCATATGGGGTGCAAAAAGTTTATTTAATATTGCATAATTATTTACAAAATTATATATATATATAATTTTTTGTTGAAATAGGCTTCAAATGTCATGAAACGTCGAGATTTTAAATTTGAGCAAAAAAAATCCCTGTCTGTAATTTTTTTTGTGCGCACGTTTACTCTGGAAATTTGGTACACTTATGGTATTATAACGAGATCTGGAACTAGATTATATTTTATTCTAATTCCGTTGAAGGGTTCGGGGGTAAATGGGGTAAATAGGCAAAGCAAGCAGGTAAGAGTCCATAAAATTGCAATTTAGGACATGTATAATAATAATAATAATGCCTTTATTCATCACCAATGGATACAAAATAACTTAATATATTTCAACAATATGTTAATTCGGTGATGAAAGGGCGAAGTTCGTTTTTGTCAGTAGAGTGACAAACTCGCTCTTCCACTTAACCCTATTACTCTATATAATATTCAAATAAAAGTTATATCAATTCCAGAATTATTTTATCACTCATTTAAATTATATTTACATACATAAAGAGAAATAATTTTTTTTTATATATTTTAAATTTTATTTCATTATTTTGGCAAAAAAAACGAAGAAGAAAACAGGGCAAAAAACATTTACTGAATTAAATTACGTATAGAAAATGATAGCCTTTTACAGTAGAATATGGGAATCAGAAATACAAATACCTGTCATGTGAAAATATCATTTCTTTTAATTTACTTTTAAACCTTTCATTCTTCATTGATGTTTTAAGCTCATACGGTACCTTATTATAGTATTTAAAAATATTATAGGAAAATGAACGTTTATATAGGGTGGTTGAATGTTTTGGAGGTAATATAAGTTTGCGATTCCTTGTATTTAATTGATGTATATCTCCGCAGAATTCAATTTTTTTATATAGATACTTGGGGATTCCACTATTTATAACTCTCTGATACAAGCAGCAGCTATGCAGTACTCTCCTTTCACGCATGTACAACCAACTGATTTCCTTAATTTTCAGTGAAACAGAGTCATATTTTCTTAAACCAAATATCAGCCTGACACAGGAGTTTTGAACCTTTTGAATTCGTTTTTCTTCTACTTTGGTAATGCAAAAATTATAGACTACATCCGCAAAATCAAAATGACTCAGTACAAGTGAATTACATAAAATAATTTTTGATTTTTTATCCAAAATTTTGCGAATACTATAAATAAACTTTAAATTGGAATATGCTTTTTTTATGCAATGATTAATATGTTCATTAAATCTTAAGGAAAAGTCTAAATATAAAGCCAGATTGCGAGCACAGTGTACAAAATTTAATTTTTCACCATCGGCAAAAATTTGTAAATTATCTAAGCAATTGGAGCGTTTTAATTTGTTACCGAAAAGTATTCCTTTCGACTTGCTAGAGTTTATAGTCAAGCAGTGATTTTTTGAAGCCAATATTATTGAATCCAGATCAGCGTTTATTTTTTGGGCAGCCTCTTGTAAGTTTTTAGGATCAAAGGACAAATATAATTGACTATCGTCAGCATAACAGTGGGATTCACAAAAGGATAAGTATGAATATAAATTTGAAGTAAAAATTGTAAATAATGTCGGTCCTAATATAGAACCTTGCGTAACTTCATTGCTAATACTTAGTGGTGTGGAAAATATATCTTTGATTCTAACACGCTGTAATCGATTTTCTAAATAACTTCTTATCATCACGAGTGAATCTTCTCCAAAACCATAATGGTGAAGTATTGCCAAAAGTAACCGATGATTTATTCTATCAAATGCTTTCGAATAATCTAGAAGTATTAAAGCTGTTAATTTATTTTTATCTGTAGCTGATAGAATATCATCAGTCACTTTTAACAATGCCGTAGAACAACTATGGCTTGCTCTAAAACCCGACTGAGTTGTAGGTAAAATCTTAAACTTATCAAGATGCTCACGTATTTGCACATTTAATACTTTTTCTATTAATTTGGATAATATTGGCAATATACTTATTGGGCGAAGATCTTTAAATTCCACGGGATTTTTAGTTTTTGGTAGTGGCATAATATTTGCTATTTTCCAGGAAGTTGGAAAATATTTCCTTTCGATACAACAATTCACAATATGGGTTAAATAAGGTATAATTAAAGGACAACAAAATACTATCATTTTTATGTTTAAACCATCTTCACCCATTGCCTTAGTTTTGATAGAATGTAAAATATTAGATATGTCTATAATAGTACATAGTTCAAAATTAAAAGTATCTACCCTGGATCTAGTATTATTTTCGTAGAAATTTAATGTTTCCAAGTCTGGTTCATCAGGGTTTAGATAAGAATTTACGAAATAAGAGTTTATGTGCTCAACATCACATAGCTCATCAGGTATATCAATGTTAGCAGATTTACTATATATGTTTAGGTCCTTAAGGTCTCTCCAAAATGTTTTGTAGTTGTTAAATTATATTTTAAACTGCAAATAAGCTTTTTTTTCATTTTTTATTGCCGTATTTGTGAAGTTTTTTAACTGTTTGTAAAATTTCCAATGTTCCGGTCTTTTTGTTTTTTTGTACTTCTGTAATGCTTTGTTTCTGAGTGACATCATATGTTTTATGTTTGCCGTTAACCAAGGCGACTTATTTTTACTGATTCGTGCAGTTTTTATAGGTGCATATTTATTAAATAACGTTATTAGAATAGTATTAAGAATCTGAATTTTATCATCAATATTGTCATCATATAATATAAAGTGTAAATCACTGGTTTCTAACTCTGCATAAAACATATCATGATCAAAATTCGTATAATCTCTATAAGTACAAAAAAATTGTTCAGGTTTACTTCCAGTTAATTGTATTGTGCATTCTACTAAGTTATGATCTGACATATTTGGTAAATCTACTACTTGCGAGTCTAAAACATACAGATGTTCCCTGCAAATTAAAAGATCTAAAATTGTAGCACTTGTAGGCCCCACTCTAGATGGTTCATTGACAATCTGTACTAAATCGAAACTATCTAATACATTCGACAAGCTACTATAGCTACTGCTTGTAACGTCCAAGTAATCAATATTACAATCCCCACCACATATAATACCATCAAATTTTGTAACAAGTTGACTTAAACAATTAAACATACCTCAAAATTATCGATTAAATCAAGTACAGAAAATTTTGGCGGCCTATATACCGAGCCAATAGCGTACAATTCATTATTAATTTTTACAGATAACCATAATTGTTCAGTATTATTTATCGGAAGATCGTTAATTTGTACACAGTTTAAATGAGTTTTGATAAATATGGCAACACCACCACCTCTAGCTCCCTGTCTATCATGTCTAAAAAGTTTATAATTTTTCATCATCATCCAGAATATCACTATTCAACCAACTTTCAGAGATTAATACAATGTCCCAATTATAACGTAGTACGCTATCTTTAAACTCATTAAATTTATTTAAAAGGGACCTAATATTATACTGTGCAATATTTAAATTATATTCTTTAATTTTCTTAGCCATTGGAAAAAGAAACATAAAAATAAGGTATTAATAACAATATCAAAATGTTTACATGCACGCAACCAATAACTGCACAGTTCTGAGTTGGTACCAAGCAATGACCTGTATTATATTTCCGAACACACATAATAATGAAAAAGCATAAACATAGTTTAAATGAAGAAGCGTTTTTATAATTCATTAAAACTTAATTCATGTTTTATATTTACTACAGTAGACTTATCTGTCTTTCTCATAAATATATTCCCGTTTTTAACCCACAAATATTTTATCCTGTTTTCCTTTTTATATTCTTTGGCCCTCATTAATAATTTTTTGCTATAGGTTGATAAAAACTCATTGATATAAATTACATTATGTTTTTTAACTAAATCTGATAGTGACCTATCTAAAAATTCTGTTGAAAAGTCGTGTTTTATTTTTCTTAAACGCAGCATTTCATTTCTGTCAGTCTTCTTTATAAATTTCAAAATAATTCTTGAATCCGATGAGTTTGAGTGAATTCTATAACAATTGTCCACCATCGACATGTCATGCTTAAATCCTATGGCACTAGCAATGAGTTGTGCAGAGACTATCACATTCTCTCCTTAGGTTCAGGAACACCAGTGATTTCCAACATGTTTGCATACGCGAGTTTTTCAGCGTCAATAATTCTGGATTCCAAAACTAAATTTCCATCTACTATGTTTCTCGTAGTTTTTTCTAACATAGTGGTTTTTTCCTTTAACATTTCACATGTTTTCTTATTCTCCTCAATATTTATACTAATAGTAGTAACCTTGGTCTGAATTGCTGAGAATTCTGTTCGAAGGTCATTAAATGAATTTGTTAAATTTTCCTGTTTTTGCAACACTTCTTTGATACTATCTAATACCTTAGCAAGTGTAGGCTCCTCCGAATTTTTTGATGAATTTCCGCTCATGGTTTTGGATGAACAATTTTGACATAGCCAAAGAAAACTTCCGGAGTTATAACTCACCAATTGTTCATTATCAACATTTATACAAGTATGATGATATTCATTAGCACATACTTTGCATTTAATCATTTTATTTGCAATAGCTCTACTATTACACGAGGAGCAAGGCATTTTGGGAACCACTGAATATTTTATATCTGTACTAATACACTTGAACTACTGATATGGCGTATTCTTGATAAAATAATAATAACCACTTTTTTCACATATAATTGAATAGATTACTTAATTAGTCTTCTTCTATGGAGATGGTACTCTCTTTATTTAAATGTTCACAATATTATCAGTAATTAACTATGCACGATTTTGTAGCACAGATCCAACAACATGTGTTCACAGTCAGACAGCATGAAGTCAAAATTTTTTTTGGCATCAGCCACCCCCACTATCACCCCCAATACGACCCCCACAATATTATGAAAGGGAGTAAAAAAAATTAAAATGTGATTTAGTGTGCATACAAGAATGAATCGTCTCAAAAAATTCTTTTGGCGTTAGCTACCGCCTCTACCACCCCCATTGCCACCCAAGCCCAATTATTAAAGAGAGTAAAAAATTAAATTAGGATTTAGTGTGCACGAGAACCAAGGCCCTTTAAAATTTATTTTGACATTAGCCACCTCCTCCACCATCCCCACTCCATTATTAAAGGGAGTAAAATATTACATTGAGATTTAGTATGTATAAGATTTGGATAGAAAATCTGGATGTGGAAGTTTTTACTCAAAATTCACTCCCCGCCACCCTCGTAGCACCACTCCTGAACGTTCCCGGCCGGCTTCGAGGGCAGATCTTGACTCGCCGCCCTCGAAAACCCTCGAGTGACGATTTCCGAGCGATTTTTCTGGTTTTTTATGAATTATTATAATTTTGTAAATAATTATGTAATATTAAATGCACTTTTTGCAATTTTCTAAAAATGGCGCTATATATAGACTTTCTTCCTGGTATTATTCCAAACACGATGCCGAGAACCGCATCTCGATATGAGCTGTTTGTCAAAATTCTGGAATGTTTTTCTTATTTCCCTGGTCTACTAGTTTGACAGCAATGATTAGACAATAGCGTTTATATTACGAAAAATATTTCTATATTTATTTTAAATTAAATTAGTAAGTACAATTCTGGCTTACTATGTTCTTTTACAACATCATTAACTAATTCCAAATGCTTTAAAAATTCCACTTGTACATTTTCTCTCCTCAGCAGCGAACAAAGCACAGATCCGTTGGTTTTTTTCGCTGTGCTTGTGTTTCATAAAATGCAAATAATACTGCGACACCAATTTATTCTTTTGGGCGTCAGATTTGTGGTCAAAACAAGACACAACTTCACAAAGAATACTAGTAATCCCCTGAAATACATTTTCTTGCTCAGGATTTAATCTAGATTGTTCCACTAGATATGTCAAATACTTTACATTTTTATGATAGGCTTTAATGTGCTTAGTTTCTTTGCAAAAACAGAGTCTGTATGATTTTCTGTTCGTTTTATTAACTTTTTTTTTTGGTTACCTCTGTGTTGCTTTCTTCTTGACTTTACAAACTACAACACATTTTTCATATTGACAAGTGAGTTTTATGGCATATTCCAAGACTCCATTCCATGGTTAAATATTAGGAATTTTTTAGGCGATATTATTTTTTGTCACCACTTTAAATCACAGAAAATATCAATTCATCTCGGTTTCCCTTTACTGTAGTATAAAGATTGTATATAAAATAAATTATTATGACTAATATAATACAATATAATTCGCTATATTATTTTTATGCGATTAGAGCTTAGGGAATATCAAAATAAGTATACTAAACTTGTTTTAGTCTAACTTCACTCTCATTATCGCTTACATTTTACTAGCGTTCCCCTGAATCCTAGTATGAAAAATGTGAATAATCAATATATTTTCTACCATATTTCATTTACTATTAAATATTTCATTTTGTTTAGATATGAGGAAACCACATAAAAAAAATAAAAAACAAAAAAATTAATGTACAATCAAAACCGTATACCATTTTTTATAATATATTTATTATGTACCTTTCCCTTTTCCGTAGTAAAAAAATATATGTAATGTAAGTATTTTACTAGAAAGTAAATAAACGTAAATTAATAACAAAAAAGTTTCTAGTATGATATATTTATATGTGTGGTTTTAGGGCGTAGGTAGGTGTACATATAATATTATTTTTAAATAGTAAATAGGAGATAGAAAATTGTTAGTATATATTCTTAAACCCTTTTATATGTTACATATATTATAAAAATTTGTATCGTAAGGGAAACATTATCTACTTATATTATTAAAGCACCCATCAAATGAGTATTATAACATTGAACCGCAATCAAGTTTACAAGAAACTTAAGCGATCTCTCTTTTATTTATATTCATGATATGTGCACAGTGCAGCCTATTATATAGGTTTACTTGAATCTTTGATATAAATAAAGTTTATTATTATTATTATATATATTATCCTCTTCAAAAACAAATCACCACATCTACAAAATAATAACATTATTGGAAAAAAGCCTCTGCACCTATGACGTTTACATCAAAGGAACAGTCAGGGTGACACATTTGATGTTAGGACGGTATTTCAAACGGGAAACACATTGAGGTCTATTTTAACAAAAAGAAATCCGATAAACCGGGAGCAGAATTCAAAAAGCTGTATTTACAATATGCTGTGGGGCGAGCGTAGGTGCGTCTTTACTATGTACATACTTCGGTATGCGATGTAAAGCAACGACAGGCGCAGTTAGTACTTGGATGGGTGACCATTCCAACGGAAACCGCATTCTCGCCTCACTCATCTTCCAGCGGCTTGTATATCAGTGTATGCGCGGAAGCTATACAACCTTAGGCGAGGGTTGTATAAGAGATATACCATTCTTCGGAGTGGATGTAAAGCCGTCGGTCCCTTGTCTATTAAATGTTAGGCAAGTAAAAGATCGCTACTCTTCTTAAGGGAAGAGGTTCGGCAAAATTCCTGGTTGGGAGTAGCTCGTCTACAGGCGTCGGTGTTAGGCCTCAGTAGCGGAAATAGGCCGACGTTAAATAAATGTATAAAAAAAAAACAATATGCTGTGCGAATGTGACAAATGTTATGTGGGTGAGTCATCCAGACCTTTCAGTGTGAGGTTGGATGAGCACAAGAATTACATTAGAAAGAATGAAATTAAGAAATCAAAGATTTGTGAACATGCTTGTGAAAACGAACATAGAATACATTGGGACTCGGTAAAAATTTTAACAAAAGAGGCAGATAACAAAAAAGGAAAATTAAAGAATCAGCAATAATCTTATTAAATGAAGATAAGTGCGTATCGAATTGTTCTGTAGATATTTGTACAACCTGGCTACCAATGTTAAAAGAAGAACTTAACAGAATCAACATTATCTAAAAGAAAATATCATCAGTTCTGCGTAAGTAGTAAGTATCTATGGAAATAACATAAACATAATCTTAAAGCTGTGTATTTAACATACACAACAAATAAGAGTTCTTCGAAAGAAAGCTTTGAAAACGGAAAGGGGCTACTTTCCGAAACGTCAACAAAATACATTATTTCTGTGTTTATTCCGATTTATATTATTTGTAAAAATAACCTCTGACTGTTCCTTTGACGTAAACGTCACAGACGCAGAGGCTTTTCTCCAATAATTCTATTATTTTGTAGATTCGGTGATTTGTTTTCAAAGAGAATAATACATGTGGTAGAAAACCCAAACAAAAGGAAAGAATATTCGCATGATGCCACAAATCACTTTCAGGCAATATGATATATTTACTTTAGACAATTATTTACTCCTTATTTTACTAGAATACGGAGAAAGTAAATAAACATAAATTAATAATATAGGAATGAAACTTGGTAGATGTATTATATGACCAAGAAGACACTTTATAATATAACTGTCATTTTTTTCCGCTTCCGGTTTCACTGTAAATGACCCCAACTTTTGATTTTTAAATGGAATTTTTGGAATCCTTGAAAAATTCTGACTACGGTGATGCCCCGTAAGTGACGTTTCGACTTCATGAAAAAAATTTGACTTAAAATTTACTAAAAATAAGAAAAAATTGCTTTTGGGCACATCCACCGATTCCTTAGAACATCCGTTATTTCATTGTAGTATTCTACCATTATGATTCCATTTGAAAAAATTAAGTTTTGGTAAAAAAAACTGTCCAGGCCAAATTTGATGTCCCACAAAATACAAAATACACATTTCCAAATTTTTATGCTCGATTTGACTTTTCTGACATCATCCATCTTTTGCGTCTGAAGGACTTTTACTATATTTATCAAAAATGAATGTTAACGTTCACAAAATAAGGGTTCAAAACGACTGTTTCAGACGGAGAATAATATAAAATTTATACTTACTGTTCGTTTTTGCTTAACTGCTGCTCTGATGGTATCTATTGGACGTCGTAACACTATAAATCTAACACAGTAGGTACTAACACTTTCTTAAAATTATACCTGAAAGGGAATTTTTAAAACACAAGTAAAAGACAATATAAGTGATTCGTAAAAGGTTTTGTAATTTTGAAATTTTGTTACTGTTTCTAAATTTTGGTGGTCGGGGCGATATTACGTCCCTGTGCAGTGACATTTACTACACTTCGGATTTTGTTACAGTTTCGAAAAGTATATCGAGGGTTTTATCGTGTTCTTTAACAATCACACCGGTCCATTACAAGCATTTTTTCTGGTCATGGCACTCTAGGTGTACCAACTAATTTCGAGTCAAATTTTTTTCATGGAGTCGAAATGTTGAGGGGCATCACCGTACACAGAATTCCAAAAAATGTAATAATATACAGGGTGTTCTATTTAAAAATCAAAAGTTGGGGTCGTTTCCGGTGAAACCGGAAATGGGGAAAAAAACGAGAGTTAATTAATCTAAGTGCAAGTGGAAGTCTTATTTACGCTCTCATCATTCTGAGCAGCAGTAAAAGTTTTATTCTGCCGCCCACGAGCGGCACTAAAAGTATTTGAAGAAAAAATAACAGTACTCATTTAATTCATGTTCGACGTTTGTTAAAAAAATGTCATGTTTTATGAGGAGTAAAGTGATTCTTCGTATTTCGACTGTTATACCGGACTTACTTCTCTCGGCTGTCTGTACATTCTCGACACAAGAAAATGTCACTTTTACTTCACCTAAAACAATATACTATTAATTAACATACGTTTGCGTTATGACTCCTAGAGGAACAGCAACTAAATTGGATTTTTTGTCATAAACGTAGGAGTAAGCATGTGTTGACACTGAGCTTTACATAGACAATTCCATATATTCTTCATTCGAGGAACCCAGATTCGTAGAATGTACTCAGGATCTTCTCAATTAAATTATTTTGACAAGAAAGAACTCATTGGTTATCACAATAACATTGACACTAATAAGAATAATAAAATATATTATGATCGATGCGTCACTGGTGAGAACCATATTTACAACGGGAAAATCAGTCGATTACTTTTATTCGGCTGCAATAGTACGTACTACCATTAGAACGAATCGCGAATTGAAACTTATATGTAGTCTAACCCTAGATTTTAGGCACTGACATGAACTTTTATAAATATTGATATATATAGTTGCCATAATTTATTGCAAGTGTGCAAAAAAGTGAATATGCCTCATATAAGCGATTTAGTTAAATCTGGAGTTATTGCTAAAGCAGAAGATGGATGGTCAATGAGACAAGTTCCACTGCGCTATAATATTGACAAAAATTCGGTGTGTAACATTTTAAGAAAGTGGAGAATAAACGGTACGATTAGTAGAAATCCTGGATTAGGGCGACGAAGGGTATCAACCCAACAACAAGATTTGCAATTGGTTAATGCAAGAAGTATCCAAAAACGAAATGTGAGACCACAGAATGCCGAAAAATTACTGGAAATAGTAAATAATGCATGGGAAAATATTATTACTAATGATTATTGTATAAGGTTATTTAATTCTATGCCAAACAGGCTTATAGAAGTTATAAATAGAAATGGTGCAATAACAAAATATTAATAGTTAGTTTCTTGTTAAGTAGGATATCCTTTGTCCTTTGATCCACGCTTTCTACTAATTGTATCGTTTATTCTTCACTTTCTTAAAATGTTACACAACAAATTTTTGTTAATGTTATAACGCAGTGCAATTTATCTCATTAACCATCCATCATTTACTATAGCAATAACTACAGCATTAAAATAAAAAATAAATTAAAAGTGATATCTGTTTTATTTCGGCTACTCATTACATATTCAAATAGAGACAGATTTACGTTCAAAAAAAAAGTTGTCCCATTTTCTTCTGCTCACGACAGTACGAGAATCGAGGGCCTCCAAAATTTATTTTGGCATTAGTTATCCCCTCTACAACCCCCTTTACCACCCCCACTCTATTGTTTAAGGGAATAAAAAATTTACTTAGAATTTATTGTGTATACAAGACCCAAGAGCTTCTATTTTTTTTTACATTAGCCGCCCCCTCTACCACCCCCACTCTATTATTAAAGAAAGTAAAATATTGCATTGGGACTTGGTGTGACTTGGATACAAAATGTGGATGTGGAAGTAGTTCCTTCGGCAGCGGTTTTTAATTCTAAAATGACATTTTTTGAGCATAATTTTATACCTACCCTTTTACCCCCTTGGAGGGATAGCTACTGCTTTAAAATTTTTAAAAATGAAACCGGGGTGCGTGTCATAGCTCATCTGAAAATGTTTTTAATTCTCTATCCAGCAATGTAAGGTTTTCAATTTTGTATATTCCTCATCAATAAAATTTGAAAATTTTGATGTGTGTGCAATCAAATGTATCCTAAAGTCAAGTTTTCCCAATAGGTGGATCGGTAGACGCGGTGAAATTGAGTAGCCTGCCCGTTCTCCCGATTTGACCCCGCTTGACTTTTTTACGGGGTTACTTAAAATCGAAAATCTACTTCAACAGATCGACAGACAGACAGACATGATTTTTTTTTTCTCTCAAATTTAAAATTTCGACGTTTCATGACATTTTAAGGCTATTTCAACAAAAAATAATAATAATTTTTTTGCGATACTATACTTCCACTGAACGTGGAAGTAAAATTGACGTGTTTTTAAGATATTACACAATGTCGAATTAATTTCTGACAACAAAATTTTGGCTAATATGTTTACAAACCAACGCCCAAGAAATATTAAACCAGCATTTTGGTTCAAATTTATCATTGCCATGTACCACCTCTCCATATAGAGAGGTTACAATATTCTTTGCACCTATAACCGCCAAGGAAGTCAATGATTCTATTATAAATCTAAAAAACAAGAAGTCGGCCGGGTTTGATAATTTAACCGCAAAAGTATTAAAAAGTATAGGAGAAAATATAGTTGACCAACTAACACATTTATTCAACTTATCTATTAATGAAGGTCATTTTCCCAAAATTCTTAAATAAGCTGTTGTCATACCAATTTATAAGAAGGGATCACCTGATGAAATCGAAAATTATAGACAGATTTCATTATTAAATGTCGTCCCAAAATTCTTCGAAATAATTATCTATAATAGAATTGTTTCTTTTGTAGAAAGAAATAAAATATTAACTAAATCACAACACGGATTTCGTGTCGGTAAATCTACCGAAACAGCATGCTGTCCTTTATTGGAGTATGTCTATACATCTTTAGATAGAGGTAAATATGTGATTTCCTTATTATTTGATTTGACAAAAGCTTTTGACGTTTTGATAAAAGTTTATTAAAACAAAAACTTAACAGTATTGGTATAAGAGGAAGCATCATGTCATGGCTAATGTCGTATATGGAACATAGGTCATTGAAAGTGAAGCTGAATGAAATCCATTCAGACATGAAAAATGCCGAACTTGGAGTGCCTCAGGGCTCTGTGCTTGGACCGTTACTTTTCCTGCTTTACATCAATAATTTACCTGAACACATAACTTCTAGTCACACAACTATATTTGCAGACGATCTAACAATAACTCTAATTCGCTGATAGTCTTGAGGAACTCCAAACACAAATAAACATAACTATGCAAGAGATCAGTTCCTGGTGACAAAGAGGTAGGCTGATATTAAAAAATTATTTATACAATTTCATATACAGAAACGATTACCACATGATGTAACGCTATATGATAATTTAATGTGCCACAAAGTACTAAACTGCTATGTACCTACTTTGATGCTAAACTGTCATGGGATGATCATATTGAATATGTCTGCGGTCAGTTAAATAAAGCGTACTTTGCTATATTGCAGATGAAAAATAATCTTGATCAAGCTGAATTGCTAAATATTTATTATTCGTTGGCATACTCGTACATATCATAAAACATAATATGTTGGGGTAGTGCTGAGGAAAAAGACAGAGTCTTCATATCTCAAAAGCGATTAATGAGATTAATTCCAAATTAATTATAATGAGAGTTGTAGAGAAATATTAAAAAATAATAATATCCTGACCACCCCCGTATATTTATATATAATTGTCTAACATATGTCCAGAAAAATATGGACCTGTTTATAAAAAGAGGAGACTGCCATTCACATAATATGAGACATGCCGAATTACTGCACATACCTAAACAGCATACAAGCAAATTCAAACATTCTCCTCATAATACCTGTATTACTTTCTATAATAGCCTACCTGCTGCTCGCCCCACCCACCACCCTGTGGGTGGGGCGAGGGGCAACTTTAAAATTTCAAATGGAAACCCCTATTTTTTATTGCGGAATCGGATTCTACGGCAAAAAATACGTAAATTTTATTCCGGACATTTTTTTCGATTCTTGCGTTGTGTCGCTGTAATCGCAAAAAATGGAAAGAAAACATTACTGTTTCAAGAGTAGCGTCTCGTGCCCATAAAAAAACGTCCAATTCAAAAACTGAAAAACAGGTATTTGTTATTTTTACGAAATCTATCCAATGACATTGGATTCGACTCTCCCACCCCTAACCCAGTGGGTGGGGCGGGGGCAACTTTGAAATTTGTAATGAAAATCCCTATTTTTTATAGCGGATTCGGATTCTACGGCCAAAAATACGTGAATTTTATATCGGGCATTTTTTTCGATTCTCGCAAGGTGTCGCTGCAATCTCAAAAAATTGAGTGGAAACATGAAAGTTTTTAACGCATACTTACTTTAAAAAATACGAAAAGTAAAACTACTGACCTCAGAGTGAATGATTTCCCGAGCTGTTTTGAGAACAGTGAATTTTGCACGGTCGCGCGGAAATTACAACAACTATTAACATTCTAGCTAGTAATTTTCAATTTACATTTTTTACAGGGCAATAAAAAACTCGATTTAAAAAAAAACTAACAGTGGTTTTACCTCTTAATTCAGCCACTTCAAACAAGTTCTTGATCCCAGCCAGTGAAGGCAAGGAGGTAACTGGGCCATTTAAGGCAAGGTGAGGATTTCGGCCAGTTAAAGCAATTAGTTTACAGCTTAACTGCTACACTAGCAGGTTTTAATTGCAAGATTATAGCAGGTATTCAAATGACATCTTGGCATTGTCCGAGACGAACGTAAAAATTTTCAATGGCACTTCTTATCATTTGAGGTGGTATTTCTGCAAAAATGTTTATTATGCGTTGCCTTAGCTCTTCCAAATCACGAGGTTTATTGAAATAAACCTTACCCGTCACGTAGCCCCAAACAAAATAATCAAGTGGTACCAGGTCGGGAGATCTTGCTGGCCATTCAATAGTCCCTCTTTGACCTATCCATCCATTTTCGAAAGTAGCATTCAATTAGTCCCTAACAATATCCCGATAGTGTGCAGGAGCCCCATCTTGCTGGAACCAAACATTATCGAACTCATCACCAGCAATCTCTTGTATTGCGGGAACTATTTGATTTGTCAACATTTCCAGGTATTTTTCTCCATTCAAATTTCCATCTATGAAAAACGGTCCTATGATTCGATCCCTGAAAACTCCTCCCCAAACATTTAATTTTTGTGGATACTGCGTGTGTAGCTCAAGCATCCAGTGAGGGTTTTCGTCACCCCAATATCTGAAATTATGGCGATTATCTTTTCCACTGAGTTCGAAAGTTGATTCATCTGAGAAGAAAAGCAGAGATGACAAAAAATTTGGGTTTTGGTTAGTCCTTTCCATCATTATGTATGAATGGTGGTCGAGAGGTGAGCGCACTTGCCTCTCACCCAAACGTTCCGGGTTCGATCCCCGGTCGTGGCAGTGGAAAATACTGTGAGAGGGATTTTTCCACTATACACGGATATTGGGTGTGTGTCCCTTGTCTCTAAATGTGTAGCCCCCTCCCACACAAGGCTCTTCTAAGAGCCTTCCGGGATAAAGGGGATCGTAATTACCTGTGGTGTTATTTATTATTTATTTATTATTATTAATTCACTAAATTCAAGTCGCCGATCAAAATCATCTTCATTTAACTCTTGGTGACACATGAGTCTAATGGGCCTGGCAGAGGACGCGACATGCAGATTCTGCCAAGAGGAAGAGGAAACCTCAGTTCACGTATTGTGCCACTGTGAAGGCCTGGTGAGGCTGAGATTCCAAGTACTCGGAGAAGAAAAACCAAGGGCGGACAGCTATATAAAAGGGCCTTTATCAAAGCTATGGAGTCTATTACAAAGGGCAAAGCTGGATGAGGTACTATAAGGAAGATATCCTGGGAGCATCACAATAGACCTGAAAAGGTCGCGGTGGTAAAGGCTAAACAACCAGCTCCCTTGCTAATCTAATCTAATCTAATCTAACTCTTGGTGAAGGTGAATTTTGTAAGGATGAAATTTCAAAAGTTTCAAATTCTTATGAACTGAAAATGCACTCATATCAAGCTGTTGACTGGCTTTTCTGATTGATAACCTTCGATTTTCAACAAATGCCTGGGCCACTTCCATTTGTCGAGCTTCCGATGTTTCAGATTTTAGTCTTCCAGATTATGGGCGATTTTTATTTGTCCTTGTGTCTAGGACTGTAGAAAAATGTGAAGAGGGGGGTAGGTAATTTCTGAGTCACCCGGTATATGATATCTTATGTATATACATGATTCAGATATGCATTATACATTTGACAAAAATCTCTTCAGAACGTCCATAACTAGTACAAAACATTATTTTCACATAATTGATCTAATTTGGACTTGCATGGAAAGTCAAATGTTACGTGGGGCTAATGTGTATTCATGATGAGGCACGAGACGAAGATTTTCATGTCATCTAAAATTTTTAAGTAGGCTTCCATCACTTATTAATTCATTGAAAGAACCGCTGTTAATATTTGAAATAACCAATAAATTTAATAAATCTTCTGCCATTGAATTTTAGAGACAATTGTTCATCCTCTTTAAAGGTGAGAGTTGAACGCGGTTAAGCACAGGAACATTCTAAAAGCTATGCCTACATTCTAAAACGTTGCAATTATCTTATATTTGTGTACAAGTTCCACCGCAAATTGTGCCCTTTAATGTTTCATCAACGCTAGTAATTGTGTTTGTTTCTTTATTTCGAGTTGGAAATTTTTTTAATGTAGTATAGCAGAGCAATTAGTAGTAATCATCACAAGAACACAATTATATGAAATTATTTACATACAGTTTATTTAAACAATGTTTGTTACAAATGTGAATTAAAATGGAAATCCTTCGAATCAATCAACCACATAAATTTATTTACTTTTTTTTTCATATATATCATATTTTAATTTGCAATAACTTTTCCAGAATGTCCCACTTCGAGGCCATGAAATTCACCGATGTCTCCTACGAAGATAGCTGCGATTCTGGGTTCGAATTATCTTTTAAATCAGAAACATCTGAATTCACAGAAGATCGCAGTGACTACTTCGAGTTCGACAACGATACTTCGCCAAGAAAGGCTGAGAAGAACTACAACCAAGAACTATACAACAAATTCAACGCCGCATTTCACAGTAGTCTCGGAGAATTGGACAGGAGAATAATAACACCCAGTAAACGTGAGCCCTGGAATGAAGTACCATCCTGCAAACGTAACTTGTTTGATAAAAATGACGAACTGGAGTTTTTCTACCCTTTGAATAACGATGAAATTAAGACTTCGTCACCAGTAAAAAATTACGATAAGCAAAAGCCAAAACGGCGTTATGCTACCGGACGTAATAGAGTGTCGAGAGCGAAAAGTCCAACTCAAATTATGAAAATAAAGCGAGTTAGGCGACTGAAAGCCAACGATAGAGAAAGAAATAGAATGCACATGTTGAACGAAGCTTTGGAACGACTCAGGTGCGTCCTTCCTACTTTTCCAGAGGATACTAAATTAACGAAGATCGAAACATTACGATTTGCACATAATTATATTTACGCGTTGTCCCAAGCCGTCAACGACATAGAGAAATATTCAAACGCCGACGAAAATATTATAGTAAATGTAGGTAATGTTACAGTATCTATAAGTAAAAACGGAAACAGTATAACTGCTAAGAATCTCGAGCAGAACCTTGGAAATGCCGTAGTGACCAGTGGGAGTATTACCAATGCTAGTTTCATGCAGGACTATAATTCTAGTGCAGTCTCTAGTCCTGAAAGTTTAAACAGTGATTGCCACAGTTTCAGTTTTTCAAATGATTCAGTCACTTATCCAAATAATCCTACATATGATTACAACAGCGTTATTAATTATGAGCATTACAATAGTACACTAATGAATAATTATAACAATAACGTTATATATGATTACAATAATTTTATAAAAGGTTGAATTTTAAATATTCTAATAATTGGAGTAAGCGTACAATTAATTAGCCCAATAAAATGGGAAAGTTTGGATGAAATAATTCAGAGTTAGCTGAAATTTTGGGAACGGGCTTATTTTGTGGTACTTTTTACATATTAAAAGTCCCCACCATAGACCGGCGGAGGGGTGGGGGGGAGAAAATATGTAAAAAAATCGATTTCTCGCAAAAAACTCGGAAAGTATCAATTTTACTGCAAAATATGTACACGTGAAAATTATAGGTAATAAAAATCTGCACAATTGCGTTTTTCTAAAAACTTCGTACGACCTATTGGAGACGAGATAGATTTTTTTGAAATTTTGACAGTTTTACGACGCAACGGAAACGCGCGTTCTTCGCTAAAATCTCAAAAGTGGTCGTTCGGATCGCAAAATGTTTCAAATGAAAGTTGTAGAGAATTCGATTACAAACAATTTCCTTTTATTTTTCATTTCCATTTGACCATTTGAGATATGAATTATCACCTTTATAGCGCGCTATCAGGACGTTTGATTCAGGATAAAATCGATAAAAACTTGGAAACGATAGATCGTACGCTTATAGCGTATCTAATGAAAGATAAATCGTTCAAAATCGTTTTGATAACGAGTGAATGGAGATAAAACTGAAGAACATGAAGAATTGTCATTTTCAAGTGCATTTTGACAAATAGCTATTTTTTGATTGGCTGTAGGCAATAATGACGCCTACGCTTTTTTGAAGAGAATTAAATTATCTGTAAAATGAGATCCAAGTGACCTTCATACGATGAATGGTTCACGAGCTACAGTACACCCCTTACCTTACCAGACGTTGCCAATCTTCCGGCCGCCACTCTAGCCAGATTTCACCAACTACACCTTTCTCTAATCCTATCCACCTTTTGCTGATATTTCATACCTTTAATTGTCTTTAATCCTTTCCTGTCCCCCTCTTCTTTTGTGTTTGTGCGTTTTTGTCGCGTCTTTTGTTGCTGTTGTTGTTTCTTCATTTCTGTTTGTACATTTTTGTCTGTAAATTCACTTTCGATACATCAGTCTAGTAACAGAATCAAAATTTATCTGAATTCAACCAAAATTTTAAAGCCACAGTTTAGGCCAACCTAGCGCAGCCCGTCGTTGGAGTAACTCGCGGAAGGCACCTTGTTCAAGTTGTGGTGCCAGCGTCAGTGCCAAATTTAATTAAAAAGTGTAGTTCGCTAGTGTACCAGTGTTTTTAGTGTTCTATTTTTCAGTGTTGTTAAGCTTTCTTTTTCAAGCATTTGTTGTAACCCCATTACCTAATTTCATTTTTACATTGTTAAAAAAGGAGTTTAGGTTTAAGTTTAAAATGTTCAATTGTTGCTTGTGCCGAACCAGGCCTGTTTCGGCCCGACACCGCGTCAACGCGGTGGTCGCAAGGTCGATCTCGGGGCAGGTACTGGGGAGGAAGCTGTATTTTTGATTATTGTCAATAAAATCTTTTTGAATTGAATTGAATTGACGAGTTAACAGCTGTTTAAAGCTATGAGCAAAAATTTCTTTCTTATTATAAATTAAGATTTTCCTGCAAGAACAGTGCATAACAATTTTTTAATGATTGGTTTTGACGTATTTTTATTAGTATATATAGATATGAAAGTAATGTAATAGCATAAGTCGCTCGCGAGGTATATTTTCTTTAAAAAAAAGTTCTTGAAAACTGTTTTTGTTAAATTATATATATATTTATACATATTATTTTTTCATTCCTTTTTTTGTATATATCATCGTTTGTTTTGACTTTACGACAAAATTTCATAAGACCTAAATGAAAGCTCACAAAATTTCCTACAAAATACACTTTTTCGTGTATAATTTTCAATAAGTAGCGACAAGGAATTGACGATTGAAAATAGGGTTGATTTTTAATTTTTAGCAAACAGGCAATTTTCGTCATGTTTGACGTACGAAAAAGTACATATAATAACATTTTTTCACTTTTTGAGGTATCAGAAGTTATTCCGTGAGCATTTTGGAGTCGTTTCACACTAGACCCATATTAAAAAAAAAATTGTTATGCACAGTTCTTGCAGGAAAATCTTAATTTATAATAAAAAAGAAATTTTTGCTCATAGCTTAAACATCTGTAACTCGTAAATTATTGTGTTTTACAGATTTTAATCCCCTCCAAAAAACTTTAGTTTTATCTCCATTCGCTCGTTATCAAAACGATTTTGTACATACACCAGCATATTCAAAATTTGATTCTCTTTAACTTTCATTAGATACACTATATGCGGACGATCCATCGTTTTCGAGTTTTTATCGATTTTATCCCGAAACAAGTGTTCTGATAGCGCGCTATAAAGATGTTTAAAAATTCATATATCTACCAATATTGATCGAGTGGAAATGAAAAAATATAAAAGGAAAGTGTTCAAAATCGAATTCTCTACAACTCTCATTTGAAACATTTTGCGATCCCAACGACCATTTTTGAGATTTTAGCGAAGAACGCGCGCATTTCCGTTGCGTCGCAAAACTGTCAAAATTTCAAAAATTTATCTCGGCTCCAATATGCCGTTCAAAGTTTTTAAAAAACGAAATTGTACGGATTTTTATTACCTATAATTTTCACGTGTACATATTTTATAGTAAAATTGATGTTTTTTGCGAAAAATCGATTTTTTTACCTATTTCCTCCCCCCCTCCCCTCCGCCAGCGTCTACGAGTGAGGACTTTTAATATGTTAAAAAGTACCACAAAATAAGCTCGTTCCTAAAATTTCAGCCTGTTCTGAATTATTTCATCCAAATCGGCAAACTTCGTCCCATTTTATTGGGTTAAATAGGTCCTGAAAGTTGGGAGAAAAAGATGATGAGTATGTTCAAGGAAAATAAATATATATTAATCAACCAAATTTAAAATTCAACATTAAATAAATAACATTTTACTAATATTTTATTTTTTAAATTGAAATGTATGTGAAACGTATTTTTAAATCACTTTTATCTCAAATTGGTGCAATTTCTAAATAACCCCGTGAATCTAAAAATTACTTCAAGCGAACTGCTTTCACCAAAAGTATGTAATTGTTATTTTAAAAATTATCTTAATATACAGGGAGGTTCACGTAGAACAAATTCCGTGGTGAAGAAAAGAGATAATCAGATTATTTAAAAATCAGTCGAGACATTGTTGGTGAGTTTATTTTGTCTTTCAGGAGTCGATGACAATGGCATCTACGGCGTCGCGACTCACTATTTTACCTCACATTCATAGAAATTATACATTATATACGGGGTGTCCCAAATTGAGGCTACACTTATTGCTATCTCAGTTATTATAAAAAAAGAAAAAGTCGGTTAAATGAAGAAAATATTGGAAAATTTTTTCGGACATTTCAAAGGTGCCTTGAGATTTGATGTAACTTTTTAGTTTTTGAAATAAATGGAAAAACCAAAATCATTTATTTTCGTGAATCGCTCGTAGTTCCATCATTTCAATTTTAATTCAACATTAGGGTTAGATTTTTGAAAATCAGTATTGCTTTTTTCTATTACTTTCTTTATAATAATTATTATTATAAAAAATAATAATATGTCTTTATTTTTATATAACACGAGAAATACAAAAGAGTACATGAGGGAGATGGCGATATTCAACATAGTTGCTCTTCCATATAACCATCTCAATTAAGAACAGAACTACAATAAACAGTATAATATCAAAATACAATACAATATAAAATTAAATATTATTTCTTTTACTCAATGTGTGGGCTTTGACTTGTCTCCTAAATGAGGTTAATGAGGAGAGATTTTTCAAATGATTAGGTAAAGTGTTGTAAATTTTGGCGGCGTTGAAACTAAATGAACGTTAAAATAGAGCCGTTTAATGCTTAGGTATATTATAAAGATTATAATGCCTAGTAGAACAAGTATCAACATCACGGTCTCTAACGGGTTTACTCAATAAATATTGTGGTGAATGAGAGAGGTTGACTTTAAAAATTAAGCAAACTAGGTGTACCTGGAACCTTTCACTAAGATTAAGCCAGTTTGATTTTTTAAATTTGGCTAAGATGTAATTAAACTTGCGCAAATTAAAACAAAACCTTATACAGCAATTTTGAATTTTTTAGAGACTGTCTTTATCACTCTGTAATAGAACCGGCAGTATCACAGTAAACCAAATGTGTCGGTTTTAGTTTTTTTATATTTACAACGCGCTCTATCTCTTAACTTCATTATTAATTTAAGGTAGGGGCTAGCCAAGGATCTGGCGGCTTTGTAAATCTGGGGCATGTAAATCGAATAAAAGTAATAAATTGTAGTTCAAAAACTCATCCATATTATTCACAGCATCGAGATTAAAAATATGGTCCCAGGCCATTCTTTTCAAATCACTTAAGAACAATTCATTATCAAAATAAGCAAAATCTCTAAACGTTCGGTAAAAGGTAGCCTGCTTAATTTTTGCAATTCTTAAATCACATTTAACTAGACTATGATCAGAAATGTCATGCATATTACACACCTCTGTCTCAGCAACAATTTCACTATTGTTTGTAATTATTAAATCTATTAAAGTTGCCAAAGTGTTAGTTATGCGCATAGTACTATTAATCACCTTTGCAAAGAATATTTACAGTATTAAACTGACAATAGGCATTAGTATCAGTGTTTAAAAAATCAATGTTCTGACAGTTAAAAACTATTAATATTAGTTCTTCTGTAAAATGTAATTTCTGTAAACTCAAATATCACTTTTTCTTACATTTTTGTATTATTTTATCTACTACTAACATCAGATTACTTCCAAACGAAACAAAGTTGTTGTTTGAATTTAATTCGTTTCTTTTAATAGGTACAGAATCCCGTCCAGTAGATAATATTGTTTTCCAAAATGGTGCATTGTAAAATCAATTTTGACACTTCTTATTAGTCTGCTTCAATAATAAACGCTGTTAAAAATTGTCAAGGAATAATAAAAACACATGTATGCGTTTCCAATGGGGATTTATTACAATTTTTTTCCCTTGAAAGACTTGTAATATACCACCTCTCCACACGGAAAAATCGCATTCAAAAATGTTTTTTTTTCTGCCGTTTTTCGTTAATTATTCTGAAATACAACGTCAAATTAGGTTTAAAAAGTGTACTATTTTATTTATTCACATTTTATTTTTATTATTAAATATTAGGGATAGTGAAAAATAATATTTATTTAAAAGTACAACATTTTGATTTTGGTTTCTGCAGTTCAATTTAAAATTATTGTTCCAAAAAATTTCAAAGTTTGCAAAAGCTGCTCTAGTGGTTATGGTAAGAGAAACTGTTATCCCAGTTTCTAACTAGACTTGATTCATTGTAGACCTAATATTCTTCTTGTTTCATCTCAAAGTAAACGTGCAATCTCTGGTAGTTGTAGATTGTTTTTACATGACCATACTAGAATCTAGCGTTTCTTATTATAACTATCATCACTGTCAGCTAGAAATTTTCAATTCCTACAATCCATATGTACAAACATTGAATAATATAAAGTAATAAAAAAAATTGAAAAAGCTTTATTTTAGAATTAAATAATCTTCCAAATAGCATTCAAGCAGAGCATTCTAGTCTTTTATTTATAAACTTTATTGTGTTTAGTTTAGCGGGTTTTTTTTGTTTTGTGTATATTTTTTGTTGTTTATTTAATATATCATAGTGATATCATAAAATTAAATATTTAGTTATACTTGTTGAAATTATCCTCTTTACAATATTCTAGTCAAATAAAGTGTACTTCCTTATTAAACTAGTCTGAAAATGTGATTTTATAAATAATAAGGTAACTTTTATATGAAAATTGTATTATATTATATGTATTTTTTTAACATTTTTAATAAACCAATAATACAAAATTATGCCTTTTTTTCTATTGTTAATGACAGCATTTACAATTTAGTTACCGAGAAAATAAAATTCACGTACTTTTGAAACCTGAAATAAGGCCATCAATGCTGACAGCGCTGGTGTTCTGCTGATAGTTAGAAGAAGCGAAATACTAGAATTGAAAACCGATCTAATTTAAAACGTAAAACGAAATATTCCAGTCACACCCTCCTCTATAAAGTCCTTATTTCCAGTACAAGGAACATAACCAGACTGCAACCAACAGCTATTCCCCCCGCCGAGCGCTGAATTACGAATTACAAGCCTTGCGCGTACTGATTACATATTACCGACAGAACGCTTAATGCTTCGATTGCAACAAACACCGGCCGAAAAACTATTCTGCCCTCTAGAAGCACACTTGAACTCATACTAGGCCCAGTCGGGCTATTTATTTCAATTGCAACATCGCTAGATAGCGCCTGCTGACTTTGTTGCATCTTGCAATCTTAAGGATATCGGGATGTACCAAGTAGTCGAAGGATTCTCGTGTCGTTCGTTACAACCTACATTGCACTAATAAGAGCCAACAGCTCTAAACTGCAGTCTGCAAGTGGTGTGGATGACTGCACGAGAGCTTCTTTAAGTAGGAACTACTCTTTTGGCCGATGTTTGTTGCAATCGAAGCATTAAGCGTTCTGTTGGTAATATGTGATTATTACACTTAACGCGCCAGGCTTGTAATTCGTAATTCAGCACATAGCCTGGAGAATAGCTGTTGGTTGTAGTCTGGCTATGTTCCTTATACTGGAAATAAGGACTTTATAGAGGAGCTCGTGAATGGAATATTTCGTTTTACGTTTTAATATTCTGCCCTCTAGACACACTTGAACCCCGACCTAATTTATTAAAAACGGTTTCAATATCTCTTCGAAGCATTCTGGTGAAGTTTTTGAATAAAAAATCGTTTAATTTAATTTATTTCATAATGCTGAAGAGAATTGTCGTCTAGTTAGATATGATCGGAAAAGCTACGCCGTATAGGTGACAAATTTGATGTTAGAACGGTATTTCAAACGGGGAACACTTAAGATCTATTTTAACAAAAACAAAACCGATAAACAGGGAGCAGAATTCAAAAAACTGTATTTACAATATCCCGTGCGAATGTGGTAAATGTTATGTGGGTGAGTCATCCGGACCTTTCAGTGTGAGGTTGGATGAGCACAAGAATTACATTAGAAAGAATGAAATTCAGAAATCAAAGATTTGTGAACATGCTTGGGAAAACGGACATATAATAAACTGGGACTCGGCAAAAATTTTAACAAAAGAAACAGATACCAAAAAAAAGAAAAATTAAAGAATCAGCAATAATCTTATTAAATGACGATAAGTGCGTATCGAATTGTTCTGTAGATATTTGTACAACCTGGCTACCAATGTTAAAAGAAGAACTTAACAAACTCAACATTATCTAAAAGAAAATATCATTCTGTGTAAGTAGTAAGTATCTATGGAAATAACATAAATAGAATCTTAAAGCTGTGTATTTGACATACACAACAAAATAAGAGTTCTTCCAAATAATAGCTTTGAAAACGGAAAGAGATTACTTTCCGAAACGTTAGCAAAATACATTGTTTCTGTGTTTATTCCGATTTATATTTTGCAAAACATAACCTCTGACTTTTTCTTTGGCGTAAACGTCACGGGCGCAGAGGCTTTTTTCCAATAATTCTATTATTTTGTAGATTCGGTGATTTGTTTTGAAGAGGATAATAGTACATGTGGTAGAAAACCTAAATAATAGGAAAGAATATTCGTAGAATGCCACAAATAACTTTCAGACAATATGATCGGACCAAATTCGTCTACTTCTCTTTTTCTTTCATATTGAATGCATTGTTGCAAAAGCACTGACTGCGGCAACAATTGCTATACAGAAAATGTCGTGTATACAATTATTGCCTAATTCCTGGTTACCTACTCAACAACTAATTGACAATCAGTTGCCCCATATGGCATGTTGCTCTATGTTGCTAGATGTTGCCATGACGTAAAAATTGGCTGATGTTGCCGGCAATTAGACAATTTTAATGACCCGTGTAAAAGCACCATGAGATGAGCAGCATAAGATTTACTTAAACCAAACTGGAAAACAATAACAAAAAGCGTTTTACCGTTATCATAGTCCCCTGCAATTTCTGACCAACTTTACTTTCTGATACAGATTAAAAATTCATGAAACAGTGAAAACTCATTTTTATCCTTATTTATTTTATTTTAACAGCCTAAAATTTCTCCTATTAATGTGCATTGATGGTAGAGAATAAGATATAACAAAAATCGCTTTACTGTTACCACAACAAAATATAGATTAGAAATTTATGAAATCGTGTACAGCTGATTTTTACCCTTACTCATTTTAACAAACTTTTTTTTTTCTATTTTTCCTATTAACATACACTGATAGATGGTAAGGAATAAAATATTACCGATCAGAAACATAATATTTTTAGTCGCAAACTCCTCTATAAAATTCTTATTTTACTATAAGGAACGTAACCAGACTGCAACCAACAGCTACTCTCCGGGCTATGTGCCCCGCGAGCGCTGAATTACAAGTTACAAGCCTGGCGCGTTAAGTGTAATAAATGCAAATTACCATCAAAACGCTGATACTTCAGAAATTTCTAAAATCATATAGAGTTTATTTTAAACCTGATTAATTGTGAAATACATTTTATTAATACGTAATGATAGCCAAAAGCAAAATATTGCTGGTTATAAATTGCTGAAATCATGTACAGTTAATGTTTCAACATTGTTTTCATAACAATACAACAAAAAATCTGAAGCTGGATTTCACAGTTCGAGTCTACCACGGGACTTGTTGGAGAAAAACTTTATTTTACAAATTTTTGATCGGTACTATTTTATTCCTTTTCATCTATCAGTGTATGTTAACTAATAGGACAAATAGAAAACAACTTAGTCTGTTAAAATAAATAAGTAAAAATCAGCTCTACACGATTTCATAAATTTCTAATCTATATTTTGTTGTGTTAACATTAAAGCGATTTTTGTTATATTTTACTCTCTACCATCAATGCGCATTAATAGGAGGAATCTTAGTTTGTTAAAATAAAAGGATTTGCAAATTTAGGTCATGTCTTTCTGAGAGCCTTACTACGGTCTCGATGGTATCTAGGAACTTACTGATTTTGATCTTAGCACTTTTTGACCTCCCAGGTCGCGTTGCCTTAACTCCTTCCCACCTAGTCACTAAGTATCCCGGTCAAAATTTGAGCGGTCGATTAAAAATAGTGAAAAGGTGTATCGAGGTCCTAATTATCCTCTGGTAACGTTTTACTCATCTCTGACCTTTAGTTTGTTCACAGCACACTTTTCCCAGAACGGTTGATCGGATCGAACTGAAACTGGTGGCAATCGATTCAATGACCTCAGTTTACTCTAAAACGAGGGGTCGCGTTGCCTTTAACTCATTTTTCCAGAGTCACTAAGTATCCCGGTCAAAATTTGAGCGGTCAGTCTAAAGTGGTGTAAAAGGTGTATCGAGGTCCTAGTTCTCCTCCAGTAATGTTTTACTTATCTCTGATCTTATCTCTGATCTCGGCCAAAGCACACTTTTTCCCGGAACCGTTAGTCGTAATCGATTCCTCATGGTCGACTTACTCGATAACGATACCTCCCACGCCCTTTGTGTGTCTTCGGATGTTTTCGGGAAACTTCGGAAGTGTTCGTGCAAAATTCGGATTTTTTCTTAAAATCCTAGCTTCCACAAGTGTGAATATCCTTGAAACTTGTTTAGGTTTTTCAATTCCCCAAGTCGTTAATAAAACGGTGAATAACGGCTTCGGAAGTGATCGGATCGATTCGATAACCATCGTAATCGATTCCCCGTGGTCGGTATAGTCAAAAATGCTACCCCATCCGACCTTGTACGCCTTCGGGTCTTCGTAGATAATGTCCCGGCCTGTAACTGAGGGATACTTGCGAAAACTCCTACATAAATATTCGATTTTTAGGTTAGAGAACCCACTCGCGCCTAACTTTACTATTTCTTTAAAAAGAAATTAGGTTATGTTTATACTAAAACATAATATTTTTAGTCGCAAACTCATCTATAAAATCCTTATTTTACTATAAGGAATGTAACCAGGCTGCAACCAACAGCTACTCTACGGGCTATGTGCCCCACCAAGCGCTGAATTACAAGTTACAAGTCTGGCGCGTTAAGTGTAATAATTGCATATTACCATCAAAACACTAATGCTTCGATTGCAACAAACACCAGCCGAATCGAAGCATTAACGTTTTGATGGTAATATGCAATTATTACACTTAACGCGCCAGGTTTGTAACTTGTACATATACATAGCACATAGCCCGGAGAGTAACTGTTGGTTGCAGTCTGGTTACGTTCCTTATAGTAAAATAAGGATTTTATAGAGGAGTTTCCGACTAAAAATATTATGTTTTAATATTCCGCCTTTAAAAGCACATTTGAACTATGTTTATACTAGTTTGTTTGTATCTATATTCACGTTATTTATAAATATCACTGTTACAGGATTAAATTAAGCGACTTCCATACCCGTCGAAGTCGTACTTCCGCTTTTGAAGACGTACTTCCGTCTAGTACACAAATGTAACCGGAATGACAGATCTCAAAATTCAAACATCAATAGCAATGCCGTAGTAACATGACAAGTTAAAGACGGGTATTAATTTGAAACGATAAAAAACTCATTTCGCATGTAATTATCAATTTTAAATGATTATGTTCTTTTTTATAAAAGAAAAGAAATATCCAGATGGCGCAGAAGGCAACATTTTGCTGTATATGGACCCTTCGCTTTCGCATGAGAGAGAGAGAGAGAGAAAATTAGCTGCAAAACCCGACCGGATTTCTTGATACAGCTAATATTTTTTTATTGTCATTAAAGTTTTTTAAAATTGTTAAGGTTAATTTTTGGATCGCTAATTCTGTATTTAATTTTAATCCGAATCCATATAAATTATTCGAAAACAATTTGTTTTTTTTTTTCAAATGATCTGTTAATCGTGATTTTAAGCAATGTTCAAAGATTTCTGCTATATTATTTATTAATGATATGGGTCTGTAGTTATTTGCAATATTTCTAGATCCTTGTTTATGAATAGGCATGATTACACTTTCTTTAAATTGGTGAGCTAAAATGTTGTTAATTATATAAGTGAGGGGCTTACATACAATACTATATTTCTTTTAGGATTGTAGTACTTATTTTATCTTTATTTTTTCCTATTATTTGGGTTTTCCATCACCATGTATTATTATCCACTTCAAAAACAAATCATCGAATCTACAAAATAATAGAATTATTGGAAAAAAGCCTCTGAGCCCGTGACATTTACGCCAAAGGAATAGTCAGAGGTTATATTTTACAAATAACGTAAATCGGAATAAATACAGAAATAATGTGTTTTGCCGACGTTTCGGAAAGTAGTCTCTTTCCGTTTTCAAAGCTTTCTTTTTGGAACAACTCTTATTTGCGAATGTGATAAATATTATGTGGGTGAGTTATCCAGTGATAGATTTTCCTGTGTAAAGGAGATTGCTCGCGATAAGCTTTTATATCATAAAAAATTATATAATGTAACAAAATGATGGGTTTGATTTACTTCAAAGTTTATTTTCTACTTTTTAGAGCATTTTTTAAATAAAAGCCTTTTAAAATTTTATTTTTTACTTTTTAATCTTTTGATATGCTGTAATCCCCAGATATCGATTTTGAGACGAACCGGATCATAAACGGTAAAGTCGTACGCCATCTTCAACTAAATTTTTGATTAGAATCTGCGACCACAAAACCCCCAGATATCGATTTTGACCGATTTGGATCTAAATGACAAAAGCCGTCATCCATGTTGGCACCACCATTTTGAATTTCTGAATTTTGACCAAAAATTTATAATTGGTGATCTCGAAAACCACCCAGATGTCAATTTTAAGTCGAATCGGATCATAAACGATAAAGTCGTCCACCATCTTGAAGTTGTCATCTTGTTTTTCTTATATGAAATTGTTAAAGTGTATTGTTACCGGACTTATATATATATGTGCAAAATTTTAAAGCTCTAGCTTAATTAGAACTAATCGAAATTTTGATTACAAGATTCGCCTAAACCAACTGACAAACCTACATTGCAAGTTAAATAAAAGCTTTTAATAAGATTATGTATTCTAACATTAACCATGACTACGACAGAACATTTAAACAAGATAACTGCCCTGAACTTAGCGTTAATAGAACTGTTGGTCAAAAAAGTTACTGTTATCTGGCACCAAGACTATTAAATATGTTGCCTCTTGAAATAAAAGGTATATATTTTTAAAAACAAATGCAAAAACCTAGTTAAGACATTTAAATAGACATAGATTACATGATCTGTTAAAGTAAACAATAAAACTCAGATACAAAAATATTTAAGATAGGTATATTTATTTATTTCGTTAATTTCCAACAGGTAAAAACACCCAATTACAGGAAACATGTATAAAACTTGCCTAATATAAGTAGCAAATAAGTATAACAATATACCAAATTAGTGGAACAACTGCAAATAAAAAATACATAAATACAAAAACATATATACGTGAATATACACACACACATATAATTTTTATAAAATCAAATCCTGAAAATTTCATATGGATCTAGGTCGAATTTCAATATTAATATTCCCCAGCACAGATTGTCTCTGGTTGCCAATGGTCCCACTGTTATGGGTATAAAGCTTTTTAATAAGCTCCCTGCGAATATCAAAAACCTTGATAATTGTAATGAATTTTATCCGCAATCACATTATAATTAAAGTTTAATTCACACTTATGAAGCATATAAAGTACCACTTTATCTACTAGTGGAATAATGTAAAATGCAATCTTAAATCAATTACATTTCATTTCTTTTTAATAATATTAATATTAACATTTATGTTAATAAACATTTCATTTTTTTTATCATATTTCACTTCATTTCCATTAATAACAAGCTTGTAGTTGTCATTGGTTTCAGAACGCGTAGTGCTTGTTGAAGTTTCAACACCTTTCAAGTTTTTTAAAAATAATTTCAATAATTTTTTACGTTACAGCCGCTGATGTCAAATCATTTTTTGATGAACTCTGATTCTAAATGACCGTGATTGTGGATAAAACGTCGTATTGTATAAGTGTTTTAATCGCGTTTTATCCACTCAAGAAAATTAAGCTCTCGAACTTTGTTCTCGAGTCTAAACTTTCTTGCTTGGATAAAATGCTATCTAAAACACTTATAAAATAAATAACTATAAAGCCGTGGTTAAGAATTCATTATTAAGATCTGGTTTCTACTCTGTGACCGAATGTTTTGGTGATGATTTCAATAATTAACTTCATTAATCTCTTACCGATATTTTATAGCATATTGTAGGTTTGTTTATTTTATACTTGTTTTATATACTATGTACTTGTTTTATATATTTCAAAGCTGACGTGTGATTTTAATATGACAATATTCTATACTTGTGATACGAGTCTGATGAAAATAAAGTGTATTATTATTATTAACTTATATAGTATATATTATAGCTTCTGCAATTTGAGTAGGAGATGTGTTTGAGAATATTTGTAATTTTATGCCCCAAATAAAAAAAAATACTTCAAATTTATAAAAAGGGTTCTGTAGTGACACTTATATTTAATTATACAAATAATGACGCCATCTGTTGCAGTTTTGGCGTCGCGATCATAATAAATATTTATTCATTGGCGGAAACGTTGAAATATCTGTATAATATTTTTAATTCTGAACATTTTATAAAGAATACATGTTTCCATTTAATTGTGTACCTACTTTTTGAGTTATTTCACTTCATACTCTTAAAGTCCAATTCCGCTTGTTGTTTGTATTAGCAAACTGTAACATTCAACAACGGACATAATCTAGTGACTCAATATGTCAAAATCGTTTCTGTCAGCGAGATTAAATTAAATATTAATTCTTCTATACTAAGTGCAATCAATGGTTTAGTTTACATTTAAAACAGAAAAATTTGATATGATATGTATTTATGGCGAATGTGGAAGAAATTCACGTCTAGCAGAAAGGTTATACTCCTGTCATTTAAGACCTTTTTAAATTTACGTAACAATTTCTTTATGTCTGGTAGCTTTGCAAAATTAAAGAGAAATCGTACAAAACTAAAACGAAACGATCAAAATACTGCAGTTTTGCAAACAGTTAATGATACTCCAAACATGTATATACGATGAATTCAAAGGGAAGTTGAAATTTCAATTTCTTCTTGTCAAAGAATTCTTAAATCCAAAAGGTATTATCCCCTCAAAATTAATCTTGTTCATCATTTACTTTTATGGCAAGATTTTTTAGTAGTACGAAGAAAATTATTCATTTCTTAAAATATTTTATGGAGTGATGAAAGTCGCTTTCACAACAATGGTCTTGCAAATAAGCATAATTGTCGCTACTAATCAAAACCCAAAATGGACGAGATCTACAAGAAATCAATCAATTAACGATGTTATAATTGGACCCTACTTGTATGAGCATATTTTGACTGGGCGAAGATACCTAAATTTCTTCCGAAATGTTCTCCCTGACTTACTCAACATATGGTTTAAGCAAGATGAAGCTCCGCCTCATAACGCAGTAATTGTTATGAATTACTTAAATAATACTTAATACTAATAATTCTTGGATAGGAACAAATGGACCAATTATATGGCCAGCGTGATCACCAGATTTTACCGCACTAGATTTTTTTAATGGCGTTATCTAAAAAATGTAGTATATAAAGAACCTATAAACGATATGGCGGAGTTGGTTAATAGGATTAACGCTAGTTGTGGTGCTCCCGCCACACTTTATTAGCTACGACGGATACTGAACTGAGGCGTCGATATAGTATGTGCGTAAGCCAAAATGGATAAAATTTTGAACAATTATAGTAGTTAGTGTTACAGTTATAACAGTGATTCTTCTTGTTATAAATATTATCTCCTACAACTGTTATAGACTTATATAGAAAGGGGCCGTAATAACTACGTTACCCAAAAAGTCCAATTCTAATGAATTTGCAATAAGCATTCTGCCGACACTATCCAAAATTATCGAAAAATTAATACAAATGTAACTAAGACAACACTTCGTGCAAAATAAATTCGCACAACTCAATCTGGATTTAGGCCGGCACACAGTTGCACCACGGCTTTGCTTCATATTATAAAAACAACGGATCGATTAATGTATACGTGCTTAATTCTACTGAATTTCAGTACAGTCTTCTGTACTATAAATTATGTAATGCTTACAGCAATAATTTATTATATAGGTATCTCTGAAGATTCAGCAGAATTAATTGGTAATTTCATGAAGAACCGGGAGCAAAGTGTGCGTTTAAATAATGTAAGCTCAAATTATTTAACTTTAAGATCTAGTGTGCCTCAAGAGTCTATCCTTGGCCCACTGCTCTTTACTATTTACACCTCGTTAATAACTTAAATTATTGTAAAATAAACTTATATGTAGATGACACGCAACTCTACTACTCTTTTCCCTCTTTAAATGCGGAGACAACCAGTTTTCATATAAATGAAGATATTTGTAAATTCATAATGGCAGCTCAAGGTCACTGTTTAATAATTAATCCAAACAAGTCTGAAGTAATAATCTTCGAATCTAAGAAACAAAGAAATCCTATTGGATCTATTTTAAATACTACTGTAGAGAATATCGTATTGGAAAAAATACAGTCAAAAGTCTTGGCGTTATTATTGATATTTAAGGTTTGAGAGTCATGTTAATAAGGCACTTAGGTTATCTGTCCTTAAAAATAATATATGAAAACAGGCACAGTCTTCCTCGAAAAACTAAGTTATACTTGGCGAATCACTAGTTTTACTTCTCCTTAATTATGCAGATTCTTTATATGACCCTTGCCTTAATGCACTTTATACACGTAAAATCCAAAAACTACAAAACTCATGTCTTAAATTAATATACGGAATACGAAAAAGTCAAAGAATATCACACAAATTACGCGAAGTAAAATGGCTTAATATGCAAAATAGATGCTGCGTGTTTGTTTCATGTATTAATATGGAATAAATCAGCACCACATTTATATAATAATAAATAAAAATAAATAAACAAAACAGAAATTAGACAACCCCGAATTCCAGAAACCATAGGCTTGTGCGGAAGGAGGTTACACATTGAAAAAACGTGGACATACAACCATTTCCTCCTACAGCGCCAGTGCCGAGCCGGGAATCGAACCTGGTGGCGAGATACCCGTGAGATTAATCGCGATTGAAACCTCACGCCTTAACCAACGTGGCTATGAGCCAGACCATATGGGAAAATTAAATTCAGAACAGACGTACATACCTTGAATGTTAGGTTTAAGGGTCTCCTAAACTTCTCCAATACATCGTTCTCAGTTGTTCAAGAGATCATGTAGTTACCAAATTTGTAAAATATATAACGGTATCAGTAAGGAACTTAAAAGCAAACTAATGTGCAATTTTAATAACAAATATAAATCTCAAGTATTTATAACGATAATATGGAATGAAATCGTGGAAGTAATTATGGTTATTATGTTATTAAAAATGAATGTCTCGTCAAGTACACCGATAATGATAAAATATGTATACGGGGTGTCCCAGCTCTAGTTTGACAAGCATTATCTCGGAAACGGTTAGGCATAGAAACAAATATTTAATAGAAAAGTTATTCTTTTTGAGGCGCCTTGTATATTTTTAAACAGAATAACTTTTCTATTAAACATTTATTTATATGTCTAACCGTTTCCGAAATAATGCTTGTCTAAATAGAGCTGGGACACCCTGTATATTATGCTCCTGTTCATAACTCAAAATTAATTTATATCAAATTCGGCAAAACCAATTCACTTCCTGTAACTTTCCTAAGCCTATGCAACCATAATTTTAGTAAAATTAACTTATATTTACCAATTTCGAATAACAAGCGGAAACATTGGTTATAAGTTTGATTTCACGGCGGTCCTTTAGACCTTTGACAAGACCTGTAATATAAATCAGAGCTGGAAATCGCAGTAGAATAGTAGAAATACGAGTAAGGAGCGGTATAATGCAGCTGCCTGCCTTGATCACCAGACCAGAACAACCCCAACGCTCAGGGGTACCTTGCTACAGGGTAGGATTACTTTTATTTTGTGTACATAGCGGACGTTTGATTACATTAGCTTGTTTATTTAAAATACAACAAATTATAACTCGAGGATATTCAGGTGGTGCTGGTGCTTAAAGTAATTTAGATTGGACAATTCAATAGTTCATAAAAAATCGAATCATGAATTTCAATTCATTTACTGTTGTATACGTGCCATTATTATTCATAAATTCGAATAAATATTTTATACGTTATGTATCAGTTTACTATATGTAAGCTTTGTAAAACTATTATTTTATCTTGTTTTATAGCAACCCTAATACAATTTTTTGTCATTTTAAAAAACTGGAAATACACTTTTTAATGTGCAGAAAGTTTTATTAAAACTTAAACTCTATATGTGTTTCGGTTTCTTTAGGCCTTTTTCAAGAGTATAACAATACTAAGTTTAAAATTGTTTACTAATATGTAATAGTTATAATAGGGCAATAAAACCTTTTTCAAATTTTCCTAAGAGTTATTAAATACTAATTTAGTAGTACATTAAACAACAAGTAGAAAAGCAAAGTTTTACTAAACGAATAAATATAGTGTACAGTTTTTCTTGCGAAATTTGTTTATACTATTTTTTCGCATTTTGTATTAGTAGGTAATTTTAAGCAAATAGTGATATATATGAAAGCATTACTAAGTTTGAAATTTTAAAAATTTCATAGTAGGTACTTGTGTAGGATTTCCGTAACCTAGTAACTGACACGGCTATGCACACAGATATACCTTTGCAGACAAAAAACCCCGGAGGAAACCGAGAAACCAGTAGCAAAGGCATATCTACCTTACATGAAAGGGACGACAGATAAAATTGGCAAACTTCTACCTATAATATTTAAAACAGACCGAAAAATCAGTGCAGTCGTCCGTAATCCAAAATCAAAAACTACCCTAGAAAACCAAGGAGTATAGGAAATCCCGTGCCAAGATTGCAACAAATCATGCATAGGACAGACCAACAGACGTATTAGTGTAAGAAAGGAAGAACATATGAATGCAGTACGAAAAGAGGAGAAAACATCGTCCCTAGCATAGCATGTAAAATCCACAAGACACAAAATAGACTTCGACAACACCAGAACAGTAGCTAATATCGAGCACTATATGTCAAGGATTACCAGACAGGCCATAGAGATCGAAAAAAGACCACAAAATCTTAATAAACGAGATGATATGCAGAGATTGCCCAGTTCCTGGAAGCCCGCTCTTGTGGAAAAATACGTAACCGAAGACACACGACGATCCACCGTGGACGAACCAATCACAAGGAGGCATGTTCAAGTATTGACAAATAGTGAAGAAGAATAGCAACCTGCCCGAAATGGACCTATCACGAGGAGTCAGAGCTGAGCGCGGACCAATCAAGGAGAACGACGGCATTCTGCGGCACCGATTGGATACGAGGATGCCCGACCACCGGCAAGTCACGTGGAGCGTGACGTTTCAGCGAGGCCACTTGTCGGGTTGGCTCAGGCGCCCGCTACGCCTACCACAGGTGGTGGGGGACCGGTAACACGTAGCTAAACGCGCAGGCGCGCCCTAAACTGGAGCATATATAAGGAGCCGCACAACGCGGGGAACATCAGTTCAGTTCGAGCAACGAGAAGCAGCAGTAGGCAGCTTTCAGTGAGAACCTGAAGATGGCAGATGAGATTCTGCCGAAACGTCGTTTAGACAACCGTGACTCCTGGAGGAGTCGATTATCGACGCGGGAAAGCACCCGGAAGTACAACAACACATATATATATATATATATATATAAATATATATAAATAAATATATATATATATTAAAATATAATATTTCAGTCGCAAGCTCCTCTATAAAATCCTTATTTTACTATAAGTAATATAACGACACTGCAACCAACAGCTACTCTCCGGGCTATGTGCGCCGCAGAGCGCTGAATTACAAGTTACAAGCCTGGCGCGTTAAGTATAATAATCGCATATTACCAACAAAACGCTAATGCTTCGATTGCAACAAACACCAGCCGAAAGAATCGCAGTCAAAATGCGAAAAAAACTACATTAAAATATCTAATGTGTCATAAAATGAATGTCAATATACTAACTAGCTACATGAATTTGAACAATTTTGTTTAGGATGTTAGAACCCACAAAAATCTGTTGTTCGTTTGTTTCATTTTTATTATTTTTTACAGGTTTCATTATTTCTAATTGCTCTAGTAAATCTAATTTCTTGCCTTCCTTTTCTAAATGAAGTAATTCGACACTATTTAAGTCTATGAAGTAATTGTTTTCAATACAATGTGTGGACATGCTGGTGCTACACATATTGTTCAATATGGACTTTTATGTTTCACCAGCCACTTTTTTAGATTTCGGCCAGTTTGACCAATATATATGGCTTCACAGTCCTTACAGTTAAACTTATACACGCCTGTTTTATTTGATTTTTCTATTTTAGCTTTGTTATTAAACGTTACCCCTAAATTGTTGATTATTGACAGAAATTGTTTTACAAGATAATTTATTAAGCTTATGGCTAATTTTGTCACTAATCTTGGGCCTATAATTGATACATTTATAAATTTCGGTTACTTGAAAGGCATCAGCATAGAAATCTTTTCTTCTTCTTCTTTCTTTTTTTGTTTGTTCTCGATTAGTTCTTCTATCAAATTACCGTTTCATCTACTATTATTGGAAGTTTATTTAATAGCTTTAATTTCTTCTTCATAATTTTTTTGACTTAGTGGAAAGGACAAATAGCAGACGATGGATGAGGGAGTGAAATGGTGCGAAGTCTATAGAATTTATTCAATATTTATAGTTAATGATAGTTTACGGTGTAAAAACAAATTTGTAGGCAGGGAATATACATATTATGTATCATGCCTGAACTTGAATATACCCATAGTATGTGCAATCCTAGCCTAATCGGGTTTCCATGTGAAATATGCCCCCAAACCAAATCAAACTTCGTATTAGTAGATTCGAAGAACTTGATGTGAGATTGTTTTTCCGAGATTTTAAGACTGTTACCATCCGTAATAGAGGAGTAATGGTGGATTAGATCTCCACTGTACTTTTTTCATCATTATAAGTCTGTGTAATTTATTTGAAAATTTTTTGACGGTAAAGTTAAACATTTTAATGCAATTTTTTCATTGTTAACGTTGTGGGACTAAATCAATTTTTTGCCATAGACGAGTTATCCCAATATATGCTTTATATGTTTCCTTTTAGATTTTTACAAAGTGTGGAGGGGGTGAAAAATATTTAAAACTTCCAAGATTAGCAATTTTCTCACATATTATTTGTTGACGTGTTTCGAAGGAGCATTGATCAGCTTTGCTGACAATCCAGAAACGAAGCAATATTAGTTGATATAACTCTCAGAAAAAAAAATCAATTGTATGTGGAGATGCTTTCCCGAATTTTTTTAGTATTGGTTGAAGCAATAGGTCACAATAAGTAGGCATTTCAGAATCTTCATCTTAAACATAATATTTTTAGTCGCAAACTCCTCTATAAATCCTTATTTTACTATAAGGAACCTAACCAGACTGCAACCAACAGCTACTCTCCGGGCTATGTGCCCCGCCGAGCGCTGAATTACAAGTTACAAGCCTGGCGCGTTAAGTGTAATAATTGCATATTACCATCAAAACGCTAATGCTTCGATTGCAACAAACACCAGCCGAAAGACTGATCCTACTTAAAGGAGCTCCCTTGCCAGTCGTCACACACCACTTGCAGACTGCAGTTTCGAGCTGTTGGCTCTCGTCAGTGCAAGGTAGGTATGCGACGACCGACATGAGAATCCTTTGACTATAGTACATCCCGGTATTTTTACAATAGCGACATGTAAAACAGCCAGCAGGCGCCATCTAGCGGTCCAGTGTCTGTTGCAATCGAAAAATAAATAGCCTGACTTGGCTTAGCATAGTTCAAATGTGCTTTTAGAGGGCGGAATATTAAACATAATATTTTTAGTCGCAAACTCCTCTATAAATCCTTATTTTACTATAAGGAACCTAACCAGGCTGCAACCAACAGCTACTCTCCGGGCTATGTGCCCCGCCGAGCGCTGAATTACAAGTTACAAGCCTGGCGCGTTAAGTGTAATAATTGCATATTACCATCAAAACGCTAATGCTTCGATTGCAACAAACACCAGCCGAAAGACTGATCCTACTTAAAGGAGCTCCCTTGCCCCCTTGTTTGTTGCAATCGAAGCATTAGCGTTTTGATGGTAATATGCAATTATTACACTTAACGCGCCAGGCTTGTAACTTGTAATTCAGCGCTCGGCGGGGCACATAGCCCGGAGAGTAGCTGTTGGTTGCAGTCTGGTTAGGTTCCTTATAGTAAAATAAGGATTTATAGAGGAGTTTGCGACTAAAAATATTATGTTTAATATTCCGCCCTCTAAAAGCACATTTGAACTATGCTAAGCCAAGTCAGGCTATTTATTTTTCGATTGCAACAGACACTGGACCGCTAGATGGCGCCTGCTGGCTGTTTTACATGTCGCTATTGTTAAAATACCGGGATGTACTATAGTCAAAGGATTCTCATGTCGGTCGTCGCATACCTACCTTGCACTGACGAGAGCCAACAGCTCGAAACTGCAGTCTGCAAGTGGTGTGTGACGACTGGCAAGGGAGCTCCTTTAAGTAGGATCAGTCTTTCGGCTGGTGTTTGTTGCAATCGAAGCATTAGCGTTTTGATGGTAATATGCAATTATTACACTTAACGCGCCAGGCTTGTAACTTGTAATTCAGCGCTCGGCGGGGCACATAGCCCGGAGAGTAGCTGTTGGTTGCAGTCTGGTTAGGTTCCTTATAGTAAAATAAGGATTTATAGAGGAGTTTGCGACTAAAAATATTATGTTTAATATTCCGCCCTCTAAAAGCACATTTGAACTATGCTAAGCCAAGTCAGGCTATTTATTTTTCGATTGCAACAGACACTGGACCGCTAGATGGCGCCTGCTGGCTGTTTTACATGTCGCTATTGTAAAAATACCGGGATGTACTATAGTCAAAGGATTCTCATGTCGGTCGTCGCATACCTACCTTGCACTGACGAGAGCCAACAGCTCGAAACTGCAGTCTGCAAGTGGTGTGTGACGACTAGCAAGGGAGCTCCTTTAAGTAGGATCAGTCTTTCGGCTGGTGTTTGTTGCAATCGAAGCATTAGCGTTTTGATGGTAATATGCAATTATTACACTTAACGCGCCAGGCTTGTAACTTGTAATTCAGCGCTCGGCGGGGCACATAGCCCGGAGAGTAGCTGTTGGTTGCAGTCTGGTTAGGTTCCTTATAGTAAAATAAGGATTTATAGAGGAGTTTGCGACTAAAAATATTATGTTTAATATTCCGCCCTCTAAAAGCACATTTGAACCAATCTTCATCTTGTACGATTTTTTTCTGGGTTCAGTTGTTTGTATGGAATTTTACGACATTTATTGCACCACAAGAGATCGCCTACGATTCCTTGTCTATTAAGCGAAAGAAATATTCTGTGACTGATTCAGTTTTTAATTCTTTTGGCCATCCAGGAGATTTCATTATTACAAAACCGTTGCCCAAGGAATCACTACTTCCACATCCAGATTTTGTATCCAAGTTTTATACACACTAAATTCCAATGTAATATTTTGTTCCTTTTAATAATAGAGTGGGGGTGGCAATGAGGGTGGCTAATGTAAAAAAATATTTAGAGTACCTTGGTTCTCATATATACACTAAATCCCAATTTAATTTTTTACTCCCTTTAATAGTAGGGTGGGGATGGCAATGGGGGTGGTAGAGAGGGTAGCTAACGCCAAAAAAATTTCTTGAGACGTTTCTGTCTTGTATACACATAAATCACATTTTAATTTTTTTTACTTCCTTTCATAATAGTGTGGGAGTGGTAATGGGGATGAAAGTGGGGGGGTGGCTGATGCCAAAACAAATTTTGAGACCTTGACTTTTCGTCCATGCCCTAAATTGCAATGTTATGGACTATTACCTGCTTGCTTTGCTTTCTTTACCCCATTTACCCCCGAACCCTTCAATGGAATTAGATCTACTAGGTCCAGATCTCGTTACAATACATAAGTGTACCAAATTTCAAGTGAATATCAGAACCGGTTCAAGAGTAAACGTGCGCACAAAGAAAAGTTATAGACAGACAGGAAATTTTTTTCGCTCAAATTTAAAATCTTGACGTTTCATGACATTTAGCCTATTTAAAAAAAAATTGCGTTACTATACTTCCACTGAACATGGTAGTAAAATCAAGTTATCTTCTTAATAGTCTTAATCTTAGAATGTTCCCGAATATTTGGATCTAACGATTTTGTCCGAAACTAGATTTGTGAATTATAAATGTGAATTGAATCACCATATCCATGATGATACTATAACATTGTTTCATAGGTTTGTGGATGAACATTTGAAGTTATTTTCTTTTCACAGTTGTATGATAGGCGAGAGAGTGTTTTAATGCACCTTGGAATATTTCTTTAGTAATATTGTAGTATTTGAAACACATTGATTCTTTTCACAGGTGGCCATCTTTCGCTGTTTTCCACAAATTAATTATAACATGTAAAAATAAGATTTTAGTCTATTAACTTATCAATCTATAGTAACACATTACACTGTCACCGATAGATGCCACTTCACTTTAGTTACCTATTCAAATTACCACCTAAATTAGACTTTCCGCCAACAGATAGCCCTCTCTTGAAAATGCACCAATTTGTTAAACAGATATGTGTATCATAACAGTGTAAACTATTATAATTAGTGCATAAAAATTGTCTATAAACTAATTGTATAAAAATAGTAGTTAATGATCGAAAAGTCCATAACAATCAATTTTGTTTTAAAATTTGTCAAGTTGGTACTCTATGCCTATCGATTGTCGAACTGTCAGTTTAAGTCGTATCCTCTTCTTTGTGAGTTAAAAGTGGTTATAAATATAACCCAAGTTCCTTCAAACTCCCTTTTTTAATCGAAATTAAGCTGAAAACTTAGTTAAAAGGCACGTCGTTGCTACTCGGTTTGGTACCGGATCAAAAACTAGATTTAACATATTTTCAATTAATATTTTGGATTATTTAATTGAAATGTCGATTAATTCGCATTTAATTAACGAGTATCGTCCAGAAGTATAGTGCGTAAGTTTTAATTTCTGATATAGCTAGATTTTTGGGTATAGTTAGAACTTACCAATTATTTTATAATTATTTTGGATTTTGGACTATTAGGTCATTTTGTTATTATTTGGTACACGACTTTTGGTTATTGAATTTGCCGTGACTTTGCTCCTGAGAAAATCTATTTAATTACAATTGAAATTTCCCATCTGGATAATTTCAAACGTCTTATTTAACGTTGAGATTTGTGAATATTACTACATCCAGCAAGGACCTCGATCAACAAGGGAAACCTTCAAGTCTGGGGCTCCTGAAAAATCTCCAGTTATTGTAGAATTTAAGTAATCCCTGCATTAGTTTGTCCCTTCTTGTAAAATTGTTTAAATTTCATAACTCTTTCCCTTAGCGTTAGCTTAGAAAACCCTAGATTTTGATATTATACTTTATCGTATTGTACCTTGCATATTTCATATTAAAATGTATTTTTTTCTTGTTCTGTTATGGCTATAAGAATTTGTCATACTGGGACCTCGTTTTATTTAAGCAACATGAAATACAAGGCTTCACCGTGAAATCGAAAATATTCCCAGCAAGTTATTTGTTTCCTTCCTAAAAGTATTTTTTTAAAAATGCATTATGTTTCAAGGTACAATATCCCAATCACCTAATCATTTCGTATTTGGGGTTGGGGGGGGGGGGTCTGCAAAAATAACAAAATTAATCAATATATTACACGAAATAACATCTACACCTGTGACGTTGATATCAAAGAAAAATCGGAGGTTATTTTTGCCAACTAAAACAAATTATTACAAAAATAATAAAATATTTCTCTGACGTTTCGGAAACCAAATCAAATGATAGTCAACTTGATGAACCACTGAGATTTGGAATAGGTAAATTCAAAATTTCTTCTGAAACATGAAAGGCCTCATCACTTTCTATTGTGAATGTGCTAATTTTGTCCCGCCCTTTAAATAATTTAATTTGAAACTTTGATCCATCACGGTTATGTATTTGGCCAGCATAATGTTCAACATTTTTTTCTTGTAAATTTTACGAAGACAAAGTCAGTATCACAGTCTTCAGATTCAATTTTGTTTCTCTTCATTTAAGCTTACGATTTATTGCTCTATTTCAGGGAAAAATCTTCATAGTTTTCATCACTATTTTCTTCTTCCTCCTTCTCCTCCTCTGCTTCTTCTTCTTCTGTTTCGCAATTATTCTATCTCATTATTTTCCGGCGCGTCTGCGAATATTCGGGTTTTTCTTGGCTTCCTGCCCTTCCTGTTACTTTTTCTAGGGGTCGTTTTTGGAAAAGGCATAAATTTTTTAGGTAATAATGGAGACGATAGCATATCTAAAGGTTATTTACAGTGACTAGCATGTTGCGGGGTTGTAATATTTGGGATATGCTCTATTTTTGTTGTAGATAAAGGGATTTTTTCGGTACTTAGCAGAGATAAGTTGTTGGAATTAAGTCGATATTTTTATTTTCGGGAAGAAGACGATCTATTATACCGGGTGACACATGAGACATGTAACACCCCGTAGCATGTTTATTTAAAAAGATATTACTTTGAAATTTGGTAAACTTATATAATGCGCGATTGTCCTTTTTTAAGTACAAAATTTTTTACCACCACTTCCGGTTTCAGCGGAAGTGACATCTACTCTGTTATTTTAAATGACACCCTGTATATTTTTTCTACCTATCTGATTCGTCTCTAGCTTCTCTTTTCAACCATGTATCGTAATACGGCATTGTTTTTAAAATGACAGTTAATATCAATTTTAGTTTGTTAAGTCTAGTTGGCCCTGATATGAACCTTGGCAGATATTGATGCGTAGTGTGCCGTGATATTGAAAGACCTCTGGTATGCAACTTTGTGCCTCATATTTTTTTGGGAATAACCAGTAGCTGAACAGACTAATAAGATCTAACTTATTCAAGAAAAATATCTTTAAACAACCCACGATATCATAAAAACCAAGATAGGAACTCCATTTTTTTATTTCACCTAGTTAAAAAATACTTATTTATTTTTTATTTTTGTCCAATACAATTGCTGTGCCTATCCTATTTTACTTTCTCCATTAATATTAGTATCGAATGTTATTGCATAGTAATGAATATTGTACTTCAATAAAAATATTTAGTAAGCAGGCGGTGGAAACAAAATAAAAATAGGTAAAAAGATTTTTTTTAATAAATAAGAAACATCAGCAAAACACATTTGAACAAAATTGATGAAAAACTATTACACTATGTAATACATTTTTACAACAAATGAATGAAATTAAAATGAAATATTTACTGATTTGGGGGCGAGCGTAGGTGCGTCTTTACTATGTACATACTTTGATATGCGATGTAAAGCAACGTCAGGCGCAGTTAGTAGTTGGATGGGTGACCATTCTAACGAAGACCGCGTCCTCGCCTCACACATCTTCCAGCGGCTTGTATATCAGTGTATGCGCGGAAGCTATACAACCTTAGGCGAGGGTTGTATAGGGGATATACCGTCCTTCGGAGGAGATGTAAACCCGTCGGTCCCTTGTCTATTAAATGTTAGGCAAGTAAAAGATCCCTACTCTTCTTAAGGGAAGAGGTTCGGCAAAATTCCTGGTTGGGGGTAGCTCGTCTACAGGCGTCGGTGATAGGCGTCAGTAGCGGAAATAGGCCGACGTTAAATAAATGTATTAAAAAAAAATATTTACTGAAGTACTACATACAAAAGCATTTTTTACTGCAGATGCTCAAAATGTTGTCCGTTATTATCTCTGCACAATCGTGTTTTTGTGACGGTAGCCCTAAGCATATTATCTAACTGTAATTCAGTAATCCCATCGACTGCTCTTCTGACACTCATTTCCATGTCTTCTCTGTTTGTTGGTGGAGTTCTATAAACGTTTTCCTTGAAGTGGCCCCATACAAAAAAATCAAGCGGCGTAAGGTCTGGTGACTTTGCAGGCCATCGAACGGGCCCATTTGTTCCCATCCAGTTTTCTCCAAACCTTTCATTTAACTAATTCACCAAAACTCTGCTGTTATGTGGTGGAGCCCCATCCTGTTGAAAAATTATTGGGTTAACATTAGGTGGCAGTTCTTCCAAAAAATTTTGTATCTGGTTTTGCAGAAATCCCAAATATCTTTCTCCATTTAATGAACCATCAAAAAGTATTGGCCCAATAATTCTTCTGCCAATTACTCCTAACCATACATTAAAACTAAATCGCTCCTAATATGCACTTTCTCTCATATTTCTGGGATTTTCTTGTGCCCAATAACGGGTGTTGTTACGATTAAATAATCCCAAATAAGTGATCTGGACTCGTCGGAAAATAAAATTTGTTCATGAAAATTATTGTCCAAATTGTGTCTGTTCAGAAACCAATTGCAATAGTTCAATCTTCATTGAAAATCATTTTCGTATAAATGCTGGTGTATTTGGTACTTGTATGATTTAATTTTTTTTTTTTTTTCAAAATGCGTCGAGCTGATTCCCGACTTACACCGGTTTGGTCCTCAATCTGTCTTATCGAAATCGTAGGATCTGCCTCGACAATTGCAAGTACATTGATTTCCGACTTTTCATCGATAATGAAATTATTTTCCGGTATATCTGGTTCACTTCTGAATTGCTGTTCAACTCTTACAAAACAGTTGTTTGGTGGATGAATTCTTTCGGGAAATCTTTCTTGATATAAGTCAACCAGCCCGCCTGCTATTTTTCTTACATTCGACATAGATTAGTAGCATATCTACTTTTTCATTTCGTGAATACATGACAATACAGAGTTAAAAACGTGATAACTTAGGTATAATTTAATGGAAAATACTTAAATTGCTGCCAAGTAAACAATTCTTAATTGTCAAATCAAAATGACGCCTCGTTTTACCTTCTTTTGTTTCCACCGCCTGCTTAATATTTTTGTTGCAGTACAATATTCATTACTATGCAATAACATTCGATACTAACTTTAATGAAGAAAGTAAAATAGGATAGGCACAGCAATTGTATTGGACAAAAATAAAAGATAAATAAGTATTTTTTACCTAGGTGAAATAAAAAAATGGGGTTCCTATCTTGGTATTTATGATATCGTAGGTTGTTTAAAGATATTTTTTAAAAATAAGTTAGATCTTATTAGTCTGTTCAGCTACCGGTTATTCCCAAACAAATATGAGGCACAAAGTATACCAGAAGTCTTTCGATATCACGGCACACTACGCATCAATATCTGCCAAAGTTCATATCAGGGCCACCTAGACTTAACAAACTAAAATTGATATTAACTGTCATTTTAAAAACAAATGCCGTATTCCGATACATGGTTGAAAAGAGAATCTAGAGACGAATCAGATAGGTAAAAAAAATATACATGGTACCATTTAAAATAACAGAGTAGATGTCACTTTCGGTGAAACCGGAAGTGGTGGGAAGAAAATTTACTTAAAAAAGGACAATCACGCATTATATAAGTGTACCAAACTTCAAAATAATATCTTTTTAAATAAACATACTACGGGCTGTTACATGTCTCCTGTCTCACCCGGTATATAAGAAAATTATAACATGAAAATATATACAAACGTATTATTATTGCGTAAGGTATATAATGCCACATGTATATGAGCAGAGAACAATATTCACAGAAAATATTAATATATGCACTCTATTAATCGAAAATTATGAAATATAATGCATTAATTGGTTAAATACGAACATTTTCGTCAGTGTTAAACTGTAGAAAAATACATTTATGCCTTCACGTTTTGATAAGAAGTTATCATTTTATGAATCGGATTCTAGAATATCTGTTCGTGCTGCAGGAAGGATAAACGCTCTGTGGTGGCAGGATGAGACTCTGGGAACTCTTAATTTATTGTTCTGCGGTTCAAACTATTATTAATAATTTTGTATTGGAACATTAGATTATGTATGGATCTACGTTGTGTAAGCTCGAATCAATCTGGCAACTACTGTTGCGGAGATATTTTGCTTCTAAAATTGTTTACACAAATTTTGGAATTACCTCTTCAAATTATTGCTCCGTGATATTTTTAATTTAATTTCAATCGACAGAATGTTATCAACATTTTACATACTTATTATCCTTATGCATTTAGAAATTTTGAATACATAGGACGCTTGGAAACTAATTCTGTGACTATATTCTTACATCTAATTAAGGAAATGGACGATTGTTAAATAGGCTAAAACATGGTCCAAAGTTAATGTCAGAATCAACTTATTTGCTCGTCATTGTTTCGATTCACACTAGCACAAGGTAAATCTATGGAATTATATTTGGTCTTTAAAAAACCTGGTTTTTGAACTGCGTTTCTTTTAAAATGTTACATCTAATTTAAAATAAAATTACGTCGATAAAACAATAGTTTTTTGCACGATCCCCCGAGAAAACGTCGTTTTCATTTAATGTGGTAGGTGCGAAAGTTAACAATATCATACCTATGTGCGTTATTTTCCTAATACACATGTATATTAGAAAAATATTGACAATAAACACAGTATAGTTATTTTCCTAGCATACACGTGTGTTAGGAAAACATCAATAGCTTAACTGTCACAATAATCGTCATGTCATATTTCAAATCATTAAATTATCAAATGGAAAATAATTTGCTTTCTTTTGTCGTGAGAAAACTATTGTACACAACTCGCTGAAAAGTGTCTTACACACTCGTGTAATATACGTACTCGATCTGCGACCTCGAGCGTTAAATTTCTACATGTTAACTTTCCGTGTCTGTTATATAACATACTATACTATACCATGATACTAAGATTTAAGATGTATTGCCCATGCGCATGTATTGCTCTGTCCTGCTCTAATTAATGAGAGCTGTAGGCGGCAGTAAAATTCTTTTTCTTCAAACGTCAGAAAATCGTGACATTTCTTACTCATTTCATGACATTAAAGTTTGACATTTCAGACGGCTTTGCGTTGCCATTAGCAACGGAAGTAAAAGTAAATTTTTCTTTCGCTCGAGCGGACATTACATTACTAATGGCAACGCATAGCTAAATTTTTTATGTTTATTTTTTTATAGCTGATCGACGTTTGAAGATAAAATAAGATGTCTTATTCAGAGTAAAAGGTACTTTTGCTTCTAAAAAAAAACAATATACTTTTAGTGCTTCTTGCGAGCGGCGATAAAGGCGATAAAAGGCCTTTAACGCCGTTCACATGAAGTGTCAGAGATATAATAATTTATGTTTGTAAAACTTGTTGGTTTTTTGACACGTAAAGAAAATAGCATATTGTTTTATATCGAATTTTATGTGGGATATATGACCTTTTTTGTGTCGAGTAAGTACAGCTGAGGCACAAAAATCATTTTTCCATCAATTGTCAGAAAATCTTGATAACATTTCTCACTCATTCCATGACATTAAAGTTTGACATTTCAGACGGCTGTGCATTGCCATTAGCAACGAAAGTAAAAGTACTTTTTCTTCCGTTCGAACGAACTTTTACTTCCGTTGCTAATGGCAGCGTACAGCTATATTTTTTTTAAGTTTTTTATAGCTAATCGACGTTTAAAGAACAAATAACATGTCTTATTCGGAGTAAAAGCTATTTTTGTGTCTCGTCAGTAATTGCCGGACTCACTTACAAACCCGTCACAAAAGTACTCCTAATAAAACTTACTGTCTCTCAGAAACGGCACTTAAAGTATTTTTAAAAAATATAACAGTAGTTATTTGTTGTATTTCGGTTGTTACGGCGCAGCCGAGTCAAATATCGTTCGAGATGACAAAATAATTTCGCACACGAGATGCAAACAATATTTTTTCTATAACTGTCAGAAAAAGGCTATGTTTGCGCATTAAAAATTATAAAAAATATGCAGTAATAGGAATGTGATGTGCAAAATATTTTGCACACGGTGTCATGGTAACGCAAAAAAAATAATGAAAAAACGTCTTATTTTAGACACTGACGTTAATGCGCAAACATACTTCGACGAAACAAATTCCGCATGTTCTCATATAAAATTATGAATATATTCCAAGCTATCCGGCCCTGTACGCTCCAAATTGTAGTTATATTTATATGTGCCAGTTTGACAATGGCCAGGACCAACAGGGGTTCATTGAGTAGAGCGCACGCGAACAACTCGTACTTCAGATGTTATATTTTGTAGTGGGCCAAGTCAAACTGTACCACCAACGCCACGGAGGGTGGTTCCTGAATGACCGTGTTTATGTGCCAAGGGGGCGAACAACCACCGTACGCACCTGTTAAGCAAATCGTGATTTAACAGTCAGATTTTAACGCTTATCATTTTATTTGACGTGGTATGTTTGTTTTCACTCATTTAAAAGTAATTAATATTATGTAATAATTGCATTGGCAGAAACAGGTGAGACTGTAATTAAGAAAACTATTAGACACAAATGTTGGCGAAAATGATATAATATACCATATAGTAATTTAATATGACCAAAAAATTCTGTGGCATATTGCATGACTAAATTATCGGGGTATTAATATATATAATATAAATAAGTCGACGTCTTGATTTATTTACCGAGTAAATTTTTTTTTGGGCAAAAACCTGTTTTCCCATGAAAATTATTCGAGAATTAAGAGCATGAAAAAATCGCAACACGAAGTGAAGCAATTTTTCCTATGTTCCTTAATTCGAGCAAAATTTTCTTGGAAAGTAAGTTTGAGTCACTCAAAAAAATTTTACCCGAGTAAAAAATCAACTTCGTGTGGATTACAGAAGATTAATACCTATATGATTAAAAAATATTACCTAAAATAATTATTAAAACAACTAAACCGTTTATTTAAAGTTTAAAAAATGATAATTTATAATAAAAAATAGATACTTTTTCTAATGTTTTTATCATCACATGAAACATATTCATTGTATCTATATGAAATACACATGAGATTCAGCGAAACACCTCTCTGTAAAGGTTATGAACAAGAAGATGAGACGGTTCAACATGTACTATGTGAGTGTTCTGCCGTCTCATCAGTCAGAGAATCCATTTTGGAAGAACGTTGGCCTGCTTTGGTCGACGTGAAGTAGATGCCCTTAGGCAGCATCACCACCTATTTTGCAGCAAGATTAGGTTAGTTGGAGGCCTAGGGAGGGTCTGCCTACAGGGAGGATGTACAAGGGACCCAATGGGGCCTAAGTGCTGTGGTTCAATAATTTTTATTGACCACCTTCCCCACCAATTCCAGATTCCAGGAGAAATATACAATTACTGTTAACAATTAGTGGAGTCAGACAAGCATCAAATTTTAGTGAAAACAGGAAATATATCCATTGTCAATTTTTTTTAATATGTTAGTTACATCGAATACTATACGATATGAACATTTTATACCTCTAGCAACCGCCGCTACGTAAGTTATCCACCATTTTGTGAAAAATCGACAATTTTGGTCGTTCTTTCTAAATATAGATGAGTATATCTTGGTATGTGCTTGTGTAGGTCCAAAAAAAGCTAAGGAATGGAGGTTCTTCGTTATGATATAGACTATCAGCGATTACAATATAAAATTTTTATCTGCACACATAACCTCAAAAAATAAACTGAAAACTGCTAAATTTTCGTTTTTTGGTTATAACTTTGGACGTTGTAAGTGAATTTTCATGAAATTTTCAGAAATTATACTTTATAATGTGGACAATAACTGGCTAAAATTTCAAAATATCTAATACAGGTCTCAAAAATTGACTTCAAATTTTTAACATTTTGGGAGGGGTATATTAAATATATGTTCCTTTTTGTGTAATATTTAAAAGCTGTTGTCATGCATTAAGATAACATTAAATAAATGTCACGGTATTCAGCAACATCCAGATATAACTATTACAACTACTTAAATCGTGTCAATGAAAATAGATTCAATTGAGGGATGAGCACCCTTACCCTAATAAAAAGGTATAAATTATTGTTACCTGTGGATTATTCCAAGTGACATAATATCTAAAGGTGACACTGTCCGCACCCGTAGGGATTTCCTTTTGAGGTGTTGCAGCGTAGCGTCAATCCTACTGTCCCCGTCACGGGTAATATTATTTACGGTGCATTAATATTTTCATGTTTTTATATTTTTTACCAAATTTATCATTTTGGACATCTGGTGTCAAACATTTTTAAAAAGTTCTTTGTTAGAAGATTTGTGACGGTACACTATATATAGTATTGTATTTTACAAATCGAGCAAATTATAAATGTAATACATCAATTTTTGATATACAGAGTGTCTCAGAGTGGCAAACCAAGATTGTAAATATCAAATTATTTGCCACTTAAAATGTAAATATCCATCAAACCATTCTGCAGGTGGATTTAAGTGCCTATAACACTATAATGTCTGAAGGTATTTGAATATGACTACTACGATGTATATGGCTCAATTGATATACGAATGTGCTTTAAATGTATTTGTTTCTAGTTAATGTAGTGTTACAAAACATATATGTCCCATACGTTGGGAAGAGCATCCCGTAAGCGACAACGACCATTCCCTACGACGCGACATTGCCATCTGCCACAGCTGAGACTCGAGCTCAGTAGTGGTACAATGACTAGCCGTGTTGCCTCTCACACAACCCCGTCTATTCTACTGCTACCAACTCGGTACCACATGAATAACGCCACTAAACACCCCTAGCCTAGTCAGGATTGGAACTGGGACTCCTTGGTTGCAAGCCTAACACGTAAGCGTTCAGTTATTGAGCAGGTATTTCATATAATAAAGTGTGCTTGCCCGTAAAGTCATAATACAAGAGGAAGAGGAGCGTCTGAACATTATCATTCTCATAAAACATAATTTTTCAGTCGCAAACTCTTCTATAAAATCCTTATTTTACTATAAGGAACGTAACCAGACCGCAACCAACAGCTACTCTCCGGGCTATGTGCCCCGCCGAGCACTAAATTACAAGTTACAAGCCTGGCGCGTTAAATGTAATAATGGCATATTACCAACAGAACGCTAATGCTTCGATTGCAACAAACACCAGCCGAAAGACTGATCCTACTTAAAAGAGCTCCCGTGCCAGTCGTCCTACACCACTTACAGATTGCAGTTTCGAGCTGTTGGCTCTCGTCAGTGCGAGGTAGGCATGTAACGACCGACACGAGGATCCTTTGACTATTTGATATATTTCGGTATCTTTAGGATAGCGACATGCAAAATAATCAGCAGGCGCCGTATGTTTTAATATTCTGCCCTCTAGAAGCACATTTGAACTATGCTAAGCAAAGTCAGGCTATTTATTTTTCGATTACAACAGACACTGTACTGGCAGATACAGAGAATACAAACATTTATCCACCAAAGATAATTTCAATTTTTTCTTAAATCCATAAGTGTTGATTATATTTTTTAAATTGTCAGGCAAAGTATTAGAAATTTTTAATCCCAAATAATTTGGTGATTTATTTTTAATCGTCAATTTCGAAAACGGTACACGAATATCATTTTTATACCTGGTTTTATATTGTGTATATCCCTACTAAGATTAAACTTATGTTTACTACTAAAAATGTACACACACATTTCATATATAAATAAAGATATAAGTTAAAATTTTATATTCTATAAACAGATTTCTATGGTATGGTTGCTGGACAAATTAGCTATGGTGCGCAGAATCTTTTTTGTGGTATAAACACATTATTTGATAGGGTGGAATCACCCCAGAGACAGACTCTATACCGTAGTCGCGATTCTACATGTGCATAATATAAATTAAGTAATTGTTGTTTGGTTAAAATTTCTTGCATATTTTTAAATAAAAAAAAGTATTGAGTTCATAGTGGAGACTAGACCATTACAATGACCTTTCCAGTTGCGACATTCATCTTAGTGAATTCCTAAAAAACTGACACTTTCTGAATGACAGAATTATTAATATTTACTGTTACGGCATTATATTTCTTATGACTATTATGAAATCTCATAATTTGAGTTTTATCTGTGATAAAAAATAAATAATTCTGATTGAACCAAATACAAGAGACAAATTGTCGGCGTACATGGCAAATAGCCCTAGCACAGATCTAGCGAGTTTATATATAAAACAAAAAGCAGAACAGAGCCCTGCGGTACGCCCATTTCAACAAGACAGTAGTCACAATTGACTTGTTTCACTGAGCCATGATTAGTGTATTGTATGGAAACATACTGTTTACGAAATTTTAGAAAACAACATAGTCGGTTCAATGGAGGACCCCGTATGCAGCAATCGTAAAGTTTGCTGAGTAAAATGTCATGATTGACGCAGTCAAACGCCCTGCTGAGGTCACAAAAAACCCAACAGGACATTCGCCAGCATCAATACATCTAATGATTTCTTCATAAAATGAATTGTAGACATTCCAGAGCGAAAACCGCTATTTGATAAAATTTTAAATTTATTTAAAAATGGCATCAAACGAACCAAGTAAGCATTCTCAAGAATTTTTGAAAAACTGAATGGTACTGTCGTGAGCAGAAAAAAATAGGACAACTTTTTTTTTCTAATGTAAATCTGTCTCTATTTGAATATGTAATGAGTAGCCGAAAAAAAACCGATATCACTTTTAACTTAGTTATTGCTATAGTACCTAAATGATGGATAGTTAATGAGACAAATTGCACTGCGTTATAACATTAACAAAAATTTGGTGTGTAACATTTTAAGAAAGTGGAGTATAAACGGTACGATTAGTAGAAATCCTGGGTCAAATGACAAAGGATATCCTACTTATCAATAGACTAACGATTAATATTTCGTTATTGCACCATTTCTATTTATAACTTCTATAAGCCTGTTTGGCATAGAATTAAATAACCTTATACAATAATCATTAGTGATAATATTTTCCCATGCATTATTTACTGTTTCCTGTAATTCTTCGGCATTCCGTGAACTCACATTTCGTCTTTGGATACTTCTTACGAGTAGTCCCCATACTTCTTCCACAGGGTTAAGATCTGGACTATGACTGGGCCAGTTAAGAACATTGATGTTGTTATCTTGAAACCAGTTAGTTACGGTATGAGCAGTATAACGGAACAATTGTCTTGTTGAAATATGGACTCATTATTAGGAATTAATTGTGACACAGAAGGGAGCATAATATTGTCTAAAATCCTAATATACGTTTCACTATTAAATTGTCCCTCAATATGCCACAAAACACCAGGACCACGTGCTGATATCCAAGCCCACACATTGACGGAAAATCTACTACTTGTATCATTGTCAGATATATATTTCTCATCGAATCGAGTATTCGGATGGCGCTGCATGACAGCATAGCTCCGATTCTCTTACTCGCCGGCGACCAGTACTACTCGATCCAGGAAAATTCGTTTCTTCGGCAGCCTGAATAACTGAGTAAAATGGATTGTCTACTAAAGCATTTACCAATTGCAAATCTTGTTGTTGAGTTGATATCCTTCGTCGCCCTGATCCAAGATTTCTACTAATCGTACCGTTTAGTCTCCACTTTCTTAAAATGTTACACACCAAATACTTGTCAATATTATAACGCAGTGCAATTTGTCTCATTGACCATCCATCTTCTGCTTTAACAATAACTCCAGATTTAACTAAATCGCTTATATGAGGCATATTAGTTTTTTGCACACTTGCACTAAATTATGACAACTACTGACAATGTCACAAAAATACACACACAACAGATTTTAGCAAAATTCCGTTCTAAGACTTGTCCTTTTTTTTTGTTCACGACCGTACAGTAACAAGTCTATAATTTTCTAATGATATTGGATCTTTTTTCTTTAAAATAGGTATTACTTTTCCTTCTTTTAGTAAGTCGGGAAAAACACCAATTTGAAAGCATGAATTATTGTGAACGATTCGTCTTTTGGAGTCTGAAGGACTTTTAATATATTTCAAAGATGAATGTTAACGTTCACAAAAATTAGGGTTCAAGATGACTGTTTCAGACGGAGAATAATATGAAAATTTATACTTACTGTTCGTTTTTGCTTAACTGCTGCTCTAATGGTATCTATTGGACGTCGTAACACTATAAACCTAACACTGGATGTACCACACTTTCTTAAAATTATACCTGAAAGGGAATTTTGTTAGAAAACACAATTAAAAGACAATATAAAGTTCAAAAATATATATTGAATCTTCAAAAAATTTCATGTTTTTCACAACAACTTTTTAAGAAATATGTTTAACAAACACTAGTCTGGCCCATGTGCAGCACATGGTGAGGAACGGAACGATTCATAATGTACCAACTACCATCCAATATGCAGTTTTGTGAGCTAACGATTAAACAAAAAGATTCAAGAAAAGTTCAATGTTTCTGAAATTTGGTGGGCTGTTGCTTGCCTGTCTTATTCACGTATTTGTATTTCAATATCAATTTTGGTCGCTCCTCAGAGCTTGAAAATGCTTGAAGCGCTACTACTTCGAATTGTATTCTGCAATTACAATTTTATACGTTCAGGCAAGGCGGTCCCATACACATATGAGTACATGGTAAAGATACTTTTCTGACACCGAATCACTGAGGAACCGGTTTAGGGCAAATCCCGTTAAAACTCATCATTTCCCCGTCAAAATCGACTGCTAGGAAATGATGGGGGTCCCATGCCGCTAAGGGATATTTTCGCTAAAACTCACGATATACTTTGGATAGAAGCTGGATTAACTTGTCTTCATATTTAATACCTCGTATGAGTTGCAGTGCTTAACAACGTGGATTCGTAAAAGGGTTTTTAATTCTGAAATTTCCGAAATTGAAGTCAAATTTTGTTATAGTTTCTAAATTTAGGTAGTCGGGGCGACATTACGTCCCTGTGCAGCGACATTTACTACACCTTCTAAAATGACGCTTCTTGAAGAGTTATGGAAATGTTTGCATAAAAATCGCTCCGTAGAGCGAAAATATGATTAAGACGAAATATTTCCTAAGTCGGATTTTGTTACAATGTCGAAAAGTATACCGAGGGTTTTACCGTGTTCTTTAACATTATCAGTAGTGAGATCTCATATTCGAAATTAGTCATACTTTTCCGGCAAAACATGCCTATGATTATTTTGTGTTCAAAAAATGTGTACCTATATATTATTTTAGACAATGGCGTTTTCTTTGGGGGGGGGGGGACTGCCTGTATGAATATATGTTGTGAGGGTTCAATATCTTAAAAGTAAGCATTTTAAGATAATAAATATGCAGACTGTCCTAGTGTTTATCACAAGAACATTAACTGCCAATTATTTAGGTCTCGTACCAGTTGTCCTTTAAAACGTTTAATTTTGACAAAACTATGGTCCAAAACAACAACTTTGGAACAAAATAATAATTATTACGGGATTATTTGAGGCCCTTCAGCCCTGTTTACAGCATCTAATATATAAGTTAATAAACCATTTGATGGGTATTTCACTGCTTGTTGGTGATAACCTAAGTACCATATTACACAAGCAACATGAGCACATACACCAATAGTTCTTGCACGCACTTTGCAGGTACAATAGGTACCAGTGATAGGATCAATCTAGACATCATCAATTGGAGGAAGCAAATATGATATAAAAGACTATGTTTTACTGCTTGAGTAAATCTAAAACATATTTTTACTCTCAACAATCCAGGTTCGAACTGTTGAAATTGGAAAATAAATTCGTTATTTGCTTCTCTTCCCGCGGTGTATTGAATGTATGCTGGAGTTAGTTTTACTTGGTATATGCCAAACGTTTTGCAAACTACATACTCTAAAGGTAAAATAGGAAACGCGACATCAACATTGTCCATATTAATCCAAGGACCACCACCACGACGTAAGTTAAAGTTTCCGTTTCAGTTCTTCTCTGCAATAGATTTTCAGGGTTACGTGCTATAGCCAACATTCTTTCAGCAGTTCTTGTTTAGCATCCAGCATTTGAATTAAGCCTCTAAATGCTTATTATAAGAGCTCAAGCTATTTGTAAAAAGTCGGCCAAATGAAGACAATGCTGCATTGGTATTAAAGTCTCTAAAAAACTTGAAAATTGATTTTAAAAGGCCATTTCGCGACTCCACTATCCAACGAGTCTTAATTATTTTTCTGGAAAGATTTGCCGCTTCAGTAGTAAACTATCTTTGGCTTCTTAAAAGTACAGGTGGCATTTCGACATTTAATTTTCCAAAAAATCAACAGCATCTCTATAATCGCGATCAACTACAAATACATCACCATTTTGAACTCATTGACGTATATTTTGGCCATCTTGTTCCATTTCGTTCCTTATAACCGCAGCATCATTATTTCGTACATCCGAGAAATGGAAACCATGTACATTTATAATGTACCCATCTGGTGCGACTATAAGGCCGGTCTTAAATAATGTGTACTTCTTGTTACTAGAATATTGTTACGTGTTTACAGTCTTCAGTAAACACTCTGTAGGTTCAAATAACTTGCAACAAGAATCTTCACAAACCACTATTTTATTAATCACTAAAATTACAATGGTTAATCCTTAAAACTCCCACAACTAATAATAACTTTAATCTAATATAAATTCACTACTTTTAAATCACAACTGTACTTTACTTTTAAATCACTTGTCAACTCTTATCTAACCTAAAACTCTCTCTGTATACTAGAACTGTACTGTATACTTCACTCAACTGTTCTGTTTTTTATACTTCACTAAACTGTACTGTTTTTCCATCAGCTGGATTCACCTCTTTATATACACACTTGAAATGTACCAGAACCCTATTCCCTTATATTCTGGAATCCTCCATAGTTTTCTACTATGAACTAGATGATTGTTCGTCAATTGGCTTATAGACGGCGCCACCCTACTAGTCGGGGAGTAACAGAATAACAGGTTTCCCTTCACCTTGAACAGGAACTTAATCACATTTTTCCCCGTTAGAGGGCAGCACATAACAATATTGCCTCTGGATTCTAAAATGTGAACTTTTCGGCACCTTTAAATATGTTCAATCAGTATATAAAATGGCACAAGGTTGCTCAGGAACTGGATTGTAAAGTTTATTAGAAAATGTATTTCCTTGTCTCTGAATAAATTGGTCTCAATTCTGAACAGCGGCAAGGAAATCCTATATTTTGTGAACAAAATGATTAATAAATTTCTTGCGATTGTTATTGCAAGGCTTGCGTTTTGTGTAGATGAAAAATTCATTATTTATTTTATAAATCTGTCTGATACACCTTGCCTTAGCTTTACTAAAAAGGCGTAAAAAGGCGATTAATTTTTTTTTTCTTAACCTTCAGAGTTTATGACATACTTCCACAGGTTGACCACTCGAAGAGTGTTCTAACCACGCCTCCCCCCCTCCCCAAAGAAAACGCCTAAAATAACATATACACATTTTTTGAACACAAAATAATAATAGGCATGTTTTGCCGAAAAGTATGACGCTAATTGAATTTTGAATATGAGATCTCACGACTGATAATTCATACTTTGAACTGAAATTTCTATATGACCCTGTATAGCTAGGTCGGTCCAATTGAACAAAATGCTATATTTTGACAGCCCCAACAACATACTAAATTTTCAAGAAATTCTGTCGGTGTTTGACAACCCCTTAGAGGTGTGAGATGTCCTTTGTTTTAAATGAAAGAGTCCTTCAGAGCAGAATATTTCATAAAAATAGTCAAACGCTTCATTTGTGTCAGTTAAACGGTAATACAGATAATGCCAGTCTTGCTTATCTAATGACTGTTCAAACTGGTTTACATTATTTTCATTCAAATTTCTATTGCGCTAACTGTTTATATGATTAATTGCTTCATAATAGTCTAACTCCAATATTATTTGTACTTTACTGATTTATATGTATTTTTAGAAATTTTAACGTATCACAATGCGTCTGCATTTGACTAACAACTTATAATTTACTCAGTTAAGTAACATTCGTGTACAATTATTTCCACATTCTCTTGATATATTTCTCTTTCAGGATAGATAACATATCGCACTTCAATTTTCATTTAACCGTTTTATTTTATTATCCAAGAGCTTTGTAGTTATATATTTTTATGAAGCTTTTTCCTCATGGTACAGTAAAAGCCTCAGGGGGCCTGCGAAGCGGGGTCCCCAAACTGTAGTAATTCTGGTCTATTGTCTAGATCCTAACAAGAGATTACGGTGTATGTGGGGTGGCAGATATTCACCACCATAGTAAACTTGCTAAGGTAAACAAAATTTTACATGCCAATAATGTTATGAAAATATTCTATTAATTGTTTGATGAAACTTTGTTTGTACAGAGAGGACAAAGAAAACAATTTTAAAAAGCGTTAGGAGATGCTAAAATTTAATTTAGGGATAAAATTACAAAACCAATACGAAAGATTAAAGCCAATAATAAATTAAAGCTTATTATATATTCACAGCTAGATAAATCTGGAAGATTGAATCATATTTTATATTATTATTTTTCGTGTTTACTATATCGTTTTAGTTATATTATTACATTAATACACTTTAGATGCAAATTTTAAATTCAAGAGTCCAAACGTCGGCAAAATCTAGCATATCCGCTCTCATTTATCTATTTATGAAAATTTTAAATGTTATTTGGTACCAAAGTCAACAAAGCGACAATCTGTTTTCCTATGGAATTATTTAGCTTATTTCTTTTTTGTATTATTTTATTTTATGTTATATACTTTTATAAGAATGTGATAAACATCAAAATTGAAAAAATAATTCCATAGAAACCTATATTAATGTGTTTTATTAAGAAGTATTTTTCCAAAATTATATGGTTTGAAAAATGAAATATTCAGAATGCATGCCATAGTACAAAATATATCGTAAAAGTCTAAATTACGAACAGGAACCCTCTGTATATTTAATACTGCATGTAGTAATAGGCGTGTTTCACAAATATCTCGTATTAGAGAATTTTGTGAGCCCTGACATTATTATACAGGCTGTCCATTTTATCAGGGCCCTCGAGAATATCTCACTTAATATCGGTCGTACAAAAAAAAATATTTTTACGAAAATTGTGCCGATTTATATAACCTACAAAATGGTTTAAAGGCATTTGAAATCCATGGCCTACTTTAAGAGTTATGGCGGAAAATATCGAAAATGCGGAAAACGTCTAGGCCAAATATCTCCGTTATTTGAAGAGATACGAGAAAAATTCTAGGGCGAAAATTTTTTGCAAAACAGAGTGTTTCAACTAGGTCTTATCTAACTTTTTCAAAACCGCTGTATTTTGAGATTTATTCTTCAGGCTGTTAAAAAAATTATTTTGAAAGGGGCGGGAAATGGCGCCATTAAATAGAGTATTTTCCTCCCTTTTCAACGATATATCACATGCCATACTTATTCATTGGTGCTACGTTAGTAATTATAAAAACATTATTTTAAAACCAATAATTTTTTTTTAACAAGCATTATACTTGCCGTGGAGAAGTATGATTAAATAAAACGATAAAATAATTCAATAAGTTGTTAAAATCTTTGCTATAATGAAACATTAACACAATTAAGAAGAATAAAGTAAATTCAGGTAACAGAAACAAATTAATAATAAAAAGAATATAGCGCACAGAACATTAATATTTATCTAATCCTCAAAATAATTTTTAAGATATCATCTCAAGTGTTCAAAGTGTCCACCGCGATTTCTTATGCACAATCGAGCGCGGCGAGGCACTGCATTTAAAACATTACTCAGCATTTCGGGGGTTACTGTAATACATGCCTGTTGAATTAGAGCTTTTAGGTCCTCTACATTTTGCGATGTCGTCGAAAACACCTTATCTTTAATATACCCCCATAGAAAAAATCCATTGGGATTATATCTGGAGAACGAGGGGGTCACTGAATAAATCCATTGGTACCTATCCAATGTCGAGGCAAAATTTCGTCTAAATAATCTAGGCAAATCTGGGAATTGTAGGTAGGAGCTCCATCTTGTTGAAAATATTGAAAGTTGTGTCGATTCTCTAAAGGTAGGTCATCTAAGAATTCATTAAATTCATTTCTCAAAAAGTTTAGGTACCTTTGACCACTGAGGTGACCATCATAAAAATAAGGACCTATTAAATTGGTGCCTAAAATACCTATCCACACATTTATTGAAAAACGATTTTGAAACCCAGTCGGTCTACGCCAGTGTGTATTTTCAGTAGTCCATTTGTAATGAATATTGCAATTAAAAAATCCAATAGGGGAATGGTAGCTCAGTGTGTTAAAGCGACTGACTAGCAAACTCTCACCAACTATACCTTCCCTGATACTATCGACCTTTCACTGATATTTCATAGCTTTCACCCGCTTTAAATCTTTCCTGTCCCCCTCTTCTTTTGTTTTTTTGTATTTTTGTGTCGCGTTTGTTGTTCCTTCGTTTCTGTTTGTACATTTTTGTCTGTAAATTCTTTCTTCCGTCACTAATATTGTAACAGTATCCAAATTTTTTATACCAGAACAATCAAAATTTAGAATCACAGTTTAGGCCTGCCTTGCGCAACCCGTAGTTGAAGCAACTCGCGGACGGCACTTCGTACAAGTTATGGTGTCGGCATCAGTGCAAAAATTAAATAGTGTAGTTCTTCGCAAGTGTTTTCGTTAAGTGTTTTTAGTTTTATACAGTTCCATTTTAAGCTTTCTTTTTCAAGCATTTGTTATTATACCACCTGATTTTATTTTATTTGTTAAAAAGGAGTTTAGGTTTTAGGTTTTATGTTTTATACAATTTTTGCTTTCGCCAAACCAGTTCCGTCTCGGCCCGGCTCTGCGATTCGCCACCGCGTCAACGCGGTGGTCACAGGGTCAGTCCCGGGATGGGTGCTGGTGAGGCAGCTTATACAATGTACCATTATTTTGAATAAATTTATTTTGAATTGAATTGAATTGACTAGCAAACTGAGTTGCCTAGCGAAGTGGGTTCGATTCCCGCAAGGCGAAACAATTTTTCATTAAAAAAATTGCCCCAAGAGTGGTTCGGAGTCCACATTAAACTGTAGGGTCTGGTCTCTCTTTGCCTAACACAAGATCCTTGAGATCTTCCAAGGGGTTACTTCGGTAACTTGAGAGGCGGTTAAGCAAACATTTTAAGCAAACATTTAAACAAACATTCTTGGAAAAATTTGCCTCTTCGGACCAAAGTATTTTACTACATATTAATGGATCGGCACGCTTCTTTTCCAACAGCCACCTACAAAAAGTCGTCCTACGCTTGTAAATTGTGAACTTTTTTGGCTTTATAACACCGGTAACCATTTTTCTTTAAAAGTTTTCTAGCACTTGTTTTATTTATATGACAATCAATTTGAATTTCTCTTAATGATGTTTCCAAATTTTCTGCATTTTTATTTCTTATATAATTAATAAGTCGGTTTACCTTATTTACATTATCACTAATATTGTTCAACCTTGTCTTCTTCTTTAAAAATGAACCAGTATGGAAATCTGTTTCTATATTCTACTTGAGCTAATCCAGAGTTAAAATTGCATTGGCAATATGTAACGAACATATTATACGATCAACGTGAGTGAAAATCATTTTTGAAAATTCTAAATTCTTAAACGAGTGTGTTTGAGTGAGAGTTTAAGTATCAACTGAGATGATCTGTCAAAAAATTAAATTGTCAAGTTTGTTCATAGCCAACTATTTTAAAATAATCGAAATAATAATGAAATCATGAAATATAAACAAATGGATATTATACTTAAATTAATTGGTAAAGACATTTTAACTTTCTGCGCAAGGAATGACGCTTTTATGGAGGACCTCTATACATTGGCATAACTGCGAATACTCTTTCCATAACTGCTCCATGTTGCTTTCTTGATTATTATTTTGTTTTTGTTACCTGAATTTACTTTATTCTTCTTAATTGTGTTAATGTTTTATTATAGCAAAGATTTGAACAACTTATTGAATTATTTTATCGTTTTATTTAATCATACTTCTCCACGGCAAGTATAATGCTTGTTAAAAAAAAATATTGGTTTTAAAAAATATTTTTATAATTACTAATGTAGTACCAATGAATAAATATGGCATGTGATATATCGTTAAAAAGGGAGAAAAATACTCTATTTAATGGCGCCATTTCCCGCCCGTTTCAAAATAATTTTTTTAACATCCTGAAGAATAAATCTCAAAATACTGCGGTTTTGAAAAAAATTAGATAAAACCTCGTTGAAACACTCCGTTTTCCAAAAAATTTTTGCCTTAGAATTTTTCTCGTATCTCTTTAAATAACGGAGATATTTGGCTTAGACTTTTTCCGCATTTTCGATATTTTCCGCCATAACTCTTAAAGTAGGCCATGGATTTCAAATGTAACCATTTTGTAGCTTATATAAATCGGCACAATTTTCGTAAAAATATTTTTTTTTTGCACGACTGATATTAAGTGAGATATTCTCGAGTGCCCTGATAAAATGGACAGAATGTATGTATGTACTTCCATTTAGTGTATTTAAATTTGCATTGCATAAAATTAAAATGTATTTTATTATTTACAAAACCGCAGTAATTTATGTAACGAATTATAAATTTATAATATCAATTTTCAGAAAATTATTAATCTCTTCATGAAACTTTTAAAAATTATTTTTAACATAAATTAATTATGCATATATTATGTATACAGTGAGATACTTATATAAGTAACGGCTAAATTCATTATCTATGTAATTAACAATTTATGAATAAAATCCTAAAACACGTCAATTTTTAATTTAAAATGACATTTTTTGAGCATAATTTTATACCTCTCCCTTCAACCCCCTTGAAGTAACAGCTACCCCTTTAAAATATTTAAATGGAACGAGGGTACGTGTGATAGCTCACTTGAAAGGGTTTTTAATTCTCTAACCAGCAATATGTCTTTTGAATTTTATATATTCTTCATCAAGAAAATTAAATTTGAAAATTTTTAAATGTATTTGAAATATATACAATCAAATGTATGTAACTATTTTATGTATCAAATATCTGTCAAATCTGACTTTTCTAATTAATTTTGTGTCATAACATTCAATTTAAATGTATCGTTTTTTTTGATACTCAGGTGACAAAATATAGAGGTAAAAAGAGTTTCTTTTTACATATCAGAAAAAAAGGATATAACGTATCGCATATCTATGAATATGACGTAAACACAAGTTCATGTGAGCTCAAAATATGATCAATTAACACTTTTTCTGAAGGTAGGTGTTGCTGCCACGTATGCCTTATTTCTACTAGCATGTGTTAATATCAAAGAGCCTATCATTAATCACTAAAAAACGGCCTGTTAATGCTAGAGAAATCTTCATCAGAAGAGTTTTCTAGGAACTTCAATGAAATCTGATATTTTTCCACTGCCCGCGATATGATTTAATGCTTTCACGAAAATTTTTGGAAAAACAATAAAAATAAAAAAATGACTCCTTTTGAAACTGCAACAAAAACTTAATTCATGTCGTTTCCTTTAGGAACTGAAACAAACAGTTGTTTTCATTATTTAGAATATTGTTGTTCTCGTTAGGAACTATTATAAAATTCGAGTTAAAATAATTACAGTTACCATAATAAAATACAGATTAAAAATTTATGAAATTACCCTTATTCATTTTAACAGACTAAGTTTTTTCTATCTTTCCTATTAATATATACTGATTGATGGTAAGGAAAAAAATATTATCGATCAGAAATTTCTAAAATCGCGTAGAACTTATTTTAAACCTGGATTATTGTGAAATACATAAATAATAAATAAATAAACACCACAGAAATTAGACAACCCCCAATTCCAGAAGCCAGGGGCTTACAACCAAAAATCTGAAGCTGGATTCCACAGTTGGAATCTAACACGGCATAATTTAATGAATGTCCCAGCCAGCAAAAAAGGTACCTCCACTACAGTAGTACTACTAGAAGTAAAAACAAAATAGAAATTCAAGTAAAGTAATCAATTATTTACCTACGTTTGGAAAATAAAGTTTTTCTCCAATAAGTCCCGTGTTAGATTCCAACTGTGGAATCCAACTTCAGGTTTTTGGTTGTGTTGTTATGAAAACATTGTTGAAACATTAACTGTACATGATTTTAACAATTTATAACCTGTAAAAAAAAAATATGAAAATAACGTCTGCTCAATAGCCGCAAATCATTAAACATACAATTGGTGGGTCTTAAAGTATAATGATAATTGGAACACAAAAATCGCACGGAAATTCAAAAATGAAATATGTAAATAGTTTTGTTAGGTTGTAAATATATTGAAATTTCTTTTATTTTTACACACAAAATCGGTGTTTTTAACTTGTATATACTTATTTATTAAACAGGTTTTTCTTTTTAGTTTCCTGTCCTCAAAATGAAAATTAGATTTATAATAAAATATGAAAAACAATATTACGTATTAAAGCCGAAAGGTATAGCCATATATAATTTGCTTAAGCTTAAGCAACTGCATCTAAAAAATATTAAATTAATATTAATCTCATAACAAAGGCATAACATCAGCCGTCTTGGCTCGTTTCGTTTATTATAAAATTTGTAACTCGTTGGGAAATTAATTGAATGTAAAAATGAGATATGAATGAGAATATTAATCTGACATGTACAATGTACATATAATTCAATAACGATGTTTTTAATGGTAATGGTGATGGGTTCGCATCCGGACTCTGGCACTGTCGGAGGAAATGGTTGTATGTCCGCAGTTTTTCAATGTGTAACCCCCTTCCGCACAAGCCCCTGGCTTCTGGAATTGGAGGTTGTCTAATTTCTGTGATTTGTATTTATTTATTTATTATTTATTTATTTCACAATAATCCAGATTTAAAATAAGCTGTACACGATTTTAGAAATTTCTGACTGGTAATATTTTTTTCCTTACCATCAATCAGTATATATTAATAGGAAAAATAGAAAAAACTTAGTCTGTTAAAATTAATAAGGGTAATTTCATAAATTTTAAATCTGTATTTTGTTATGGTAACAGTAATTATTTTAACTCGAATTTTATTATAGTTCCTAACGAGAACAACAATCAATCAGAATGCGGTTGAGGGGCAAGAAAACTACTAGTTACCTACTTCATTTATATTTATTTATTAAAACAAAAAAGAAAACTTTTTAATTTTAGGGGTAACATATTATAAGAGGTGAGTTTCACCGCTCTGTTACTCCAGCGAAAATTTTCATTTAGACTTATTTGAATTTGAAACTTGAAAAGAATATAGTTATTTCCAAGTTATACATGGACTAAGAGTTACTCCTTTGTAAGGGGTAAAATTGCCACTATGTCACTGTTTAAACCATATTTTCTTTTATCTTAAATAAGAAAGTTTTTTTTTAATTTGCAACAATTTGTTTACATAATTTTATTTTATTTAATTTTTGTTCCTTTAGGGATGTTAAAGGGACGAATTATACCCCTCTGCCATATTTGCTAGGGAGGGCCCATCAATATCCATATTCTACAAGGTTTTCTGAAAATTTTGACGTATTACACAATATTGTGTATCACAAATCTGCACACGGGATCCCATATTTGACAAATTGAAACCGGACTAATAGAGAAATAACAAATATATGCATTATAGAGAGAAAAATAAAGGAGCAAACTGTTATCACCAGAGTATCGATGGAATCACGTATTTACCACAAAATTGAATAAAGTCATCCAAATACGTCAACTACTCACAAAATAAATAACGCTACAAATGCAATAGTCAACAATAATAGTTATAAACAGATATAAACGTAGACAGTGAAGTACGGGAGACTAATAAAAAATCTGAATTGTCAGCAACAGCAATAAAGCAGAATGTTACACGTAGGTAGCAATAATAGAGAGGATCATGAATCATGAACTGATTCTGTGCCTTGAATCCGCTTCTTATATATCCGTGGGCGCTTATTCCCGATTCGTTCATTTTCCTTCAGACTCTTCTAGACTGTCATTCGAGACATTTCTACTCTTTCCAGTGTATTCTATGAAGCAGCGCCTTGCTGGGCCGACTAGTGGACTATTGTTTTACCGCTTGCCCATTAGGCAGGTTTCCTTTGACTCTGTCTACCACTAGGGATTAAGCCTCTCTCCGTAAGAGGGAGTGGGCTTGCACATAACAATATATTCGCTGTCGGACTCAGAAATGAAGAAAATAAAAGCGTCAAAATAAAAACCCTAGAAACGAAATACAGAAAAAGGAGCATATACACTTCAACTGAAACTACTTACTTTTTTTGTCGAGATAATACATAAAATGTTTGTACACATGTATTGCACATTCCACTGAAGTAAAACCATTTCAATTTTATTATGAAGTATTTTTCGATCATTCCTTTATTAAGAATGTGATGCATTCGTTAGTAGGTAAACTTAATTTTTTCCCTACTTGCTTCAAATTATTTAAAATTAATGTAAAAATTATAGACTTATCTTATCAACACTCTCCAGGTATATTTTTTTAAATTAAAATGTTTCACAACTTTTATCTTTACTGAAAGAAGTAATACTAAGTTACGCTCAATTGCATCCATCCATATACAATTGATTAGAAAAGTATAAGTAAATATTAAATACTGTTTAAACTAGTCTTGTTAATTAGATCTAACAAAGTACTCTAATTATTTATTCATGGAGATTCAGTCAAGTATATGTGAGTCTGATCTGCATGCAATGTGGATGGCAGCCTCCATTTTCATCTCGGGTTACGGCCCTTTAGGTCTGTCTAACATAAAGGTTAGTTTTGACCGGCCACCATTACAGTATAAAAGAGTTCTTGCACCCCTCTGATTGCCAATAGCAATTATTTGCTCCCTTTGAATAATTAAATTTCCACTGTGCTCGATTTTCAGGCCATCTGTCCAAATCTTTTTCCTGTCGTATGAAAATATAATGTTTCAAAAAATTGTTTTATCGATGTTTTCTAAATGCAGGGTTAAATTTTACTTTTTTATACAATAGAATAGAAGAATAGAATATATATTTATTTATGCTTTAACAATTATAACATATACATAATTTTTATTTTAAGTTGCAAAAAATAAATATAAATAATCTACAAAGTCGAGACTTATTGTAGATAAGATAAGTTTTGTTCCTAATGTAATATATAATATAAGATATTGCAAGCCAGAATGAAACATATTGTATGTCTATACAAAGAACCTCGTGTGGAATAAACTGTCTTCTGCGAAAGAATTCTTGTATGCAGATCTACAGTTGTTCTTCAGAGCTCATAAAAAACAAAAAAATTACTAATACTAAACACTAAATATAGTTAATAGGGAGATAAATACTAAAAACAAAATAATATAATAACTAAAAACATATATTAATCAGTAATCCTAATACTAATGTCCATAATAAATTATATACATAGAATTAGCAACAAATAACCACATAGATAAACAAGTAATTTGTAAAAGCAAGTTAGCAGTATTACTTATAATACAGATATATACCAGGTGTTAGAAAAGTATGGGAACGGTGGAAAATCTCGAACAGTTTGCATCAAATCGAAAAATAAAAAAATATGTGTCAAAACTTTTTCAAAAAACTATCTACTGATACCAAAATGATCTCCCCATCCACCACCCTGTGGGTGGGGCGAGGGGCAACTTTAAAATTTCAAATGGAAACCCCTATTTTTTATTGCGGAATCGGATTCTGCGGCAAAAAAATAAGTAAATTTTATTCCGGACATTTTTTTCGATTCTTGCATGGTGTCGCTGTAACCATAAAAAATGAAAAGAAAACATTACTATTTCAAGAGTAGCGTTTTGTGACCATAAAAAAAGTCCAATTCAAAAACTGAAAAACACGTATTTGTTATTTTTACGAAATCTATCCAATGACATTGGATTCGACTCTCCCGCTCCTAACCCAGTGGGTGGGGCGGAGGGCAACTTTGAAATTTGAATGAAAATCCCTATTTTTATAGCGGATTCGGATTTTACGGCCAAAAATACGCGAATTTTATATCGGGCATTTTTTTCGATTCTCGCAAGGTGTCGCTGCAATCGCACAAAATTGAAATAAACCTTAAACGCCCATAAGTTTGTAAATATTTACAAACTCTAGCTACTCGTGTTGACAAAAAAACATTCAGTTTAAAAAACAATATCTGTGTTATCTTGGTTTTTATGAATGTTTTCTTTAAAGTGTTCTTAATAACAGTATTTGTTTTGTGAAATTTCTACGAGAACGTTCAGTTCCTTCCAAGCAGAGGCAGGAGCGCACTTTTGTACGGAAAAAGTTATTTCATTTTTCATTAATTCTCGCGTTTTTTTCTGCATAATGGCTACTTTAACAGAGGAAGAGAGAGAGTTTCTCTTTTAATGATGCGAGGGTGGGGCGATAAAGAAAGGTCATATGATGAAGTTGTGATTTTATTCAACGAAACTTTCCGTGTAGATCAAGTGGGAATTTCGAAATCTACTGTGTCCCGTACCATCAAACGATTCCTAGACACAAGGACAAATAAAAATCGCCCAAAATCTGGATGACCAAAATCTGAAACATCGGAAGCTCGACAAATGGAAGTGGCCCAGGCATTTGTTGAAAATCGAAGGTTATCAATCAGAAAAGCCAGTCAACAGCTTGATATGAGTGCATTTTCAGTTCATAAGAATTTGAAACTTTTGAAATTTCATCCTTACAAAATTCACCTTCACCAAGAGTTAAATGAAGATGATTTTGATCGGCGACTTGAATTTAGTGAATTAATGATGGAAAGGAGTAACCAAAATCCAAATTTTTTGTCATCTCTACTTGTCTTCTCAGATTAAGCAACTTTCGAACTCAGTGGAAAAGTTAATCACCATAATTTCAGATATTGGAGTGACAAAAACCCTCACTGGATGCTTGAAACACACACGCAGGAGTTTTCAGGGATCGAATCATAGGACCGTTTTTCATAGATGGAAATTTGAATGGAGAAAAATACCTGGAAATGTTGACAAATCAAATAGTTCCCGCAATATAAGAGATTGCTTGCGACACCTTGCGAGAATCGAAAAAAATGCCCGATATAAAATTCACGTATTTTTGGCCGTAGAATCCGAATCCGCTATAAAAAATAGGGATTTTAATTTCAAAGTTGGCCCCGCCCCACCCACTGGGTTAGGGGTGGGAGAGTCGAATCCAATGTCATTGGATAGGTTTCGTAAAAATAACAAATACGTGTTTTTCAGTTTTTGAATTGGACGTTCTTTTATGGTCACAAAACGCTACTCTTGAAATAGTAATGTTTTCTTTTCATTTTTTATGGTTACAGCGACACCATGCAAGAATCGAAAAAAATGTCCGGAATAAAATTTACGTATTTTTTACCGTAGAATCCGATTCCGCAATAAAGAATAGGGGTTTCCATTTGAAATGTTAAAATTTCCCCTCGCCCCACCCACAGGGTGGTGGGTGGGGAGGTCATTTTGGTATCAGTTGATAGTTTTTTGAAAAATTTTTGACACGTATTTTTTTATTTTTCGATTTGATGCAAACTGTTCGAGATTTTCCATCGTTCCCATACTTTTCTAACATTAATTTTCTTTTTAAATAAATTCATTGAGTTAAATTTCTTAATCTCAGATGGAACGAAATTGTACATTTTCGACCCAGATAGAAATAACATCTTTGAGCAATGGTTTTTTTCTATTTTAGGTATTCGAGTTGCATTGCTTCTGTACCTGGTTTGATAATTATGAGCAATTTCCTCTGGTTCGCTTTTATTTTTATATTGTCTAGTTAATATTGTCAAACAAAATAACTGTCGAATGTCCAATATTTGAGTTTCCATATATAATTTTTCTGAGGGGTATTTGTATGATTTTTTAAAAATTATTTTTAATATAAATTTCTGTGCATTCTCTAGCTGGGTTAGATGATTGTTGGCCGCACCTCTCCATGCAATTATTCCGTAATTTAATTGAGTCTCCACTAGAACAAAATATAAGGTTTTTAACTGCGTTATATTTAGTAACTAATAAGGCAACTGTTTGTTTACGCTGAATATTTAGCGCCGTACAATCTGCTTGTAGGCATATCCTAACATTCAATTATTTATTTTAATCTGTAATATCATATCACAGACGCAGTAGTAGTGTTTTGGAGGATATTGCATAATCATCAGTTTTTTTTCACGAGTTTTGAATTATTTTAATTATTATTTGAATACTGATCAGTTCTTTTCAGAACTACATATTAGTTATCTTATGGTGAATAATGATAAAGAGAAAAAGAATGTTAGGTTAAGTAATGTTTTTTCAATTTCATTCTAGTCCTGTCTTGCAATGTGTTAAGAATATATTTATAATAATTGTTTATATAAATAATCAATGTTGTATCTGTCAATTAGACAGTTTTTTGTAAAAAAATATACTTAATAAAATAACGTCACTTCTTTATTCTAAAAGGGTATTTTTATTAATAGACGAGAGATATCTATATCAATCAATTCTCCATATAACATTTTGGCGACCGTGACAGGACTTAATGGAGAATTTGAATAAGTTAAAGAAGGAGAGGACACAGTTGAGGCGTATATTTACAAAGATCTGCCAAAACATTGATAATGTTTTCAAAAGCGATCAACCGGACAAGGAGAATGTTGTAACTCAATTAAAACAATTAGAAGATAAAAGTACGAGACTATCTGTCATTGATGAAAGAATTAAGGACTTTTTGTTTTCATCAGAATTTGAAGATGAAGAAATTGAACAGGAAATGGATACTATTGAATCCTATAGAGAGGAATGGATTTGTTATCGAACAAAATGTGAATCTCTTACCACAAATCAATCAGCAGGTCATGTAGAAGTTATGCACAATGCACAAGATAGAAGACAATTCAGGTTACCCAAATTAGAATTCAAGAAATTTAATGGTGATGTACGGAATTGGATTGGATTTTGGGGCCAGTTTAAGAAGATTCATGAAGACAACGGTGTCGATCTTGAAGACAAATATCAGTATTTAATACAAGCCACCGAGCAAGGTTCCGCAGCCAGAGAGTTGGTAGAGAGTTTTCCCCCATCAGGTCAAAATTATGAAAAGGCCATCGATCAGTTACGAACCAGGTTTGCTAGGGATGAATTTCTCATAGAGGTATATGTTAGAGAATTACTGAATTTAGTTCTTCAGCAAGCAACGAAAAATAGATCAAGTATGAGTATATCTAGTCTCTTTGATAAATTAGAAACACAGTTACGAGCATTAGAATCATTAGGTGTAACTAGCGACAAATATGCTGCTATGCTTTACCCACTAGTCGAATCTGCTTTACCAGAAAATATATTAATTGCATGGGAGAGGCATCGTAGTACTTATAAAGACGCTAGGAACATCATCGATTCAACTAATCGTTTACAAATGTTATTAGGATTTATAAGAGGAGAAGTTGAAAGTGAAGAAAGAATTCATTTGGTTCGTACAAGTTTTGGTTTGGAAAAAGGACAAGAAAGAAAATGCAGCCGTCAGCGAAAATTAGAAGAACAGGAAGAAATACCTACTGCAGCTACGATATTTTCGGCAGATATAAAAGGAGGTGAGAAAACCACTTTTAATTGTATTTTTTGCGATAAATCTTCACATTCAAGTCAGGATTGCTTTAAAGCACAAAATTTGACATTAGATGAGAGATGAAATGCAATCAAGAAAAAAAGATGTTGTTTTGGTTGTTTGAAGCCGAATCATAGTATAAAAATGTGTAAAGCATTCGTTAAATGTCTTATTTGTGGCAAAAGGCATTATGCGATAATGTGTCCTGACCTGAACATAGCCAAGCATCCAAAATCTGAAAATTGTGGAAAAGTAGTTCCTGAAAATAGAGATGTTGACAATGTTCTAGCTAATAATACGAAAACTAACACACTATTACAGACACTCATTGTTCGGCTTGTAAATAACAATAAATCAAAAATTGTAAGGGCTCTAATTGATTCAGGTTCACAAAAATCATATATTTTATCAGAATGTGCAAAAGAAATGAAGTATAAAAAAGTTATGGATGAAACTATTGTACAAGGTGTATTTGGAGGGTTAGATTCAGCCCCACGTACTCATGGTTTATATGAAATTACAGTAGAAAGTTTGGATAGGTCATTTCGATGCAAAGTACCAGTACTGGATCAAACAAAAATCTGTAATTTTATTCCTCGTATGAGCAATTTTGTTTTAATTAGTTATATGAAGAGGAAAAATATAGAATTTAGCGATGCTGCTTCTAATATTACAGAAATTACATTATTACTAGGAGCCGATATAATTGGTGAACTGATTACTGGAGAGTTAGAAAAAATTAATAACGATGGACTTCTTGCCATTGAGACGCGATTAGGATGGACGGTTATAGGACCACAAAGTACAAATAATAATGTGATTAGTTTATCATGTTTAGATAATATAACCATCTCTGATTTGTGGAGTTTTGACGTTTTGGGGATTAAAGATTCAACAGATGTCAAAGCCAAGGAAACATTAGAAGCAGAAGTTCTAGGTCGTTTTAAAGAAACTGTTACTGTGAACCAAGATAACAGGTATGAAGTTACTCTTCCATGGATTGATGGTCATCCTGAGCTTAAAAGTAATATGGATTTAGCAGAGAAAAGGTTGATAAGCACCACTAAAAAACTCATTTCAATTGGTAAGCTTACAGATTATACTGATGTATTTTATGACTGGGAGAAATCCGGTATTATTGAAGAGATATCAGTATCAGAAATGCAAAACTATGGTCATTATCTACCTCATCATGCCGTAGTAAAAGAGTCAAGTGCAACCACGAAAATTAGACCCGTTTTTGATGCTTCTGCTAGAGATAGTGAAGGAAATTCTTTGAATGGATGTTTAGAAAAGGGACCAAATTTAATAGAATTGATACCTTCCCTTTTGATAAATTTTAGATTACACCGATATGGCGTAACTGCTGATATTAAGAAGGCCTTTTTACAGATTAGTATATCATTAAACGATAGAGATTTTCTGAGGTTTCTCTGGTGGGAAGACTATGCACGTAACAAAATAAAAGTCTATAGACATTGCAGAGTAGTATTTGGTGTGTCACCTAGTCCTTTCTTATTAGCCGCTACCATAGGACATCATTTGGAAAATGTGCCACAAAATTATAAAAAGACTGCAATAAAACTGAAAAATTCCTTTTACGTTGACAATTGTGTTACGAGCGTAGATAATAAAATGGATTTAAAAAAGTTTATTAGTGAATCAAAATATTTAATGTCTACTGGTAATTTTGACCTCAGAGGATGGGTGTATAACTCAAGTAAAACAGAAGAGACAGAAGAATCATCTGAAACAAAGGTTATACCTGTGCTAGGTCTGTCATGGAATTTTAGACAGGATTTGCTTTATTGCGATTTGAAAGCAATAAGTTGCTTAAATGAAACTCCTACAACCAAAAGAGGTTTACTGTCAGCTGCACAAAGAGTTTTTGATCCTATTGGTTTTACGTGTCCAGTAACATTGATTCCTAAACTTTTACTTCAAGAAACTTGGAAGTTAAATATTGGTTGGGATACAGAGTTGCCAAAAGACATCATGAATAGGTTTGAAGTATGGTTAAAGCAGATAAATATTTTGAGTTTTTGCATGGTACCTAGGAGATTAAGTAAATTTTCTTTAAAGAAACCAGGAGATTTTACATTGCATGTATTTTGCGATGCCAGTAAATTATCATACGCAGCATGTGTTTTTTTGAGAGCTGAAGTGAATGGGACAGTTTCAGTTCAATTAGTTCAGGCTAAGTCACGAATTGCACCTATGAAAGAGATAACATTACCACGACTGGAGCTAATGGCAGCAGTAATAGGGGCTAGATTAAGTCGGACAATAAAATATTCAGAAGAATTGAGCAATACTAAAACTTATTATTGGAGTGACTCTATGGTTGCCTTAACTTGGATTAAGACAAAAGCAGCTTGGAGCACATTTGTAGGAAACAGAGTGAAAGAAATTTGGAAATATACTGAGCCCAGCGAATGGTATCATGTTCCAGGAAATTTGAATGCTGCTGATCTTCCATCTAGAGGTTGCAGTTCAAAAATGCTTGCAAATAGCAAATGGTGGGAAGGTCCAGAGTGGCTAAAAGGCAAGCCAGATTCATGGCCATATTCAGAAGTAGTTTGTTCAACTGAAGAAATTAAGGTTGAGGAAAAGAAAAATGTATGTATGCTAACATGTGAAAATCAGCTAATGAGTCAAGAATTCAAGTATTTTTCTAATTACTCACAAGTTGTAAGAATGGTTGGTTGGATTTTACGTTTCTATCAAAATTTACGAGAAAAAGGGAGGAAAGCTCATGGCGAATTATCTTACGATGAAGTTGAAGAAGCTGAAGTTAGACTTTTAAAATTAATACAATCAGAGAGTTTTGTCATTAGTAATTTTAAAACCATTAGAAATTTACAAATTTTTGAAGATGAGAGTGGTCTCTTCAGAGTCAAAACTAAATTAGTGTTGGGAGATGACGATAATGATTTTAAATATCCTATTGTATTGCCTTCAGATCATGGATTGGTTGTTAAATTGATTGAAGAACAACACAGACTTTCTGGGCATGCAGGGGTACAGACACTAATAGGAATCTTAAGAGAAAGATATTGGTTACTAAAAGGCAGAAGGTCTGTAAAAAAGGTAATTTCGAAATGTGTAATATGCATACGAGATAAAAGAAAATCTGTGGAGACACCTTTTGCACCCCTTCCAAGAGATCGCATAAAAAATGCTGCCGCTTTCGAAGTTACAGGAATTGATTTAGCTGGCCCACTATATCTAAAAGAAAAGGAAAAGGCTTGGGTAGTTTTATTTACTTGTGCAGTTTACAGAGCAGTACATTTGGAACTTATAAAGTCTCTATCGACTGATGCTTTCTTGATGGCATTAAGAAGATTTATAGCACGTAGAGGAAGAGTATCTGTTATATATTCAGACAATGGAACAAATTTTGTTGGAACTAATAATCGTCTTAAAACCCTAAATTGGGACCATATTATATCATACTCTACAGTGCAAAGGATAAAGTGGAAATTTAATCCTCCTACAGGTGCTTGGTGGGGAGGATGGTGGGAGCGTCTTGTCAGACTAGTTAAAGAACTATTGCGTCGTAATTTGGGTAAATCTTCAGTATATTATGAAGAACTGATGACTATTTTGTGCGACTGTGAGGCAATTATTAATTCACGTCCATTAACTTACGTTTCAAGTGACGCAGATGAATTACTTCCTCTAACACCTTCAGATTTTTTACAAGGTATTCCTAGATGTGGAGTGTCGGACCTCGACGAAATTGACAGAATTAGTCTGGTAAAGCGTTATAGATATGTACAAAAATTAAGGGATACTCTTCGTGAGATATTTAGGAAGGAGTATCTAGCAGAATTGGTTCACTATGGTAAAAGAAAATTAACTGATATTAAACCTGGTGATATAGTTCTGGTGGGGTCAGATAATATGAAACGCATAAATTGGCCTATGGGTAAAGTTTTAGAGATATATCCGGGTAAAGACAATTTACCAAGAGTAGCTCGAGTTAGAGTGGTTTCTGGTGAACTGATTAGACCATTTCAACGCCTGTTTCCATTAGAGATTTCGTCGTGTGAAAATGATGAAATAAAACTTGCATCAGTTGAACAGAAACAAGATGAGGAAGTTGTATCATTTAACAACGAAGATTATTTTTACAAAACGAGAAGAGGACGGGTGGTGAAAAAGCCGGATCGATTTTCATTCAATGAGTAAAGATTTGTTTGCAATTAAAATTGCAAAGGTGGGAGAATGTTAAGAATATATTTATAGTAATTGTTTATATAAATAATCAATGTTGTATCTGTCAATTAGACAGTTTTTTGTAAAAAAATATACTTAATAAAATAACGTCACTTCTTTATTCTAAAAGGGTATTTTTATTAATAGACGAGAGATATCTATATCAATCAATTCTCCATATAACACAATGGTTTTTACTCCAGAGCAAGATGCCTTCATTTTGATGGTTCATTTTCGAAGTGGAACTCGCAACGAAGATGGATCATGGAAGTATTCATTGCAATCATGCATCGATCAATTTATGGAAGAATTTCCTGAGGCAAATATTCCATATGACACATTTTCAAATCATAAATATGTAATCGTTGATCGTTTTGCAAAGAAACACTGCCTTTGTAAGGGAAAATCCACTGGTAGGGCCAACTGTTTTAACTAAAGTGGTTATGAACGACGTTCGAGAAAAATGAATCAAAGCCCGAGGTAGGTACTCTTACAGTAAATTTTTTAATTACTGAATACGTTACATACCATTTAAATTTAGTTTCTTGAAACTCTTATTTATATATAAAACCTGAATGCAAGTAAAAAAATATATAAAACTGGGAATCGGTTCTCTTAAGATATCTTAATATACCTAAGCGACAAATCAACGAATTTTTTTTTTAGGTCTTTCACTTGGAACAGCCCATAAAGCATTCAAAAAACTCCATTTGCATCCATGAACCGTTGTTCAAGAACTATTACCCTCTGATTTTGAAAGTCGAGTAAGATATTGTCGTTGGTTCAACGGAAATTTAAGTAACAACAATGTATTGGATTTAACCTATTTTAATGATGAGCGTGGTTCCACTTAACGGGTTATATCAACAGAACATGGACTACAGAAAACCCTCACACTTACGTAGAAACAAGCTTACACCAAAAATTGGTGTATGGGTGGCAATATCCAGAAGGTGATTTATAGGCCCCATATTTTTTCGTGAAACAATTAGTGCCCAAAGGTATCAAACTCTTATTTTAGAGCCCTTTCTGGCGCAGTTGCATGACGATGAACTGCAACATGGTTACTTCCAGCGAGACGGCGCCACTACCCATACAGCAAGAGCTTCACTTGATTTTTTACGGGGGTTTTACGATGCCCGATTAGTCAGCCAGGGACTATGGCCTGCACGATCTCCAGATTTAACACCCTGTGATTATTTCTTATTTGGGCGCATGCAGAACAATGTTTTTAAAAATAGATTACATACCATTGACGAATTACAAGAGGCAATAGAAAGAGAAATCCGCAATATTACAGTTGATCAGTTACAGAATGTATTCGAAAATATGAAGAGAAGTGTCCATGTGTGTTTAGAAACTCAAGGCAGCCATTTTGAGCATTTATTATAATTTCTTGGCGTTTCGTATTAAAATGTATTCATTCATCTTCTAATTTAAATCTCATGTAACAAAAGTTTTTATTGTGTAATTTCTTTTATTCACTGCGAATTGTTCGATTTGAATGTATATATTCATGTTGTCTCTGGAAATAAAGATTACTTTGAATTAGATGTAATAATTTATTTCTTGCAAACATTTTTTTATTCATATAAAAAGCATCCCATTTAAATTTGCTTCTAATATTAACAAATTATTCTTAAATTTGAAGAATAGATGAATAGCAATATATTAATACTAAATTATCATAAATTCTTTGTAATATTTTACCTTTAACTAGAACGCCAATGAATTTAGGCTATTTCTGTTTAGTGCAATACCATCGTGTATAGTTGGTCGTCTATATTTTTCTGGTCACGTGTCCTGTGATCATTACGGAAAGCTCTGTATTATGGCCGTGTCATCGGCAAAACTTACTATGTCACCACTCAAGGGTAAATCAAATAGAGAATTCAACTACATATTAAATTCACACAGTGTTCAAGTTAAACTTGTATGTATAGGACTACCGTTATAGTTTTCGTTTCTCTACAATATTGAATGTTTTTAAGAACTGTTATCTAGTGATGTCAAAAAAATTATGTATTTTATACGACGTCAAAACACAAATTAAATTGTCATGAGGATGTTTATAATATTAAACGAAACGTCGACAAATTAAAAACTGTGTTCTTTGACAAAACGTTGATCCCAACACTCACCAAACTCGTCAAACAGTTATTTATTTTTCTCTTCGCTTCATAGAACCGCAGGAGGGTATATTTAGCTCAAGACTTCTACCAGTGAAATAGGAAAAAATTAAATACTTATGAGATTTCTCGACTGAAATGTATTTCTTGGGAGATGTATTATGATATACTAAAAATCCCCACAAATCTGTTGGACATAAATTCCAGAAAAGACGACCGCCACCTTAAATGTTGGCACTGTCATAAATATTTTCTAAAAATATTAAGAGCAAAAATCTTTAGAAGCAATTTTTTTTGAAGTGGCAAAATATTTGATTTTTGATGCTAATGGATCGAGCACATCTCCAGGTTGTAGGCATTGCACTTTCTGCACGTGATAAGGATGCAACCCCTGTTCGATGAAAGTGCGCCACACTACAAATTGGGACACTCCAATTTCTGCAGAAAGCCTGGGAATACTTACTCCTGGTACTCCAGAATTTTCTTCGACAGCATCTAAAGTTAGTGGTTCCGCATCCAGTGTCCTCCGACAGAGTGTACAACCACTATAATGGATAACGGGTTAAAAATGTCCATGGTCCCTTAAATATTGAACAGCAGACACAAACGTTCTTTCATGGAGATACCGTTCCGTGTAAACATCCGAACTTGACGGGCATTTTCGCCTGCCTCACCATAATAAAGTACAATGTTTGTCCAGTCAATGTTTGCAAAATTTCTCATCATTAATAATTTTTTAACACAGTAATTCGCTGTTAACATGCGAATATATGTCGTAAACTATCGACGGATCGCTACTACTATCTGCTATTTGGCGACGGTGCACTAAAAGTAAGCAACGAGTTCACGGTCAAGTATAGTGTATACAACTAGAATTGAAACCGTATAAAAAGTAAAAGCCGGCAAAAACAGTCGGTATCTCTTGCGGAGGTAAACAGAAATGCTTGTCATAAGAGAAACAATAAAGGGATGCCGGCTGTTTTTGCCGGCTTTTAGTTTTTATACGGTTTCAATTCTGGTCGTATACAGTATACTATATGGAAACTGATCAGTGGCGTAACTCGATAACAATCAATAATTATTTGCAATATTCAAAATTTATTTTCTTATTTATTTTTTTGCATAAATAAATATTGTTCCACGAATTTTAAAAATATGATAATAATAATAATAAAGTCGACACAGTCGAGAATTAAATAAATAAATAAAACTTTATTTCCGTAGAATATATACAGAATATAGTCAAAATTGGTAAAAATTGGTAACAATTCAACAAAATATCTATTTATACAAATACAAAACATTCATTGTCTGAAAGTTATTTGTGGCATTCTACGAATATTCTTTCCTATTATTTGGGTTTTCTACCACATGTACTATTATCCTCTTCAAAACAAATCACCGAATCTACAAAATAATAGAATTATTGGAAAAAAAAGCCTCTGCGCCCGTGACGTTTACGCCAAAGGAAAAGTCAGAGGTTATGTTTTGCAAATAATATAAATCGGAATAAACACAAAAATAATGTATTTTGCTGACGTTTCGGAAAGTAATCTCTTTCCGTTTTCAAAGCTATTTTTTGAAGAACTCTTATTTTGCTGTGTATGTCAAATACACAGCTTTACGATTCTGTTTATGTTATTTCCATAGATACTTACTACTTACACAGAACATAGAACTGATGATATTTTTTAGATAATGTTGAGTTTGTTAAGTTCTTCTTTTAACATTGGTAGCCAGGTTGTACAAATATCTACAGAACAATTCGATACGCACTTATCTTCATTTAATAAGATTATTGCTGATTCTTTAATTTTTCTTTTTTTGGTATCTGTTTCTTTTGTTAAAATTTTTACCGAGTCCCAGTTTATTCTATGTCCGTTTTCCCAAGCATGTTCACAAATCTTTGATTTCTGAATTTCATTCTTTCTAATGTAGTTCCTGTGCTCATCCAACCCCACACTGAAAGGTCTGGATGACTCACCCACATAACATTTATCACATTCGCACGGGATATTGTAAATACAGTTTTTTGAATTCTGCTCCCTGTTTAAATGTTATGTGGGTGAGTCATCCAGACCTTTCAGTGTGAGGTTGGGTGAGCACAAGAATTACATTAGAAAGAATGAAATTCAGAAATCAAAGATTTGTGAACATGCTTGGGAAAACGGACATAGAATAAACTGGGACTCGGCAAAAATTTTAACAAACAGATACCAAAAAAAGAAAAATTAAAGAATCAGCAATAATCTTATTAAATGAAGATAAGTGCGTATCGAATTGTTCTGTAGATATTTGTACAACCTGGCTACCAATGTTAAAAGAAGAACTTAACAAACTCAACATTATCTAAAAAATATCATCAGTTCTATGCTCTGTGTAAGTAGTAAGTATCTATGGAAATAACATAAACAGAATCTTAAAGCTGTGTATTTGACATACACAGCAAAATAAGAGTTCTTCAAAAAATAGCTTTGAAAACGGAAAGAGATTACTTTCCGAAACGTCAGCAAAATACATTATTTTTGTGTTTATTCCGATTTATATTATTTGCAAAACATAACCTCTGACTTTTCCTTTGGCGTAAACGTCACGGGCGCAGAGGCTTTTTTTTCCAATAATTCTATTATTTTGTAGATTCGGTGATTTGTTTTGAAGAGGATAATAGTACATGTGGTAGAAAACCCAAATAATAGGAAAGAATACAAAACATTCAGTTTAAAAAGTAAAACGACAAACAAACATTGTGAAAATTAACAAACAAGGGATTACAAAAAAATTGGTTTTACAATAGGGGAAACAAAAACAAAATCATAGGAATATTATTTCTCTTATTAGCTGGCATTAGTGAGATCCCAGATTAAGTACTCATCAACAGAATAAAATATTTGAGTAGAAGCGATTTAACTTTCGGTTTGAAAAGATGAATAATATCTTTTTTTTAATATGAACAGGTAATTTATTAAATAATTTTATCTGCATTACTTTGGGACCTTTTGCAACGATGGATAAATAGTGAACTGGTATTCTTTGAAAAGTAATCTGCACGAGTGACGAAGAGGTTTAAAGGTCATTGTACATATAATTTTTTTTTAAGCTTAAACACTACGCTAAAACGAGAGATGCAATAACTTAAACAAGCCTGTACGTGTGCATAATAGTACAATTTTAAAGTGTGAATATTACATAAACGCGTAGATGCCATATGACAAAGCAATGAGTGGATAGTTTCCTATTAATAAAGTCTACATGGGTACTCCAATTTAGATGAGAGTCCATACAAACTCCAAGGAATTTCTCGCTATTGTTTTGTTTAACGCTGTGTTTATCAACTTTAACTAAGATGCTACAATCAAGTTTTTTAGTACCTACTGAAAAGTAATAAATCTGTTTTTACATTATTAAGCGCTAAACCGGTACTCACACAGTAGCTTTGTATAGATCTGATGGTGTTATTAGTTTTAAGGCTGAGTTCATTTGTGCTATTAGAATTAACCGCGACGGTGGAATCATCGGCAAAAAGTGATAAAAAGACATCTTCTATATGAAGCGCGGATATTCTTAATAAATAAAATAAATAATAAGGGCCCCAAAATACTCCCCTGCGGAACACCTGTGGAAACCTTAAGATAGCTGGACGAGATTTAATTACTGGCATTTCTTAAAACGACGAATTGTGTTCTTCGCGTTAAATAGGATTCTACAAAAAAGTTAAGGCTGGACCACGAATTCCCTAATTACTAAGTTTACCCAACAGTAACTTATGATCAACCGTGTCAAAGGCACACGTTAAATAAAAAAATAAACAAGCTGATTTAGATTTGTTTTCAAAACTGCCTAGTATGTAATTGCAGAGCGATAAACAGCATCTTTCGTTGACAAGACTTTCCGAAAACCAAACTGATAAGATGATAACAAATTTTGTCTAATTATAAAATCGTTTAATTTTACGCAATAGGCTTTTTCAAAGGTTTTAGAGAAAGCCGATAAGAGAGCAATGCCTCTATAGTTTGAGATAAGAGATTTATCATGTGAATTGGTAAAATTAAAGATTTTTTAAGACATCAGGAAAAATTCCCTCAGTAAAAGATAGGTTTACAAGAAAAGGTAAAGGGTCAACAATGAGTTCTGCTACTTTATTAAGAAGTGAACACGGTATATCGTCATAGCCAGATAAATTTTTATGGAAACAGATTTTATGATATCCAGCATTTCACTCGAACTGAATGGTAACAAAAAAATGGTGTTATGATTAAAAAATTGTTTATCATCTTTCACAATAGAAGGAATTTTATCAGTTAATGTTTTTATTGAGTCGATAAAAAAGTTATTGAAAGCCTCTGCAGCACTTTGCAGGTTGCTAATAACATTGCCATCGGAATCAACAAAGTTTTTAGGGAATTCCTGTTTGGCATTATTATTATTGATAATTTGCCACGCCGATTTTGATTTATTAGTCGAATAAAATTTTTTTAAATCGTAGTAGTATTTTTTAGCCTGTTAAATTTTAATACGATGATTTTTAAAAAATATATATCTTAAATAAATGTCATTATCACCCAATGTTTTATAGGATTTATACAAGTCCCTCAAAAATACTCCTTCATTTACAATGTCGTTGGTTATCCATGATTTATTGTTTGATCAGATAAATACGAATATATGATTTTTGGATGTAATAAAATTTTATCGATATTAGGAAAAATATTATCAATTATAGTTTTTGATTCACCCTGTATACGAGTAAAATCTGTAATACATTTATTCAAACTAAAACAACGCAATATATTACACATATTTTTTGCATTAGTATCCTCAACACAGTCATCAAAATTGAAATTGAAATCTCCAATCTCCACAAAGAAAAGTGGGATAGTTACTATTGAAAATAGAAATTAATAACTCCTCCAAGTTAGAAATAGAATAATCTGCGTCTAAAGGTCTGTCGGAGGGCGACCTATAGAAACAACCTACTGTGATAATATTGTCCTCTAAGATTATTTCAATTAAAGCATACTGAAATAATTTTTCAATTGTCTTAATACTATAGCCCTTTATCCTAAAATTTAGATAATTTTTTATAACAATTGCAACACCTCCTAATCTATGCTCTAATCTGCAGAAGAAATAAGTTAATTGATACGATTCTAGATTTATTGTGAGGATTTCCCTATCGTTATAATTAATTTCGGATAATCCGGAAAATCTAACCTTTTCAGTAGGAGTTCAAACTATTCTAGTTTATTTCGTAAGCTTCTTACATTTAAATGATTTTTAGGCTAGTAATATTTATATAGTTGGTAATGTGTGATAAAGTGGATGTATCAGGAGAAGTAAAACTGTTTGAACTTTTGTTATGGGTTTGTTGCTTCCGAGGCTGGTGCGTGGAAATTTCGTACCTTAGGAAAAGTAAAACGATTTACTGCTGCTCCTTCAGGACAGATTTCAGATCATATATATCTTTGACATGAATAATAGGGAAAGATACCATATAAGAACAAGTGTAATCATTTCTGTGCAGTTCTTTGCACTCAAATTTAATATGAGGTGCTGTTTCATACAGACATCCTTTTAAATTTTCAATTTTGGTACTGGGGTTTAACCCATAAACATGAAAGTAACCCATTTTAGGTACCGCACTAGCTTTTGTAGTGTTTTTGTTGGTCCCAATAACAGGCTTTCTGCGATTTGAATAAGATTTATTCCGGTCTGACTGTATACTGTTTGTAATCACTGATGGATTACTAGGTGCGGTAGAGTCATTTCTACTAAGCGGTTTATCACTAGGCGTTTTTGTAGAATTGCTTAGAACTTTTTCAGAGTAGGAAACTGTTTTAGAACTAGAACTAGGTTTTTGAAGAGTTGGTCTGTTAAGATTTATACTCATAGATGTCTCATTAGAACCGCTACTAGTCTTGTTTGGCATGGAATTGGCAGATGAAGTTATATTATTGATCTTGGCGATCTGATTTATGTTTTTATCTGATTTTAGGTAACTAATTAGTTTATCTTGAGTAACTAACCTTTTTTCCAAATGATCAATAGCCTGAATAAGTAATTTATTTTCTCCGTCCCAGAACTGGCACTGTAATTGATTCTTAACGCACTCGATTTTCGGACAATTTTCGTGAGTACGTGTATCACTGTTTATCAACAAGTTTTTGTTATCTTTCTCGATAGTAGAATTGGTAATGTAATTTTCAAAAAAATCACTAATCACCGCTTACCCTGTCAGGTATTTTCTTTAACACTAGGATGTTAATAATATCTGTTTTAGTTAATCTATTGAACTCGATAGAAACAACGTCTTCATTCGTCGCCATCTTAAAACTATTGATGATAATGATTGATAACTCTGAATATTTGCCTGTATTTCAAAAACATCCTCCCTCTATATGATGTATGACAGTTATCATACTCTTAAACAGTACCTCGTTTGCTGATTTTCTTCTGCAAGTGATATCTTTCTAGATATTTCTGCTGTACATAAAAATAATTGCAGATCAAAGGATAAAGTTATCTTATTCAAATTATAATATAAATGCTAAAAAGTACTGGTTAAATACTCGAAAATAAGAAACAACGGAAACCTTCGGGCACTGTTAAAGGGATAAGAGGTAGTTTCAAATAACCCAATAAAAGTATTGTGTGAACATTGAATTATTTAGAAAAATACATACGACTGGTCGCTTGTATGTTTATGCTAATGATAGTGCAATAGATAATAAAACTACACTTATATTTTGAAATTGGTACGTGTTGTTAAATAATAAATCCTATTAGATTCAGTTACAACGCGTGTTAGGTCACGTGCCGCCACTTATCCAAAGGCGTCATGTGTGTTAATTATTGTAGGCAAGGGAGTTTTTGATAGTACAATTGACCACAAGCTACAGATTATTATCATTGCAGCAGATTTTTATATTACTATAAAAATAGCTGATATAAGTAGCTTAAAGAAAAACCTATTGAAATGATTTTCATATGGGAGAATTGCAACCTAAAGAACTTGTTGTCAGCCGTTCATAATGCCGTTCTTGAAATTTTATTTTTGAATCTGAATAAATTCCCTTCAGTTCTTTAGAGAGTTAAAAAAAATGTTTTCTTCAAACGTCAAAAGGACATGACTTTGATAACAAGTTTTGTAAACTTAAACCTGTCATTTCCCTGACACTGCAACTGAGCGGAAGTAGAAATCACTCACTTCTACTTTCATCATTCTGAGCTGCGCGCGGTAAGTCTTTTATTGCCGCTGAGGAACGGCTCGAACGGCGAAATAACGAATTTATTTAATTCATATTTGACGTTTGAAGAATAGAATAACTTTTATGACTAGTAAAGTGACACAATTTTAAAAATGTTCATGGTCCCTTAAATATTGAACAACTGACACAAACATTCTTTCATGGAGATACCGTTCCGTGTAAACATGCGAACTTGACGGGCACATTGTAATTTTTACATAAAATCTTCAGTAGCACGAAAACAGCACTTTAAAAAAATTAACAAAAAGAGAAAAAATATCTCTAATTTTCCCGATCCATCAACATCAAAAATCAATAATTTCAATGCCAGTATGTCTAATAAGAAAACCTCGAAGCCGGAGCCGGAGCAGGAGCGGGAGCATGATCATGATCAGTGATCAAATTAGGAGTGGGTGTAATTAGAGTGGTGGGAGGTAATTAGGGGCGGAGCTTCGGGGGCGGACGTTAGAGGGCGGGGCTTAGGAGAAGTAGTGGGAAGCAATTAGCGTGGTGGATGGTATTTAGCGTGGTTTGGGGCAATTAGAGTGGTGTGGTAATTAGAGTGATGTGGGGCAATTAGAGTGGTGAAGTAATTAGAATGGTGGCAGGCAATTAGAGAGTAATTAAGGGTAATTTAGGTACAATTAAGGGTAATTGCAGTAAAGATAATGGTAATTAAAGCAATTGTATCCGCCCATCCGTCTGTCCGTTTGCCCACCTGTTCGTCTGTCCGACAGTCATTGCATTGTCCTATTGCACAATTATAATACCTGTGTACTTTTTTTACAATGACAACAAACATTCATTCTTAATTATATACTTAAAGTTACAAAATTATTTTATCTGCCTTATCTTTAGGGATATCTTGTACTGATTTATGAGATGAACAATTGCGATCTTGCCTATTCTTTGTGGCGGTCTACAATTGCGACAAAAAATATTTTACCTGCCTTATCTTTATGCCGATCAACAACTGCGATGCAAATTATTTTATCTAGCTGCAATGTTTAAGACTCCCCTCTGTTGTAACATATACAGCAATACCGACTTCAGCCGTCGTCAGAGAATCACATACTTCTTATATATCTCAATGTAGGCAATGATAGCGCTATCCTTAACATCTAGGACCACTATTAATTAATATTGCCTGGTTAGTAAAGATATCAAAGAATTCTTCAGGACGTTGTAAGAGAATGTTGATTGACGCTACCAAACACCTTTTTTTATATTGATATATGTTGTATGTAATGAAATAAATATGTGGTAAATAAAACTGGGAGGTGGTATATTTTATTTACTATACGATGTTTCATTGTAGTGGTAATGTTATTGGGAGCTGATTCTATATCCGGAATCTGGTTCCTTGGACCAGAAATGTTTATTGAGATATGACATAAAAACTGCAAGATACAGTATGTTTTCCAAGTCATGTTCCAAGTCATGCCAGTCTCCCAAGTCCCCTCGGCTGAATTTTAAGGATAGTTAAGGGTGATTAAAAGTAAAAAATAAGGATAATTAATAGTCTTTAAGGATGCAAGGTGTCGGGATATCCTTATTTGATGGGTGACGGTCATTTTTATTTTAGTGCAAACACTACAAAACTTTATCTTATGATATAAATCAAACCATAAGATACGCTTGACATAGATAAATGCAATCATAAGACAAATAAAATAGGATATTGAAATTCACTGCAATATTTCACTAAAAAATAACAATCCAATGCTCCTTTTCATAAAATAAATGCTCCCGCTCCTGCTCCGAGGTTCTCTCATTAGACATCTACTAATGCCAGCCTAAAATATCTTCCTAACATGAAAGTAGGTTTACTGTCATTGTGATAAATTGCGGTTAAATCGGCACACTCCTTTTAAAGACAGAGTGATTTGGCTTGCTTATCAAACTGTTTAATAGCAAATTCTTGTATTGAATGACGAGGCATCAGAAATTGGTAAAACATGATATGAAAACTTTATGGGTAAACCTTTTGAATCCCCAATATAAAGCCTTTATATTTTATCAACAATAATAAAAGGATTCATGACAAGCAAGCTGCACGATTTTTAATAGAATTATATGTCAAGATTTCAAACTATTTTGAATGCGAACTTTACGGAGCTGAAACAGTAAATCAATGATTTGTCAAAGTGAAAAGTATCGCTCAGTGTAAATTTAAAAGGAAAATGTTGATGGAAAGAGTCAATGGCAAATTTGAAATAGGTATGAAAACTGGTTCCATTCTAGATAGGCCCTACGAAAAAGAAACGACTAAAGGAGGAAATAGCTCTGAATAAAGACGCAGTACTCAAGGAAGCTGGAAGGAGTAAGATTCATAAGGAAAATGAGTTTCCTGCAAATAAAAAAAAAGCAGAAAATAAAGGTGAAAAACGGAAGTGTAAAGGTACATCAGGATTTTAAAAACTGTATTTAACAAATGATAAAAGGGGCACATAGCAGAATCTTGTAAGGGGTTTACAGAAAAAAATATTATACTGAAAGAAAGAAGATCCTACTGAAATGTTTAATCAGAGGAAAATCTGAATTATGTTAATGCTTCAATAACTGATGTATCCATGTTTTTAGAAATAGGTATAGGTCCAGAATTGTCTTATATGGCTTTAAACATTTATAAAAGAAATTTTTCAAAGCTAGAATTGGAAGCAATTATTGTTAAATTAAAAACATACCCGGAGGTCAGGTAATTAAACAAGTGGGTTAAATTACTGCTAATTTAAAAATAGTTGGGGTATCTAGAATATTATGTTCGTTTACTGTGGTTGAAGACGCCCAAAAAATGTTGCTGGGTAAAGACATTTTAAAAATGTTTAATTGAACGGTTAAAAATTCGAAAATTTCCTTAATTTATTGAAGTTTTGATAAAAATTTGTATCCGTATTTAATATTAAACCAATTGTTTAAAACCCATTCAGATTTATTTAAAAATAAATTAGGAGCTTATCATGCCGAACAAATTATGTTGAAGTTAAAAGGAAATATCAAGCCATTCCCCTTCACTTTTAAAGATAAAGTAGTGGAAGAATTACAGATTCGAAATAGAGGGCGCTATTGAAAAGGTGCCAAACTCATGTTGGCATACACCGCTTTTTCCAGTTATGAAGGCGAATCGTAAAGACATTCGACTTTGCGCGAATAATAGAATTACGATATATAAATTCTTGAAAGATGTTAATCATCCATTGCCGCGAATTGAGCAAATTTTTGTTGCTTTACAAGGTGGGGAAAACTTTCCCTGGTATCATCTTCTACAAGTGTTTCAATTTTTTCAAATTGAGAGTCTCGTAGATATGCATTCATACTTTTCTGTGTTTTTAATTGTTTTTATGTGTTACATCTGAACTATTGTGTGTTCATTATATTACAAAATAAATAATTTAATGTTTTTGTCTTTCTTGTTATTCAACGATGTTTTGTAAGTGTTGCATTTGGTGGTTTTATGTTTCCCCTTTCCGGTTTTATTTCTTATTTGACCCTTTTCCCCCGTTACTTTTATTAATTCTACGGTTTGTTGTAATGAATTGTATGGTAGTTGATGTTCCAGCTGATTTTTTTCTAATGCTGTACTTTCTGCCCTTTGTTAAAGCCATATAAATTCAGGTTAGTGTTTATTTAGATAAGATATTGTTCTCTTTAATTCGGTTAGGATAATTTCACTTATTAATATTTTAAGGACAATTATTATTGTTGATATCAAGAAAATACTTATTTAGTTATCCTATCCTATTTCCCTTACTCATAAATATAATCCTATTATATATTACAATACATAGCAGAAAATTTCTAATTTTATGGAAATCCAAGATCAATAAAAATGCCATTCGTATTCACCATGCCATTAATGTAAATCTATTACCTAATTTGGAATTTTAGTGCTACACGCAGTATTAAATCCACCCCTATTTGTGGGGATAATGACGGATTTAAACCTCAACTATTTGTCTACGAACCCACTGAGTTATAAGCCAGCACACTTGGCAAATATATTCATTGATTGAAAGATAGGTATTTACTATCTGCGTGCATAAAATATTCATAGAATACAATATAATTTTCTTGATAGTGCTGTCGATATTAATTGAATGTTCAAAGGGCGTCCTGTATGTATATGGTGACCTGTATAATTTGTGAATGGTATTCTAAAAAATGCAAATAAGCATGAAGATACTGCGTTGTAAAATAGCCGTTGTTAAACCTTTGTTCAAAAACGGTGATTTCATGAGGCTTACTAACTACAGGCCAATATCTATTTTGCCAACATTATCAACAATTATAGAAAATCCAGCTAGTACTATATTTAACTAAAAGAGAAATCCTCACAACAGCGCAATATGGATTCCAAAAACATCGTTGTACCTCTGATGCCGCATTTGCACTTATAGATAAAATAAATAACATTATAGAACAAAAAGAAGCAGTAAACATTATATTCTGCTTCCTGTCAAAGGCTTTTGACTGCGTAAATCACCAAATACTACTGGAGAAATTATATTTTTATGCCTTGAGGGAATTACTACATCAGTGGTTCAAGTCATATTTGACAGATCGTAGAATATATGTAGAAGTTACTGATAATTCATTGGACCACATGGAAAAAATGGTCTCTAATAAGCAAAAAGTAATCTGCGGAATACCGCAAGGTTCGGTGCTCGGACCACCTCTCTTCTTATTATACACTAATGACTTTAGTTAGTTTAGTTTCCTATCAATATACTTTTCTCTATTTGCCGATGATACGAGTATTATAGTAAATGATAAAAAAAACGATAACTTAATAAGTCACACAAAAGATACTATGAATAATGTAACAGATTTGTTTGCATCAAACAAATTATTAATAAACACAGAGAAAACTTATAATATTATCTTCCAACATCCAAGAAGACCATTACCATATCGTACAATTAAGATAACCTCAGGTGAAATATTAATCACAGAGCACATATAATTTTTAGGTATCCGAGTTAATCAAAATCTAGATAGGTCTAATCATATAGAAGAGCTAACTAAGAAATTATGTAAATCTGTGTATGCTATATTCGTAATAAGAAGAGGGCTGGGCCAAAATGCAGCTCTAAATGTCTATTTTGCTTACTGTCAAGGAATTGTGCAATACGGAATTGAATTTTGGGGTTCATCAACCCAAATTGATACAGTACTGTTAATTGCAAAAAAAATTGTTAACAAACTGAAACATGTAGATCTCGATTCAAGCAATTACAAATTTATACAGTAATTAATCTTTATATACAGAGTGATTCACATAAAACTCACCAGGCAGTTTTCGTAATAACGAAAAGTGGTATTCAATTTTTGTAAAGGCTATTCGTTACATATTTTTGGTTGCTGGTGTTATTTTGTTGTTCAAATGTTGTCAATGACAGTGGCGTCCGCGACGTCGCGACACCGGAAAGAAAATTTTCAATGACTGGAACTTTGAAAGTATAAAGTATAATATTATTAAAGTTTGTTTAGTTCCAAATACTTTTTGTAGCATACACTTGTCTATTAATACCAGTGATTTTCGAAATAAATCGAAATAATATAGTCATATAAGTTTTTTTTTAATAATTTGTTTTGACTTTTAAATAAAATATATACATATGTATTTATTTTTAAAGTAAATGTTAAAAATTGTTTCCTCCTTCATTGATACACATGATAAACCGTTTAATTATTTCTTCCCCAGTTACTTTCAACAAGGTATTTCTATTTACTGTGGCAACGCTCGGATATATTTTTTTGTACAGGTCTACCATATCATAGATTGGTTCAGTGTAAACTAAATTTTTTAGATGTCCCATAAGAAGAAATATAATGGAGTTAAGTCAGGTGATCGTGCTGGCCACCTGATTACTCCTTTAGTTCCTATCCATCTTCCAGGCTATGTTCGTTGCAAGTGTCTAACTGCTATTCTTAAATTATTTGCCTGTGCCCCGTCTTGATGAAACCAGATTATGTACCCATCATGAGGAATGTTTCTTAATAAATTTGGCAAGCTTTTATATAAAAAAAAGTTATATAATGTAACAAAATGATGGGTTTGATTTACTTTAAAGTTTATTTTCTACATTTTAGAACATTTTTTAAATAAAAGCTTTTTTTAAAAATATTTTTTTATATAACTTTATTTTCTACTTTTTAGTCTTTTGATATGCTGTAATCACCAGATATCGATTTTGAGACGGATCATAAACGGTAAAGTCGTCCGCCATCTTGAACTAAATTTTTGACTAGAAATTTGTAATCCGTGACCCCAAAAACCTCCAGATATCAAATTTGATCGATTTGGATCTAAGTGACAAAAATTGTCAGCCATATTAGTGCCGCCATTTTGAATTTCTGAGTTTTGATCAAGAATTCATGATTGGCGATCTCGAAATCCCCCAGATATCGATTTTGAGTCGAATCGGATTATAAACGATAAAGTCGTCCGCCATCTTGGAGTCACCATCTTGAACTAAATTTTTGACTAGAAATTCATAATCGGCGAACCCGAAAATTCTCAGATATCGATTTTGATCGATTTGGATCATAAATGACAAAAGTCGTGCGCCATATTGTCGCCGCCATTTTGAATTTATAAATTTTGACCAAGAATTCATAATTGGCAATATCGAAAACCCCCATATATTGATTTTGAATCGAATCGGATCATAAACGATAAAGTCGTCCGCCATCTTGAACTAAATTTTTTACTAGAAATTCGTAATCGGCGAACCCGAAAACCCTCAGATATCGATTTTGATCGATTTGGACCATAAATGACAAAAATCGTCCGCCATGTTGGCGCCGCCATTTTGAATATACAAATTTTGACCAAGAATTCATAATTGGCATCTCGAAAACCTCCAAATATCGGTGATGAGTCGAATTGGATCATAAACGATAAAGTCGTCCGCCATCTTGAAGCCGCCATCTTGTTTTTTCTTACATGAAAATGTTAAAATGTATTGTCACCGGACTTATACACGTATGCCAAATTTCAAAGCTCTAGCTTAATTAGAACTAATCGAAATTTTCATTGCAAGATTTAACCTAAACCAACTGACAAACAGTGCAAGTTTAATAAAAGCTTTTGAAAATATCCCGCTTCTGCCGAATCATAGTTATGAAACAAACAAAAAAGGGGTAGAACAAAATACTTTAATTTCTTTTAAAAAAACAAAATCTTTTTCACATCGATATACATTCTACAGTATGACAGAGTTTTATTCTACTGGATTCACAGCGGCATGAAAGTTTAGTGTATAGTACTCACCCTCTATAATTCTATTCTTTATTTTTCTTCTTTCCCTAATACCGTAAAGGTATTGTAAAGTTTATTGATTATGAACTTATTGCATTGATGTATAAAAGTTTTTTATATGTAAACCTTGTTTTGGGAAATAAATGTTATGGTTATATTATAGAAATCGCCAATACTAATAATAAATTAGAATAAAAAACGCTCCACTCAGAAAAAAGCTACAATGATATCAAGATGAGCAAATTTTATCCAAATATATATTAGTTTCACTGTGCCTCAAGTAAAATAATACTCGCTCCTCGTATTATTTTATTTTTATAGTATGAAATTAGTTTTTTCTCTATCTAAGAATAAGCTATTATGAAAATCAAGAAAAGTGTGGTGGTTGTTTTAAGGTAAAGATAGATCTGTTGTAATAATAATGTTGGGAGTTATTAAATCTCCATTATATTCACTCCCTTCATTATTATCATAATAGTTTAGTTGTGATGGTCACATTTCCCATGTGAGAACAGATTTTTAATACTGTGTAAAAATTCTTACACAAATATGATCATTGGCCATATGATCAGTCCTCCTATTAATTTAATACCACTACAACATCGATGGTGTCTGTAAATACAAATAGAACGCTTCCGCATAAACGACGCCACGCGTCCGCACGCGTCGTAATTCAGCCGTGGTGTGAATAACGAGCGTCGCGTGGCAGTTAGAGTGGTGAACATTTATTAGTGTTGTATCATTATATAATTAATAAAAAAATATCTGCATGGGGCAGCATTATACCTTATTTTTGTCTATTGCTTCTATAAATATTGCGATTTTTTTGAATATGAAACATGTTATTTACAGGGTGTTAAAGTTAATGAGTTCCCAATAAATTCTGTTTGTTGCATATAATTACATAAATGTTTTAAATGTTTAAATATTCAAATGTTTAAATGTTTTTTATACGCATTACATTATTATGTTATTTCCTATACAACATGTTAAATCGCGAATATGGCGAGATTCAACACAGTTGCTCTACCACCTAACCATTCCATGTGAAATACAAAAGAATGGAATGAAAGTATAGGAAATAATTAATAGTAGATAGTGTACAATATAAGTAGACCAAGCGTGATAAAAATGTCATATTTTTCTGTTTGCAGTAATCGCAATTAAAATGTCATATTTCTGTTTGTAACAAGAAATGACTTGACTTTTTTCTAGAACGAGTGTATACTGAGGGATGACTTGATGGAGGAGGGTACGTTGTTAAACATTTTAACAGCATTATAGGTAAAAGATCTCTGTAATTGGGCTGAACAATGCCAAGGAACCGTATACAGATCACGATCTCTAGTTGTACATTCGCGCCTGTCACATCCTTTTATGAACTTGTCAAATAGATACATTGGTGTTTTTAGTTTAGTGAGTTTGTAAACTAGACAAGCCATGTGAACCACAAGACGCTCTTTCAGATATTACCATTTAGAGTCCACAAATTTATTTGTGCTATGACCAAATTTTCTTATATTATAACAAAATCTTAAACAAGCGGTTTGAAGTCTCTGAAGACTTTCTTTATTCGTATTTAATATATCCAACCAATAAACTAAATCACCATAAGCCACATAACTCAGTATTAAAACATCACATAACCTCAATTTAACATCAGTACTCAGAATATCTTTATGAAAGTATAGTATTTTTAATTTGTAAAAGAATTTATTAGAAATGTGTTTTTGGAATCTAAGGTGTCAAGAATAATGCCCAAGTGTTTGCAATACTCACTGAAAGGTAGAATTTTACCGTTATAGAAAACCCAGGGTTATTTAAAATTAACTCCCTAGCTTACCGCACACAAGCATTTCAGTTTTAGCTTTATTTAGAATTAACCCATGAGCATGTGACACAGAAGAAATAGTATCTAAATCACGGTTAAGCTTATCAGCTGCCTGTCCAATATCTCGAACAGAAAAGTGATTAAGTATTTGATAGTCATCAGCATACTGAAGCGAGTCTGAAAATTGTAAATATTTGGAAAACCAGCAGTATAAATGGAAAATAATAACGGGCCTAATATACTACCCTGTGGAACACCTTTGGTAATATTGAGTATTTCAGAGTAAGTTCCATTTAAGTATACCTATTGTTGCCTATTAGTAAGATAGTCAGTAACATACTTAGCGGCAAATTAACAACTCCTCTCTTTCTGTAATCTAAGAGAACTAGGTACGTGTTTTTATCATTGTTTCTAGCTCTAAATAGATCATATGTAACATGCAACAGTGCTGTTGTAGTACTGTGGTTATCTCGGAAACCAAATTGAGTTAAGGACAGAATGTTATTGTTAATCAAAAAGGTAGAGTTGCAGATAAACAATTTTTTCTAAAATTTTTGAGGTAGTGGGCAGTATGCTGATAGGTCAAAAATCATTGGCTAGAGTAATACTGGCATTTTTAGGCACTAGAAGAACATAGGCAAACTTCCAATAAAATAGAAAAAGACCCAGATGTTAAACATTTCTTTATTAAGAAAGTAAGATGATTACTTAAATGAGGGAGAAGTAAGGATAACTTTTTGACATCAATTTCATCTGCACCCTTAGCGTTAGACTTAATAGAAGTAGAAATATTTTCAACCTCAACAACTGAAACCTCTAGAAAGTCAAATTCTTCAGTTATACCTGGAAATCTACTGTTTACATATTTATTAGTAACAAAGTCGTTATCGACAGTAGCTTGAGGAACACTATTAACAAAAAAATTATTAAAGTCATCCGGACTCCGGAGTAGCTATATCAACAACGGGATTAGTAACACTGGACTGGATATGTAAATATTGTAATAAAAGCCAGAATGTTTTAGGTTAGGCCAGATTTGTCAAAGAACTTGAAAGAGTGTAGAAGGATTATTTTTATTTAAAAAATCAACATTAAGGTCGCCTCCAAAATCAGGAAAAAATTCTATTATCTATTATTTTTGACATTATCAATACCCATCATTAAATTAGTATTAGGCGATCTATATAAGGTTCTTAAATACAGCTTCTTACCTTCAATTTTCAGACTAGTCCATGACTGTTCAATGGAGCTGTTATTTGGAACATTTAATATTTGAAATTTGATAGAAAATTTTAGGTAAAAAGCCACACCTCCTTTACCTATCCCTATCTTTACGCACTAGATTATAATTTTCGATATCTATCGATATCCTATCCTGTCATCCAACCAGGTTTGAGAAAGACCTATCACAGGAAAATCTTCATTTATAACCAAATTCCTAAACAAGTCGAAACCTGCGCAAACAGAACGACTATTAAAATGTGCAAAGCTGAAGTATATATTTTGCATATGAGATCACTAAGAGAGCTCCAATATCTTATTTCCAAATTATTATTATATATATAAATTATGAACAAAATCTCGAAAAAACTATGATACAGATACATTTAGATGTAATTAAATACAAAAAAGGAAAAATATAGATCCATAAAACATTTACAATAATTATGACAGAAAAACGAATTCCTGAATGGAAAGAGAAAGAATAGATATAAGAGCATTAACTTTAATTTATGATACTAGAAAAAACATGTAACAAGTAGATTTAGTAAAGAACTAACAGATGGATAAAAGAGGTAACAAAAAGTAAATCTGACACTAATCATTATAAGAAACATCAATACCAAATTAATATAAAGTGTATAATCGATAAAATTAATTATTGTACTTGATAACCACAATCACTTCCAAAATCCTGTACTTGCCTCAGCTATTTTTTGTTTTAGATAAAATGGTGAATGCGCCATTGTAACTGAATGTATTAGGCTAGAATAGGAGAGGATTAGAAAACAATAGATTAGGCAGCCGGGACGCAACTTAAGGTAGTTGCCCCAAACGAGTTTCTTCGTTTAGCTTTTTCTCGTACCATCTACCAAAATGTATTAGTGCGTGCCTCCCATATTTCAGTGATATTGTAGCATTTTATATTGTAGCATTTTAAAATACTACTGTGAAGTTTGTGAGGCCATGAGTAGGCAACTAGGTGTACCTAATGTTGCATTACTCATAAAACGACTAAATCAACCGATCGTAACAATTAATTTCATTTCACATTGTTTATTTCTTTAGTATCAATACATTTTTTAGCAGTAAGGGTTGTTTTCTCTTTTATGTAAATATATTTCGTCATTGGTTGGCAACAGGAAGTGTTCTGAGACAAAATTTAAGTTGGCAGCACTAGAAAGACGTCAGATTTCCGGGGAAAGATGGCTAATTTCTTGCCTCTTGCCGAGGTTCATAAGCGAAGGAAGCACGTTTCTCCTTTCGTTTGGCACAACTCAGTTTAGTTTTGGGCATTTTGTAAACCAAAATTCAGTATTTCTTTTGTGTGGAAGTTTGATCAGCTGTCGCATGAAAATTTTATTTCCGAGAGGCCTCCTGATTTTTTGATATTTTTTGTGAAATTTATGTGCCACTCTCTACTTATAATAGGGGTGAGTTTTACTTTTGTGTTTTATTAGGTTGTTCTGATACTTTTAAAACTTACAGAGTATTTGGGAGTGGCTATTTTTTGTATTAATCTACACTACGTTGAAGTAAATTTTTGTGATCTGCCAATGTACCAAGCCAGTGGAGCACTAACTATAAGAGTCAGGAACATCATAATAGCCTCCTCACTTGGTGGCATGAAGACGACCAGACCATGTCGTACCGCGGGGACATTCTAGCCATACGGTAGATTTAGAAATATCGCTCTTAGTGTGATAATATTAATATAGGTAGGTAAAATAATAACTAGTATAGTTACCTCTCCTGTAGATGTTCACTTGGACGCACGTGGATAGAACAGATTTTACAATTTAATTTACAAGGTACTATCGTACTCGAGAGAAAGTTTTCACTGCCGTATTGGAAAGCAAAATGAAGAAGTGCTGTGACCCAAGAAACTTATAGTGGTTATTTTCCACCAATTTCCGGTCAGGTTGAAATAAAATCTCCCAATTAACGGGGAAATAAAGTACCATTTTCTTGGCCTGAAATAATATGTTGACCACTCCTTAAAATAACTACTAAATTCGGCATGATGAATAGATAAGTAATGCATTTTTTAAATGCAAAATACTAATGGACGTTAATCAAGGAAAAACATTTTTTAAATTTTATGTTGGATACTATTAACCCTTTACAGTATTTGGCTATTTCACACATATTACTTTAGCGTGTCTGATTAAACGTTGGTGACATAAACATAGCATTTTTCTTAGTTGAGTTGGTAACATCTATTCTAGGTATTTTAATATTATCATGTATACACTAACAGCTGATGGCTGTGTAGAGCTAAAATGGAAGTAATTAGATTGAGTATAAACAAATAAATTGAAACGTAATATTTTTGGTTGCAAACTCCTCTATAAAATACTTATTTTACTATAAAGAACGTAACCAGACTGAAACCAACAGCTACTCTCCGGGTTATGTGCCTCGCCGAGCGCTGAATTACAAGTTAAAAGCCTGGCGTGTTAAGTGTAATAATTGCATATTACCATCAAGACCCATGTCACATGCCTACCTTGCACTGATGAGAGCCAACAGCTCGAAACTGCAGTCTGAAAGTAGTCTGTGACGACTGGCACGAGAGCTCCTTTAAGTGGGATCAGTCTTTCGGCTGGTGTTTGTTACAATCGAAGCATTAGCGTTTATTACACTTAACGCGACAGGCTTGTAACTTGTAATCCAGCGCTCGGCGGGGTACATAGCCCGAAGAGTAGCTGTTGGTTGCAGTCTGGTTACGTTCCTTATAGTAAAATAAGGATTTTATAGAGGAGTTTGCCACTAAAAATATTATGTTTTAATATTCCGCGCTCCAAAAGCACATTTGTAATAAATTGAAACTAATTTATATTATTTACGATAGCAAAATTATAAGTAATAACATTAATAACCATTAGAATTACTCCAGTCAATGAGTGCTCAAAAGAGGGGTGTAAAGTACATGGAACATGCGAGACTTTTTGACTTCAGGATTTCGTTAGGAGTAGTTAGTAGGTAAACATACTAAAAGTCCTCGTCCCTAGAAGGTGAGGTTATTGGATTTTCGATTATATCTCGGAAACAGTGGACTCTCGAAAAAACATGCTCTAGATAGAAATTAAAACTAATTAAATTTCCGATAAAATTGTTTCTATACATATTTGTCGAATTTCGTTTTCGGAATATACGTTATTGAATATCGATAATTTTCGAAAAAATCATTTTTATTTAACTCTTTTTGTCAAACATTTGCTTCTTGTGCCTCCCACGATCGAAACAAAAATTGTAGAGCATTAAATTTCCTACGTTGATATATTATACTTTTGCTACCAATCAAAAGTTATAGAATTTCTAACATATACTCTCAATTTCGATGTTCCTCTAAAAATTGAGTATGTTGACGCTACCATGATGATTAACAATAGAAATACGGTAGTCTAGAAACTAAAAGAAACGTACCAACAACTGAGTAATGACGTCAAATGCAACTCATGACATATGTGCCTCACTCGAAGAATATTGTGGCGTTTTGTTTTCATCAAGTGAGCAGCACAAGGATTTCGGAGAAGCTCACCAAAGTCGAGACGTAAGTGATATTGGCAAGCTTACACAATGGTTTGATAATCAACCCCCCCCCCCCCCTGAGGATCGAGAAAATCATGCCAATCGCGACAGCAATCATGGATGATAACACAGTCTTATGTCATGATGGTTACAATTGGTAAATGAACAATGACAAAAGTGAAAAAAATGGAAAATTTGCCATTCACAAATATCAAACTGACACGAAAAGATCGCGCACTTCCTCTTGCCTCAATGAATTCGACAATCAAGATTAGATTGACAATGAAAAAGTTGTCGGTCGTGGATTTATTCTTGCTTTTTCAGAGAATCTCCATTACTAAGAAATCGGACGAGGATTTGACGAATTATATGCAGCATGAATTGGCTCCCTAGGAAATGCAGAAAGTCAGTACTATACACACTATTTAAAGAAATTGATAAGGATGTTCATTTAACTACCTTTGAATTTGTTGTTGATGGGGGATTCCTAGTCCACAAAGTTTTTGGTAAAAAGAGACAACTGTATAAACCATTTGTGATGGTTATGTTAAATTTCTGAAGACCCATTATAGTGGGAGAGGTTGTGCAGTGGTTTTTGGTGGATACACTGACACATCACAGGGCCTCTATGCATTCATCGTGCGAAGCGAGAGCTCACATCACACGTATCTCACCCGACCGTCCTAGACTGTATTCGGTAAGTGCAGTGAATAGGTGGTGAACGTGAAGGGATTAAGCGAGATTAGCCGAATTTACAACCAATTAGGTTGGCGGAAAAGCATCAGCTGTTCAGTGCTCAGTTGTTGTCATTGTCATGTCACATGTCATTAATTAAATTAGGTAAAAGGTGGTAGAATAAATTTTTATTGGTCAAATATTCCGTAAGGATATACCCTCGTTATTGGTAATATATATTTTTAAAAATGTGACATAATAAACTAAAAAAGTAATTGTAATATTTGTTAAGAATTATATTATTATTACCTCGTTGGCGATGAGCAACTCCGCAATATCCATTCTGATTCACATATTTGACAACAATTTTTTTTGGCCGATGCAAACTGTCATAAAAGTATGGTTAGGATCGTTTGTCTCCTGGGGAACTGGCGGATTCCCTCACGATTTACCAGTAGAAGTAAGTTCACGCATTTTTTGCACGATGTGATCACTTCCGTAGTTACAGAATAGACATTTATACATTTTCAAGTAAACTCCGCCCAGTTCTCACGGGAATGTGTTTTTACGCTTTTACAGAATAGAGGCAGAGCACAAAAGCAGCTGAACAGAGTCGACGATATCGGCTCAGGAGATGTGTGAACATCAATGTCAGTTTGGAAAGTGAGATGAAATTCTAACAAGAGGATTTCCTTTCTAACTTTCTTAATGAGAATCAGGTGATAGACCTGTTGATGTTGCAATTGCAAAAATACACTCCAAGCTTTAGGTGAAGCTGACGTTGATATTGTGAAGACAGCTATCAACAGATCGCAAAATTCCTAAGTAGCTGTTATTGGAGAGAACGTCAACTTGGCTGTTCTCTTGGTAGCCAAAACCTCAACTGATCGTGACATTCTGCTGAAAAACATGGAAGAGAAGAGGTCAAGACTATTGTATATTCCTCACAACAGCTGCAGCAGGAGTTGAAAATGAAGGACATGCCCATTTGTTATCTTATATGCATTCACGGGCTGTGACTCAGCATCCGCAGCATATCCCAAGAGTAAAGTGGGTTTTGTCAAAATGTACCAGAAGCCCAAAATCATACAACGTGCAGCTGAGGTATTTGCCAGCGGTTGTTCTTCCCCTGACTCCACTGATATAGCTGGGATCATAAATACTCTCATGGTATGGCCCTCTAGCCACAGAAAAATCCATCAACGAGTTCCGCTACAAATCATTTGTCAATGTACCTGCAAACATGAAATCTGATCTCTCAACTGTCCCTCCAACTGAAGGAGCTGTTAAGCAGCATGCATTCCGGACGTACCATCAAGAACACCTGTGGTTATGGGAGAAACCTAATGGTGGGGCGCCGAATTGAGATTGGGAGAGGAGAAATGACCAACTAATTCCAAAACTGTCAGAGTTGGATGCTGCTCCTGACGAAATCTTGAAGATGATTTTTTACCGATGCATGAAAGGATGTGGCAGTTGTGGTAATAGAAAAGTATCGTTAAACTGCTCTCTCATGCCCGAATTGCAAGAACAGTTGCAACAACAGAGTAGGAATATTAATTCAGGGAGACTGCTAAATTTGGCTTATTAACGAATAAAATTAATTCAATGACATTTTTGACATTTTTATGACAGTTGTACATATTAATTTGAAAACGTCTCAATCCGACATAATAATAAAATAAAGTAACTTTATTTTACTAACACAATAAAGAGGTACTTTATAGCCTCAAAACTATATAAAAAATAGTCCTTTATAACGTGGTCGGACATAATAGCTATTTATGTATCAAGTCCATAATACATAATTCAATGGCATTATTGACATTTCTATGACAGTTGTACATATTAATTTGAAAACGTCCAAATCCTACATAATAGTAAAATAAAGCAAATTTATTTTACTAGTACAATAAAGAGGTACTTTATAGCCGCAAAACTATATCATAAACGGTCCTTCATAACATGGTCGGACATAAAGCTATTATCATCAGCTTCCAAAATAACTTTATCAATTTGTTCTATGCTTAAAATTTCAGATTTTTAAAGATGGGTACTGACTTTACTTTACCCGTACAAACAAGATCCGGCGATTGTCGGTCTTTGTAAAAGTACAAAGGGTTTTCGTGTGGACGGTTATTTGCATTTATTATGCTAATTTTCATGAAAACTACGTAAATTAAAATGGAATGGAGCAATAAATGAGCGCTGTAATTGATAGTTGAATATGAACGATTCCCTATTTTATGGAATCCAAAACATCCTTTGCATTTTAGTAGAAATAAGAAAGTTGATGCTTGGGATACGATAGCTAAAAATCTAAATATTAGTGTTCTGGATGTGAAACAAAAAATGAATGGAATATTGCAAACTCGTGTAGGAATCTCCGGTAGCTAAGAAACGCAGTGTAATGGGTAAACGTTCTTGCACACTAATAATTTTTCTAAATTTTGTATCCACTCTACCAATCTTGGGACCTATTGCATTTATTAGAAATTCAAAATCTTTTGATGACATGCGAATAAAATTTTGATAGTTTGCCTGTAGCCTCATGTCGCGTAATAAATTACATCCACTGCATGACTGCCGCCTTTGATATAATTTTGTCACCCACCATCGTTTAGGCTTTTTTTCTCTGCCTCTGCTTCCAATATTAAACAGGCGGCACTTTACGACATTTCCACAAAAACACTGGAACGACAATTTATGCACAAAAATTTAAATCAAGAAAACCATTTTCGTAAACGAATATATTTGCACGTCTGCGTATTGTGCGAGTACATTTTTCGTGCGAGAAAGAATGCACAAATCAGTACCCACCTTTAGGTTTATAACCAATACTCTTTTTTTTCAAAAATGTAATTACTTTATTATATTTCGAAATATCAACATTTTTATTGATAGAAATTGTACTTTTAAGCATGGAATATTGGCTCCAGAGACTTGAAGTTTTCCGCAAAATAAACCAGCATTACATCTTTCGTAATTGTTTGAATTTTTTTCTCATGACACCGTTTGAAATTGATTATAAATCTGTACATAGTGTTCTTTGGACTTCTTAGACAACAAATTATATGTAGCTGCTTTTGCTTATTCGATGATATAATTTGAAATTGGTATATTTTCAAAATCCCTGTCATCACTATGTATTTTGAAATAACTATTATCTGACAGTTTTAAGCGTTATTATTTTGTTACCCTAGCAATACGACTTTTAGCGTCGAGCACGAATGTGATTAATGTGATTCATAGTAAAATATAACCTGCAAATTGACATTGACGTTTAGATGACCTGTCACTTTACAGTACTAGTACCCGTAATAGCCACCTTTCGGAGCTAGTACGCTACTTTCGGTACAAAAAATCGTACCGAAAGTACATACTTTTGGGACGATTGAAGAAAAAATATATACCTTAATAATGGACTAATCCTATGTACATTCCGTGCAAAAAAAAGCGTACAACTCTGGAGAGTGATTTTAAGGTTTTTTTAGCTATTTTTAGGCCAAGGCAGTGTCTCGACATTATTATTTAGAAACCACTGTGTAATAATATTTGCTGTATGAACAGGGCAGTTGTCATGTTGAAAAATAAAGTTATTTCCAGGGTACAAATGAGTCACTGATGGCAACATTACATTTTTCAAAATATTTTCATAGCTTTCTCTTCTGAATGAACCCGTTCCTCTGAAACTTATCCATGCCCAGACATTCCCACTACTCTGTATTGAATGGACATAGGCTTCGTCAAATCGTGAGTTTCTAGGTCTGTAAACACGAATGTGACCATTGCTTTTGAATTGAAACACTTTTTCATCGCTAAACACGATATTCTGCCAAAATTCTTCACGATAGATGTAATTTAAAGCGCGTTTGCTTAGTCTGCAAAGTAATGGAAGGTTTTCTTGCCGTTGTATGATTTTGTAAATCAGATTTTTTTCATTCTTCAACAAGCAGTCGATCGTGATCCAGGGAAATTTGTAACAGCTACAGCATAGCATGTATGACGCTTGCAAACGGATTTTCCCTTATATGATTTATAAGAGCAATATCATCATCTGCATAGGAAACTGATTTTCGTCCAGATCCTACCTTTCTTCTCCTTCTCCGCAACCATTCTTATTGACCAAACCTTCTTCTAACATAACTATAAATCGAGTTTTCATAACTTCGGTTAAATGTTGAGTCATTTTTTAAATGACAAACAATGACAGGACCTATTTTTGACATTTGCAGATATTCATTGACATCTAAGATTTAAACAATTAGAAAATAGTTGCTATGGAAATGAAGCCTGACATATTTCTTCTTTTTTGTACAGAATAGTACATAAGCTATACCCAGATTATTAATTTTGTGGAAATTCTGAAGCTACATTTTAAACCAATAATTAGCAGATACAGAATCATTGATGTATTCTAAAGTAAACAAAAGCATCCGACACAAAAGCTGAAGAGACTGTTACTAATAAACATGAAAAGTTCTAGTCTGTAAATTATTTATGCTAAATAGCATGAAGTATGCAGGCATTAATCACATCACATATACATAAAAATAACGCCTTTCGAGCCCTGAAGGGTTGAGTTTTGTATCCCCTCGCTCATTATTCACGGTCTAACCGTATAGAATATAGATTGCCTACGCAATCCCTTATTCTGTCTGTACGTGTATGTTACTACATGTATGTACGGCTTTTACGCTCATTACATCGGTAAGCTTTTAAATCTTTAGACAAGCATAAATAGAGCCAAGATAATAATAGCTGCTTTAAAAAGCAGTGATTAAAATTGCATAACACATTCTAAACATATTTACTATAAGTACCTACGTAATACGTAAACTAGTAGATATAATAAATTTTAAATATTGTTCTAAATAAATTATTACACAAGTGGTGACTGGGTCTTGAAACTTTTCTAGTGTTAAAACACAACGAAATCCATGTACTATTTTCAACATAATGTATGCTGAATATAAACCAGATTTATTCAGATGTTTGTTGTTATTTCGGTTATTGTTGCGGACAGAGATTTTAAACGCCGTAGTCTAATGCGCCTTTTAGTCGAGGAAATAAAGCACTGAACCTCCGAAATTTGCACAGTAAGACGCATTTTAATGCGGTTTTTTGCATTCGATTCGTGAGAGCATCAGGAAATTTTGTGAACTAATCTGATGAATAGCAAATGAAAAATTGCATGTTTGCATTGTAAAAATGCATTGTTCAAAGTGCATTTAGAATAATTAATTTGCAACTCGGTAAAAATTGATTGAAATGAGTCCAAATTTGTTACTCGGAGGTTTTCGGGGTCGCTGAACACGAGTATCATGGCGGCAACGACATCCGAGGTACCTGGAGCCCAGGGTGGATACTATCTACCTCATCTCCTGGAATTTCATGCGAATTTGTAATATATTTAGTTGAAACTCATTACTCGGGGGTTTTCGGGGTCGCTGAACACGAATATCACGGCGGCAATGGCCTCCGATGTACCTGAAGCCCAAGGTGGACCTCATCTCCTGGAATTAAAAAGAATTTCTGAAAACTCCAGTTGTGTTTGTAATGTTTTATTGTTTAAAAAAATAACACAAACTTATACAATGAAAAACATTTATTGTTTAATTACACATTGAAGTTTTCTTCTTAATTCTCTTCGTCTGCAACTCCAATTCCAACCGATAATTGTTCTTCTTCTAAATAATGTTCTACATTAGAACAATTGCAGCCAGCACAATTATTGCAAGCAACATTGAGATTAATCCATGCTTTTTGCATCCACATGAATTACCGCAATCTGTCTTACAACTGCAGAAAATTATATTCATAATATTTGGTGGACCAGGGGGCTTAGTCATCTTTATAGGAATTAATGTATTTTCTTTAAGTTCCCAACCGCAATTTGTTGTAAAACAACGTCTCCGTGTAACCAATTCTGCAATCTTTAAATGCTGCGTGATAGCATCAACTGTAGGCAAAATTTTACTAATCATGACTTTTTTATTTTTGGAAATGGCCATCATACACATCCTGAATCTATAACTTTCAACCATATCAATGATACTCGGCTTATACCGATCAGGTACGTTTGGCTTTCTGAAGGACATTGGAGCATTATACATAGCTAGTAGTAGTTGACAGCCGTCTTCAATTACGTCTTCGATGGATAAATCAACTTCTTTGAATTTTCTTGCATGTATGGCAAGATCAGGATTAATTTGAAGTCTTAAAAAATTTGACTTTCCCTTGATAGAAAGTGGCCGATACAGTATCACAGCCCGTAAAAGCATGCAGAAAGAGAGTATTTTCCACAACAGATGGAAGGTGATCCAAACTTTTCGAAGAATATAATTCTTCAGCTTTATTTCGTCGAGCCGGTTTAAAAACGAAAACTTCAGTCGCTTGGAGTAAGGGCAGCGACTAGCACAAGGACGTCAGTGTCTTCTGTAACAACAACCACTTTTTTATTAATATTCTCTGCTATTTGTAATACTGTAGTAACTATTGTTCTATCTGCATCAACTACACATTGGATGGAATTAATTCCTACTTCAGTTAATTTGTTTCGTAACATTTTAATAATATTAATTGTGTTCCTTATATTGAGCAAAACATTTTCTTGATTAACTTTCAATGGCATATTTTCATTGAAATGAACATCAGCTGAGGCTTTTTGTTTTGCACGTCGACTTCTTTCTGTTGCTTTCGTTGTTATACTTTCATAACCATCAAAAACCATAGTGCAGTTTCTGTCATAATTATTTTGAATGTATTTTATATAATTATCTATTATGGATGAAAAAAGCTGATTCCAGGAGATGAGGTCCACCCTGGGCTCCAGGTACCTCGGAGAACGTTGCCTCCGTGATATTCGTGTTCAGCGACTCCGAAAACCCCCGAGTAACGAATGTCAACTAAGTATATAACAAATTTACAAGAAGTTCCAGGAGATGAGGTCCACCGTGGGCTCCAGGCACCTCGGAGGCCGTTACCGCCGTGATATTCGTGTTCAGCGAGTAACGAATTTGGACTCATTTCAATCAATTTTTACCGAGTTGCAAATCAATTATTCTAAATGTACTTTGAACAATGCATTTTTACAATGCAAATATGCAATTTTTCATTTGCTATTCATCAGATTTGTCCACAAAATTTCCTGATGCTCTCACGAATCGAATGCAAAAAACCGCATTAAAATCCATCTTGCTGCGGAAATTTCGGAGGTTGAGCCGTTTTTAGTGCTTTATTTCCTCGACTATTTAGATAAATTTGGCTTGTAATTTTTTCAGTTGTGCATTTCCGCTTTCAGAGTTATACTTCTTGTGGATATTATGTTTCCTCAGTTTCTGATTCCTGTAGTATACATATCATTACGACTTCTTTATGGTATTTCTTTTTCCTTGTTGTTCTTTGTCAGTGTATTTGTTACTTTCCTAGTTTGTTCGTGATCCTGCAATTATTGTTATCCACATGTAGCATGGCCATGGCCTTCCCATTTTCGATTAGTTGTTGTTCGATACTAGCGCCCTCTCTTCGTTAGATGTTGGGTGTCTTCTTTGGATCACTTCACTTTTATTATTTTTTTATTTTTATCTCCTTTTTTGTAGTTTTTCCTCGTATTAATGTTGATGTTTTCTGTCGCTTCTAGTCTTACTTTTAAGAAGCAGATTTTTATTATCTCGTTTATTAGGGAAGGTGTTGATTATAGTCTTATGATTGACAGTATCAAATACCTTCTGGAGATCTGTCGTGACTATGTAGTTTCTTTCTTTCTCTCCATATTTCTTCCATTATTAGTCGAGTAAAAATAGCCTAAAATAAGGCGATAGAGAAAATCTCACATGGAGCAACGCGACATAGAAAAATAAGTTTGTTTTGGTGAAACTAAGAATACCCTGAGTTTTCTACTTCAAGTAGGTGGGGAACTCTTTTTTGTCGCGGAAAAGAGGTAAATTAGTTATTTTTAAGGGTAATTTTTCAGTTTTAATTTAATTCGGACCCTTTAAATGTTAGTTAAGAAACTAGAACGGTACCCTTTTATTGTAGATGTCCAAGGGACCTTCAGTCCATATTTCGTGAAAATCGGTTCACCGTCTTCCAAGATATGTTTATAAATATGCTGAAAAACGTAAAAAATTTAATTATAGCTAACTTAGCCAAAATTGAACCGAATTTGATGACATTTTAGAAAAAAGTAACCTGTATAACCAAGAAGTAGCCTGCCAAATTTTAGTAAAAAATATCCAATAGTTTGGCCGCAATTCCATTTTAAATCCAAACTCCACAAAATTTTCAAAACGTTCCCCAATTTGTCATTTTTGGTATACAGGGTGTTATTTAAGTACGTGACCAAACTTCAAGGGGTAATTCCTTGAGCGATTCTAAGACGAAAAGTTTATATAGACATAGGTCATAGGTGGTAATGCTTCGTTCTTAAGATACAGGGTGTCAAACTTTCTTTAAAAAATCTTTTTTCCTAAAAATGTTAATAATCCTATAGCCGATTTTGTTGAAATTTGGCAGTGTTATTTATGGTTGAAATGAACTAATTTTGCCCTAAGTAGATTAAAATTACTAAGTCCAGTGGCGTCCAAGGGGGCACCTCAATTTTTGACAAAAAAATGTGCGCCACTGATTTTATTTAAACTGTTATAATTTTTATCGCACTAAGCAACTAAAAATAAAACTCTTGTCTCTCGAATTTTTATCATATCTTGTCCCATGCGGTTATAGAAAACAATTATCAACAACAGTGTTTGGGTTGGTATTGTATGTGATTATCTCATTGGACCTAATTTTTTACCCCCGAGATTAAATGGTCAAGGGTATCGTCATTTTTTGGAATTTGCGTTACCTGAACTATTAGAAAATGTCCCACTGGCAGAAAGAGGAACAATGTGATTCATGCACGATGGGGCCCCACCTCACTTTAGCATAGTAGCACGTCAATTTCTGGATGAAACTTATGGAGAAAACTGGATCGCTCGCGCGGGTTCACAGTCATGACCACCTAGGTCGCCGGATTTAAATCCGTTAGATTTTTTCCTTTGGGGGCATTTAAAAACCCTCGTTTATAGAACTCCGATCAACACTAGAGAAGAATTAATCCAACGGATACGGGATTCCTGTAATCAGATAAGATATACGCCGGAAATATTTCAACATGTCCGGCAATCGATGTTAAGACGAGCTAATGCTTGCATTCAAGTCGAAGGAGGACATTTTCAGCAACTATTGTAAGTTTTGTGTTACTTATTGTTAAATGTTTTTTTAATAAAAAAAATTGCGTACCATTTGGTCAAGTGTGGTTTTAATACTTAATAAAACAAAAATTTTTTTTTAGCTAGTATTAATTTTTATAACAATTTCTAAGACTAGAATAGCCTATTGATATGGAAACAAATAACAGGTACTTTCTGATAATTGGTAGTTTTAGTTCCTTATTATGTTGTCCCAGGGACATGTAATAAAGTGATTTTAATTTTTTTCTCGAAAACGAAGCGATACGATAAAAATTCAAAAGACAAAAAAGTTTTGTTTTTAGTAGCTTAATGCGATAAAAATTATAACAGTTTTAATAAAAACAATGACGCACATTTTTTTTGTCAAAAATAGGTTAAGGTGCCCCCCTGGACGCCACTGGACTTAGTAATTTTAATCTACTTATTAGTCCCTTTCTACTATAAATAACACTGTCAAATTTCAACAAAATCGGCTAAACGATTATTAACATTTTTAGGAAAAAAAAGATTTTGTAAAGAAAGTTTGACACGAAGCATTACCGGACCTATGTTTATAGAAACTTTCGTCTTAGAATCGCTCAAAGAATTACCTCTTGAAGTTTGACCGCGTACTTAAATAACACCCTGTATACAAGTGCGCGGCGATATCCAATCATATTCGAATTATACGTATGCGCACAAGTATACGTGTAATTATTCATTATGAAAATTTCAATATCAGAAGTGATTGTGAGCAGATTTTATATATTTAGATTTAAAAAATCTCTCGAAGGTAAGACATAATTTTTTTTCAAAAATTCACTTGATTTTTTTATTAAAGTTTTTACGTATATTTATTATTATTTTATTTTATTCATGTTTTCTTTTTCTAGTAGTTGTAATAAATGTGTTACTACAAGAAGTGTCTCCTTCCGAATCGGTAACTGGAGTTTGTAAAAAGTTTAATAAAAATCAAGTGAATTTTCGAAACAAAAAATTTTATTTTACCTTCTTGAGTTTTTTTATCTAATTTTTATAATGAATAATTAAACGTATACTTGTGCGCGCATACGTATAATACCGAAAATTACGGGAAATCGCCGCACGCATGTATGTACCAAAAATGACAAAAAAATCGGCTAAATTAGAAAAAAGTAATTTTTTAGTTACATCACGTGAAACTACATAAAAATACCTTCATTTTGGTATAAAAAAAAATTCGTCTAGTTTTGACCAAGTTATCTGTAATTCAATATTTTACGTGTTTTCAGCATATTTTCACCGATTTTCACGAAATTTGAACTAAAGGTTCCTTGAACATTTACAATAAAAGGGTACCGTACCCGTTTCTTAACTAGCATTTTGAAGGGTCCAAAATAAATTAAAACTTAAAAACCACCCTTAAACATGACCAATTTACCCCTTTTCCGCGAAAAAAAAAGGTTCCCCACCTACTCGAAGCAGAAAACTCGAGTATTCTTAGTTTCACCAAAACAAACTTATTTTTCTATGTGGCGTCGCTCCATGTAAAATTTTCTCTACAAATCTATATTTACTCCACTAACGTCTACGTCTTGCGGTTTCCCGATGCGTTTCTCTAGTTGCTCGAACAGAAATTGTGCATAATATTTGTATCTTACGATACCTACAGAGCGTCATTTTTCTGTGATTATCTATAATTTGTGGCCAGTTGATTTTAGGGACGCGTATTTGTATGCTTTCTTACATTCCGTAGGTAGAGGTGTGAAGTCCATCCATTTTCTGGTGGCAATTTCTATGGTTTGTTTCTTTAGTCTTTCCGACCCGTGGTGCATTAATTTCTTGTTTATTTTGTACATACCAGGTGCAGTACTTCTTCTAGCTAACCAGTATTTCTAGTAGTTGGTCCCTTGCGAAGGTTTGTACAGGGACCAGTAGCCCGTACTTGTGTATTAACACAACCACAAAATGAACAGAATTATCTGTTCGTTTTTCTTTCTGTTCCCTTCCTCCACTAGTTTTCTGGTCAAATATTGCAATTGTAAGTATCTTCTTGTGTACGTATTGTTATTTCTTTTATATGTTTTCCGATATCCGAAGATCGCTTTATTTTCTAATGCGAAGGTTTCTATGTTTTTGAAGAATAGTTTTCTTACATTATTTTTCTTCATGGAAAAAAATTAAATAGCCAGTAAAATTCAGTATTCTGTTCGTGAAGTAAAAAATCATCGCATGTAATATAAAATATGTTCTTATTAGTAGTCTAAAATAATATATTATTTAAAACGCATCCTCGACACACTGGTCCAGAGATTACCGCCATATTTACATTCCTTTCTGTCTTCCCTTCCTTCTCTCATTTCACAATTTGCAAGTCTGTCTTAGTTTATACACTTTTCTTTATACTAGTATTATTTCTAACTGCATTTACACAGCAGATGTTGCTACCTGATCCTTTATTACGGTTCTTGGCCGAGTTTTACACTGATATCTGGCTCTCTTATCGCTCGTTTGGGAAACATTACTGACAAACAATATTTAAATCGTTGACAGGCAATTTTTAATTGATTTTTCTTTTAAATTTCACTATATTTTGAGTATTTTTTTTTAGATGTGCTCCAGTTATGCTATGGTGCTTCCATACATTAGTGGGTGATTGCACGTAGATGGCTTAATGAAAAATTTTACAAACAAATGGACAGGACGAAATAGCCCTCTGATTCATTGGCTGCCACGTTCGCCAGATCTAACGCCTTTAGATTTTTTGTGGGGAATTTTAAAAGAAAAAGTTTACCGCATGCGACCACAAAATGTTGACGAATTAAGAGAAAGAATTGAAGGAGAGTGCAGGGAAATAACATCACAACAATTAATGAGAACCCGTCAAAATTTGAAACGGTGCTATGAAAATGCATGAGGTGTGAAGGAGGTTATATTGAGGACACAAAAATTTGAGATACTTTGTTAGATTTTTGTGTTATTCCATCTGTTTGTTGGCATTTGTTTATGTTATTTACTCATTTTTAAATTTGTGTTGACTGTTGTATCATTTGGTGTTGTTTATGTTATTAGAAACACCAATTTTTCAACTTTTGTTTCATTAGATCATAACAGACTTTTATACAGGTACAGTCGAAAATAGAAAAACTTCCAAATTTGACCATTGAGTAACAAACACCCTATATGAGGTATCGACCCAAAATATTGCATAAGGCTATTTGAGATAACTGCGAATCGAATACGCTAGCCACTTTTCCAATAAAAAATGCCTAATAGTCGATCTTGAAATTTAGACCCATTTAGGGGACCTTAATAGGCATTGAAAACGTGAAAATGAAATTTCTTTCATAAATGTTGAAATAGATCTCATAGAGTACTATGTCGGGCAGCGCGTTCCAAAATAACAGGGTGTTGCGGTATTAAATCACACACACTGTATATTCGCTTTGTATGACTGGTGGTCGAGAGGTGAGCGTACTTGCCTTTCATCCAAAAGTTCCGGGTTCGATCCCCGGTCGTGGCAGTGGAAAATACTGTGAGAGGGATTTTTTCACTATACACGGATATTGGGTGTGTGTCCTTTGTCTCTAAATGTGTAGCCCCCTCCCACACAAGGCTCTTCTAGAGCCTTCCGGGATAAAGGGGGTCGTAATTACCTGTGGTGTTATTATTATTATTATCATTATTATTATTATTACTTAAAGTGAGAATATCCAAGGGAGAGAGGTCTGATAGGGAAATATTTGCTGTTTTTGACCATAACTTCTTATTTTGAAAACAAACGGTAAGACTATTTAAGTGGAACTATAGCAAGAGTAGTATTATAAATTTTCACTCAATAATTTCACAAACATATGCGATATAGGGGGCGAGCGTAGGTGCGTCTTTACTATGCACATACTTCGGTATGCGATGTAAAGCAACGACAGGCGCAGTTAGTACTTGGATGGTGACCATTCCAACGGAAACCGCGTTCTCGTCTCACACATCTTCCAGCGGCTTGTATATCAGTGTATGCGCGGAAGCTATACAACCTTATGCGAGGGTTGTATAGGAGATATACCATCCTTCGGAGGGGATGTAAAGCCGTCGGTCCCTTGTCTATTAAATGTTAGGCAAGTAAAAGATCCCTACTCTTCTTAAGGGAAGAGGTTCGGCAAAATTCCTGGTTGGGGGTAGCTCGTCTACAGGCGTCGGTGTTAGGCCTCGGTAGCGGAAATAGGCCGACGTTAAATAAATGTATAAAAAAAATAAAAATATGCGATATAGTTAGATTTAAATTTACGAAATACGAAAATTGACAAAATTTTAAAAAAAAAATCTAACTATTTTGCAAACAACTGAAATTATTGAGTGAAAGTTCATATCACTACATCTGTCATAGTACTACTTAGGTAGTCATATACTTTTTTTAACAATATTATATATATTTAAAAAAAGTTGTGGTCAAAAATAACAAATATTTCCTTATGGATATGCCCACCTTAATAAGAAAATATATAAAATACTTGTTTCTTTCAAATAAAATCTGCATTTTGTGAGTTGGTAGCTTTGTGCTTTTTGAAGACTATCAAATAACAACATTGGTATGCAAAATAATGTTTATTTCGTCACAAAATAAAAGAACACAAAATCACACTGAATATAATCGGCCACTAAGTTTCTTGTGGGTACAAAATGTCTTTCTCACAATTCTTTAATGATTTTGCCCATTGTCGCATCTAGCAATTTACACAATAATATTTTTCATCAACCCCATCACCAAATCATATCAATTAGATACTATATTGCTACTTGAACTTAAAGTTGCCTCAGGATAGCAAATTTGTAGGGCAAATGTTCATGAACTCCGGTTAATCGCACATCTCGAGAATAGCTACCTTGGACGTCTTCGATAAAGTCGTTGGACCTAATAATAATTTGTTTAGTAAAACATTAGTATTTGGTAGAACCACACATGGAACGAATTAAATTTTGCTTGTAATTTTTTCCCAAATTGTTTCAGTCATCTTTCATCTTGAATGGCATCAGTTAGCTCCACTCTATTTCTGGGCCTAAATTCGTATTTTTTGTAAATCTGCTTCATTTAAAACACGGTAAAGATTGAATGCACAGCACATAATCCAGGACAATTAGCAATCTTGACTGTTATTTACTGGGTAACATATCGGCCTTATGACGTTAATAACTATAACAAGCCAAAAAAATTTAACTTCTTAATAATGAGAATAATCCCATCCGTTTAGTTTCTAGACAAATCTGTACATTAAAAAGTTGAAAGCAGTCTGGTTTTTCTAATTATGGCGTTTTGGCGTACAAATAAATACTTCTCATTTGATCCACCTATCAGCCTTTCTTGGTTAGAAGAGACCTTAAATATACAAATTAAAATGACTGCTAAAATTGTAGATTTTCCTAAAATAATGAGTGACATATATATTGTCAAACATACCGTAATCATTTAGATTAATTACTACTACAAATAACCGGCTTGTACTCCTATTACCACAAAAGCTGTTATTTTCACTTACTATTCTTCTCAGCATTATTATTTGTTAATGCTTTAGTGCCTGACATCTATAAAATCAAGTTACTAAGTTAGGTGTTTACAATTTTATGTAGAGAGCGTTTCTTACCAAGTTATAGCTCAAGGCGCTAGAGAGCACTGAGCTCGCCGTTGTTAAGTAAGACAAATCTTATCCTAGATGGCACTGTAAAGTGGTGTGGATAATTCTGTAGAGAAGATTTTTTATTTAAACCTGTTAGTCCAGGGCAATTAGCTTGAAAATCATGCAATCTTCCAAAAATCAACCTCCCCCGCAATTTTGTTTTGTAAACTGCTTATTATGATGTATCAATATACGCCTGACAGTTACACCATCGACGGCGCACTGGAACTTCGTGACATGAAGGTCAAAGGTCGCGGATTTTGTTATCTCGCTTCCTATCGCTCCAACGTGAAAAACGCCCATTACAAAAGTCGAGGATCTCAATTTCTAATACCTAAAAAAAAATATTTGACGTAAATACGCCTAACCGTTCTCAAGATATGAAGCTGAATATGTGTAAAAATGCAAAAATAGCCAAATTCGGGTATGCAACATGTATCGCCGCATTTCTCTATTTTCCTACTGCTCAAACGGCAATGACACCTACATAATTATGTTTTTATAAATAAACGCCCTTTCTAAAAAATCCAGTTTGGTTTTCGTACATCTACCTGTTCTCGAGATATGAGACACGAAAGATAAGTTTTGGTAAAAAAATACTACATCTATTATTTCGCTCTCTATGGCTCACACAAAAATGAAACAAGTTATTGCTGTTAGGTCATGAAATTATCATACATTTTACCGGAGATATTATGATGCCTCGAAGTTTGCGGAAGCATTCATTTCCACACCACTTTTGAGGTAGAATGCGCGGCGCGTTTTTTTTACATGGTTTCCCCAGTAGGCCTAACCCATGCGATGTCACGGGGTTAGATAGTTGTCTATCAATCATCTTCATTGGAATTTCCATCATTTTCCGACGGTTGTTCAACTGAAGGAGTGTCCCCCATATCATCATTGTTCCCAATTTCAGAGAACATTGCGGCAGCATTGAGACACGATTGCTTGTGGCTATTGCACAAGAGCGTATGTGAAAGCCAACTACATTTTTCACATTTTTTTATACACATTATTATTCTAATTGTCTTCGCCGTTAACCGTATTTTTCGTTTTAATTTCTTCAGCTATGTCTGACCGTTACTGTTGAAGACGAACGGGAATCCGGGTGTTAAAAAAATAATATATTTTATTGGAGCATGCCTTATAACTGGAATTTTTTTCTTAGAATTCATATCGTTTCATTTAGCACCCGCTGCCATTCATCTGAATTGGTTGTTTATGGTTTTAAAAAGGTTTGTTAATGGTAGGCAAATATTTTGTGAATTTATAACTATAATTTAATGTCATTTTTGAAAGTATACTAAAAGAATATCATGATTTCGGGTAACTATTTAGTGGAGCAGATCTGGCTTTGGAATAAGGAAACATTCAATGGAGTACTAGCAGTGACGTCATCATTTGACAGCCTAAAAATATTTCAGTGGACTTTGAAGAATTTGACATAAGAGTACGTCTTAGTTTGTGATCGATTTAAATATTACTGGTGCATAATTTTAATATCAAATTTGTGTGGTGACATTTATTAACGTTTTTTTAAAAGCCTAGTTTAAGAGAAGTTTTGGTAATTCTAAAGGAGAACGGAAACCTCGAATTTTTGCGTCATTTTTTTCAGGATACTCTATTTTGGGGTCGTAGAACACGAATCTTAAAATAGTTTTTTATGCATACAAGCCGTTTGTCAAAAAAAAAATTTTGAAAATTTTTCTTGTGACGGGCACTTTTTCATGCCCCTATTTATACACCAACAGCACTTATATATCGCCTTTTCCCTTATTAATATCACACTATGGCCTTTATAGAACAATAAATCCTTCACTCATCATGGCGGAAAACTCGCTAACTTTTGCATAAAATCAGAATTTTATTCACTGAAACTGTATTAGATGAATGAAAATATTTCGTATGCTGATAACTCCCCATGTAATTGACCTATTGCGATCAGACCAATATACATTTTTTTATTAGCTATAAGATAGCACTCAAACCCAACTCTATTTATTGGTAAAAAAAATCACAATCGGATGCTTCCTTATTCGAGTCTAGTTTTTTTTCCAGATCTCTGCTCCACTAATTGATAGTAATGATGAATTACTGAATTTATTGAAAAAGAGTAAACTTTATAATGTGAAATTGATTTTTTTTGTACCAAATTTTGGCTATAGATTTATTATAAAGAGAATTAATATAAAACGTTATAACTGAATCTAATTGAGTCAAGAAGTAATGAGCTCTTTTATAATTATTGTGAATTTTTTGAGGTGAACCTGACTACAACTGTGGATATATGGTAATTTGACCGAGAAGAAAACTTTTTGTATTATATTTTGAATCAGGTAAGTTATAAAATAATTTTTTTATATAATTACTGTATCCTTTATTAAAATTGTTTCAGCTTAATCAGAAAAGTACTTCAACACTGTAACAGTCACAAATCCAAATACAGGGTGTCTCACCGGGAACTGAATCGATCGATATAGAGAAAAGTACACATCAGAAAATTTTGAAAATTTAGATAATTACTAATGTCGGTGTGGCCAATCCAACTAAAATAATTACAAGCAGCTGGCACTTCCGCTTATACCGGAAGTCGATACCAACTTGCTTATTTCAAATGGAACACCCTATATATTTTAGGGTTTTCGAAAAGAGGAGTCGGAAAAATGTAGCATATCCTATACCTAAACCTAGCCGTTTCAGAGATATTTGACATTTTATAGAAAATTTGACAGGTGCAACGGTTTGCAAGAACCGTTATAACTTTCTTCGTGTAAAAGATCCTCATTTGCTTCTTGGCACATAAAAAGAACACAAAGAGAACTACGTTCTACAACTGAAATAAATTCAATAATATCATACCAAGTGTTCCGTTTTTCGCGTTACATTTTGTCAACTTCAAACCGCAAAACTTGTTTAGGTCAAATGGAACACCCTGTATTTCTTTACGTCAAATTGTGTAAAATTGAATTCCCTTTTTTCTGATATTAGCATTGTGGGGGTTAAAGTTACAACTTTTTGAAATATTTGCGATTTTATTAGAAATTCATGCATTGTTGTAATCATTTCATCAAAATAGCCATGATTAGAAACAATCAGTCATTATCTTATGTCAAGAAATGCCAGCACGTTTAAATTACACCCACGAAGACTTTTTAAATTTGTTTATTATTTATGGGGAATGTGATAAAGTAATATCAAGAACTTGCAGCACATTTGTTACTCGATATCCACAAAAACGCAAAATAACACTAACACTGTAACATGCGTATTAATCGAATTGAAGATATGGCATGAACTAAAATTGCAGAGATAAGATCAATTTAAAATATGATTTCATTTTAATTTAATAATTTAATTTACCGTTTAAATTTTTCTGATAAAATTGTAATGCCACCACTATATCGTTTCTTATGGCACAGTAAACATTGAACTGCCAACTTTCCTGAATGTTTCGCTCTCTGAACATATGAGGATTTAAGTCACTCCAATAATGCAAATTGTGTCTATTAAAAAGTCCATTTTTAGTAAATTTTGCTTCATCTGTCCATATAATATTTCCCAAATAAGAATTGTGACCCTCAGACCTTATTAGAATAAACTCACAAAAATTCTGTCTTAGGAAATCTGTTTCTTTTAATCCTTGAACCATATGTGCAATTATTACCTGCTGGCATTAAATTATTAGGGAACTATACTACTTTCAAAAAAAGTGTAGTCATTTTTAGAATTTAATGCTTTCTACTCTCTTAAGGAATTTTTGTTCCCAGTAGGGAGATAAGGCCTGTAATTTGGGTTTACATAATCTGTTACTCATTTCTCACTTTTTAATATAACTATGTATTTTTATTAGTGATTATTTTAATAGAATTTTACTATGTATTGCTGTTTATATTTTTTTCTGTAATTTTATGTACTGTTAGTTATGACTTGCCTTTTGTAACTTATGTTATGTTAATTTGAGGTTTATAAACTATTCTATTCTATGGAATGAAAACGGGTGAAACTTTTATGTTTTAATAAGATTCTGTGAATTGAATCCTTGCAATAATCCCGATTCCAGAGCAGCTTGCCTTAATGACATCCTTGGAAATGCATGAAAATATCCCAGACGAACTATTTCAATGTTTTTGTCATCAACAATAGGCTTTCTTCTTTGCATTTTTGCCTTGACAGAGCCATAATTTTTAAAATTTTCCAGTATGAGTTTTACAGTGTTTGGTGACGGTTTCCATTTTTCTGGATATCGAGTAGCAAATGTGTTGCAAGTTCTTGATATTACTTATCACATTCTTCATGAATAATAAACAAATTTAAAAAGTCTTCGTGGGTGTAATTTAAACGTGCTGGCATTTTTTGACATAAGATAATGACTGATTGTTTCTAATCATGGCTATTTTGATGAAATGATTAATTACAATTCATGAATTTCTAATAAAATCGCAAATATTTCAAAAAGTTCTAACTTTAACCCCCAAAATGCTATATCAGAAAAAAGGGAATTAAATTTTACACAACTTGACGTAAAAAATACAGGGTGTTCCATTTGACCTAAACAAGTTTTCGCGGTTTGAAATTGACAAAATGTAACGCGAAAAACGGAACACTTGGTATGGTATTATTGAATTTATTTCAGTTGTAGAACGTAGTTCTTCTTGTGTTCTTTTTACATGACAAGAAGCAAATGAGGATCTTTTACACGAAGAAAGTTATAACGGTTCTTGTAAACCGTTGCACTTGTCAAATTTACTATAAAATGTCAAATATCTCTGAAACGGCTAGGTTTAGGTAGAGGATCAGACTCAGAATTGTATACTCTTTTCGAAAACCCTAAAATATATAGGGTGTTCCATTTGAAATAAGCAAGTTGGTATCGACTTTCGGTATAAGCGGAAGTGCCAGCTGCTTGTAATTATTTTAGTTGGATTGGGCACACCGACATTAGTAATTATCTAAATTTTCTGATGCGTATACTTTTCTCTATATCGATCGATTCAGTTCCCGGTGAGACACCCTGTATACCGCAGCTGACTTTCATAATTTAGTGGATCTGGTGTAATAAGCTTCTTCAACTTCTTGCCTATATAAAAGGATTTGGAAGGGGTTTAATTAAATGAGAAATCAGATAAACGACAAATTGTTTATTAAAATTAATAAGTAAAACAGAAACATGAATACATAGTAATTACTTGCATTTAAATTACTTATATATACAATAAGTTGTTATTTATACTCCTAACAAGGGAGTGAAAAACTGGTGGTGGGCTGTACAACATTACATCACATTGTGTTTTTCTTTTACAATTATAATTTAACAGTGACAATGTAACGTTAAAAGTCTAGGAACACTTAACTTTGCAAAATGTTACATAGAGAGTGTCACAGATTATGTACCATTAAAATAGTTTTATTGGGACAAAGCAAGAATGTGTATATGGAAACTTTTATGTGTGAAAAGAAAATATTATGTAAAAATGTTCCAAACATGAAAATCAGAAATAGTAAAATAAACCTAATTAATAATTTATTTCCAATATACGTATTTTTGCTCTTGTCTACTGCCAGAGCAAATTTAAAGAAGTAGTTTTAACATTCCTTGAATTTACACTGACATATTTCTTACCCAGAATGTCTATTATTATTAAACATATTATATCAATAACAATATATTTATGTTACAGACGAGATTCCCTGATAAATACAATTTTTGTATTTTGAATTATTTAAGTGTAACGCAGCAGTTTGTACTTAAACGTTCCTGAGAGTATGTAAACACCTAGGTAAGCTTTATATAAACAATACAAAAACTATTTAAATACATACTTTTTGTACTAATTTTTAAAAGGTGAAGCAATTTGCTTACGTCAACTTTATACTTGAGGTAGATTTTGTATTTGTACTGATTTTTTTCCAACGATTAGTGATCATATAAATAGGTAACAGGCAACAATTAAATCCAATGTTTCGTAAACACTATTCGAGTGCCGTTATTTACAAACATTATGTCAATAATTCAGAAATAAATGGGTCATGTTCTAGCCAAATTCATCAATATGTACAATTGTACATAGTAAAGATGTTAGTTTTACTACTCACAAGTCTAATTATACCAAACCTGGAATATAATTGATAATGACATTCGGGTGGCCATATCCAAAACATATAGGAGAGATAATTTTTTTCTTAATACATACATTGCAAAACAAATATAAGGCTTCCTAGAGAGAACTTTAACAGCAGATTGTTATGAATGTTCACTCAATAATTCCAATTGTTTTCAAAGTGAATACAATGAGAAAATCGAATCAGTAAAAATTGTAAATTTCTTGGCATGCAATAAAAAGTTTGAATTTTACTCAGAAAACTTGTGAAATGAAAAAATGTTTTCAAGAACCTTTGTGTCTTTACACGGAATCCTACTAATGAACAAAAACTGCAAGAATTTACAATATCAATAACCTACAAGAAACAAAATGAAAAAATTTATAGGCAAAAATGTAAAAAATCCTTCGACGTCTTAGTCTTTTTCTATATGACGCAATCAATAGCCTGTTGGTGGTCTTTTTAGTTGTCTCATTTTGTGTTCATTACGGACGAAAAACAACAATGTATACCTCCAGCTCCGCCAGATTTAATGGCAGAGGATGGGCCTCTGCAGGGACCAATGCCACGTCCAAATACTGCATGCGTTCAGACACAGAAAGAAACAAAAAATTATTCTCGCAGCAAGCGAGAAATTAATTTGAATTTATAATTATAAGATTAAATAAACTTATAATTATTGTTATTGTTAGAAAATGAAACACGAGAATAACTGAATAATTATAAATGTCAAATTTGAAAAATAATTTAAAAAATGATATGTAAGTGAACCAAGAGTAAAATTAAGTATCCGTGGGCGTACTGATGGCAAAAGATATTCTGCAAAGAACAAAGATTACATTTTCCTTATCCGTCAACGCCATTTACAAACAATTGGAGCAAGAAACGTGAAATACTGTTAAGTATCTTGCCACCACTATACTCTTTCTATTTATAAAATTGTCTAGGAATTTAAAAATGACGTCCTGGCACAAGATACGAAAGGCACTATATTTCTCAATCTTAGATACTCGTGTACTGTGCATACTATCCAAACTTCAATACAATCGATACAGCAATTTTGAAGTTACGTGCAAAGAACTTGAAAATTTAACATCCAAAACCACATAGCTTCGAAAAGTGAGGAGGGGTTTACCCCAAACAATAAGCTCCTGAAATATTGCGCCATACTTTAAGGACACCCTGTATGTGTTAAGAAAAAACGTAATGGCTGAAAATAATATACAGTGCGTCGCGTTTTCCATAAATCCACACGAATTCCTCAGTCATTGATGCAATTTTCTTGAAATTTGGGTGCTTGTTTTAGTAAAATGTGGCCTAATATAAATTTACATTTATCATTGACGTGTTAGTTTAGTAGTTTAAGGGGAAAATGGTGTCGCTTTTTCGTAAAAGTATAATAAGGCTTATTTTAAATAAACTTTTATCATCCCCAAAAACCATCAGTCATGTTTTTCAAAAGTGGTTGAGGCAGAAAAATATTTTTTTTTTAAGAAGAAAATCCTTGTAACTTCAAAAACGTCAAATGTATGACGGTTTTATTTTTGCCTATAGGTACAAGGTAATAATCTGAATGATGATCTGACACTACTTTTTAAAGAATGTTACCTTTACTGATGAGATGACATTTATGATGTATAGCCTAAACTTCAGGTACTATGCGGTAGGAAATTCCAACTTTGCAATTAATTGTAGACACCAATACAGCGCAAAAGTTGATGTCTGGTGTGGCATATTAAATTAAACTATCGTTGGTCTCTTTTTTTCATGCGATTTTAATGGACAAGCATTTCTAAATTTTTTACAAACCGGTTATTTAATAGGATTACCTTTGGCACAAAGATTAAATTTTCAGTTCCAACTAGATGGTGCCCCTGCACACCATTTAAAGTGGATTGAAAGAAATAGCGCTTTGGAAGCGTGGTCCCCCTAGATCTCCTGACATAACACGGTGTGATCTGTGGGGGTATTTAAAAAAATTAGGTTTATGTCAATCAACCGCGAAGCAGAGATGAACTTTGTGAAAGGATTAGACAGGAGTATTCATTAGACCAAATTTTACTAACAAGCTCTTGCAACCTAAATTTCAAGAATCATAATCATACATGACTGAGAAATTAGAGTTGATTTATGAAAGGCGTGACACACTGTATATTTTCCCATCAGACTCCTCTCTCTAGAATATATAGCCACCGCAAGGATCTTATTGGCGTCGCTTAAAACTTGAAACGTTCCTTAACATTTTAACTGCTACAAATCTATCTAACATTTTAAGAGCCAGAATTAGGTGAGGGTATGAAAGTGTGACATTTATATTCAATTTTACTCTCTGAATTTTCCAAAATTGCACCTTTTTATTTACTGATTTATTGACAGAATTCATGTGATTTTTTTACATATAACAATCATACATCATGCATACACCTTATATAAATATTTTTTCATGAATGTAATCCTGTCTAAATATTACAATCGTCAATAAATTTTTTAATATTCCTGTAGAATACCTGAGATTATTGCAATTTATGAAGAAAATGTTTCACATTCAACTCCATGTTTCACTCATTAAACACATTAACATTGCATTGCCACTACTCTATAATATGAAAACTAGTGCTTTGGACATCCAGAACTTCAAAAAAGGTCAACATTAACTTTTAGGAAACCAAATTTATTGCCCTAGTAGAAATTTGACTGTGCAGTAGTAAATAGTTTAAAAATGTTAACCAAATTAAATTTCTACTAGTAAATTTGCCCAACGAAATGACAGATGATTAATAAGTTTATTCCAAATTGAAGGGGAATTTGTAGGTTCTACCTTAATTTACATTACATAAGATAACATTTAAACAATCAAACACATTAATTACTAAATACAAAAAAAAACTGGAGTCCAGACTAGCAAACATTCTCTTCCAAGTGGAGGCGTTATCATATAACTGCCGCACTTGCTTGATAAAATTTTTGTGACCAATATTATCAATGTAAATCTTATAGTAATGGTCTAGCAGAATTTATGGAAAATATTTATATATTATCACTTAACAATCATTGTCCTGTTTTAAACCAAAAAACTCAAAAACAACATATTAAACGGATTCCTTAGCAAAAATATTGAAAATTAAAAAGTATGTATTTCTTGGTGTTTTTAAGTTTTTCTAAACAATTGTGTGTCCCATTCAAAATTTTAAATTGCCCAAATCACTTTTACGATCTTTCTTGAAAGTTCCATCACCAACATATCAATCGTGTCAACTTTTAGCAGACCGTGTTTCTTCATAACAAAAGACGTGAATTATCGCACATTTTATCGTAATTAACAAATTAATAAAATCGTTTTTTTTTTAATTAATAAAATATTTACATTTAATTAAACTTAAACTTAGAAGCATTTAAAAATTAAATTTTATAACCTAAGGTTTTAAATGTCGAACCCTGATGCCTCAGAATAAATTAAATCTATGATGATCAATAAAGATTACCCGTTTCAAAAATGATCATAGCAAATTAACACACACTCAAAACATGCACATTAACCTTACAATGCAAAAAAGTATATCACCCATAGAAATAAATATAATTACAAAAAAATTCTTTGATGTATTATAAGGTTAACGTTTTTTCTCAAACACACATCCATTAACTACAAGCACTGAATTTATCAAGTGAGGAATGCAAACTCAGAATGTGTGCAGATTTCTTGAAATATGTGAATTTTATTTATTAACTAATGGCGGACTTTCCGCCATTCTGTGTCCTATCATTTCAACAAACCTAGATAGTTCCATCTATCTAGGTTTGGATATATTTTCTTAAGAGCTTTTTAAATGGCAAATATTATTCCACATGCCAGGTCTATAGTCTAGTATACTTTAACTTGGCGTGTGTATGTATGAGTTAATATTTCCGTACGATTTCATTTTCTCTTGTACACAGAGATCCAGAAATATTGTCCACGTAGACAATGTTTCTAGACTATTGCTTTAACTTTGTGTACATTATGGGAGAAAATGAAATTGTACGGAAATATTAACTCACACATACACACGCCAAGTTAAAGTATACTAGACTATATGTCTGACCGGACTTTGAGAAAACAGAATTGTAATTAGGTTTGGTTTTATAACATCCATTTGTATTACTGATGAATCAAAATAACATCTTGATCCGGTTTTTCTCTGCTCCGCACATTTTGTTTTTCTCTTTCCATTTATACGTCGTATATATGGTGAAAACAAAAAACAGGAAGAGCAGAAAAAATCCAAACGATTGCTTAAAGTTCGCAGCGAAAGTTTGCCCAATTTAAAAAAATGTGTATATAAAGAATGGATTCAATTTATTCCATTTTTCATATTTGTAGTTCACTGTAATTTATTGATTGTATATAAAATTGTTTATAGCTTAAAGCATAAAAAAGGAAGCTGTTATAAAAAGTAGTGTAAAAATTCATCATTGCTTGTAAAAATCACTTTAGTGGACCGGACGTAAAGTAATTCTCATTAGTGCCAATGCTTTCATAGAGCTGATTTGTGTGTTGATTTCCAGCTCTTCTTCCACGTTTAGCTTGGTGAAACTTGACGTTTCAACCACATAATAAAAGACATTTTCGTTGCCTTCACCTGAAATGAACTGAACCCTGCTGAAATAATTTCCTTTATTCATTCGATATATTAGGATGCATGGGTATGTTTTGGTTCATTAACCACTCGAAACATCGATTTCCATATCATTGGTAGTCGTTGACTTGCGTCACAGTTGAAGTTATTCAAGTACTTATGTATTTCAATGTTCTATATCTGAAGATGGAGAGAAGTCATCTAAACATACAAATACCTGGATAACACAGCTACCAATGATATGGAAATCAATATTCTGTATGATCAACAAACCAAAACATATCCACATATCTGACAATGTGTATATATAGAGGAATTTATTACCACAGAGTTCAATTCGTTTTTAAAAAAGATCATAATATGATGGTAAATATATCAGGCAAACGTCAAATTCAAAGTGGAGGAACACCTGGAAATCAGCACGTCAGTAAAATGAGCCTTTTTCATCCTAGGGCGGTAGTTACTATTATTACTCCTGGCAAATCAGACAGTCAAAATTTCTGGGTATGTCCAGAAGGTTTAGGACCTTCACTTTGCGATAAATAATGTTGCGAATTAAAGTTGCAAAATCTATGTTTTCCTGTCTATAACCTATGAACCTACGAATTGCATAGATATATCGTCATGAATTATTTTGTAGGGAATTTAATGCTCTACAAAAAAGGTCCTGAGCAATTTTTCTCCATCTAGCTTCGTTTTAGCAGTGTTTTAAGTTATAAGCCGAAAATCAGAGGTTTTGCAATTTTAATTACCAATAATTCGAAAATGCCACAAATTTGAGTTCAGCAAATCGAACCTAATAATATTTCACATCATTATTTACCGGAAAGTGAAGGTCGAAGGTCTTAATTCACCTGGCCTATATATAACAAAGCAATTATCACACGAGTGCTGAAAATATACTTTACGTCTTTACTTCTCTACCATATAAACTGAAAATAACTCTTTCTTATGTAACTTTGACAACACATACTGCTCTATTTATTTGATATTATAATGTCAAAATTATTGTTATCTTAATTAGTGTTGCAACGGTTACGGTTGGGGAACGGTTTTGTTCACGGTTTTTGCTATTATACGGTTAACCGTAACCGTCTATTTTTCACAGTTGTTATACGGTTCTTGCAGGTCTGAACGTGCAACTCGCAACAGTGGGCGCGGCGGCACCGATACTGATAAGAACCTGTTAGTTGACGGTGCAGTTTCTGAAAGCGCGTCTGTCGGACTCTGTATTGTGTGTGTTTTCGCAGTAAAAATGTCGCATACACACGTAAAAGAGAAATTAGTTTTCAGTTTAAATATTTTAACTACATTTTTAAGTAGGTAGATACAGATGCCTACCTATATTTAAAAATTTAAATAAATGTTTGTTTTCCTTTTTAATCTCTATCAGCTTTTATTGTTTACAATGTTTCCTGTTTATTTATATTTAGAACGTTTAATTTTACGCTATTTTTTTGTAATACCACTACAAAAATGTAGTTTAGTTTTTTTTACGTTTTTGTTTTGTTTTAAATATGCCCTTTCAAAGTGTTGTGTTTTATTTTGAAGAATAAGGTTTATTATTTTATCATTATGCGATTCATTTTAAAAACCGTAACCATAACCGTAGGAATAACCGTAACCGTAACCTTAAACGTAAAACCCAAAACCGTTGCATCACTAACCTTAATGTTTCTCTTTGTAAATATTTTGAACATTTTTTCTGTGGCGCAAACTATAGCTTTAGATTCAGCAGCGAAGTAATAAGCAATAAATCTTTTTGTCTTTATTGGTATGTTGATGTGCAAATGTGTTTTTATTGTAAGAAACAAAAATTTCATTACATTTAGTACCAAAAGAATTGGAATTATTAATGCTGTAGTTGTCAAACACCAAACAGAAATAATTAAATTACACATCGATAACCCATTACAATGGGCTAAATATTATAGATTTTTCATTACTTCTATTATTCTCTTGCTTGAACTGAGTTTACATTGCCTCCCTTTATAATTACAGTTCCTATTTGTTGGAAAACAAATTATTTGAAAATATTATAAATCAACCTAACTTCAACCTGCAATATTTTCTTTTGAAGTGACCCCAAATGTGTACCGAAAGGGTTTTATGAGATGTATTACCTATTTATTGCAACTAGACTTCAGGTTGCATAATTTTGAAATTTTTTTCTATAGACAGAGAGAATTGGTTTTGAATATGATACAAAAGATTCTCAATTAAACGGAATTTCCATAAGTCTTGTATATGTGACCCTACAAACATATAAAAATGGTTTCTTGTTATTATCACCATGACCTCTCCACAAAATGTAAAGTCTTGCTTTTGCTATTTTATGTATATGATACCTATTGAGTGTGTATAGTAGAGATTATTTAAAAAGTCCTCGACTGCAATAAGACACATGCAACAAAGAAAGCTACAGGGTATTCTCCGTCATCATGCGAATCAAAAGCAAAAATCTTATTTAACATTCGGTGGACACTCCTCACAGAGAGTAAAACAATAAATCATATGTCCTAGTGTTCTATCTTTTATCGTGTACCTGAGGAAGATGAGACGAGACGCTGTATTTTATATTGCTTTACAAACTGCTTGATGTCGCTGGTGGGAATTTGCTCAGGTCCAAACTTGTATAGTTCCAGAATTAAAAAAAGCCTAAATAGTGAAATGCGCGGTTACATTTAATGACACCGTGCCTAACTTTTTTATGTTTATAAACCAGGTCGCTTTGAGTAAAGTATGGACAATTTTTTTCAACTCTATAGTTACAGTTAAAATGTATGCATAAAATTTCGTAATTGTAAGAAACTAAAAATTAAATCACATACTTTGTCCGTACCTGTGATGCTAAAAATATCTTGGTTTTGTTCTCTCCTTTCAATTTCGTGTACCTGACAGACTTTCAATAAAGGGTGGGTACTTGCGAATTTCTTGCCCATGATTTGTTTACAATGGAGAAAAATGATTCTAAGCTGCAGCTTTCTTTGTGACACGTTTTATTGTGGCCGAGGACTTTTCAGATAATCTCTAGAATTAAATTTAGTTACAAAGGGTAAAATTATTTGTTGTTTGGTTGTTAAAGTTCTTCGGTGGAAACAAGTAATGAGCAGAGGAAACTTTCCATTTCTAGAGGCTTTCATACATGTAGAGTAGTAAATATCTCGTGCTACTTTTAAAAAAGGTATCGGAATGTTTCTAAAATTTGAAAATTTAGAGAAATGAGCAGTTTCCTCTGCCATTCATTACTGATAATGGAAAATTGGGATGTTAGCCAATTTTTTTTTTCGACGAAAATTCGCACAGGTCAACACAGAAATATATACAAATCTATAATCGTTGAAAAAATATTTTTTCCCAAAAAAAAAATCAAAATGGTAAATCAATTTGGCGACTTGAGCGAAACCAAGAGCTTTTTGTAGGTCAAGATCAGGGCTTAAAAGTAAAAACTACTAGTTGCCTCGTGTTTTTTTAAAAAAAAATTCTACAACCTAGCTCTTAGCTCATTTTGCAATTTCAAACACGTGCGACAAAACCTAGCTATCACACACACTATATTATTACATAAAACTTCATTGGCGCAAAGAGCATCAGGCCCTGTATACAAATAAACGAAACATAAGCAAAGTAGTATATTTACTTTTTAGCCTCGACTTAAACAACTAAAAATGCAAAAGCTCAAATTAATGCAATTTCATTCATAGTTACGTAGTTTTTCATGAAAATCGCTTAAAAGAAAAATCAATGTGGAGACTATTTTTTGACAAGTTATAAGGTTTTCTTTGTGAACATCTGTATTATAAGTTTTGGTCCAGCTAACAAAAGGCAATTTCTACATGTTAAGGGTCACTTATACTAACAATTTGTGAAAATTTCATATAGAATCGTCATCCTAATTCATTTCCAATCCTCTAAGTCCACCTGATACCTGTGTTCCCCAGAAGCCAATCAATTGTTGAATACAATTCAAACATGATTCAGTTGCCAAATTTTTTTTATTTCAAATTTAACAACTCGTATGAAGTTTTAACAAACCTGAGGGAAGCAAATCTGGCAGTTTATAAAAAATATTGCATTACATGGTTATTTTATTTATATTTAACATTTGTACTATAATGCTTTTGCTATATATTTAGAGATGTATAACAATGAAATATTATATACTGTATAAATTCTTAACTATAAAAAATAAATAGTGATAATTTGTCATGTATTTTAGAGGTAGTTTCGATGAATTGAAAAAAAAGACCTGTATATGAAATTAACCCGTATTCTATTGTGGAAAAATACTGTTGTGAGGTAGACTGTTCCGGTGTATTTTGTGTAGTTATAGCGGTTCTGCAATATGACTAGTACTTGCTTATAAATTAATATCTATTTGGTTCATCGTATAATTTATTTATATATTATATGGCAATTGATTAATGAAAAATCTGCTTTAATCTATAGGCTTAAATATATATCTATATTTTAAAAAATATACCAATCGACACAATCAGGGTTCTTTTAGTGTGGACTGATATTTTATATCAACCCCTTAAAATTTAAATGAAATTTAACATTATTTGAGCTAGCGAAAATAATAGTGCATAATGAAACGTTCCAATAAAAATGTCAACGTGCATGTACATGAATCATATTCACACAGCATTTGATTCTACCCTGATGGCACAGGGATTTATTTGAAAAAGAAATTAATCACAGTATACTCAAATACTGGTGCTGTGTGTGTCCATTGTTTACAAATGTGTAGCCCCTCTCGTACAAGTCTCTATGGATATGGAGGGTGTATTACCTATGGAATGATTTCTTCACAATTGTATTCTTTAATGTGTTGACCGACTTAAAGGTCGACCAAACCGTGGCAAGATAAAGGCAGTTGATCCGCAATCTTTGCAAAAGGTTCATACGTAAATATCTCGTAGACTGTTGATACTAGGATATAAATAGTAGCACCTCTTTTATTCACTACTAAATTCTCTGGAAACTCCCTGTATAGGGTAATTTTTTATTGATCTAACAATTTACAAGTTACAGTGCGTCAAAATTAGCAATATTTGTGTATCTGCCATAAAGTTGATCTTCCTCGGCTGAATCGGAAGTTTGCGGCCGACGTACAGCTGAGGCCAAGCAAACTACTGATAATGCCGGGATAGATCATTTGGCTGAGGTGCACACAACAATTTTTTAGGCAACTGTCACAAAAAGTAAAATAAAATATTCTTAAAATTGTTTTGTGCAAATTACATTGACAACATTTTGCAAGAAGCCCACTAGACTGACAGTTTTAATTCGTTTTCAAGTTAATAACAAAGCAAGTGAAAACGTCACTAGATAGTTTATTGACAAGCCTGACTTATTTCAAAATTAATGATGACCAAGTAATACATCAGGCCCTGAAGTGCGTTAAAGATTGACAAATGAGTACAAAGAGATGATACTTTAGAAATGCTGTCAGATCCGATAAACGTCATTTGTTGTGACAGTTGCCTAGAAAGTAATTTTTGTGAATTATTATGTAAATTTACACCCTATTGAAAATTGAAATAAAAATTGTAGAGAATTTAGTACTGACTGTATATGTTGGTGTACGATGTTCAGGGGATATTTTTTTAAAACATTTTTATATTTGACAGGCTATAGGTTGTCAAACTTGAACTATTGATTTTTGAAAAAGAAAAGCAGAAAATTTAGTGGTCTACAAGACTGGTAATTGATATTTTAATATACAATAAACAATTTACTTAATAATTATCAAAAACTACTTTCTTTGTCGTTTTGCCTCAAAACTAGTGGTTTAAAAATTAATTAAATCCCAATTCCCATTGTCTAAAATTATAGCCGAGTCCAAGAGGATTTTTTTGTTTAACAAGTCAAAATCTACAACATATCAAAATGTGCAGAGTCTTTTCTTTGATTAGACATGACCTTGATGCAAAAATGATATTTTTCTCAAACTTGGCGTAACTAGAAACCTAAAAGTTGAAAGAATGCCATTGAATATCAAAATTCACAAGTTCATCAACTTCTAACAAAAACAAAAAAAAATTTGCATCTAGATCAAAAAAACATTTCACATGATGAGGAAAAATGTTGAGAATATGCTTTCTGTAAATTCTTCTGCAAATCAATCACTACCAAGTAAAACCATGGTAAGTTTAATTTTATATTGAAAAATTACCCAAAAATACAAAGAAGATCATTCAGAGAGGGTAAAGAGTGAGGAGAAAGCAGTATCACTGAGATACAACTAGCCAAGATTCATATTTTAATATTGTCCCTATCAATAAGAATTGAATGTTAACCAATTTAGTAAAAATATGTGTCGCGTGGGTTTATTAAAAAAAAAGGGGATCACAATGGATTCATAATTTACACACACAACAAAGGAATATATATTCGTTGTGCAATCTGGGCTTAAACATGTAGCTTCTTGAAATAAAAAAAAGTTAATTAATTGTAGAGAACATGATAATTTTTTATCGCCTACTTTGTGAAAATGGATTGACAAAAAATAAAAAATACGAATATGTTGATGCCACTAACAACCAAAACGGATTTTTAACTTGTTTCTTGGATCAAAGTTACAGAAAGTATTCTTAACTCACTTTCAACAAACGTACTAAGTAAATATAGCATTGGAAATACATATTAATAGAAACAAATAACTCGATATCTGGAATTTCTCCTACGTTGATTGCTTTCCATGTCATCTATAATATTTTGTCATGGTCTTCTTCTAAAGGGAAAAAGATCATAGGGAGATGGTAGAAGCGTCAATTATTCAAAACAATCAACTCAGAAAAAAACGGGGGAAATTTTAAATAATCATCATTAATTCAGCGATAGCCATACTGATTAACAGAAAATAGTTATGGAGACATCTTCAACTTAAGAATTGTTTAAAAAAAAAAACATTTGCTAAAAAATATAAGATCTTTCAAGTAGGTAACTTACACCAGTTAAAAAACCAAAACTTAGAAAAGAGTAAAACATTACACAATCAAAATAGTTTTTTAAATAATTCCATTAAAAGAGAGTGTGATTTACAGTTCTACAACTTTGGATTTTGATTAAATTTTACGTCGCATGTCTGTTGAATTTATGAAATTATAACAACAGATACAGGGACAACCAAGCACTGAGGTCTCACTAGAAATAGAAAAACCGTCTCGTTCAGAAATTCAAACAATTATAGTTTTTAGCGTCAATTAGGCGTACAACTTACGAGAAGCAACAATTAAATTTGGTGGATATATACTTTTAAGGTTTGATTACCAGCTAAAAGGAAGCCCACTGTAATTGATATAAATTGTCATTATTAATTAAAATTTATTTTTTACATTATAATCTTACCAAATAAAATTGGAACGATACAGAAAAGATTAGCAAGCCTTACGTAAAGATGACACGCAAAATCATAAAGCATTCCACATTTCTTATTTGTGTATATAAAGGTGTGGATTTGTATGTGCATGAATGTATGCATATTATTGTATATAATATATGTATATGAAAGAAACAAAGTGTTCACGAGATGATATACAGGACTGCAACACTGAACCAAGAATAATAAGAACTCAAAGGAAAAAGAGAATAAAATACAAGGGCAAATAGTAATAGTAAACCACCATGGAAATTGGTAATGGTAGAGATAGAAGTACTGCACCTGGGATAGATGGATAAGCAATTAATAAATGTGCAATAAACTTGGAAGACCAAAATAGCAAACCATAGAAAACACCACCAAAGCATGCATGGAATCACACCTCTTACGTACGAATTGAAACATAACCATACAAACACCTCAACTACTTACAAAAACAATAAGACAGCAAATGTGAACATTAATAGAAGGAAAACAATTAAAAAAGGATGTAAATGTGTGCAATGAAGAACTGAGAATCAGCGGTAGAAGCCCCCGACACATCTACTAAAGAAAGCTCTAATACTAAATAGCAACAAACGGGAAATAGGGGAACCATATACTACATACGGAAAGCAATAATCGATAATATCATGAACAAACCATCACAAGCACACCAGGTGCAAACAGCAAAAAAAATAAAGGAATACTATAGTGGAACTACAATGATATATGCATTGCCAGAAGTAGAAATGGAGGGAACGGAAGGCTCAAAAGAACAATTCTAGATGCAAAAACATAAAAAAAGGAGCATAGATAAGCCACGTCATGACACATTTCACAAACACCCACACTTTCCATCCCTTACTCCTGTAGAATTCGCCATGCAGCCCCTCACTGCTGGCAACGAGCATGACTTCAGTTCAACTCAGTGCAGATGATATTGGATAATTGCTTTTTAAATATGAGGGGGGGGGCCTGAAAAGCATTATAGATCTCATTTAAATCAGGATTCTTTTTAAAAAACGTGGAAGAGACTAACCTTTGATATTCATTTTCTTTAAAAATGGTTGAAGTGGTGCTTCTCATGATTTTCTAAGCAAATAAATATTATCATATACAGCGCTCAGGAACAGTGACAGAAAAAGCATTTATTTAATTTTTTTACTTTTGGATAATACCTAGTCTTAAACATAATATAATGCGTTCTGCTTCCAAGCTCTGCTATATACTTAAAAACTGATTTTTTCTTCAAATACCTATAGTGCCACTCGCGGAATTCCAAAGCCTTTTTTATCAATTTTACTGCAACAGCTTTTATGTCTGTTCAATATTACTAAAGTTACATAATAAACATAACAAAATTGAGAAAAATTTGTAGCATATTATATTAGAAGAGAATTTTCTTTTACGTCCCTATATTTTTATGTCAGAAAATTTCATTAAAAATTTAGGGAACCGGGATGCATAAAGTCCTAGATCCACCTCTGATATGAAAAAATGTGACTTGTAGTCCCAGTTTAAATTTGTTTTTTTATCAATCAAAGATTCAGTTAATGTTAAAAACCATAACTGTCCCAATAAGGAGGTTTCTCTGTGGCTAGCAAGAGCTCGTGCTTCCTTCTACTTTCGTAATTATCACATAGTTTGCTACATACTAGTGCACCCTTTAAAATAGTTTTTACACACACAAAAATGTATTTGAATACTAATACTTGAATATTGTATTCGATACACGTTGAGCCAACCAACACCTCCAGATGATGCCAACATGGTTGACCAAATGCACATTGAGTAAAGTGTAGTTGTCAAGCGTTTTGATGCTTGTGAAAAGGCATTACCATACCAAATCTACAGGGCGGTAAGTCAGATCCTATCAAAATCTTAAAAATCTCAGGGCCTTAATCAGTACCATATGGAGTTATAAAGATTTCTAACAAAACTCAACAAATGGGTTACTGATATCACAAATATTTTTTATCTATAAATTGACCAAGTATATTTATTATTCCAATATCGTTAGTTGCGGCTGATTATGCTATTTTTTAAATCATATATGAATAGGTAATTTTTTACCTTTCTTTAAAAAAAAAATTGACACTCAATAATGTTTTCATCATAGGTAATCATAAATGTCCTTGTAAATATCCATATCAAAATGTACATTGACAGTGGATTTGTCTGTGAAATATTATACTTTTTAGTTAGATTAATAATTGACATTTTTATTGCATAAACTCAAACTTGTAAAAATATAAAGCAAGATGTAGTTCAATCCCAGAAGTAATCAAAATTAAAATAAATTCTCTCAAATAGATATTTAAAAAATATTTTTTATGCACTATTATTCAAAAATAAACAAATTAATGTGGATTTTATCCACTACTGAGCTGTTTGATATATTAAAGCTAATATTATAGATTAAAAAAAATGTGAGTAACATTACCAACACAATAATGAAAAAATATATTCTCGGATTTGCTATATAGGTATTACCTGAGTTTAATACGAAACTTAAAACTATATTTATTGTATTGTGTTGCACTAATGACTAGCGGATACTAACATGATAAAAAAATCTGAGGCAGAGTAGTTACAGTTGAGGTAGTTTTTGGCCATGAGGGGCCAGTTTCAGGACAGCTCCTGACAAAATTACTCTTTACTTATTCCTAATACATTGCCCAATTTTTGGGTAAAATAACCATCTTTAAAAAATATATAAGTACAACAAAAAAATATCTCCTAAAGTAAAAATAACAAAATGAAAATGAAATTGTAAAAGGCAACAGATTTCTGTAATAAAAAATAACAACCTGAACACAAATTTCAATATGCTTGAATATAGTTGAATGTTTCTTTAACAGAAATGAAAACAAAACAAGTCCAGCTTGATTTGTCGAAACTCTTTCCAACTCCTTAAATGTTAGTTTTTAACTAAAGGTATAAAAAATGACACGTATCATATTTAAGGATAACAACACAGACAGTAGTCATGATTTTTTTCGAGACATCATTACCAACCCTTGAGAATATATTATATTTACATCAGATCTCGGGTGGGTCTTCCGCCTCGAAGTGCACCATACATATAATTATCTCGACTTTAAGGGTTGTGGTTAAGCACCTGCTGCTGCTGCTGTTGCTGCTGCTGCTGCTGGTTCTGCTGAAAAGCCTTTAAACTAAGCTCGGCTTTATGTTCCCGCGCTATATGCCTTCTAACCGTATTGTTTCGGGTAAAGGTACGAGAACAAAACGGGCATGGCACTCTGATACCCTGATGCCGCTGCCTTATATGGGCTCTTAAATTGGTTTCATATCCATATAATCTCTCACAAAAAGGGCACTTCAATTTCTTTCCTGAAAAGAAATTATACTTTGAATTAAAACACAATCCCATGGCTTTGCACCAAATTTGATAACTATACCTAAGCATATTTTTTCATTTGTAAAAATTTAATGTTTTATGAAAAATATGCCATGGAAACAAAAATAATGCTGATCGGTCTTTGTGACAGAAAAAAAATTATCTTATAACATCAAAAAACATTTTATAAATAAAAAGATAGTTATAATCAAAGGTGCCGCCTCATATTTTTTAATTCTGAGTAAGTTTTTTTTACAAAATATTTCAATATCTTGCGTAGAATAGGCAATTTACATGACCCTCCATAAATTTTTCAAATTTTAACGTACTAAAAATATGTCTTGGGTGAAGCAAGACCACAATACAGGAAATTCTGTTTAAAATCAAAATATTCTTTGTCATTTACACCCAATTACACCAACCGATGATGGAATAGGGGATACTCCTAAAAAAAATTCTGCAGACCTATGTCATAGAGTCGATTTTTGAATACATAGGCTTTTCTACACATAATCACCCAGTTAAACAGAAAAAAATCTACATTTTGGATTAAAAATAAGAAAGTTATAGAAAGAAAAAACTATCCCTATATTCACCCCCGTTTATGGTAATGAAAAATTACATGTAGTGGATGGACTCAATTGCACAGGTCCATAAAAAAGTTGTCTGCTCCATGGATTAGACTATTGAATCCCTACGTATTTTCACACACTGAATCCAAATATGACATCAGTTTTGTCCCTATACATCGGGATTTTTTGTTATAATCTAAAACTTGGAAAATCCATTATATCGTAGACCTCACAATTTAAAATCAAACCTCGTAGCTTACTCAATTTTAAACAGTCAAAGTAAGAACCCCACAGCCTTTTAATACAAATCCCGTAACCCTGTAACCCTATATCTACAAGCCCCATAACACTAAGACCCTGGAAGCCAACGAAGAATATACGATCTAACTGGAAAATATGAGTTACAAAATTTTAACCAGAAAGTTTTACACTTCCATAATCCAGTAGTTGAACCTTGCAATTTAAAGCATTTTGTGAGAGCATGTCTGCAAATAAATTTCACCAGTTGTAATTTGTTTTAAGGACTTACAATAAAAAATTTTGCAATTTACAGAAATTTTTGTCGAAGGACTTGTTATGACATCTTGTTTTTGATTTTCTCCTTTACACTGTAATTTTGACTCCAAAAATTTAACAGATATATTATTATAATAATCAAATACCACATCAAGTTAACGTAAGTCTGAGACAAAAATATTATTATTTCTTTGTAAAACTCTTCTGCAAATTCCAAATGAACTGAATGTTTTGAGTTGTATCTGATTCACGAGTGACATGCCATCAACTATGTAAACTTTTGGAGCATATAATTTGTAAAGTGTGGTTCTACACTTATGCTTGCTTTCGATTTCAAGAGCCAGATTTGACGTAGGTGACGTTCTATAAGAACCATCTTTATCAAACAGATATTTTGGACAGTTCAATATTTCGTGTGATGCCAATATTTTGAGCTCAAAATTGCGCTGAGAAGCTAACATAAATAATTGTTGACCCTCTGTAATGTCTTTTGTGTTTTGAAATTATTTATTGGAATTTATAGTCTTTGTTTATTTTGAGCAATAAACGAAGATATAAAAAAGTGTTTTTCTTATAGTGTCAAATACACTTTTTCTGTTTTGATTCCAACCGTTCATTTTTGACTTCATAAATCAAAGATTCCCCAGATTGTTTGACATTAAGTAGACATTGTGACAGTGCCTTTTCAGCTACAGCACCAGTTGTGGTAAACGATATTATTCTCGTCATTTGCATTGAATGGGGTCATTCAAAGTCGAGATCAAATTTTGGGCATCCTTTTCGTCTTTAGCAATCCTTGATTCATTCCGCTGTACCTTAGAATCAAAATCACCAGTAGATGGCTCAAAAATATTAATTGAATTCGTAAACAATAAGTCAGCAAATCTAGACACTCAAGAATAACACGCTTTGGCGGCGTTAATCGCGACTAGCGTCGGCTTGGTAATCACAAGCATACGTAGGGATGAAGGGCATAAGGACAGCAACAGGCCACATGGGAACATGCTTTTTTATGCATCCATAGATCTCATCTACAGAATAGTTTGTGGTTTGCATATTTTTTAAACGAACAAACTATTGGAGCCTACACTAATCCTGAACAATTTTTGTTTCAATGACAATTTGCCTTTTGGCCCTCCCCGGTACATTGATGAGAAAACAATAACCTTTTCGATGATTTTACTTTCTAAACAATTTTTATCTTTTTAGTTTCAATGTAAATTTGTTATTAGACTCTTCCTGGAGCCGTCCCTGCTCCTCTGACCATAAATGCAGAAGCCGTTTCAATATAATTTTCCATCCCATGCAATTTTTATACGAGACACTTTTAGATTCGACGAAAAATTATTTTTGGCTTAGCTTGGAGCCGTCCATTGTATACTGATTTCATCAACACAGAGTTCCACATTGAGCCGTCCTCAAGAAAAACATCACATCATATGCACAGACGATATGCCAATTGGGACATAATTGTTAATTGCCAGCCTCAAAAGGTCCATTTTCATCATAATCTAGAATCTGGATTTTTTCACGATGCCAATAATAAACAAAAGGACAGAAATGCAAAGAATCCATGGAGTGAAAATTACTCTCAACGCCGTTAATATCATTCAAAATGTTTAAATAGTTAAAAATTAATTGAGACGCTCGAAAACATAATAAAGAGTATACATACACGTGCATTCACTGACAGAAGACTATTAAAACTAAGAACATTTATTTTTCATTGTGGTTTAGGAAAAAACAGGGTTTCTTGTAAGGATGTATTTTAGAAAGGGCTATTAGGAGTATTAGTTTATTTCTTTTGTTTTATGCAGAATATCAGCAGCTTTATTTTTCCTTAGAATCTTCATGTAGGACAAATTGAAATGGATCAATCCATGATTTTGTAATTTTTTTCAGCTTTTTCAAAATCTCCAATCAAGTTGGGATTCATCCACAATAATAATAATAATAATTCCCTCAGCCCCCTTCTGTTTTGCATCTCACTACTGCCATTATCCGTTTCGCTCTGGAAAACCCGTGGCTACAACTGCGGTGCCCCCGGCGATAGGAGGCATAAGGTCACCCATCTGTTTTATATGGATGACCTTAAACTTTATGCCTCCGATTAGAGGGATTTACAACAGTCCCTTAGGGTGGTACAGGAGTACACGCAGGCTGTCGGCATGCAGTTCGGGTTGGACAAATGTGCACTGATCCATCTCAAGAGAGGACGACACGGGAACTACAGATGTAGTAACCCGCAAGAAGATGCATCTCAATAGGAGCTTGCATCGTAAATCGTCCGTTCCACGGTTATATCTCCCATGACATCGGGGAGGCCGTGGACTCTTGAGCTTGGAGAGTCTCCATAGTAGGATGGTTGGATGGAGCATGTAAGGTCATCAGGAGTTCGGATCCCCTCTTCTGCATGGTCCGGGACCATGAAAGGTAGGAGCTTTTCTTTTTAAGGCAGCACGGAGAGCAGCCGATGAACTTGGTCTCATCTTCGATGTCGAGCGGGTAAACCCCAACTCTGTCACCGAGTTGGAACCCGTTCGACTAAAAGCCCACATTAGAGCTCCAGAACACAACATCCTTCTGCAGCTCCATAAGGATAAGCCATTGCATGGAGTCTTCTATAAAAATATAGAAGACTTCGGCTTATCCGAAAAATTGACCTTCGCCTTTTTAAGATCAGCCGGGCTGAAATCCGAGACTGAGGGATTCATAATAGCTTGCCAGGATGATGTATTTAACACCCTCATCTATCAACGTCGTGTCATGGGTATGGAGGTCCCTGATGTCAGCTGCAGGGCCTGCCGTAGGGCGCCGGAGACTGTAATGCACTTACTGTCGGCTTGCCCGACATAAGCAGTCTCAGCCTATATTTACAGACACGACGCAGTAGTACGAGTGCTTTATTATCATCTAAGGCACTCGGATGGGATTGATGAAACACCAGTGCTGCCTTACGCGCCGGGGGATATTGAGTCCGTTGTGGGTCCGTTTTTTTATTGGAACTACTTGTTTCCTACCGTCAGGCAAATACAAGCCAACAAGTCTGACATAGTACTTCTCGACCACCAACTCAAGACAATGTATGTCGTGGAATTCTCAGCCCACGCTGAGAGCAACATTGTCTTGAAGGAGGAGGAAAAACGGGCGAAATATCGAGATTTGCTTTTCCAACTCCGCAGGCTTTATCCGGGCCATTCTGCCAAAATAGTGGTACTGATTATAGGAGCCCTTGGTGGAATGAGACAGACGCTGCTTTCGGAACTAAAGATCATACCATCATGCCGAGATTCGGCAGAATGCAGAAGGCTGTCATCCTCGGCTCATTGCGTCTACTCAGGGCACACGATTCACGGACCCGGTAGTCACTCACCCCACGGGCGTGGGGAGTGGCTATTGGTATTTATTACCAGCTCCCCTCTGTGAGGGTCGGAGCCACAGAGTAGGGTGACTGGTTTTTTGTAAAAAAAAAAGTTCATTTTCATAAAGGAAGTTTACATAGTGTACAAAATAAATGGTATACATGTTATAACATATATTAAATAAATATCAAAAACCCACAAGTCCTTGTAAGTGGAACAAATAGACTTCTTTGAATACGCACATCAAAGGTTTAAGTGAAAAAATTCCAGTCCTGCGTTATTTGCCTCTGAAAGAGCACTTGACATCTGAAGTAATAATGGCGTTGTTAATAAATGTACAATTTTGTCCATTTTCATTTTTTTGGTAACTTAAGAAAATGCGGGAAATCATAGTGCTGTTTTTACAGTGATGAATGATGATATAATATAATCTCCAATAGATAAAAACATAATAAACTCAAAGACGTTAGTCTATGGCAGATCAGATTGTGCCCAATATAACTTGTTAAAATGTCTACTTGTGAAGTTTAGTGAAAAGCATTCTAACATACTGTGTTGGCACACAATCAATCATAAGCAACATTCAATCGACTATAAATTGTATCACATACAATTCTAACAAATTTTAGTTTAAAACTACCGTTACAGATGTTGTTAAGAAAAAATCCAGACCACTTACCATCAGGTGTGTTGACCGTTCCAGTCTTATGACTCAATTTGCCAGCAACTGTACTCCACAGACTGGCCGGTATAAGGTCTTTGTCCCTGTCATGGTTGTAATTTGTTTGAGGCCCAATTGACCCATTTGCCGCACTGGTGCTATTGAGTACATTCCCACCAGTACCGCCACCATTCCCGTTGCCTCCTGTACTGCTCGGCGGTTCGTCCTGTTGCACCCCAGGTTCCATTTTCATTCTTAAATCTAAAAAAATTCGAGTCACTATTTTTGTTACTTTTTTTTAATTAAAATATTTATTGTGAGTTAGTTTGAACCCACCCTTTTAGATTATTATAATTATTACTGCTTACTTTCGGCTTTGAAGTGTAGTGGCTGGCATATATATGCTGACTTAAAATAGTTATAAACCTTTATTATTATTACTGATTACTGTCCAATGAATTAAAATTTGCAAAGAATTATAAACAAAAAAGGTTTTATTAATAAATTCATTATGTTGCCAATCTGAATAAGATCATCGAACAGGAATAATAATTGGAAAATATTAGAGAATAGGGCATAGTCTTAAAATGTCCACATAACTTTATTTTAATTCAATATTACATAGAAGCTAGAAACTCTTTTGTAGGAAAAGTCTACTTTAATTTCACATAACTAAAGCTTTATCCTGACTCGCAAAAGGAGACATTTGCAAAAAATACGAGAAATGGGAGAATCCAACTTTATTTATTATTGGGTATTCAGATCAATGTTGCTACCTTACTCAAAAGTTTTAACGGATCTTCCAAAATTTTGTAAAAGATTAGTGAGGTACAAAACTGAGGTATGTATTTGCTTAAATTTCAGATGCAATTGGACATGACCACGGACAACCGAAACACCACACCCACCTGACCCTAAACGCCTAATGACTACTTTTTGTAAATTTCTGAAGACTCTTACCTTCGGGGCATCCAGGATCTTGGCATCGGTCGGCATTATTACTTTCAGGGCAAATAAGTGCCGTTGCAGGGTCAGGATCGAATCTATTTTCAGGTGGAGCGTCGGCTTCAGGTTGGCTTGGCAAGTTGGAGGAGGAAGAGGAGGGTCTGTAAGCAAGTGACAAAGGCCCCGGAGAGTTTGGCCGGCCAGCAGCCTTACTTCCGTCCCTTAAAACCGAGGCTCTAACTGACTCTTGCAGAATTTCATTTGGACTACGCAGAGGTCTTTTTTCGAATGACGTACCTGTTGTTGGCATTCTCTGATCATATCTGTAGTGATGAGGGTGCATGTAAGGTGATGACACTGTAGGTGAATAACTGGGGGACGGGCTGGACTGGTGATGGCTGTTTGAGCCGTTGTTGTCTAGATCTTCCTTTAATACCTGAAATTAAGAACAATTCTATTTCAGATTACAAAACAACGATCGTGCAAGATTCGCGGTGCACGATTAACGCAACAGCAGCGATAGTATAAAAGACCGCGTGCGGCGAATCTCAGGCAAGTCAATTCCGATACGCGTACTTAAAACCGATCTCCGAGTTCATGGCCGTTTCAAATAAAAAACGACAATTCTATTCTGCCCTCGCGCATTTAATATTAAGTGAATTTATCAAACTATTATAATCGGCACCTTCGCTAAAAAAAAAGTGAATTTTTTCATGTTTTAAGAAATACGAGTTAATTTTTTATTTTTCTAAAGACGTTGTTGAAAAGTTATCATTTACAAATCACCTTTAAGTTAATTTTAAGTGCATTAAACGGTTACGTGTCTAAAAATAAATATTATAAGTAATATACAGGATGGTGAAAAAATACCCTGCCATAGACAAATAAACGTGTTTTTCTATCTTTTACAAAAACCAAGTGCTCCAACTGCATACACAGGGTGAAGCCTTTGACCCTTGTGCAAAAAATTACAAAATTTTTCATAAATTAAACTGATACTTCCTAATCGGAAATAAGTGCACGAAAGCCTTCAAGAGCTCATACAAGCTCTGAGCTAGTGATATATATTGATATATTACTTGTACTTAAGCTTTAGAGCACATTCGGATCAATTCGAGTTGTGTATTGCGAATAAAATGCATTTTATTTTATCTGAGTAAAGAGTTGCATACATGTTTTATGTTTTCTGTTTTTGTTCATTTGTTCTGTTTGATAAAATATCAAAGTATTTTATAGAAAACATAGATATTTTTATTAATTACATGTAATTTTTATATTTCAGCCTTTAAAAACAGTTCGATATGTTTATACCATAACTTAATGATAATTAGAATCAGTTATGTTGTTTTAATTAGAATAGAATAGAATAGAATAAACTTTATTTTCATTAGACTCGCTTACACAAGTATAGAAAAATGTCAGTTATAGAAATAGGTGTATGTAAATAGATTTACAATAGATAAAAATATGTGCACTGTTGAATATAATGATAAAAACATTTATAAATATCGGTCAATATACGGTGTGACATAGCATGCAAACGACATACTACTACATAATAAACAAATAATAAAACATAAATGTATTAATTATTCAAATTTGCATTAAAATATTCTGTTACAGAATAGAAACTAAATCTTATCAATAAGTTTCTTACAGCGACTTTGAATTCATTCAAATTTTCCATATTTTTTATATTAGCCGGTAGCTTATTAAAAAGTTTAATACCCATTACAACGGGACCGTTTGCAAGCAGTGACAACCGGTGATGAGGTAAATTTATATTATTATTCACCCTGAGACCATAGCGAGCACTCCCATCTCGAGCCTGGATAAAGTTTTCTGGGTTTGATTTAATAAAAACCACTGAATTAAAAATATACAAAAAAGGGACAGTTAAAATATTCAATTTTTTAAATAGGTCTCTACAAGAAGTATTCATAGGTTTAAAAAGCATTGTTCGAATAATTTTCTTTTGTATTATTAGAATCATTGACTCTACTACAATTTCCCCAATACAGGATGCCATAGTTAATGCTCAAGTGTATGTATGCAAAATAATAAGACTTTAATATATCTAGGTTAACTTTGTTTCTTAGTTGCCATAGTACGAAGCAATGAGTCGCTAATTTCTTCAATAAAAAGTTAACTTGATTGCCCCAAGTTAAATGAGCATCAAGATGAAGCCCTAAAAACTTAATGGAGTTATTTTGCTGTATACTCTTGTTCTCAATTTTTACTAAAACACTTTCATTCATTTCTCTAGTAGAAAAAATCAAAAATTCAGTTTTAGTATTGTTTAAAGTTAAGCCATTGTTGGAACAAAAATTTACCATATTGTTTACAGCTGAGTTTCCATACAAACTGAGCTCACTAATATCCTGTGCAGAGACAGCAGCTGATGTGTCATCAGCAAATAAAGACACACATGAATTGTCAAAATGATCAACAATGTCATTAATAAATACTATAAAAAGCAATGGCCCCAGTACGCTCCCTTGAGGGACGCCCATGGTAACCGTACTCGTATACGACTTATAAACAACACCACTGTTTCTTAAAACCACTTTCTGCATTCTACCTAATAAATACGACTTCAGCCAGTTGAGGGCAGTGAATTTTATTCCGTATTTGTCTAACTTATTCAAGAGCAAGTTCAAATTAACTGTGTCAAACGCGCGCCTCAGATCAAAAAATATACATGCAGAGAAATTTTTTGCGTAAAGGCTGTTTAAAATAAAATTGTATAGTGATAGAATGGCATGTTGGGTAGAAAGGTCTTTCCTAAAACCAAACTGCATTCCAGTTAGAATATTTTCATTTTCTAAATATGACGTAAGTCTAAAAGATTTTTCATAAATTTTAGAAAAAGCGGATAATAAGGCTATGCCTCGATAATTGGTTATAGAACTTTTGTCACCTTTTTTGTAGATAGGTATAATCAGAGACTTTTTTAACAAAGTTGGGAATGTACCGTTTTGAAAAGAAAGATTAATTAGAGCAGTAAGTGGATAAATTATATAATCTGCAACTTTTGCCAACAATGAGCTAGAAATACCATCAAAGCCTGCAGAATTCTTAGAAGATATTGATAAAATTAATTTAAGAACTTCATCATGAGTGACGGGTGTCAAATTAAAAGTTGAATCTTTAGGAGCAATAGTATTTAGATGAATATTACTAGACAACTCTTCAGTCAAACTGTCCACAGAATTAATAAAATAATCATTAAAAACATCGGCAGTAGCCTGAAAATCTGAGAGTTCGCAGCCATTGCTATCAACAATTGAAGGTGGAAGTACTTGATTTTTTTTTTACATTTGTTTCATTATTGATTATTTGCCACGCAGTTTTGGATTTATTATGAGAGCGTGAGAATAAGGATTCATGATAGCCTTTCTTTGCCTGATCAATTTGTTTTTGATGATTTTTCTTTAAAATTTGATATCGAATGAATACTTCTTGGTCATTAGTGGTTATAAGTTTTAAAAATTTCTCTTAAAAACTTACCCTGGTTTATAAGATGATTGTTAAGCCAGGGTTTATTTGTCATCGGTTCACTTAGTTATTGTTCTACTAATTAGCAAAATGTTCATGACATATCGAACTGTTTATGCATTTATTATGTTCATAAGATTTTTAATTTAATTTGTGCGAGAAAGTGATAAAACTGGAAAAAGCTCAATAACACGTGATGAGAACCAATTCGTTTTATTAAGTTGAAGTCAAGAAAGATTCAAGTTGGTACCGACGATTTTATTGTTTGTGGAAAATATAGGGGAGAGTGTGAAAAAATTGGAAAATTACAAGTTGCTAGGGGATGAAAAAATAAATAAGAACAAGAAAATTATAGAAAATCAAACGGGTTGAAAATTTGTAGAGAAAGTAAATATTAAAAGATACGAGAGAAAATAGACTGTTGTTGGTGAAAGTAAAGCATAGTAAGAAGAGGCAAGAAAACCAGTTTACAAATTTGAGACAAAGAAAAGAAAATAAATTTTTCAAAATTCTGACAAGTTGGAGAAAGAAGACGATTATAAATTATTTTAAGGTGCAGAAAACGATTCTTAATGGAACCAATATATCACTTGAATTGTATATGAGCTTATCAGATTGCAGCTGAACATCGAATTAAGTATGTACAGTGCGATTGGAGGTTTTATTTGAGCTACGCGGACTAAAAGGTTGTAATAAATTTCATATAAATTATGCCACTATAATAACACATACTTGTAATGGACTTATCGCCATGTTTCATTAGATCAAAAGTAATCTACAAAGTTTCTATATTCTATAATGGCTTTTGTGAAAACCTGCGGGTTTTTTCGAGCTATTTTATCTATACTTCGGCCAAAACTGCCTGCTTGAGTCTCCAATCAGTCCTTAAATCGTGTTCCATGACAGTGTGCAATATTACAGAATAGTTTAATATCGCCAGAATTTTAAATAGATGTATGTTCGCACTTTATTACCTATTCAAGTAACCGACAAAATACCAAACACACAACTTATGTATGCAAAGCTTCGATCATTTTTCTACCACCACGTATAATAAAATATTTACTTTTACTAATGTTCTTTTTTTTAATGTGCCTACCTTCAAATGTTTCCGAGGTGTTTCCAAACTAGTATCCATTGCAGTCACGCTCTGCGCCACAGCCAATTTTTCGTGTTCAATACTCAAACCCTTCACCTGCAAGCACTCCGCGGCCTTGAGAAAGCTGGAGAGTGAATCCTGCGACACGTGGACTTCCCCTTTGTACATAAACTCCAAGAGGGCGGACATATTCGACGCGGACGTTCCATCAAGAATAACTAGTAAATTCTGGTGTAGAGGGGCCGTCTCGAACAGATCCGCCAAGTGTTTACTGCAAGCGGCCAAGATCAGTTTGTGTGCCTTAAACGTCACCCCTGAAACAAAGAAATGACAGTTGAATATTGAGGAAAGTTATACTTTGAGACGACTTCATTTTGACCAGTATTTGACTCGTGAATAAAATAATTTATGTACGACCACGTTATAAAGGACTGTTTATGATATAGTTTTGCGTTTACCTCCTTATTGTACTAGTAAAAGAAAGTTACTTTATTTTACTATTATATCGGATTTAGACGTTTTCAAATTAATATGTACAATTGTCAATGGTAACATCAGTTTATTTAAATTAACATTGTAACTAAACCTCACTAAATATTAAATAATATAACAAATATTATTGATGATTATAATGGTTAATATTGATAACACAATGATTGTTATTAGAAATATTAAATTAATTTTGTCTAATAATGAGCCGATGTTAGATTTTGACGTTTTCAATTAAATATGTACAAAAGTCATAAAAATGTCAAAAAAGTCATTGAATTAATACTTTTCGTTAATAAGCCAAATTTAGCAGTCGGACATAAAGCTTTGTATGCAACTCGTCCACAAGAAGGTTTCTTTGATCTCGCCCTCTTAAACCGAGCTCGTTCAATAAAGCCTTGTATTATGGACTTGTTACATAAATAGCTATTAAATGCAATGGCGCGAGCAATAGTGGCAGAAAAATGAACTTAATGATCTTAAGTATTTACAAGTATTCTCTAAATAAATGTTATAACACCAAAAGGTTGTTAATATTTTTCGCTAAACATCTTTACATAAATAAAATACCCCTGACTTAAGAAAAAATCTACTTTCTTGGGAGTTACCTACTTTGTAGACTAAGAACTTTCGAATATTAATACACAAGAGGTCGATTTTTTACCGGATAAATTTTTTTTGGACAAAACCGTTTTCCCACGAAAATTATTCGAGAATTAAGGGCATGAAAAAATTCAATTCCCACGTCGGACTTGGGGGACGTGTAAATTTGGGTAAATTGTGACGTTATTTTTACCATATAAAAGAAACTGCAGTGCCGATGGAAAAGGATAATCAGACCCGAGCTACATCGCAGGACATTGGGTTCGTCGTTGCTCCCTGGTGACTTAGGTACCTACATCGCTGGACATTGAGTTCGCTGTACTTTGAAGATTGAATTTAAACATACCGAAGTTACATCGCTGGACATTGAGTTCGCTATACTGACGGTATTTTGTGTGGTTATTTGCATGACTGCGAGTCCAACAATATTTTGGTCTAACTAGCCTTTTCACTTATTTCATGTCAGCCGCAGACAACCATTCTTTGGCGTACTCTTTATGAAGTGCCATTCTAACCTCTCTGTTATGCTCGACGAGTACGTTAAACATGAAGAAGCTGGGGAAGAGCATTCACGGGCGATATAACGCTATACAGGGCGCACGAAAATTCTGCAGGCATAAATTTCCAAAGGTGATCGCTTGCTTATTTCGAGACGCTTTGATTTTTAACTATCATAATATTATATTACCAGTTATTCAGTTATGATTTCATTCACGCTTTTAATTAATAAAATTTCATTTTCTAAATATTTTACTAGGGAAGTTTGCGATTGCAACATAACAAGTTTATATTCAAGAACTATATATTTTCTGCGTTTATGCAATGACAAGAAACTTTCACTTCCATTATTTTTCATTTAATGTACTTATTAAGGCTACTGTGTGCCTAATTTTGGACATGTAAAATGTCGTAGTAATGTTTACCTGTTAAATTGTTATCGGAGATTTCTCACCAGCGATCTATTTGGTTTTCTATGATTGTTTAATAACGATCCATCCACTTAATTACCTTGCGCTCACAAACTGTACAGGCCATCGGTCAGTACTGTGTTAATTAGCCCGTAAACTTGTTCGTATTAAGAAGGGTTTACTTTTCGTCGAGTACTGAACCGGGACATTTCGTCTGTTTGATTTACATCTACCCACCTTGTTTTACGTTGTTGGACAGTCATACAAAATTTGGTAGACTGCTTGTTTAATTATAATCAAAGGATTTTTCCTCAACATTATATGATATTATACATGAGTATTTAACGACAATTTTTCAACTTAATTTTGATAATGTACAACCATGACATGATTCTTGTCCTTTGTTTTGAATTCGATTCGTTATTTGGCTATTGCTAACAACTTTAATTATAAACCATTATTACCTAGCGATTGCTAACAGCTCTATTATAGATTATCTTTATCAGGCCATTGCCACAACTCTAATTACTATTAAAATAACACAGCATACTTTTAAAGTATCTCAGTTCTGGTTATTGCATCAAAACACTCAGTATCTCTATAGTATGGTCATTACTATAGCGACACATATTTTTCTATTATAATATTTAGATAATTGTCTCAAATATTTGGATTACTTTTGATTTCATGTATAGCTATTTGCTACATCAATTATTACGAAATAAAATGGGTTTTTTTAGATATTTTTTCCCATCAATTATTGTCCTATCCTTTCAACTTTACCTTTTCGTCATATAAGTAATAATCTAAATAAATGTTTTAATTTCAAAAGCAAAATAGAAAACAAACTGCAACTATAAATGTACAGTGCAATCTTGAGTAATAAGATACTACATAAATAACATATAATTAACTAGGTCTCTCAATTAATAGACAGTGTGGTCAAGTTTACCAGGTATTTCAATTAACAGAGTGATTAATTTTCTAAGATATATAGTATCAGACAGAAACAAGTAATATTAAACTTGATATAAAAGAACCTGGGTAATTAAAAAGGGTTATTACACACACACACACAACAAAATTCGGGTCCTACACTAATAAAACTAGACGATCACGCAAATGGCCAAATTTATTTGTTTATCCTTCAGATAAATAATTAAGTACTTTCTACACAACCGCTTCATTGGTGCCATGACCAGGATTTCATTTGTAATTAATTGGGGTGGGCTTCAACCTCTTCAATATTATGATTAAAAAATACTATCTAAAATAATTATTACAACAACAAAACTGTTTATTTAAAGTTTATATTATTTTTAAAGTTTATTTAAAGGTGGAAGTGGAAGATGCGCAACCCCCTTTCCTGAGATCTACTGTCACATCAAACAACCATTAGCAAAAACAAAACTAAGTGACCGGTGCGATTGATTGTCGTTTATTGCAACGAGTAGACTTTCTTGACTGTAACGTTAATTTTGGGTTGTCAAACGAAATCACAAAACGTTACCTTCCATAGATGTGGGGAAAGATAATTCATGAAATAACAAAAAGAAAAATACCATCAGTACCACGTAAAGAAAGATTAACCTCGATTAACTATTTTAAATTTGGTAAATTGATTTTGACTATGAAAAAACTATTTCTAATTATTTATATCGACAAATATTCCAGACACAACACTGAAGCCTGTAGTTGTTTCGCTGTTTTATTTTTTATCAGAATTAAGTACGCTGCACACGTGCTGATGAAATGCAATTATTTTGAAACACCACTGATTCTTTGTTGTCATTTCTGGTATATTTAATGTTTACTCATAATACAACTTAAATTTATCTGCAATTTATTGTACCTCCAATGTTTCACAAAATCCACATAGACCTATCATCAGATAACATACATAAACACAATAAATAACAAATTACACGACTCTCGTCGCAATGTTATTCACACCAGCAAATAAGTAGGTAAATAGCTGTTCACTATCACAACAACCAAATTAAAAATGTATGCTGCGTCCTTCTCTAACTGTAGCGGAAGATAAAAGATTTTTATTTTTATGCACTTGACCCAATGGCACAGTTTCAGTGTTATGCACTTTGTTTGTTTGCAGCCATTCTTAAAATAGATAGTTGGGCAATGTTTACTGATCATAAAAACAAGTTGCAATGTTGCCTTGCGTGTGGTTTTGTTATTTTAACTTGTTTCACATTTTAACTGTCCGTTCATTATACAGTGTGGTTTGTTCTTCATGAATTGCATAAAGTTTGTGAAAGTTAAACTATATACATTGCAGTATTTCACTTACTACGGTAATTTAAAATTAAATACCATAAACCAGTGGTGGACAATAGGAGAAATTAAAATTTTTTTTGTAATTGGAGTTGTAATTAAAATATTATTATTAAAATACTGATTTTACAAGAATTTAAAATGATGTAAGAAAATCGAAAACATTTGCAATAAAAAATTTAGGAAAACCTTTAGGACATAGAAGTAAGACAGAATCAAGGCATATACCATATAAAAGCAGGCAAAAGCTGTCAGAATGATCAGAAATGTTGAAAACACATTTAATAACCCAATAAATATTTTTCGTTACTAATAGTAACACCTAGTTATATAAAGAATACATAAATATAACGAAGGTATATAAGAAAGGTTTCACTAGCTGCCAATAGTTACCAAGATTTATTACTGTGAGTTCCAGGTACATAATGAAGTGATATAAATATTTTCATCGCCATTTTATAAAATCTACAGTAAACGTTACCACAATATATGTTACAAGTTTGTATAAGGCTTGCCGTTACCTCACTACCTCAGTATATTAACTAATACTATAAGGGAATCCGGGTTATATAGAAGTGTCGTTAATTACTTTTATAAAATCTAGGAGATAACAGTGTTTCATTGAATATGTTATATAACTTTTGGTGATCAACTTGGTAACCTTGATGATGCACCAAATATCCGCCTTTTCTTCTGACGCGGTTAAGGCACCTAATCCGATTCAGGTCTCGAATTGCCATTACGTATAATTTTATACTTATGATTTTATTTAATTTTTTTGTAGGAAGTCAAAATAGTAGGCCCCTTTTTTCCGCTATGCCCGTTCCTCTTGTTTGCACAATTTTAAATAATATTCTGTGAATAATAGTTATTATAATTATAATTTGTACACAGCTACCAATGTTTTGTTTTGAGCTTTTGAGGAATTTGGGAATATAAATTTAAAGAATAACTGTCAATTCTAATTTCTATGCAACACAGACAGGCTGCGTAATTAAAGGTATATAACATCACTTCAAGTAATATATATGTTATTACGGAATTTTTAAAATACATTTGGATAATTTTAAGTTTTATAGAAACACTTTTAGGGACATTGGGTCACTTAAGAGTATATAGGGAACCTTCAGTTATATAACAATACTTTAAAGATACATAGTATTACTTGAGTTTAGCTAAGGTCACCATCTTACACCCCCAATTCAATAACCTGCAAAGTTTTCAACAAAATCGGCTAAAATTCATATCATGGGAGGTTCTTAGGGTCGCTGATTACGAATCCGATGTGAAAAATTGCAAAATTCAAAATGGCGGACCTAAAATAGCGGACGGACTTTAACTTAATGAAATCATATTAAATATCGTCAGATAAATGTCCGATAATGCAAATTATCAATTTGTGGGTTTTGGGGGTCCCTGATTACGAATCCAAAGTGAATATCGGATAATTCAAAATGGAGGAGTTTAAAAATTAAACCGCGATTAACGTCGTTTTTATTGATGTTTCCGAAATCTATCATGCCATTAATGTACTTCAATTTAATTACATTAATGTATTGCTTGTGTCAACCTGATCAACGTACGCAGCTGACACAAAATGAATGGGGTTGTCTGGTCAGATTCGAAATAGACATGGGGATCTGTGGGGATATTTATTAAAAGTGCAATTATGTATAGGGTCTAATAATAATGATGATGATGAAACACATTCAAGACCGCGCAAATGTTGCCGGCGTCAGATGAATGCGATGTAAGAAAATTACTAAGTAGGCCATGGAAATTATTAGTAGGGTTGTAGACTTGTCTGTAAGGAAGAAAACAATTGTTTGAATTACTGATAGGTACCAGTATTTTTAGATTTTCTTCAAAAACGGACTTTGATTTTCATTTTTATTTCCGTAGGGGTCCTATGGAATTCTTTTAATGGAACTGTACTATTTTCTCTTATTAATCAGAAATAATGATTCATAAACTCAGGGTTGGCTGGAAAGAACCGCACTGGAAAAAACCAGGTGGTTTTAACCGGTTTTTTGTGGACTGGTCAAAATAACCGGTTTTTTTGAACTGGTCAAAATTTAAAAAAGTGGTTCACTTTAAAAAATAATTTTTATGAAAAAATCACAATAAATGTTATATATATATATATATATATATATATATATATATATATATATAATAGTAAATACTGTTCAATATTTCTTAAATTTACCTGTTTTATTTGTATATTTTTATATTATAATAATTACAATTTAAAGCTGACAGCACATACGGCCGATTTCTTACAAGAAACGACTTGTTTTTCTCAAGATGTTAGCAGTCACCTGCTGCTTTAGCATTCAGTTGGCAACTAAATTGAAACAATACTTCTCACAAAGTTAAATCACCAAAGAACGCAACCCTTAGTATCTATCTGTATAATAAGTTGCATAACCAGTTTCGACCAATGGTTTTTTCCACTTTTGTGGTTTTTTCCAGTTTTGTCCACTGGCCCGGAATTTTCTACAAAAAAGTGGTTTTTTGCCAATCCTGCATAAACTATCACTTTTTCGCCATTAATCATTTCTTAACGATATCCTTCGTAATAATAGAATTATTTTTAAAAAGTAAGCGCCAACAGATCATTATAATAAGGTACCTATCTACATTTAAATTCAAAATTGCAGATAGCCATGCAAATGACAAGACATTCGCAACAATTGAATTATTCTTGACTTACTCACTAATTTTCTGAAGCAAGTGTATTAAAGTTGTTATAAACAAGAGAATGGCTGAAAGATATTCAAGAAATGAAAAAGTTGACATGTTCATTATTTATAGAGAGACTCGACGTAATGCAACCAGAGCACAAACTCTGTATGGACAGAGATATCCAAAAAGAAGACAACCTCCGAGAAACTATTTCGCCCGGTTGGAGCATCAATTTAGAAGTGAACCTAATATAGAAATTGAAGAAAGATTTATTGTGGATGAAGAAACGGAAATTAATGTATTAGCTTTAGTGCATGTTGACCCAACTATTTCGGTAAGACAAATTGAACATGAATTGCCAGTTTCCAAAGAATCAGCCAGGAAAATTTTAAAGAAACACGGCTATCGTTCTTATAAATATCAATTGCATCAATTTTTGAATGAGAATTATTATCAACGAAAAATAACCTTTTGTAATTGGTTACAATTACGCCAATTAAGAAATGGGAATTTTATCAAAAACATTTTGTTCACTGATGAATCGAGATTTACAAACCTTGGGTTATTTAATCGAAACAACACTCGATATTGGACAATTGAAAATCCTCACATTATGAGACAGGGGCGGTTTCAGGAGCGGTTTGGCTTCAATGTTTGGTTAGGCGTACTGGGCGACCATATCATAGGTCCAATAATTTTTGACGGAACTCTAACTGGACCAAGATATCTAAAATTTCTCCAAAATATAATAGTTCCACAGATTAATCAAATTCCCAATACCAATATTGACGAGGTTTACTTCCGACAAGACGGGGCTGGACCACACAATGCTATTATCGTTAGCGATTACCTAAATCAATTATTTCCAGATTGTTGGATTGGGACCCATGGTCCAGACAGTTGGCCTGCAAGTTCACCTGACTTAACCCCACTGGATTTTTTATTTGAGCGCATTTGAAAAATAGAGTCTACATGACTGCTCCAACCACAAGGCATGATCTGGAAGAAAAAGTTCGACACGAACTTGCACAAATAACATCATAACGGTGAAAAGTTTGAACAATTTTTATAATGGTTTATTATAATTTAGGTTTTAAATAGTTTGGTTATTCTATTTATTCATGGTTGTAACGTTTTATTAAAATTATTCCTTGTTTAATTTGTGTTTACTTTAAAAAAATACTTTTATTATTACGAAGGATATCGTCAAGAAATGATTAATGGCGAAAAAATTATAGATTATGAATCATTATTTCTGATTGATAAATAAAAAAAATAGCACAGTTCCATCAAAAACATGTCCATAGGACCCCTACGGAAATGAAAATGAAATTCCGTTTTTTGAAAAAACCTAAAAATACTGGTACGTATCAGTAATTCAAACAACTATTTTCTTCTTTATAGATAAGTCTACAACCGTACTAATAATTTCCATAGCCTACTTAGTAATTTTCTTACATCGCATTCATCTGGCGCGGCCATTTTGAAAAAAATTAAAAATTGTTCGTATCTTTTTTACATCTGAAAATACCGTTGCACTTAGAAATTTATGCTTAATGAGAAACCATCAAAAAAATATAGTCATTTTATTTAAGAAAAAAAAGTTGATCCGATTCAACTGGAAGTGATATTTTCATTCCTGTTAGTCTAAAAGTAGCCCATTATTGTCTAATTTATGTCTACCAAAAATCAAATTTTTAAATACAAAAATAACCAAAATATTGGGGGCGTACATTGACTCGTGGCCACTCGGTATATGAAGAAAACAACTACAATTTTTTAATCTGAGATGTCGATTAGATTCTATTACATAGAACTACTTAAACAATGTCCTTAAACTACTATATAGGGCCAAACAGCGGCGTAGATGTACATATTTAATCAAAATGAAAATATTCACAATCTTTTTAATCGGAAATTGCCAATTAGATTTCATTGCGTGGAACTACTTATAACAATATCCTTAAACTACTGTATAGTACCAAATCATTTGTAGGTCCGAAACAGACGCATAAAACTCATATATTTAATAAATACGAAAATATTCACAATATTTTTTATCGGAAGTTGCCAATTAGATTTTATTGCGTGGAACTTATAACAATATCCTTAAACTACTGCATAGGGTCAAATCATTTGTAGGTCCGAAACAGAGGCATAAAACTCATATATTTAATAAATACAAAAATATTCACAATCTTTTTGATCGGAAGTTGTCGATTAGCTTTTATTACGTGAAACTTCTTATAGTAATGCCCTTGAACTACAACATGGGCCAAATCATTTGTAGGTCCGAAATAGCGGCGTAGGTCGCATATATTTAATGAAAATCAAAATATTTGCAATCTTTTTGATCGGAAGTTGTCGATTAGATTTTATTGCGTAAAACTGCTTATAACGATGTCCTTAAACTACTGTATAGGACCAAATCATTTGTAGGTCCGAAACAGAGGTGTAGAACTCATATATTTAATAAACATAAAAATATTCGCGATATTTTTGATCGGACGTTGTCGAATAGATTTTATTACGTGAAACTACTTATAGCAATGTCCTTAAACTACTACATAGGGCCAAATCATTTGTAGTTCCGAGATAGCGGCGTAGGTCGCATATATTAAATGAAAATTAAAATATTCCCAATCTTTTTGTTCGAAAGTTGTCGATTAGATTTTATTGACCCTATATATTTGCCGTTGCCAACTTCACACCGATATTTCAGACAACTGGTTATACAATTTTTATATTTGTTTATTTAAGTTGCAAAATTAATTTGTTTATTAACAATTTTCTTGTTCAAGTACATTATGTAAAATGTAATTTCTAAACATTCTTTGACTCTTACAATTTTTCATAAAAATCAATATAAATGTCGGAAAAGTCGTTTTTAGGTATTTGCTGTTACAAAATAAGGTGTTTTTATGATTGGATAAAAGAAGGGTTAAGTGATCGAGTGTATACAAATATTTTTTCTTATGCAACATCGCATTATAAGCATTTCTTTGCTCTAGGCATTTTTCATTAAAATCAATGAAACGTAAATCGCGTTTTTCTATGAATCCTTAACGAAAAAAGTAATTCAAGACGATAAAACGGAAGGGTTAATTGATGGTAGTTCCAAAATGGCATTCTAATAATTTCTTTTCCTCTTGTGTATGGGGTAAAAATCAGTATTGACGGAGATATTTGAGATGTAATTTTTTGACTACCATGATTACCTACGAGGACAGAACGAAAAGGTTAAGGACTAATATATATTACGTAATCGTATGCAAAAATGTATTTTTAAAATCATTATATTTTTCTTAAAAACTAATAGAAACAGCGTAAATATATTTTGTTCTAAAAAAACGTCTATGAGGACACATTTAACCCTTCTAGTGGAGTAGATCTGGCTTTGGCATAAGGAAACGTCCGATTGTGATTTTTTCTTTTGCCAAGTAAAGTTGGATCCCCCCAACATTCCGACGCATTTGTGTTGTCGAAGGGGGGGAGGGGAGGGAGAAATGTCATGTTAAATGTATGGGAAAATGATTTTTTGAAGGATAACTCGGCGGCTTTTGATCTGGCGAAAAAAATCTTCAGACCAGAAATGAAGAGCTCACGAAAATAAGCAAATTTTATTCCCAACCTCATCGACGTCAGATCATTGATTCGCGAGATATCGCGAATCCAATGTGCAAAAATTAAAATTCATTTTTTATCATGAAGGAGTGGAGTTGAGGACCCAATTTTTATTCAATAGAAGGGCATTGGTGGATATTCTGTTGAGCTGGAGGCTGGGGGCGGTGGGATAATTAGGAGGGGTGGGAGAGGGGGAAAATGAAAATATTTCACATGCTGATAACTCCCCGTGTAATTGACCTATAGCGATCAGACCGACGTAAATTTTTTTATTTGCTACTAATCGTTTGTTTGCGAAAAAAATCATTTTATGCGAGTGCTATTTTGTAGCAAATAAAAAAATATAAAATGTACGATGGCCTGATCGCGATCGGTCACACGGGGAGTTATCAGCATGTGAAATATTTTTGTTTTCCCATGTATTTGAATTTTCGACCATTACCGTCGAAGTAACTAAAAGGTCCTCGAGCCTTGGTCCCATTTGAACTTTTGATCAGGAAGATCTAAACTACAACATATCTCAATTTCGACCATTTTCATCAGGATCCCAAATCCCATGTTTCTGTGCGGGGTCCTTTGCCAAAAAATAAGAATTGAGTTTTTTCATATTTAAGCGAGACCCTGTATATTTTTAGTAGTCTTAGACTGCTTTTCAAGTCCCAATTCGAGTTGCAACTCTTATTAATCGCAGTGACAAAATTAACACAAACTTTTTCATATTAGCCCCGCACGTTTTACTAAAACATTTTTTTAACGTTATTTTGATGGTATTTATATGGCAGACTTTAACGAGTCAAAAAATACATATATTCCTCAACGAATAATAAATTAGTTTGGGAATTTGAATCGGGATGATCTAATTAATTTGCCAATAGACGATTTTAATTACTTCTTTGTAAATATCAGGGGTGTCGTAAGATTTAATGAACTTTCTGTGTCTGTATTTTAGCCAATAAATTGATTCTTAAACTTCGTCCTGCTTAATTTTAATCGAATTTTAGCAATAAGAGTTGCGTTACCTCGTTAATTCTAACCTAAACATATTTTAGACATTGATAACATTTGGCAGCAATGTGTTGGATTGATTTTTATATTTAAGTAATTCAACGTTTATTTCAAATACTAATTAATCTTGTTAACTTGTTTGGCACAATTTCTACTGATGGAATTTCTGATAACTTAATGGTTTTTTGCGATTTAAAAATTAGTGTAAGTAAAATGAAACAAAAGTTTGCAACTTTCCGTCGATGTAAATATTTTTTTAGTTGATTTACATAACCTCCTATGAATGGTATAATATAATTCTGCAAAATAACATCGATGAAAAAATTAACTTATTTAATGAATTCATAATTTCTCGTTTTGATAAACATGCTCTCATCAGACAAGTTAGAGTTACTAAACCTAAGGCCCCCTCCCCTGGCTTACTCCAAATTTAAAGTTATTTATGAAGGAGAGAGACAAAGCTCTTCAGAAGTACAAGCGTATCTGGAGTACGTAGCTTATTAAGAGATCTAAAAAACATGGTAGGCACTTAGCCAGTCTCAATATACGCTCGAACAAAGAATTTTTACTACCCAATGAACTTGCTAATTCAAATGAAATTAATAAATACTTTGCTTCACTTATTCAAAATGTGCAATGCAATGATCAAATAAATTTTTATAACAATCGTAAGTATAATGAAAATATTACTTTCACGTTTACACTCACTACTATAGATGAAGTTAACAAAATTTTAAATAATATTAAGGCCGAAGCGGATGGTACTGACAACATTTCATCTACTATGTTAAAATGTGCTAATTTTCAAAGGTATACATTTCATGTTGTCAAAACTTAACATAAATATTGTAGTCCGTTTATTGATCCTTTCATTACTCATATAATTACTTGTTGTATCGAGCAAAGCTATTTCCCTCAAGCGTGGAAAATTGCGGTTGGAATTCCTTTACCTAAAAATAATAATCCTATTTCTTTTTCAGACCTTAGAATTTTCGTAGTATTTTACCAGCTTTATCTAGTCTTTGAAAAAATTTTATATGACCAAATCTATCATTATTTTATTTCTTATAATTTACTGTCAGTGTGAATTTAGAAAGGGATATAGCACTGCTATAGCCTTGGCTACTGTTACTGATGACTTGATTAAGACTTAAGATAAAGGAATGGTCAGCGTGTTGGTGTTGCTTGATTTTTCGAAAGCTTTTAGCACATTGTAAATAGAATATTTGAAACAGGTGTCTGCCCAACTCATTTTAAAGTAGCAGAAATAATTTCTTTATATAAAAGCGGTAAACAACTTGAAACACAAAACTATCAACCAATTTCCTTAATTTCCAACCTCTCAGAAATTGTTGAAAAAGCCTTGAAGAATTCTGAAATATGTAAATAAATTTAATATATTATGCCAAAGACAGCTCGGTTTCAGCGAGAAAACATCTACTGAGGACGCAATAAACTATTTAATCGAGAAAATTTATAGCTCAATAGACAATAAAAAACCTTCGCTTGGCATTTTTATAGACCTAGCGAAGGCCTTTGATACTATAAGTCACAGTCAAATATTGCAAAAACTTTGGGATCTGGGATTTAGGGGACAAATATATAACATTCTAGAAAGCTATCTAACCAATAGAACACAAAGTGTAAGGTTGGGCGACACTAAAAGTGAGACTAAAATCATCACTTATGGATTGCCGCAAGGGACGGTCTTAGCTCCCCTGCTATTTATAATATGCTTAAATGATCTACTTACATTACCCATCGATAGTACAATCATCTCATTTGCTGATGATACTGCTATCTTTGTAGGAGGACAAACTTGGGAAAAAGTCTATCAAAAATCATCTAAATCACTCGAAACGATAAAAAAATGGTTTGATCAACATTTACTCACTATGAACACCGCTAAAACTAAATACCTGCCACTCTGCTCACATAAAAATCTATTACCTGTTTACAAAAAAATAAAAATACAAAACACTGACATAGAAATTGACCAGGCTAGGCTGTTCACATAAAATACCTAGGGATCATTCTTGAAATGGGCCCTTCAAATTGAAAATATATGCAAAAAAATATATGGTTTAGTAGAGTCTATCATACAGTATGGTATAACAGCCTGGGCAGGGTTGCATCAAACACATCTAGCCTCATTAATACGCGCACAGAAAAGAATAATTAAAATTATGTTCAAAAAAGATCTCAGATATTTCAAATTATATATATTTCAAAAATATAAAATTCTCAATATCAGGCAAATTTATTGCAAACAAATATTAAATTATGAAATCAAAAACAAAAATTATCACACACACACAAGAACAAGAACTAATGTAATCATACCTAGGGCTAAGAAATCAATATTCACAAAAAGTTCAACATATCTAGGTCCAAGACTGTATAGTCTAATGCCAGATCACCTAAGAAACACCAATAATAAAAAAAAAAAAAGAGAAAACATCAAAAACTGGCTACTAAGCTTACCAGAAAATTTGATAGAAAACTTCATAAATACAGGGCAATTGTATACATAATTTGATATATCAGTTAACTCTTTTGTATCTATTTCATTTTTTTAGTTTATCTTTTCCCTTTACCTATAATTATGTAAATTATCCCTTTTGCTTATTATCTATTAAATTTCATAAAACATAATTTAGATACATTTATATATAAAAAAAGAATTAAATGTTTACATAAACACCCACCGCTTATTTTGCTTTCTTGACTAAAATTAGTATCGGAAATTATTACTATTCAACAATTGCCCAATTTCGAATTAAACATTCCTTATCGTACCAGATGTTACCGATTTTCCAGCAGCCAATGTAGCCAAACTTCACCGCTTCCGCTTAACCTATCCACCTTTACTGATATTTCATACCTTTCGTATCTATAAATCTTTCCTGTTCCTCTCTCCCTTTCTGTTTGTATTATTTTTGTCGCGTTTGTTTTTTTTTTTTTGTTTCTTTTTGTACATTTTTGTCTCTAAATTCGTTTTCTCATCATCAATGTTTAACAAAATCAAAATTCTGTGGTATAAACAATTTTTAAAGCCAAAGTTTAGGCCAACCTTGCGCAGTCTGGCGTACATACATCTCGCAGAAGGTTCCTCGTTTGGATTGAGGTGCCTGCGTCAGCTGCAAAATTTTTAAAAAAATTTCCCAATTTTTAAATAAGTGTATTTTTAGTTGTGTTAAGTCTTTTTGTAATTAGATATGTAAGAATGTTATTACCTTCTTTTATCTGCTTTTGCAGAAGGTGTCTAGGTAAGTTTTACCAATTTTTGTTTAACTGAACCAGGACTATTCCGCCCGATTCTGCAATCAGCAACCGCGATTAACGCGGTGGTTGCACGGTTGGTCCCGGCATGGGTTCTGGGGAGGTACTGTTGTATTTTTAATTTGCAATAAAACCTTGTTGAGTTGCGTTGTACAGATAGAGCCTGTCCGCGTCGCACCCAGAAAATTGGGGTTCAAATGCAACAGGGTTTCTTTTTTCTTTTTTGAAAATAATTATCTTTTCATTGCCTATTTGGATAATCCAGTATTCGCGTTTAAATTTTCAATTATTCCAAATGAGGTAATTTCACTTAGTGGCAAAAAATCACAAACGGACGTTTCCTTATTCGAGTCTGGTTTCCTTCCAGTCTGCTCCACTATACTAGTATATTCACTTTTTATTCACGACTAAAGCTTGTGATACATAATATAACACTTGATAACTAAACTTTAGGTACACCGGAAACTAACTTGTCTTAGCCTGAGCTCATGGTGCTAGGCTTTATATGGTCCGTCGGGGACGTAACGGGCGGAGGCCTGGAAATGTCCCCGGCCATTCCGTGCATTCCGTCCATTTCACAATATTACATCATCAAATGTAAAACCTATACGACCGTCTCGGTATTTAAACTTTTTGATATATGAACGAAGTTCGAATCGACTTCATTTCGGAAGTTATTAATGGAAATAAGTTGAAGACATTAATTAAAATTGAAATGGCCCCGGAAAGTCGTCCCGGAGCTTCCGCACTTAGAGTTGAAATGATATGAAGTTGTGCCGATGGGTCTGCGGTGAACGAAAGGAAGTAAGTTTTGATAAAAAAAGGGGACCGAATGGAAATAAGTTATGATAATAATGGGGATGGTAATACCCGTACTTTATTGAAGGATATGAATGAAGGATCGATTGGTATTGATATTAAAGAAGCAAAATGAAATGAGTCGAATTTGAAGGGAAGATTATTCTATAGAAAATTAACGGAAGATTTTTGACATTTTTCTGGTGGAAAGCACTAACAATCCTTGCCTGTTGGCATACCTCAAAACGAACTGCTTAAAAAACATTCAGTAAGTCTCCTGCAGATGCGCGAGTTTCACTCACGAGTATTCGTATTTAAAATTATTCATAATAACATTGAATGTCAAGATATAGTATAGTCGAGTACATCTATTATCAGCACCCAAAAAATGCAACAAAAACTTTACGACCTCTTTAAAATACCGGTACCCGGTGTTATTTGTTCGGAAATTGACTCGCTTACCTTCATAGGTTTTTAATGTGCGTCGGTTTGTTTGATGAGGGCATGTCGCCTGACCTAACGGCGATAATAATTATGTCGTAAAGTTTTTGTTGCGTTTTTGGAGTGCTGATAGAATGCTTAATTTCTAAATACTTTTTACTACTGTGGCTCATACATTTCATTATATTTATAACTTATATTTTATTATTATAGTTTTAATTACTTTCTCATAATCGCATAATTGATTGATTATATTTTTTAAATCATACCTTCCCGTTCTGTAATTGAGTATTATCTGTAGAATAGTGTAATTGAATTAATTAAAATAAATAAAAAGTAAACATTTTCAAGACCACTACCAACGCATTAATAAAAGACTACTGAGTTTTTCTTGTCGGTTCCTTTTTATTTATTTTGGATACATAAAAAATTATCACAACCGGCATTATTAAGTTATCTAATATCTGTAGATGTGTCATGTACGACAGATTACATTTTTTATGTGTTTTACCGCTATCGAATTATTTTAAAGGCGAAGGCAAACAGAGTAAAAACATTTCAGATGTAGAAAAGTGTTTCTTTATTTACCCAATAGGTCATAATGTGTATGATGTCGATGGCGAACACGATTAAGACGCTTTCTATTTAACTTATTTACTTATTTGAAGTACTAGATTATGCCTTGTTGCAATGTCGTGTTAAAATGTTGTTCAACAAAATTTTAAAAGTCATCAGTTGCAAACTTTAAATAGTAACAGTTGGAGGCTGAATATGTAGTAACAAACTTAGAAAGAAGTAACATTGCAAAAGTTGGTACGTTTATTGGAAACATAAGAGAATTTTAAGAGAGTTTAAACGCAATGAAATCATTAATTAGTAATTAGAAATGTTACGGGTGGTTAGGTTACTATCAGTACGTACATTCTTCTTATAAATCTCATACTTAGATAGGCATGGTATTACCCGAACAGATTTTAATGGTTATTAACCTCGACTCAAAATTCAAGTTCGTTTTTACATCCGTACGTATGAGTGGTTTTTGTAGGATTTGTATATTCCAAGGACCCTATTGTTTGTATTTACATGTCAGATTCGCTAGAATAGAACCAAAATTTACTGTCGAAATGATCTTACATCATTGTTTAATTACGTTTCTGTTGTGATGATGAGTCAACACCTAATTTAATCCCAAGGAATTGATGTTATCTCCATTAAAAAAAAAATGTTTAGAAACAATTAGAAACAAGTAAATTTTCCAATAAAAGTCAGTTGTGCATAAACAATTTGTAGTGGGTCATATTGCAATTCAATTGAGGATTGAGGCTTGCCTTTCCAAAACGTTGTAAGTGCCAAAGTATCTGGCAAATATAATTTAGTTTACTATTCAATTTACTACCTGTAGACATGGATAATACGACACCACGAGTCAATAAAAAGGGCAAAAAAGAGTTAAAAGTAAAAGCCCACAAAAGTAAGTTTAAAATGTAATTAGCCTATACCAAAATGTATGAATCAAAACAATTAGTTTGCTGCAACTTAGGGATTTACGATGCTGTTCTCAATCACGGAATAATGTATTTTTGGTCCGAAACAATTGGTGGTCGTGGCTTCATAGAAATCGCCCACTGTATTTATGGGTATTTAATGACACAAGTTGTGACAGGAAGAAAAAAATTATTTTATGATCAGACAATTGTAGAAAGCAGAATAAAAATAAGATGATTCTTACCATGTATTTGACCTTATTAGCAAAAAACTGTTTGATGAGATTGAACATAAATTTTCTATTAAACGTCAGACTTTCCTTGCCTCTGATAGAGATTTTGGAATGAAAGCGAAAATAAAGAAATGATGTAAAGCAATAGTTCCCATGAAAAATCGTGTCCTTATTATGGTTATAATAAGATTCAGAACTGGTGATGAAATGTCAGAAAATGGCAGTTTAAGTTCATGAAATTTGTCACAAAAGTCGATGTTTGAAGAAAATAGTACATTGTTGTATTAGGAGTAAAAGTGATAATTTTGTGACGAGTCTGTAGGTTTGCCGGATTCACTTCGTTCGTCTGGCAATTGCAGACGAGTTAAAAAAGTGGCTTTTACTCCGAATAAGACATGTTATTTTTTTTCTTCAAACGTCGATTAGGTATAAAGAAAAATAAAGATACAAAATTTAACAGTGCGTTGCTATTAGCAACGGAAGTAAAAGTCCGCTCGAGCGGAAGAAAAAGTACTTTTACTTCCGTTGCTAATGGCAACGCACAGCCGTCTGAAACGTCAAATTTTAATGTCATTCGAGGTCATTAAATGAGTAAGAAATGTCATGATTTTCTGACGCTTGAAGAAGTATATTGTTTTGTTCGGAGTAAAAGTGATACTTTTGTGACGAGTCACAAAAGTGGCTTTAGCTGCTGTGCGTTGCCATTAGCCACGGAAGTAAAAGTACTTTTGCTTCCGTTGCTAATGGCAATGCACGGCCGTCTGAAATGTCAAAATTTAATGTCATGAAGTGAGTAAGATATGTCATGATTTTCTGACGTTTGAAAAAAATAGTATATTGTTTTATATGGAGTAAGTGACATTTGGAGATGTACTTTGTTTCTTTATAATAGTTCTTAGTAATATGAAAGAATTAAAAAGTTATGAGGAAAATACTGAGAGTCGCCCCCTAAAACTACCCTTTCAGCAGAAGAGAGGGTTTGTCTGATACCATGTAAACTAATGTCCGGATGGCCTATGACTAAGTATAAAATATGAATTTGATATTTTAAGGGAGCCGGAAGATATTGCAGAAAAACTGAAATTTATAATTTTATAATTTTTTTCATTTTTGGAAATAAGTTTATATAAAAAGACTACCATTATTTTTAGATGTGCTATCAGCCGCAGAAATATCGGGAGATCATTTTGGATCACTTTGTATAAAATTAACGAAACACATTTGCAAAAATTGTTTGTTTTCAAAAAATGATATTTGAAAATTGTTAATTCATTTTGCCGCTAATTATCATAGGAAAAATCCAATGGAGTTAGGTCAGGTGACTTTGGAGGCAATCATGCAGGACCATTCGTTGCTATGAAGTTTCCTCCGAATTTTTTTAAGGTAATTAGTCACTGTTCCAGAGCTATGGGGAGAAGCCCCATCTTGCTAAAACATATTTCCTATTCTAAATTTTAAAAAAAATTCCTCAAAAAGGCTCTCAATCTCACTTTGTAAGAAGCCTATATATTTGGTACTATTCAAGGATCCTGCTCCTCAAAATTACCATCCCTCAATAAACGCTTACTTTCCTGATGTATTTTCCCCGTTAAATAAGCCTAAATTCATAAATCTGGATTCATCGCTAAATAATTTTTTTCCTAAAAATTAATTAGCTGTACATTATCTGGTGAAATCCAGTTGAAATAGTCAGTTGTTCGAGCGTGATCGTTGTCGTGCAAGTGACGGTATAATTGATATTTAAATTATGCTTATGAAGAATTCAGCTTAAACTTTAATGATTAATTTCCAATTCAAAAGCAATTTGCCTCAAAGAAACAGTTTTATCAATTTCCACTCGAACTAAAACATTAATTTCCGTTCCTTCCTCAATAATAAAAAAATCTTTGGGATCATAGCCAAGCCATCTTCGAAACTGGATTTTCAACAAGATGGAAATTATTTGTAGCAAGGTATTGTCGATCAGGATATCATTGTGTGTATAACACGGTAACAGCAGTTACAATTTTTTTTTACATTCTCCGTAAATAATTAACATTTTCACTTTTTCATCTCTTATAAATTTGCGGCATTATGAATTAAATTAACAATAACAATCATTAGAAATTTAAAAATTATAAGGGCCACTGGTTACTTTAAATCTTCACCACTTAATTAGAAGAGAATCAAACATTTTGATTTTTGATGGCCTTATCAATGGAAGTATTCAATGTTACCTTGGTACCAATATGGTTCCATTTGAAAAAAAAAAAAACAATTTCATCCAGAAAACTATTTTGAAGATTTTTGCTTACTCACAAATCACATAATTTAGTATTTTCGATATGACCTCTATTTTACGAAAGCGCAGAAGGGTAACACATATTTTTATTTTTTGTTATGTCGTGATTACGACTTATATCTCGTAATTACCATTTAAAACTCACAATAACGACTTATAGTTCATAATAACGACTTATAATTCATAATTACGACTTATATCTCGTAATTAAGACCTATAACTCGTAATTACGACTTATAACTAGTAATTACGACTTACATCTCGTAATTACGTCTTATATCTCATAATTGCGACTTATATCTCGTAATTACGACTTATAGTTGATATTTAAGATATGTCGTAATTACGGAATAACAAAAAATAAAAATATATGTGGTGCTTCTGCGCTTCCGCACTATTTTTCTGTTGACTATATGGAATATTTCATTTTGTTTCTATTTAAATATATGCTATTTTATAAGAAAATTGAATAAAACAATTGCTCCAGGATTATGTTAAAAAGAAGAATGTCCGAGCCGGCCCATATCCACGGAACAAATACCAATAAAAATTCAACAAAAATAATTATAATTAATTATTAATAGTTATACAGGGTGATTCGCGAATAACGTGCCATAGCCTAATGGCATATACAGCACTTCAATGTAAGTCTGGATCAAGAAGGAAAAATTTTTTTGCCTAGTGGTTAAGAAGATATAGGGTGTTGAATGCGTTTGGTCTGAAAATTCAATGAGCTATATCTCTGCAACGGTTGGATGTAATCGAATGAAATTTACCAGTAACATGCCTCAGCTGGGGCTTGTCAGAATAGCCTACTTGACTTTGAAAAACCCTTGGACGAACTCGGAAAAAATCTGCCCTCCCCGTTTTTTTCTTACAAAAAAGTACATTTGTCTATCGCATTTCTGGAAAAGTATTAGCGGATTCAGAAAGTAAAAAAAAATGCTATCAGAATAACGATCCAATTTTGACGGCACACCCAAACCGTTTCGGCAAAAAAATCACAAAACAATTTAGCGCATTACGACTAACACTTTGACCGAGTGTTATTTATAAGACAATTTGATAGAGTCTAATCAAATGCTTCAGATCCATATCCCTCTTAAGACTTCACATAATATATAGCAAAAAACATACCTAGCAAGAAAAATACTGTACTTCTGAAATTTTTTAACAGACAATAGGTAATTCTCCACAAAATTAACATCTTAATATTACATAAGGAATGCTTCATGTTAAACTATATGAGGTTTTCAAAATGTCCTCCCCCAACTTCGATGCATTTCCTGCACCACACTAATAAGTGTCGTGTGGCCTTCCCAATGGTTTCTCTGTGGTTCATGTCATCAGAGGCTGCCACTACCCGCTGCCGTAGTTTCTCTCTCGTGGTGACTTCGTGCTGTACACGGATTTTTTCATGTGGCCCCAAACATAGTAATCGAGAACAGTTAGCTCAGGAGACCTAGCTGGCCAAGCTTGAGGACCTCCGCGACCGATCCAGCGATTAGAAAATTCATTGTTCTAATAGTTCCTCGATTTATTCGTATTTTAAAGATGCCTAAGAAGTTCACTAACGCTGAATTCGCTGAATCATTTATGTGTATGGGTTTTGAGATGGCAATACAAGGGCTGCCGGACCACAACAATCCTCACGCCGTTATCCAGAAAAACCCCCAGCACAAGTTTTCTCTTAATGTATGGTGTGGAGTGGTGAACGATATATTGATAGGATCGCATTTTTTTGAAGGCCGATTGACTGGAGAAATCTACCTGGATTTCCTCCGGAACATTTTTGCCCAATTTATTATTGGCGCAAAATGTCAACAGAAGAGGTCTTCATTAACATGATGGGGCACAACATCATTTCTCACTGCAGGTCCGGGAGCATCTCAACAATGAGAGACCTAACTGGCCAACAGTTAGGTCTCCTGACTTAACTGTTCTCGATTACCATATTTGGGGCCACATGAAACAATCGGTGTACACACAGAAGTCACCACGTGAGAGGAACTATGGGCAGCTGGTATTGGCAGCCTCTGATGACATGAAGAACTATATAGAAACCATTGGGAAGGCCACACGACATTTATTGGTGGGGTGCAGGAACTGCATCGAAGTTGAGGGCAGGACATTTTGAAAACCTCATCTAGTTTGAAATGAAGCATTCTTTATATAATATTAAGATGTTAAGTTTGTGGAGAATTACTTATTGTTTATTAAAAAATTTCAGAAGTACAACTCTGTATTTTTCTTGCTAGGTATGTTTTTTTGCTATGTATCATGTGAAGTCTTAAGAGGGATATGGATCTGAAGCATTTGAATAGACTCTATCAAACTGTTTCATAAATAATGCCCCGTCAAAATGTTAAAGTGTATATGACCAGAATTGAAACCGCATAAAAACTAAAAGCCGGTAAAAACAGTCGGCATCTCTTTATTGTTTTTCTTATGACAAGCATTTCTATTTGCCTCCGCAAGAGATGCCGACTGTTTTTGCCGGCTTTTAGTTTTTATACGGTTTCAATTCTGGTCGTATACACTATACCCGTGATGCGCTAAATTGTTTTGTGATTTTTTTGCCGAAACGGTTTAGGTGTGCCGTCAAAATTGGATCGCTATTCTGATAGTATTTTTTCTAAACTTTCCGAATTCGCTAATATTTTTCCAGAAATGCGATAGGAAAATTTACTTCTTTGTAAAAAACGGGGAGGGCAGATTTTCTCCGAGTCCGTCCATGGATATTTCAAAATCAAGTAGGCTATTCTGACAAGCCCCAGCTGATAAATGTTATTGGTAAATTTCATTTGGTTATATCCAACCGTTGCAGAGATATAGCTCATTGAATTTTCACATCAAATGCATACAACACCCTACCCTGTATCTTCTTAACCGCTAGCCAACAAATTTTTTCCTTCTTGATCTAGACTTTCATTGAAGTGCCATTAGGCTATGGTACATTGTTCGCGAATCACCCTGTATACTCGTTATATTTTAATTATGAACTTGTCAATTATAATTGGCTTATTACGATTACATTATTAATGCGAAATAAATGTCAATGTGACATCATAAAATTTCTGGTCTTTCATTCATTATCATCGCTCGTGTTTCTTTTCTGAGAAGAACATAAGGGCTCGCTTGTTCGGTTAAATTTTTCCTTCGTTATGCTCATATGCAATTTGCAGAAAGCGTGAAAATATATAAAAAAGCTGTAGTAATGTATCGAATGAAAGTAAAATTGATTTTATTTGCTCACCATCACAAAATAACGTCACGTCCGCTAAGCTTTCGGATTTGAAGAGGTTGCTGAAAGATGTTGCAAGATTCGATCCAAAACTGTTCCATTTTAGACAGAATTGTTGCTGCTGAGAGTCCATCTCAACACCGGAATGGAAAAGATTATGAGCTGTAACAAAAAATGCAATAAATATAGAAAGCCTTTTATGTTTATGTTATACGAAGTTTTTATGTTATTATTTTTATGAAAGGGTCCAGTCGGATAATCGGTCGAAACCGATTAAAAAAAAAGTATATCCAGTTATAGGTATTGTTAAGGAGAACTCCCCCTAAAAATTTCAGATCTTCATCCCTATGAGCCATAACCTTAAAAATGCTGTTTTTTTTCGAATTTTTCAATTTTTCCAACTATTTTTTAACCGTTTAGCCGGTTGACTGGCTCAATGCTTAAGCATTAGGCTTGTAGTCGCAAGGTTCTGGGTTCGAATCCCGGTCAGGTATAGATGTTTAATGGTGTTTTCCATGTGTTTCCGAGACGTAGCAGTGTGATACACAGCTCGGTGTTGCTTTCCCTAAGTTCGAGTTTCAGCTGCCGTAGATAGCAATTCGGCAGGGAATGGGTGTTGTGTCATTGCCTAGGTGTGATCCAGGTTGAGTAGTGGCTAAACTCTGCCAGGACATTAATATAAATAAAGTCGTTAAAAAATAAATATAAAAAAATGATTCTTACAATATACTGACTGATTTTGTGTTTTTTTGTAGAATTTGTGATAACTTAGAAGATACATGTGGTAGAAAAAAAACCCATAAAATTTGGTATTTTCGAAATTTCAAAGTATGGGAACTAAAAGTGTGAAATGATGATGAGTGATGGTAAATTTTCCATTCCTGTAACTCCCTCGGAACTGGTGAAGGCAGTAAATGCAAATATGCATTGAATCGTTTTATAGACCATCGTCAGAATAAGAATGTGGGTTCTTTCTCAGAAAATGCTGTAATGTTATACTTCTTTGTTCAACTTTATGGGCCAATTATTCAATGTTGAAATTAACCCTTTCAATTAAACATGATGTATGGTTGAAATCACGAATGTTGTCGTTCACGTCATCAATTTATATATTTATCAACGACACTACTTGCAAATGCAAAGTGCATAGGATGTGAATAACAGAAAGTCACGTCTGCTGAGGCTACGACAGAAGTTCCGAGTGTAACGATGCATTTTACAAATGGATATTACAAACGTTAGTCGCAATCACGCTCAGCATTCTGTCAGTTCTCTGTCAATTCAGTGGCGTGCAGTGGATAAAAGACTGAATGCAGTAGCCAAAGACATGGTGGTGAAATTAAATGAGTACTTTAATCAGGGAAAACGTAACCAATGTTCCCTTTTACATTTTCAAGAAATCCATGAGGTGAATTGTAAAATTATACATTGTACCGTATGCTATTTTTATCCATATATTTTCATTAAAAAATACTTGTGTTTTGCAAACGTTGATACGCCCATGCGTGCCATTTTGTGTGACTTTGAGATGATTTGATTCGTAAACTAAGGATAATGACGTGAACGACAACATTCATGATTTGAACATCAGATGTATCTAAATATCTTTTTAACGCGCTTTCATTAGCTTCATCTGTATGTTTTTTGTTTGTTTGTTTATAACGGAATGTGGGCTCACCCACTTCAAAACGTCAAATTAAACTGAAACTTTGCACACTTATCAAGGACCGATGACAATACAATCATTTGACAACTTTGTCCTAATATCCTCACCAGGATCAGCAGGATAAAATAAGAAAAAAATGACTAATCTATTGTCGAGATTTTGCCGGAGGCGCCGCTGTTATAATATATATATATATTTTATTACTAATATATATTTTACTATTTGCTAATTTTAAATTCACCCAATCCAATATATTGGTGAGAAACGTGCCGAGGGATGAATGGCAAGAGGGTGACTAAAAATGTCGTATCGCTAGCGTCAACCTTATTGAACCGGGCACACCCTGTTGTATAAGAGTCTTACCCTTCTATTGGACCTCTTGGAGGGTTGACCGTTTAATTGTTCATTACCCGTGGGAACAACAATGAAAAAAAAATGGAATAACACAAAAAAAGAGATTATAGTTAAAAAAAAAATAAAAAAACACGCTTTAATATCAAACCGAACTAAAAAGTAAAAAAATAATGTTTAAATTAAATAAGAATAAAGTATTGTCTGAAAGTTAGGGCCAAAATAATTTCATCTAATAATGAAATATTAAATAACGAGAAAAAATTTATCAAAGAGGTTCTAGTACAAAATCAATATCCTGAAGCCTTTGTTGATAGAATTTTCATAAATGTTGAAAATAGGGACAATCAGGTACGACAAAAACCTGAACGTCATTATACAGCAATAATTCCTTATGTATACGGACTATCGGAAAAGCTACGCCGTATAGGTGACAAATTTGATGTTAGGACGATATTTCAAACGGGGAACACTTTAAGATTTATTTTATCAAAAACAAAACCGATAAACAGGGAGCAGAATTCAAAAAACTGTATTTACAATATCCCGTGCGAATGTGATAAATGTTATGTGGGTGAGTCATCCAGACCTTTCAGTGTGAGGTTGGATGAGCACAAGAACTACATTAGAAAGAATGAAATTCAGAAATCAAAGATTTGTGAACATGCTTGGGAAAACGGACATAGAATAAACTGGGACTCGGCAAAAATTTTAACAAAAGAAACAGACACCAAAAAAAGAAAAATTAAAGAATCAGCAATAATCTTATTAAATGAAGATAAGTGCGTATCGAATTGTTCTGTAGATATTTGTACAACCTGGCTACCAATGTTAAAAGAAGAACTTAACAAACTCAACATTATCTAAAAAAAAAAAAAATATCATCAGTTCTATGTTCTGTGTAAGTAGTAAGTATCTATGGAAATAACATAAACAGAATCTTAAAGCTGTGTATTTGACATACACAGCAAAATAAGAGTTCTTCAAAAAATAGCTTTGAAAACGGAAAGAGATTACTTTCCGAAACGTCAGCAAAATACATTATTTTTGTGTTTATTCCGATTTATATTATTTGCAAAACATAACCTCTGACTTTTCCTTTGGCGTAAACGTCACGGGCGCAGAGGCTTTTTTCCAATAATTCTATTATTTTGTAGATTCGGTGATTTGTTTTGAAGAGGATAATAGTACATGTGGTAGAAAACCCAAATAATAGGAAAGAATATTGGAAGAATAAAGTGATTGACAAAAAAACCATTTTATTGTAAAAAGCGCTTTTTACGTACAGCATGCAATGCGCAATAATTGTACTGGTTGTTAAATAACTGCTGTAAATAAAACAACTAGTTTTTGAATATATTGCATAATAATTAATTTTCTGAAAAACGTATATTCAATCATTTTCGTAGAGCACAAATAACTGTAAAAAAATATTTCCTTACAGTACAAAAATGAATATTTCCCTATAGGTATGTTTTGTTGCCTGGTAACGACTAGATGCATGGAAATATTGAGCTATTTTTTAGAAACTTTGTCAGAAATGTCAATATTTTTAGACGATTTGCGGAACGAATATTTTTTTAACTTTTAAAAAAATATGAAATAAATGATATTTGCATAAGCTTATTAAATGCCTTTTTGTCGTTAAATTATTTAGAATTTCATGCAAAATGGAAATGCAGAGCTTCTGCAAAATTTTAAGCCCGCACAAGAAATTTCTTTTTCTTTTCTCACAGAAGTTCTTGAAAAAACAACTTAAGAAGTACTACGTGCTTGCCGTACGCCTGAATAGTATTAAATCGATCGGGGCGGTACGGTCCTGCCCTGTCGTGTTCCAAACTATCGAACACTACGCAAGGTTGAGTGAGCGGCGCAAGAAACTGCTTTTGTATTTGTACATTGTCCATCTGCATCCTCGTTGGCCCTGAATTGCACTGCTAGCTGTTCGCGAGGCAGGAATATGCCAAGCGTTCGTCATAACATGAATTTATTAGACGTTAAATTGCCATTTGAGAAACAAACGTTTCAACTTAAATTTAAAAAAATCGTTATCGGGATATCTCCATGACATTTTTTTATATGAGTAATATATTTCAAACGATCTGTTGAACATCGATTATTTATTTCATTATTGTTGTTCCGTCCAAGAGTTTCAAAATTGTACAATTCGATTTAAACTTGTATATTTTGTAAGAACAAATCAATTATTACGCGCGCATAATCAAAAAATGTGTACTACAATATTGTTAATTTATTTCATGTAATATAATAAAACAATGTTGACTAAGCAAAAAAGTCTCAATATAGCAGGGCCAATATTAGAGCAATCGTAACAATTAAACATAAAATTTCTATAATTTTTTTCTACTCCCTTATGTAAATTTGCTGTTTTCCGTACAGTATGTAGAATGGATAAGTGGGCCATTCCAGTTAACTGAACGGATATATTTCATATACGTTCTAGAATGGATATGAAATCGACCAATCACAGTTCGTGTATTAAGTACATAGGCAACTATTCGTTTTAAAAAATTCAAAGCTGTCAAAGTAATTGTCAGTAGTTGTCAGTGTGTGTATTCGTGCAGTTTGGGCTAGAAAATAATTTAAAATGAGTGATTCCAGTGAAAAATCGATAAACGGTATACCACCTAAAATTTTATTGAAATTATTATATACAGACAAAATTTTAGAGGTATATTATGACAAAAAAAAAGTAGCTATATGGGGGGATTGAACCAATTCAATTCAATTCAAAACAACTTTATTAAAATTAATATACAGTAAATGTGCCTCCCCAGAGCCCATCGGGACCGACCCTGCGACCACTGCGTTAACGCGGTGGTGTATCGCAAAGTCGGGCCGAGGCGGGACTGGTTTGGCTAGGTAAAAATGGAAACGATAAAAACTCAAACTCCTTTTACAAAAGTAAATAAAATTAAGTGCTGTGACAAAAAATGCTTAAAAAAGAAAGCTTAACTTAAAACTGGTTAAAACGATCACTTGGCTTTCGCCGTTCGTGCACTTCACTGAATTTAATTTGGGCACTGACGCTGACTCCGTAACTTGCACGGGGTGCCATCCGCGAATTGCTCCAACTACGGGTTGCGCAAAGCAGGCCTAAACTGGGATTCTAAAAATTTTGATTGTTCTGATATAAAATTTGGATTCTGTTACGAGTTTAATGAAGGAAGGATGAATTTACAGACAAAAATGTACAAACAGAAACGAAGAACAAACAAACGCGACACACACAAAAATACACAAAAACAAAAGAAGAGGGGGACAGGAAAGAATTAAAGTGGATGAAAGGTATGAAATATCAGTGAAAGGTGGATAGTATTAGAGAAGGTATAGTAGGTGAAAGTTTGGCTAGAGTGGCTGCCGGAAGATTGGCAACGTCTGGTAAGGTAAGGGGTGTTTAATCCGAAATGGAGCATTATGCTGTCTAATTTGTGTAATGTGTCTTGTTAGCGGACTATCGCCCAGCTTGAACGAATAGAAGTTTTGGGAGATATGCTGGACGTAGTCGGCTATCGGGATTATGTCGTTGCAGCGTTCGTAGAGGTCTCTGAGGGAGGTGTATCTTCCAGAATTTGATATGAGGCGCATATATTTGTGTTCTAGCACTTTTAGTTTTTTCATTGTCTTGGCCGATATGCTGCACCACACCGGCGCCGCGTATGTGATAGACGGCCTGATCACCGTCGTGTACAACAATTTTTTATTTTGTCTGTTAAGTCTGCTACCCCTGACCATGAGCGGATACAGACTCCTGGACAGGGAGTAGACCGTTCGTATGGTTTCATTAATGTGCGTATTAAACGTCAGTCTTTGGTCGAGTCTCATCCCCAAATACTTCACGCATCTTTTAGTGGGAATTTGGTTGCCCCTGATCGAAATTGGAGTGATAATGCGGTTCTCCGTGAAGCGACGCGTGAAGCATATCGCCTCAGACTTCTCAGCGTTGACCCGAATCTTCCACTGGTCGTAATAAGCCGTGGCACGAGCCATGTGCGCCTTCAGCAGCATGTTTGCCGCCTGTGCGTTGTGCGAATGCGCGTACATAGCCGTGTCGTCGGCGTACTTGGCCAGCTTGGTATTCGGGAACTCTGGGAAGTCGGAGACGTACAGGTTGTACAACTTTGGTGACAGGCACGATCCTTGCGGGACGCCCGCACGAATGTCTCGCCGAGTTGATAGCTTGTTATTCACCCGAACCTGTAGGGTTCTGCCCGTCAGGAACGAGTGAATGAGTTTGGTGATGTGAGTCGGGAAGTTATAGTGGTGTAGCTTGTAGAGTAGGCCCGGGATCCAAACGGTATCGAAGGCCTTCTCAATATCGAGGAGCACCATAACGGTATTCTTCCCGAGGTTATATTGTATCTTGAGTAGAGGAAGTTAGCCGTAGGTCGGTCTCCCCCCACCACTGACCTTGACCTTGACCGTGCACCTGTGGTCCGTTCCTTCAAGGCCACGGTGGCACCGTAGGTTCGCATAGCATATACCGTGACCTTGACCTTGGACGGCCGCAGTGCGTTTCGACTTCAAGGGCGCAGTGTTGCTGTTACCCAGAACGATCACTTGCTGTGACCTTGGCCTTGGCTAACACTATTAGAGAATGCAAGGACGGAGCTTCCTCCTTGCCACGCAACTCGTAATGTGCCGTGGTTTGATATTTTGTGACGTAGTATATCTTTTCTATAAAAGAGTGAAAGGAGTTAATATGGGATCATTCTTAACGTCAATTTCCTAGAGTAAAGAAGCAAATATGTATTCGTGCAGTTTTTGTGGTGCAAGCTTCACTCGCAGTGACAATATGCGACGTCATCAGAGGGAGGCGTGTAACAGTTTAAATGGTAATGGACCGCCAGCAAAGAAAGTGAAATTGGATTCGAATCCATCAACATCGGTAATTATGCAGACGTGTTATAGCTGTAATGTGACTTTAACAACTAACCAAATGAAGTCTCATAAAAGAACACTACAACACAGAACAAATTCATGTGTACGTTTGATGGATGGTACAGAAATTGTTCGCAGTGCTTTCAAATATAGAATCATAACATACCGAGTGCATAGTGATAATGAGAAACTGGACTATATAATATTTTTCAACGAAATTCGACATAAAATATTGAATTTACTAGAAGAAATATTATTACTTCATAAAACTGTGAAAGTAAACATGGAGACATTTGCCAGCTATATATTACAAGCACAAGAAATAGCTGAAATTAAATCGTTTAATACGTGTAATAAAATATTGGATCAAGGTGTGGATTTAAACATTGCACTCGACACTTTTATAGACATGATGGTTGCGCAAACTACTGAGTTCCAAGAGCGTGATTCTGGTATGTAAATATCTTCTGGTATGTGGAATAACAATTGACATTTTTTTTTTTATTTTTAGGGTGGGCCCTCGAACAAATAAAATTTGTTGAAATTAATATAAACAAGTACAGTCCAATGGGTGGTTCATCATATATCAAGTTACCAAAGTTCATCGCAAATAAGAAGGCCGTAGTGAATATAGAAAACCAGGACCAATACTGTTTTGCTTGGGCAGTCACTTCAGCATTGTATCCTGCAAATGGTGGTACATCTCAAATGTCATCTTATCCACATTATTCAAGAGTTCTAAATTTGACAGGTATGAATTTTCCAATGAAATTGAGAGACATTTCAAAATTTGAGGAATTGAATAATATATCTATTAATGTGTATGGGTTAGAAAAGAAATTCGAGAATAATAAAGTAAAATATGATGTTGTCGGACCTTTGCGTTATTCTCAGAAGAAACTACGTATTCATGTTAACTTATTATTAATTTCCGCGGAATGTGATCAGAATCATCATTGTAAATCGGATTGTGCTAAAACTCACTATTGTTGGATAAAAAATTTATCTGGATTAGTATCAAATCAAATATCCGCTCACGGACATAGAAAATATTTTTGTGATGGGTGTTTGCTGTATTTCTGTAACGAACGTCAGCTAATGTCTCACCAAACAAATGATTGTAATCATATTTACACTACAACACCATCGACACAATTTCGGGTTGATAAATATGGGAAACGTGTACCGGAAAATATATTAAAATTTGAGAATTTTGACAGACAAATGCAAGTACCATTTGTAGTATATGCAGACTTTGAATCCATTTTGAAACCGATAAATACTTGCGAGCCAAATCCTGAACGCTCTTATACCAACAAAACGTTTATTCATGAACCTTACTCTTTCGCGTATTACATAAAATGTTCCTTTGATAATAGCATTTCTAAATTTGAACTATATCGCGGATCTGATGCAGCAAAAGTATTTGTATCATGTATAGAGGCTGATTTAAGGGAAATTTATAATAGATATATGAAAGATGTAATCCCCATGTCCCCGCTTACAGCGATAGAAAGAGAAAATTTTGACAATGCAACCATCTGTGGTATATGTGAGAAGCCTTTTGCAGAAGGTGATATAAAGGTGAAAGATCATTGCCACTTAACTGGTAAGATACGATTCGGTGCCGCGCACTCGATCTGTAATTTAAATTATAAACTACCAAATTTTGTACCTATCATATTTCACAACATGAGTGGATACGATATTCACTTATTTGTAAAAGAGTTATGCGCTCATAAAGATAAAGTTGACGTAATACCACAAAACAAAGAAAAATATATATCTTTTACAAAACATCTTTACATGCATGATTACGTTACTGACAAGGGGGAAACAAAAAATAAATATTTGCGGTTACGTTTCATCGATAGTTTTAAATTTATGTCAGCATCACTACAAAATTTAGGGGAAAATTTAAATGAAGGTCAAATGGTTACAATGAAGAACTTTTTTACCGATAATGCAAAATTTATTTTAATGCGACGGAAGGGTGTATTTCCATATAGTTTCGTAGATAACTTAGAGAAATTAAATAATCGTGTTCTACCCACCAAGCAGGAATTCTATGACAGCCTAAATGAAACACATATATCAGATGACGATTATGAAAGGGCTAAAAATGTGTGGGAATTGTTTGAGTGCCAGAGTTTGGGTGACTATTCAGACCTGTATTTAAAATCAGATGTCCTTCTTTTGTGTGACGTATTTGAAAATTTTCGTAAAATTTGCGTGAATAAATATAAATTGGATCCAGCTCAATATTACACAGCTCCAGGTTTATCTTGGGACGCTATGTTGAAACTAACAGCGGTAGAACTTGAATTGTTAACAGATATCGATATGATACATTTTTTTAAAAAAGCTATACGCGGTGGTGTCAGCCAGTGTACAGAAAGGAAGCATATCGCAAATAATAAGTTTGTACCCAATTATGATCCCTCAGAACCGTCGTCATTTATCACATATCTTGATGCTACGAACTTATACGGTCATAGTATGTCCCAAGCATTACCAACAGGGGGATTTGAGTGGCTGTCCGAAAGAGAAATTATCGACTTAGATGTTACTAATATTTCAGACGAGAGTCCACACGGGTATGTTTTTGAAGTAGACATACATTATCCGCAAGAGTTACACGATTTACATTCAGATCTCCCTTTCTTAGTAGAAAATATTATACCCCCCCAATCAAAATCAAAATCACCAAAATTAATCCCAAATTTGAATGATAAGAGACGATATGTTGTGCATTATAGAAACTTGAAACAAGCCATTGAAAATGGTTTAATGGTGTTAAAAACCCATAGAGTACTTAAGTTCAAGCAGTCGCCCTGGTTAAAAAAATACATCGATTTAAATACGCAAATGAGAAATTCAGCGACCAATAAATTTGAAAAAGACCAATATAAATTAATGAATAATGCAGTATTTGGTAAAACCATGGAAAATGTTGATAATAGAAGAGATATAAAGTTGATTACTCATTGGGAAAATGTTAGAAGAACTATAGGTGCAAACGCATTAATCGCTCGTCCAAATTTCAAATCTTGCACAATTTTTTCTGAGGATTTTGTAGCGATTGAAATGAGCAAATTGCAAGTAGTCTATAACAAACCAATTTACGTAGGATTTTGTATTCTTGAATTATCGAAGACGGTACTGTATAATTTTTTTTATGGTGTTATTAAACGTCAATTCGGTGCTAATGCTTCTTTGTTGTACACCGACACCGATTCCTTAATTATGAAAGTTTATACAGATAACTTCTATGACTTTATTGTACAAAATCCAGAAAAATTTGATACTTCTAATTACAGGGAGGGAAATAAATTTAATATTCCAAAAGGCTCGTCTGTGCTTGGGAATATGAAAGACGAATTCCCCGAAGATCCTATTATCAGCTTTTATGGTACTGGAGCGAAAGCGTACTACGTGCAATCGGTCGGTAATGAGTTGAAAAAAGCCAAGGGAGTAAAGAAATCTGTGATTGAAAAACAACTTACAATAGATGACTACAGAAAAATTGTTGAGCAGGGCGGGTTAATATTTCGTAAAATGAATACTTTCAGAAGTCACTTGCATGATATCTATACAGAGATGCGGAATAAAGTTGCTCTTTCTTATTATGACGATAAACGTTTTGTGATTCCCAATACCACTAAAACTCTACCCTGGGGTCACTCAGACATAACATTTTTTCAGAGTGAACCAGAGCAGAATTTAAAGTGGTTAATATCAGCCTTAAATAGTGTCGTTGAACGAAATGTTTTAAAGGATGATGATAAACTAGATGTGTTACTCAAAGCAATGAATGAGTTGAGTGATTAATTGTTAATAATGTTTCTACTTGTTAACGCAAAGGTCGACAATTATAATATTCAATTGAAAAATTCATTGTGATATTTCATGTTATGTGTAAGTCGAAGTAAGAGATATTTGTATGAAATAAAATGTTAATTTATAAATAAAGATTTAAATTACTAAATGGTATTTTTATTGTATGAGTACTGTAGGCAATAAGATAGAGAGAGACGATAGGAAGAGTGGGGTGGGAAGTAGGGGGTTAGTTAGAGTGTGTAGGGAAATAATTTGAACCAATAGGAACAAGAGTGGTAGGGAGTGGAGGGGTTAGTTCAGCGTTATGGGCTTCAGAGATGCTACAAAGATTCTTTCCGTCTCCAGCTCTCGAGTTGTAAGGAAGTGTGCAAAATAGTGCTGTCTGCTCTATTCCTAGCATTCTTTGTGTTCTGTGTTTTGTGTTTCGTGCCCGTTTCTCGTGTCCGTTTTGTGTTTGTTGTGACAATGGTAGGACAAAAAAAGATTGGTGTTTCTGGTGGTAGCGGTAAGGGAGGCGCTTTGTTGAGTGCTGTGGCTGCATACTTAATTAATTATATGCCAGGGCAAGACGACAATGGCGACGCTTGTCCGGGTAATGGTGTGGCGAACAATGGCGACGCTTGTCCGGGTAATGGTGTGGCGAACAACCAGACGAGCCCTGGCGTGGGTGACAATGGCGACGCTTGTCCGGGTAATGGTGTGGCGAACAACCAGACGAGTCCTGGCGTGGGTTTACTACCGGATATTGAAATCCCGACGGATTTGACCGATTTGAACGATGATTTGCTGGGTGATTTCGATTTCTCCGAATTGGACGCGCAGGCTTTGGCTTCAGATGAAGCCAGAGCTAGTACATCTAATGGAGAGGCCTACCCGAACGCCGCGTGGTCTAGGTTCCCTACGGTTACGGAGACAAATTCTGAGGACGAATTTCAACCTGCGCAACCAAAGATTTATTCGCAGAAAGGCCAAAAGAAGATGACGACGCATCCTTCAACATCTACAAAGCAGACGCAGGTAGAGAATACCGAGAAAGATGATGACGTGTCGATTCTTAGAAGAATTTTATCGGCGCAAGCATCTGTACCTGCTCGCCTGAGCCCTATTCCCGATGTTGGCTCAGACGAGGGGCAGGTAGAGATACCTGAAAAGCCTAAGAAAGCAGCAGCTAAAAATAAAAAGCCGTTATCGGGAAGGAAACCGGTGGTTAAAAAAGCTGCTGCAAAAAAGTCGGTAGCTAAGAAACCGAAAAAAGATGCTGCAAAAAAGCCGACGAAAGTGCAACCGGTATGTTCGAGCGCGCCGTTGCCAGGATGCTCTCATGCGGTGTTGCCAACGCAGGAACCCCGTAACCGTGCTCTGGTTGTGAATGAAAGTGATTCTGATTCACAATCGGAGTTATTCTCCCAAGAAGAGCAAAATGAAACTTTCAAAAATTTCTTGAACATGTATGAACAGTTGCAGCGGGAGGATAGGGAACTTAAAAGTGCAACTGATGATGACAGCAAATTAAAGGATCACGCGCAGTCCCTCAAAAGGAAGGCGGAGATGTTGAATTCTCGGGCCGATGAAATGCTCAGAGGCATTGCGAAGCGTCGCAAAGCCTCTGAGAGATGTACAAGGAAGCTAAATGCTATAAAAAAGAAACTGGGAATAAGGTAGTGCGTAAACACACTACAGAATGTTGCATTAAAAATGTTTGTACATAAATTTAGTATTAGGTTAGGGTTAAGAGAAAAAATGTAAAAAAATATAAAAGTAAAAATGTAAAACTGAAAAAAAATGAGGTTAGATTAGGTTAGAAAAATGTAAAAAATTTAAATGTAAAAAAATAGGTTAGGTTAGAAAAAATGTAAAAAAAAATTTAAATGCAAAAATGTGAAAAAAAAATTAGGTTAGGTTAGGTTAGGTTAGAAAAAATGTAAATGTAGAAAGTAATAACACCCCCCCCCAACCCCCCCCCCCCCGCGTCACGCGCTGGGTTATGGTTAGTTCAGGTTTATATATAAAAAAAAAAAAAAAAAAAAAAAAAAAAAAAAAAAAAAAAAAAAAAAAGCGGGTCAAAAAATTAAAAAAAGGTTTATGCGGGCGAAGCGACCGAAGGCTGCAAGCGTCGCCCCCGCCTCTGCCAAAACCCCCCGCGCCCACCCACCCACCCGGGGGGGGACCAAGGTAGCGCAGTGGTATAGCGGAAAATTGTTATTTAATTTTATAATTATAATTTTATAATTCTATAATTTTATAATTATAATTTTATAATTCTATAATTTTATAATTCTATAATTTTATAATTTTATAATTTACGTGTTGAAAAAAATCCCTGCAAGTGCTAGGGATTGAACTACCAAACCTTCGTTCACAAAGTTTACAAAGCAAGCCACGTTACCACTGGGCTACCTTGGTCCTAGGAAACTCTTATACTTTACTCTTATACTTACCTATAACGCGAGTTTATATATATATTTCATGGAATTTTTGGTAAATTGTGTATTTAAGTATATAATTAGATTAGAACTGTTGTATTCATCGTAGATGAAATAAAAAATAAATTTTAATACATTTATTTATACACAAATATTGGACAAAAAAAAATATATATATATATATATATATATATATATATATATAAACAACTGAAAAACTTCCAAAGTACACTCAGACACGCGTAAGGGGTCATTTTCGACTAAACTGACCACTGGGAATCGATTCCGATAATTTCCGAATCGATCCGAACACTACCGAACGCGTTATTCACTGTTTTGTCAAGGATTGGGGGAATAAAAAAATCAAAACACGTTTCAGGGGAGTTCACACATGCAAAGGCTGCAATTTTAAGCGAAAAGCCGAACTCATGCCGAACACTCCCGAAGTTTCCCGAAGCCACCCGAAGACGCCCGAGGACACGCGAGGTATCGTTTTCGACTAAATCGATCACTGGGAAGCGATTGCAACCACTTTCGGAGCGATACGACTAGCCGTTCCGGGAAAAAGTCTGCTGCGGCAAAACTAAAGGTCGGAAGAAACGGTACTGGAGGACAACTGTGACCTCGATACACCTTTTGCAACACTTTTGACCGACAGTCCAAATACGAATAACCAATTTACTTAAATAAGTACCCCGTTATTTCTTATATTAAAGCAATTTTTTATTCTTTACTTTACTACTGTTATTTATTGTATATGAAATGAAATAAAAAAAGAATAACTCTTAATACATTTATTTATAAATAACAAAAATATATATACATAAAATAAAACAGAATTATCCGTCCGAATCATGCTCCACCAGAATGACTGCATCCTCATCTTCATCGGCAGATTCCTCCACCAGAATGGCTGCATCCTCATCTTCATCGGTAGATTCCTCCACCAGAATGGCTGCATCATCTTCCGAGTCAGACGATTCCGCTGTGTCCGTCGATGATTCCTCCAGAATTACTCCATCCATCTCGTCTTCGGAATCATCATTGGGCACAGTGTCCATCGACCATGTGGACGGAGACCTCTCCAATGGTTGGTATTCTTCTGGTGAGGTGGTGCTATCTGCTACACCACCCCTTGTCGCCTCTCTAACGCGCTGCAGGTAGGCACGATACCTTTCGCACAAAACGAACATGGTTGAAGTGGAAGATACAGTATTGTCTTGTACTTCAGACATGTTGGAGCGTAGAAAGTAAACTGAGGATGGTGAGGGCTTTCTTATGTATATATAGCCCCTACCACCACCCCCACCTCATCACTCCCCACCTCACTACTCACACAAATAAGAGTAGAAAGTGTCCTAATACTCATATTTTTAACACCATCAATATCAATAGCACTGTCAACATAAGCAATAATCGAAGTGAAACACAGATTTCTCTAGTAACATTGTGTTACTTACATTTAAATATTTAGTAAATAAAACAAAAAATAAGATTCAATTTAACGTTTATTTAACACTTAAACTAGTTATATAATATTTACAATAAACTAAAAATTAAATATATACATTTATTTATCACTAAAACTAATTACATAATTATTTACAATAAACTAAGAGATATATACATATTTACAAAAAAAAACTACAAATTATCTGTCCATATTGCAAATATTGCAGATTTCCACTCGCCTAATCTGATAGAGTGGATCTCTGCAAGATTTGCAATATCCCCGCCTGCCTCTCATTATCCTTGTAGTGGCATGGTAGTCCACATGACGATGTCTCCCAGGATCCACCCTAGACTGGTATCCCAGAAAACATCCGTGGCAAAGATTGTATTCCATACCACCCACTACTTGGACCGCAACAAAGGTCATGGTGGTGCAGAAGATGCCATCCATCGGGTTCACCCTTGCTAAATATTCTGATGTTATCCACCGCTGCCCTCTTTGGTGGGGAACATCTACGACGATACCCTCATCATCACTTGAATCGTCTGCACCCTCTTCAGCGTCAAAAAATTCCTCATCGTCTTCCTCGTCGCTTTCCTCATCGCCTTCCTCATCGTCTTCAACTTCTACCTCGTCGTCTTCGGGAGCAGCCAAGTCGTCCTCTACCTCTTCAAGGTACCATATATTGTTGAGGACATCTAGGGATGCTAACCAGTCCAGGAATCTGAGGTTAGCCCAACCAGCAGGTGCAGCAGCCATATTAATACTTGGAAACGAATATATAAGACAGTAGACGGAATGATCAACGTTGAAGTTTGCAAAGCAACTGATCTAACGTGGAGTTACACCTCCTCTTTTAAACATGTTGCTGGTGACGTCACATCATCTCTAACGACATACCATGGCTCTAATATCGGCAATTCCAGCGACTACTTAAACAAACAAGGCCATGAGGAGGAACTCCGTTATTATTCAGCTGTCATACCGTACACTTGTTTTTAAAACAGCAATGTCTTGTCCAAGAGAGTGGCAATCGAAACCAACAATCGCCGTATATCCATATAGTATGGATGGTGCAATTCTGTGCTATAATTGTTCCCAATTCTGGGCAAAGCAGCAAATTAATCCATGTACTGGACTATGTTCAAATTGTATAAAAGAAAATCCAGTGCCAGTGAATACCGTCCGAAAAGCAGCATCACGTGAGCGTCTGGAGCAAGAGTGCTACAAGTGTCTACAACCCACGACTCGTACAAATTTTGGAATTATCCGAGATGTTTGTGAGACATGCAAGGTGGAGCACCCATTGAGGCAGCGGTGTCTGGTTTGCAACAAGTACACTGGTGATTGTTGGAACAATATTTGCAGCAAATGCAGAGACGAGAAGACATACAGTGTTTTACTTTGTGAATATGTTGGACATATTTATGGAGGTGTGATGAAACACAACAGAGAATGTTTCTGTCAGGAAGCGTTACTGTCGAGACGGGGGGATTTCATCTGATTAATTCCATAAATATGTATTTGTATTTTTTCTGTATTATATACGTTTTAAATAAATATATTTAATCTATAATTCGTTGTAAATATTTTCTTCTCAATAAAATTTATTAAAATGATTTTCTTGATTTCATCTAATAATTTTTAGGAGTAAAAATTAATTCAAAAATTTTAACAAATTTGCATTTGTATATATTTTTTCGTTAATGTGTATATAATTACTAAGGCTTTGGAGTCTTATATGGGGAAAATAAATAAAACAAATATTAATGGAATACACACATTTTATTATGAAATTTCTAAACATAAGTAAAATATTAGTTGTTATAAATATACACATTTTATATAAAGAATGTGACAATATTAAATAAGAGCTGCTTCGTTAATCCAAGAGTTGTGGTCATTAGAGAATCCGAGCCACTTCACAAAAACCTTGTTCCCTCTCCTTCTTAAAACCTTTTCCACCAAGTAGACATCAGGGTATTTAGCTTTTTGTAGCTCCATTTCATAAAAGCACCCCTTTATTGGTTGGCCATGAATGTCCTGGAGTGTATATGTTGTGGGATTTGTTACATTTATTTTAACGATCTTGAAAAGTTCAGTTGAAAAATTTGGTGTGAACCCCTTTTCAAATATACCTTTATATTTACTGATTCGAACTATATCGCCAATACGAAATTTAGGTTTCAAAGCAATTTTAATGTGATTATAAGCATTTAAACGTGTAGTTGGTTTAACATCAGCAGGTTTCATACCAGTCGTACGATGTATTTTATTATTGTACAATTTTGTAATGTCGGATAGAATGTCAACCCATTTGTATTTACCTCTAGCTGAGAATTCTTTATATAACCAGGTTTTTAATGTTCGTATTACTCTTTCTGCAATTGCTGCTTTTTTCGTACTATACGTGGAGTAATGATTAATGATGTACTGTTTCATTAAAGCAGAAAAGTTTTTGTTGTAAAATTCCGTACCCTGATCGCTTTGTAGATTTTTAGGAGAATAATTTGATTCTTGTAAAATACTTCTCATAGCCTTAGTAATTTCAACACCAGTTTTATTTTTTAGAGGTTTAGTCCACAAATATTTTGAGTAACAGTCGATCACTACGAGAATGTATCGATAACCATTGTTTTCATCAGCGTATGGTTGCATTTCAGCTAAATCCATTTGCCATAAATCACCATAACCTTTGATTATTGTTCTTCTTCTACGGAAATTTCTCCTACAAGCTTTATGCAATTCGTTAACAACTTGTAATTTCTCATTACTAATCACCATAATTGAAGTTTAAGTCAGGCGTTTATATAGATAATTTAGGTCTGTTTTTTCACTTTTTTCCTAATGTAGCAGCGTTGTCCGTGACTTCAGCCACTATTTCATCTATCACTTGTTGATTACGATCGTTCCTCCCAGCTTGTGCCACAATATTTCCAAGTGATTTCTGTCGCACTGTCATACCTTTCAGACGGGATTCATCGAGAATGTGGTGCACTTTGCTTATTGCATCATATAAAATAGTATAATTGTCCTCGGTTAATTTCTTAACTCCAGAAATTTCTTTATTAATGTGTTGCAGAGCGTCATTAATCATCTCGGTAATTTTGCTGTGTACAAACTTACTATATTCAGTCCACTGATTCTCCATAAAAGCAATGTGTGACTTTTTAATGTCTTTCATACATTTATCGATATTTTCGTCTACATAGTTACGAGTTACACCATCTTTTTGATTTATTGGTTCACCAATGTTCAGTAAACGCTTATTTTGCATATCAAATTGATTATCTGCGGTAAGTTTAAAACCAATACCTGGAGGTCCATGTACGATAATCGATTTATTATTATTACTTCTTCGTCTACCGAACTTGTCAATTGTGTTGTTTACAACAGCCATTTCTGTTTACGTCTGACCCCGTTTAAGCATTTCACAATATTTTATACTAATTAAATAAGTGTGAAATGAATTTTAACTTCACTAATAGATTATCCTTTCTTCCCTCATTTCTTCCAATAAACTGACTATTTCGTTATTGACACCATTGTTACCAACCATTTTTGAGCTATAGAGCAGGCGTAGGCGGTCCACCAGTTCTTTCGGTTTATTCCAATATACATAGTCAACACCTCTATTATTGTATAATTTATTAATAGGAACACCTAAGCCAGTTTTAGATCTCGTCACAACTGTAGAAGATACCAATGGTTCTATAATATTAGTGAATTTCTTCCATTTAGCTTTATTCAAACCCTGTTTCATATCATAATTTTTATATGGTGCTTTTGTCTGTTTTAAAATCCCCCCATATAATTGACACTCTTTGTCGCCAATAATAGCCTCATTACTACGCGAAATTTGTGGTTGTTTCATAAATATCATATCATATAACTTAGGACTGCCAGAATACGTCCCCACCTTCTTAGTTCCACGCCACAATGTGATATTTCCATTAGAAAAGCGTATTTCAGCATTACCCATTTGTAGTTTTTCTGTATGGGGGTCTAAACGTACACCGTATATAGTATCATACCTAGCATTGTCGAATTTCAGATTTTCTAAATGTGTTTGCACTATATCACATTTTCCTTCTGCGCCACTAATAGAACTTTCTGAACATGGAGTGCTCATTAACGACGATCCCGGTGGTGTTTCCAAAAAATATTGTTGACTTGCATTTTTGTCACCATCTTCATCACTAGTTTCAGGTGTTGCTTTAAATGTACTAGTACTAGCTCTTGCACTTTCTATCGGTTGTGTTGGTTTCTGAGGTTGTGTTAGCGATTGGTTATGTGAAGCAGATGATATAACCTTTAATGGTTTTGTTATGGGTTCATAAATTTTTTCGAGTGTTAACTGATTCTCAACGTTTCTTCTCTTCACAGAGTTGAATTTTTTGCGCACTGAATCGGTGGCCTCAATCAATTCACGTTTCAGTCTTATTTCTTCTCTCATGTTTCTACCTATAGCACTACTGAGTTTATTCTCACCATTGTCATTCATGTCTAACAAATGCAGCCTCACTGCTGAAGTTATCCCGATGCTATCTGTAGACCAATTAAAATTTTAATTACAATACTTCATGGATATATGAAACTATCAAGTTCTTTGCGATATCTCCCTTCATTTACTTCTCTATCCTTGTCAATTACAAGAAACCCATATTTGTCTTTCCAGCACTCTGCACACATTTCTTGAAATTCTTTATAAGTCACATCCGGTGAGACATGGTCTGAGAAAATGTGGTGTAAATTCATATCATCCTGCTTAAAAATTGCTATGAAATTACTATTATCCCTTACCAACTGTTTAGGGACGCGGGAATACGTTTGTGCCAAATAGAAACAATCTACATGTTTATGACGCCCCATTGAGAAGTATGCTCGAATAACATCTTGCTTTTCACATATAACATCATCAAATATAAATATAGACTCAGGCTCAGCGTCGGATGGTTGCACTATTTCCGCGTTGTTACTGAAGGTGTAATATCCTAGCCCCGTAATCGGTGCTAATATATCGCGTAAATATTCATACTTGGGTTGATGTAAGGACTTTGAATATAAGTAAATGTTTGAAAAACGTAGCCCAAGTGGATGAGTAAGCAAAGTTATTAGTAAATTTGTTTTGCCACAACCACTTGGACCTATTAAGAGTCCGCGAATAGTTGAGGGAAGTAGCGGGCCATGGCGTGATTCGACTTGTAGTCCACACCCTACTTTTTCATCTAAATTATCTACAGCAAGTTTCTGTTTCTGCTTCACAATGCGCATCGTAGCACGGATGGATACTATATAAATAGATGTACGTATTGTGATTGTTATTTAAATGGTGTCAACCGAGAAGCACACACGTGAAAATCGTCGTGGTTTAAAGATTGGTAAGGGGGTAGTCAATTCTCTAATAAATAAGCTCCCATTTGAACTACACTTACCGGGAGGTTACCAGTATTGTGGTCCAGGCACCAAATTACAAAAAAGATTAGCCCGAGGTGATCCAGGCATAAACAAACTCGATGCTGCATGCAAGCAGCACGATATTGCATACGATCAAAACACCAGTAATTTAGCAGCCCGACACAAAGCAGACTATCAACTTGAACAAGCTGCCTGGAAACGAGTTAAATCAAAAGACGTAAGTTTCAAAGAAAAGGCCGCCGCGTGGTTAGTTACAACTATAATGAAGGGAAAGCAACGTCTTGGTATGGGTTGTACGTCAACAACACCCCGTACTACAAAGAAACGTATAATTAAAAAGAAAAACAAGAAAAAAACTAGAAATATAGCTTTTGGTGCTGGAATAGTACGTAAAGTACGTGATGACATACGTAAAGCCGGTGGTAAACGAAAAATCGCTAAGGACACAAAAAAAGTTACGCAAATTGCGCTTCAAGCAGCACGACGACACATGAGAGCAGCTGGTGGAAAACGTAATATTCGTACACCTAGGATAATACCAATACCGAAAGTGGGTGGAATTCTACCATTAATACCCATTTTTGCTGGATTATCAGCTTTGGGTAGTTTAGCTGGCACTGCTGCTGGTATAGCTAAAGCTGTAAATGATGTTAAAACGAGTAGAGAGGAATTAGCTGAAAAAAATCGCCATAATAGGCAGATGGAGGCGATTTCTATAGGAAAAAGTGGTAAAGGGCTATATTTAAAACCATATCGCAAAGGACTAGGACTTTATCTAAAACCACAAAGTTCAAAAAACTTCTAGATGCTCTACCCCGAAAACCTCTCACTAATATCGATCTTAAATATTATGCAGAGAAGATGAAAGTGCCCTATTTTCGGGGGATATTTATGCGGGACACTCTACCATATTCTGGACCACGTCATAATGAGTCGGCCATCATAAATCTAGACAGTATAAATGGCCCTGGAACACACTGGGTTGCATTTAAAAAACGTGGTAGTTTAGTCACATATTTCGATAGTTTTGGTGATTTACCCCCACCGACAGAATTAGTTTTATATCTGCGCAGAGGTTCAAAGTCGACCGACAAAATTTACTATAACTATGAACGCCAACAAAATTTTAACACAGTGTGGTGTGGTCATTTGTGTTTGAAGTTTCTCACTACAAAATAACTACAAACGCTTGTGAAATAACATCTGCAGACCTTGAAATGGATCGGGAAAGCATCAAGCAGATGGGTCAATCACTAATCGCATTCTCCCGTTTACGCAGTCTATTGAAGATGAGCAAACAACAACTGGCAAATATGCCTAAAGAAGTAATGATTGGATGTGCTGCACATGAAATTGCATTAGTATGGGACAAACTACCCCAGCATCTCCAGAATGATATTGATATTTTAAAATATCAATACTGTCAGGAACATTATCATGATGATGATGATGATGGCGGTGGTAGCAGTGTTGATGTTAATGATGGGCCGCCGCCTCGAAGAATATTTTGCTGCTACTGTAAAGTGCGCGATGTCAATGTTGCATCAAATAATGAGATACAAACGTCTCCGTCATCCAGCAAAAAACGAAAATTACACCACGATTATTGCTGTAGTTCACAATAAATTCATGAGAGAACACTAAATATCATCAGTCATGTCGTATACGTTCACTCTATCAAACCGATCTAGTGTGCTCAGTGCTGAGTTTTATCCTCCCATTGAATTAGATACTAATAGTCGATATGGGTTAGGATTAACAGGCTTCTATTCTTACAATTCTATATTCAATGTGGACGAAACCAACAATCGTTTTTGCTATCGAATTGGACCAAAAGTAGCCCCCACACTTATCCACATACCTTGCGGAGCCTATGAAATTGAAGAGATATATCGTGCAATACTGAAAGCTATGCCCGGTGATAAGAAAGAGGAAAAAGAAAAACTATTTCGACTGCGAGCGAACAACAATACGCTAAAGTGTGAGATTTGGTCAAAATATGGAATTGACTTTACACAAGCAAACTCTATTGGTAATTTATTGGGATTTGAATCGACTTATTTGCATCCAAACACTAATCATGAATCAACATTACCTGTTGATATTATGAAAGTAAGGATGATACGTGTAGATTGCAACATTATCTCTGGAGCATATCTGAATACCCTTAAATCCCATACCCTTTTCGAGTTCGACATAGACGTTGAACCAGGTTACAAACTTACCAGAGAGCCAGCGAACATCATATATTTGCCTGTTAGACCTGAAGGACGTCAGTTTATCGACAACATTACACTACGCATATTGGATGATAATGGAGATTTAATCAATTTTCGTGGTGAGAAGATTATCGTAAAGCTAGAATTGAAACAGTTTTAAAATCGCAAACACAATGGGTTTCCGATATAATCAACAACGATTAGCACACAATCGTTTCAATGTGATTGACGATAAAAAGACTAATGACTGCGGAAATCGACTCATTCAACGTGTAGAGCTTAAACGGTTAAGACATAACCTGCCAGCTAAAGATCGTGCATTTCTTCGATCCATCGGATTGAAACTGAGAGAAAAATAGTTAATAATGGTGACTTTTACATCTAGTGAAAAACTTGAGGTGTTCGAGGAACCTGTATTCGATCAGTCACTCGTTAGCTTACATGAGCATACATATAAACCACACGGTTCACCATATTATAGAAACTCTGATGAAGTACGCATTCCTGTCAATTTTCAGGACTTAATACTTGACATTACAGAGAGTTACATTTATATAGAAGGAAAATTTACCCCTAGTGATGTTACCAAGAAGTGTTATCTATCTAACAATGCGCTAGCTTTTCTCTTCGAAGAAATAAGATATGAAATGGGTGGTGAACAGGTCGCTGTCGTTAGGAAGCCTGGCATCACTACTACAATGAAAACTAGGGTGTCATATGGACAAACATCCCTCCCATCGCTACTAACTATAGGTTGGGGTCTCACCGAGAAAAAACAGGATATTTTAGATACTACCAGCCACGTTTTCAGCGGTAAACTCCCTCTTAAGTACCTCATGGGTTTTGCAGAAGATTATACCAAAGGTATTTTAAATACAAAACAGGAATTAATTTTAATTATAGCACGTTCCTTTAAAGACTCTTACATTGGAGAAGTTGATGCACAGTTAGAAATTAACAAAATCGAATGGAAGATAAGACATATTGTGCCTGAAGTTAGACAAAAGGTTAAACTATTAAAGAAAATTGATACGAGCAGTAATAATGCTAAAGTTAAAATGGCTTACCGTATGTGGGATCTCTATGAGCTACCCACTCTACGTGATACTGCTTCTGATATATGGGCTGTTAAAACCACTAACAGTCTTGAGAGACCTCGATACATCATTATCGGATTTCAAAACAATGGCAACTCTAGTGACAGAACCAAGGACGCCGCAAGTTTTATACATGCAGATATAAATAATATTCGGCTATATTTAAATGCCGAAGTATTTCCATATGAACGTTGGAATTTAAATTTCGATAAGAAACTCGACTCTGCAGCCTACTACGCCTATGAAAATTTCCAACGTAGTTATTACGATAAAGATATGAGTGAACCTATGATGGACCTTGGCGAATTCAGAAAAAATCCATTGTTTGTTATTGATTGCTCACACCAACCAGATGCAATGAAATCATCCACCGTCGATATAAAAATTGAATTTGAGACACGGAAGACGAAGTTTCCCGAACAAACTCGAGTATATGCACTTATACTTCACGATGCGTATTTAAGTTATAGCGCATTAGATGGTTCAGTTCAGTGTGGCATTGCTGGTGCTAAGTAACGAATACCTATTACCATGACGTCATTAGGTAGCCAATTTCCTACTTTGATAGTTGACTTGCAGGGGTTTCAATATAAAACAAATGATTTTACCGTTAAAGAATTAGCTGTTCTATGTTGTAACACTAATCAGCAAGCACACTATTTCTTCAAACCACCAAATCCTTTCTCATCACTAACCCAAGGCGAACAGACTCACTACCGATGGTTAGAAAACAACTACCATGGGGGCATAAAATGGAGTGATGGATATATTCAACTGTCAGAATTCCCACTAATACTTCATCGACTTTGTCAAAACGCTGTTAATAATTTTCGACGCAACGTATTGTCAGAGGATGTTATAATTGTATGCAAAGGCAAATTAAAGAAAAATGTTCTACAGCATCATCTAAAATGGAATAGAGTTATAGATCTAGATGACTTCTCACCCTGCATACCCAATCTAAAATCGTTAAAGGTACCAAGATGTATGGAACACACCCAACCAAAATATAGTCACTGCTCTCTTGCAAACGTTCACTTTCTTAACAAATGTATTATAGATTTAAATATAGAGTTAAAATAAATATCTTTAAATATGTTTATATTTAGGATTAATAATTAATATTTTTTAATGTATGTCACCAAAAATAATTATAAATAAATTAATGTATAATCTAATAATGTGTTTCATTTATTTCAATTTTAATTTTAAAAATAAAAACAACTATATTTCCATAATAATAATTTTATTACACCATTTACATATTAATATTATTAACAGAAGAATTACAATAAGTGATTAACTACTAATTGAGTTGTCTTCATCCTGTTCTTCATCAGATTGGTCGAGTTGATACTTTTCAATAATTTTCTTAGGTAAGTATTTTTCTATGTCACATAGGAAATGTTTTAAATTTATTTCCACTAGTTGCTCACAGAATTCTTCTAAATTCACAATACCACGAGAGAATTTACCACATAGTTGTGCACCTCTGTAATACCTCTCAGAATCCTCATTAAGCTGTTTAACTTTTTCAGCATCGAAGCAGTAATTCAGATCATAATTTATTGCATGGAGTCTATCCATACTTAAGTCGCCTAGTACAGAAGATAGTCTTTCAATTGCCGAATTAATGTCTTCTGCCCTTACCCAACGTTCTGCTGAATATTGCATCCACATTCTTGCCAGTTATAGTGAGGCTAGAAATTACATAAATAAAATTAGAACAAGTTATCAAATATATGATAAAACTACTTACATCTCTACTACTATTGTAGTGTATTTATAATATTTCAGTCTAAGTTATACTTTCACTATACCTTATTTATTGGTCTGATAATTTAAAGTATACAAATATTTTAAATAGTTTAAATCACGCAATAATTTCGAATTTTATTAGTGACCTTGATTTAGCACCGGTATAAATGGGTGAATTCTCTCCTAAATAAATCAACGCATATTTACCACTAGACGAATTTATTTCTTCTATAAAAGTTATATTTAATAGTTCAGCAATACGTTTAGGCAAAAATGATTTAAAGGTAGTACTTGTACTTTCATCAAATAAATGTACTAATATCGATTTTCCAAAACGTGTATTAAGCATTAACATTTTTTTAATGGCGTAAACCTTATTTAAAATTAACGATGAAATAGGTTTTTGGTCTAAAACTTCAGTATCTTTAATAATAAGTTCATTAAGGGCTAATAAATCGATATTGGTAGTCATATTTAAGTAGTTGAGTACAGTGAAAGAATTACTAACCAAGAAATATTACAGAACTTTGCTTACTTAAAATATTTCAGATCACAACACTATGCTCACTTATTAACTGTAGGTGAACCAGACTAAATATGATTTTGTTCTAATAGTCCGTGCTTTTTTTATAGAAAAAGTATACTACGTCACAAAATATAGAACCCCACCACATTTTACTGTGTACGTATTGAACTAATGTAATTTTAGAGGTCAAGTTGCGTGGCAAGGAGGAAGCTCCGTCCTTGCATTCTCTAATAGTGTTAGCCAAGGCCAAGGTCACCGCAAGTGATCGTTCTGGGTAACAGCAACACTGCGCCCTTGAAGTCGAAACGCACTGCGGCCGTCCAAGGTCAAGGTCACGGTATATGCTATGCGAACCTACGATGCCACTGTGGCCTTGAAGGAACGGACCACAGGTGCACGGTCAAGGTCAAGGTCAGTGGTGGGGGGAGACCGACCTACGGCTAACTTCCTCTACTATCTTGACATCGTTAACTATCCTAACGACCTGCTGCACCGTGCTCCTGCCCCTCCTGAAGCCAAATTGGGACTCGTCGTCGATGTGAAGCTCATCCTGAACAGCATCGAGTCTGATCAGGATGATCTTCTCCACTAACTTGGAGATCGCCGACAGCAACGAGATGGGCCTGTAGCTGCCGACGAACTGCGCGTTCTTCTTCGGCTTCAGGATGGGTACGACCACGGCGCCCTTCCACTGGCTAGGCCAGTGCTGGAGTCGCAGGATCCCATTAACGATGTAAGTTAATTGCACAATACCTTTCCTCGGGAGATATTTGAGCAGCCTGTATTCGATACAGTCCGCCCCGGGTGCTTTATTGTTTGGTAGGTCTTTGACAATGTCTGCCACCTCCGAAGGCTTGGTCATGACTTTAAGAAATTGCTGTCTCGTCAGTTGGATGTCATGACCGAGCAGTTCTCGTACGTCTCGTTCGATGCGGTCGTGTTCCTGATTGTTTGGCATGGTGTTGTTATGTATCGTCTGAAAATGGTCTTCTAAGTCGTTCGCCTTTCGTGCGTCCGTTAGCGATGTCTGTCCGTTCGTACCCGTCAAGGCTGGTATGGCCTCCCGCGTACTTTTCAGGGCTCTCGTCAGCTTCCACAGCGAGTTGTCTTGAGGATTGAGCGCCGCCAGTTTGTTGCCCCATTTCTGGTTTTTTGCAGTGTTGATGGAGGTCCGGATCTGCCTCTGCAGCCTGATCATCTCGGCTCTAGCGTCGGCATCGCGATTTCGCTGCCAAAGCCGTCTCAGTCGGTTCTTTTCCCTTATGTCTCGTATGACCGCCTCGTCGAGTCGGTCTCTGTTGTGATTGATAGTCACAGTGGTGGCAACAGTCTGCTTGGCATCCTGCAGTACCCTTGTGAACTCCTTCACCGCATTTTCCAGTTCGGCGGGTGTGTTGATCGTGTTAGTTAGTGTAATGTGCGTGTTTATGTGTGCCTTATAGAGACGCCAGTCGGCGCCCCTATAAGATGTGACTTTTCGTGTAATGTCTTCCTTCGACACACCGTCAAGTTCGACCACGATGGGATTGTGGTCGGACGTGAGTTCCTGCAGGGCCAAGGGGGTCGTGCAGTTCCTCACGCCTTTATTGACCACTATGTCGAGAGTAGTGGGCGTTGTACCGTTATCCGGAAAATGCGTGGGATGGGGATTGAACCTATGATGTCTTGCTTTTCGAAGCGTAGATATAACCACTAGGCTACTGCCGCTTTTATAAAATGTTTTCACCTAGAGTATAAGATTAAGCAGTAGCTAAGTTTGTATATTAAAATTTGATTAAAACTATTATTTGTAGTTTTTTCTTAATCCGATCGTAGAAAAACTATACTGTACAACTCGAGTGGATTATCCATATCGCACTCGAAAGATTGAGGCACTCCGCCTACGGCGTCGTGCTCAATTTTCTTTCTCGTGCGATATGGCTATCATATCCACTCTTGTTGCACAAACTACTATTATTGTTCAATTTCGATAATTGCATGTTTCATTGATTTACGCAAAAAATTGATTGAATGAAAATTGGGATTTTCAGAGTGGATTTCCTAAACTGCTGAAGGAAATCCGAAAATTCTAAATCCGTTTTTATTCGACTCTTTATGAACATTAAGAAAAGCTATTTGGTATCAAGATAAACAAAACGTTATTTCTTGAATATCGATGTTTATAACTTATATACAACATCTATCTACAATTGTTTAAAACAGAATTATATCCTTCAGCACAAAATATAGTATCCTTACAGCTTATCAGCATGGTTTCACATCTGACAAATCAACAGAAACAGCAATCTATCATTTATTAAATTATGGATAGACCTGCTTAGACGGCGGCAAGTATGTCGTCTTCATAATGTTTGATTCGTCAAAAGCTTTTGATATGGTGAACAATTCTTTTCTAGGGCAAAAATAATATAGTATAGAATTAATAGGAAACTTACTGTCATGGATAAACAGTTACATGGTAGGGAGAAAAATAAAAGTACAAGTGAACAATATTCAATCACAAATAGAGAATTTAATTAATGGTATTACACAAGGCTCTGATTTGGGACCGTTATTATTCATCTTTATATATAAACAACCTTCCCAACTATTTAACCACTGGTCATTAAACAATTTTTGCTGATGACATAACAATGACATTAGCAGCTGACAGAATAGAGCGGTTCAATTGCTGAATGACCAAAGGTGAAAATACAGTCATTTTCACCTTTGCAACAAATAATTTGATTTTTTTAATCATCTCAATTTTGTGGTGATAAGGTGATAAACACTATAACAGTTAATACACACATAATGAATAAAAGATCTAGTTGTACAACATTCACCACTATAGGAGACATTGCCACACGCGTCCGTGTTCAGTAGAAGATACTTATACTTATTATACATATATGTATATAAGCGTAAAATATGTTACAAGATAAAAAAATTAAACAAAATAAATAGAATTATATAAAACAAATGTATACACAATACACATTTAAATAACATTGTCACAGATATAAGAAGTATAAACAATGGATTGTAAAAATCTTTCACAAAATTTAAAAAAAAGTAAAACAAACATGACCTCAAGGTTCTCTGTTTAAAAAGTCTTTAACACTGTAAAAACTGCCTTCAAGCAAAATATTTTTGACGATTTTGTAGTCAGTAATTTGGCATATTTCAGATATCAGCCGGGAGACTATTGGAAAGTAATACACAATATTATAATATGGCGAGTGTTTATAATTGAGGTATGACATGTGGATATACTAAGGAGATCGCGACCTTTTGTACTATATGTATGATAGTTATTATTCCTCTATGTAAATGGATCGATATTTCTTTGGTATACAGCTATGAATTTTCACTCAATAATTTCAGTTGTTTGCAAAATCAGTAAATTTAAATTAAAAATTGGTGCCAATCTTCATAATTTGTAGTTTTAAATGAACTTATTTTGCAAATGACTGAAATTGTTGAGTGGAGATTCATTTCACTACACCTGTCATAGTTCTGTCTGTCATAGGCTTATACTTTTTTAACAATATATGTATTAAAAAAAAGTTATGGCCAAAAATAAGAAATATTTCCTTATCGGACCCCTCTCTTTGGATATGTCCACCTTAAGCATTTTAGAATAAATATATATAGCGTAGTTAGTATTTCTTTTATTTTAACTATATTTTTACAACTTTCATTATAATCCATCTGAAATATAAATCTAATGAATCTTTCTTGCTTAATAATGACTCTATTTCTTGCACTCCCACAGGCAATAATATTTTATAAAATATGCGAGTTTGCAAGAGCATAATATATGCTGCATTGCCCCCGCTTCATTTAAGGTACTTTGCATCTGCAATATAGCAAAGTAAGCCTTATTAAGTTGTAAGCATACGTGTTTGCTCCATAGCAATTTATCTAGTATATATTTATGTAGTGCGGCAAACTAAAATTTATAACTGTTTTATCTGCGTTCATGATAAATCTATTTCTCTGTGTCCAAGTAGTGATCGCTTGGAAAATTTGGTCAATCAGCAATTGAACAGCTCTACTTTGTCAGCTGCTAATGTCACTGTTATGTCATCAGCAAACATTGTTAAATGACCAGTGGTTAAATAGTTGGGAAGGTTGTTTATATATTAGATGAATAATAGCAGTCCCAAATCAGAGCCTTGTGGAATACCGTTAATTAAATTCTCTATTTATGATTGAACATTGTTCACTTGTACTTTAGCTATCACAGTAAGTTTCCTATACTATATAGTTTTTGCTCTAGAAAATAATTATTCACTGTACCAAAAGCTTTTGACGAATCAAACATTAAGAAGATGACATACTTGCCACTGTCTAAGCAGGTGTATACATAATTTAATAAATGATAGGTTGCTGTTTCTACTGATTTGCCAGATGTGAAACCATGCTGATAAGCTGTAAGGATACTATATTCGTGGTGAAGGATATAATTCTGTTGTAAACAATTGTTAAGTGTTGTATATAAGTTATAAATACCGATATTCAAAAAGTAAATCCAAAGAAACATAGATTATTGTTCTGTTTATCTTGATACATACCAAAGAGCTTTTCTTAATATTCAGAAACAGGCGAATAAAAACGAATTTAGAATTTTCGGATTTCTCAAACCTACTGCAGTTTAGGAAATCCACTTTAAAAATCCCAATTTTCAGACAATACATTTTTTGTGTAAATATATGTCAATGAAATATTGTTATTGATTGAATTGGGTAATTCATTTTTTGTAGTCAGTTTCATTTGCGCCTATTTGTTATCAGAATTACACTAAACAATGAATATTCTTTCCTATTATTTGGGTTTTCTACCACATGTACTATTATCCTCTTCAAAACAAATCACCGAATCTACAAAATAATAGAATTATTGGAAAAAAAGCCTCTGCGCCCGTGACGTTTACGCCAAAGGAAAAGTCAGAGGTTATGTTTTGCAAATAATATAAATCGGAATAAACACAAAAATAATGTATTTTGCTGACGTTTCGGAAAGTAATCTCTTTCCGTTTTCAAAGCTATTTTTTGAAGAACTCTTATTTTGCTGTGTATGTCAAATACACAGCTTTAAGATTCTGTTTATGTTATTTCCATAGATACTTACTACTTACACAGAACATAGAACTGATGATATTTTTTAGATAATGTTGAGTTTGTTAAGTTCTTCTTTTAACATTGGTAGCCAGGTTGTACAAATATCTGCAGAACAATTCGATACGCACTTATCTTCATTTAATAAGATTATTGCTGATTCTTTAATTTTTCTTTTTTTGGTATCTGTTTCTTTTACAATGAAGTTAGTAAATTAGTATTACCGGTGTGTATGACAAAAATAAGTAACAATCACTATAGTCAATAATCAGTATAGTCGAGATCAGCGCTTCCTGGCACTCAAAAACGCAACAAAAACTTGACGACCTCATTAAAATACCGGTTCACAAATTGACTGGTGCTTTTAATGTGCGTCGACTATACATAAATATCGAGTATACACAGCAATACTGAAGGCGATCAAGGTAGTCAAAATCCCATGTAGTTATCACAGCAGCCAGCCAATCTTAAAAGCGAGATACTGGTTGAATATTTTGAACAATTAAGAAAAGGCAAAAAACTAATTGGGTTAGTTAGTTTCTTATGGATTTCTTTGCGCGCATAAAGTTTACAATAACAGATGAAAAAGTTTTAGAGAATGACTTACTGCTTACACATAATACTAAAATAAAATTCAGGTTCCACAACTACCTTTTTTAATACGTCTACTTAAGTACTGAACTAAATATAATAAATAAAAGAAATCTTAGGATATATATTTCTCTTGAAAGAAAATAGAGCATCACTCTTTATTGTATTTTTTGCAATTTGAATACCATTTCTCACTGCATGCTTTACACAATTATTATAAGCGTATTTACATTGTGAGTTTGACTAAACTAAGTACAAATATTCAGAATCCTTGCAAAAGATAAAATATAATAAATGGTTGTCCAATTCCTTACGTATTTAAATACATATTTATAACAGAGCGAAAACTCAATAAACCGCAAGCAAATATCTAACCCTTCCAGTTTGCCTTGAATATATTAGGTCATTGAACTTGCTTCCCTTCCACATATTTATTATTTATGTGTAAATTAGCGTTGTATTTTCAAATTCAGATGTATTTGCGAGATAAGGAAATAAATAATCAATTCAATGCGAAATTATTTCGTAAATTGCTATATTTAATTACGCAATGGTCATGACATAGAACTAAAAATAAACTACTTATGACTTAACTTTGCTGGCAATGAAGTATTCTTATTTCGAATTTGTTACCGCATAAGCAGCTGATTGACATAAACTTATTTATCTATAATACGAAAACAAAAAATTACCTATCTTAATACAAGACATCAAAAAATTCTGCCAAACGGAAACTTTTGGTTAAACACAATACTCCGTCCTATTTTCCACTATTCAAAATAGTGGCAGATACGCTAAAAAATATTTGTTGGCCCATGGATCAATCTAGTTTTTTTAAGAATTGCCTATACTTTTTATTTCTACCTCGTAATTCCGTACCTTGGAAGAAAAAGGGTCTTAATCTTTTGTGAATAACCCTACAACTAGTTATGGCCCAGGATTCCAAGACTTTTTACAAAGCTTGTGATTTTTCTGAGCTCTAGTTTCCCTATGTCTTCAGACGTTCATTTTTATGATAAGAGAAACACTTTTAGACTTTTGGTTCTTTTCTAAACATGCAGAATATTATCACCTACTGTCTTAATTTCTCTATGAAATAAATACCAAGATATATTGCACTATTTCTATGTTTCTTCCTTATAAGTTATTTTCTTCCTGTAAGCGGCCTTAAACACTTTGATACAATAGTCTTCCGGCATTACAGTTTCACATAAAACCCCAAAAGATTCTACAAATTAAGTTTTAAATATCACAAGCTCACTTGGGAATTTTTTAAAAAAATTAGGGTTTCTAAAACTTTTAAACTAAAAGTTTAAAATAACAAAACTAGTAACTGTGTTATGTGATCAGGAAGTTCTTTGTTTGTCTTGTTGATAAAAACGAATACAAATGGTTCATGCATAAAATGCAGATCTAGACTTGGAAGGTCAAGTTGATGTTTATTTTTTGCACTAGAGCATCGCAATTTTAGTAAAACGAAGTTACAATGAAGATTATGTTAAAAATGCAGAATGTTTTATTTATTCAATCAAATTAGAAGAACATTCTACATTATTAAACGTAAATAATAAAACCATATGGTCAGTGTTTTAATTTTATGCAACACCTGCACCTGTTAATAACGCGTTTATTAATAATCGTTATTTAGCTTTCAGAACAAATTCACACAAACATAAGTTATATAAACACTCAATAGTTTCCTTGGATTTAAAGCATTTTTTACATAATTTTTAATTTTTTTTTTCTAATATTAAGAATCGACATTATTACATATAAATAGTAAATCCATATACTTTTAGTACTGCATGGTTCTCATGAACGTGTCGCGCGTCATCGTGGTTATTACAAAAGGTTCACAAAATTCTACAAAACCAGGTAAAGGACGCATATTTCTCAAGCATGTATTCAACGAAAACGAAAAAATCTATACTAAAACATAGGTTCAACAGCCTATTTCATATTATATTCGGGCATGGTAACTCTGTCGTAGTCGGCTTGAGCGCGTTATGTGGCAAATTTGCTGGCTCTGCTGTGTTCTGGGTTCGATCCCGGCACCGACACTCGAAATGTCAGTGGATAGTGGATGTTGTCTGAGCTTTTTTCAAATAAGTAACCCTCTTCCGGACAACCCTTGGATTTGGGGGGTTGTCTACTATATATATTGTGTTTATCTTATGTTCTCACGTATGTTCTATAGGATTAAAGTCTCGAGACTGAGAAGGCCACGACAAGACGGCAATCTTAAGCTTTTGCAAAACATACCCTCGCTCTATATGTCCAGGCATTATAATGTATTAGTCTAAAATTTGGACGTCCTTGTAGCATTTGGAAGTACAACGGTTGGCATCATGCCGCGACAATAGATGGAATATAGCGAACCGAAATCAGTTCATTCTCCAAAACTGACATCGTCCCAAATCATTATTGTGCCCTCTCAGTATTATAGTCTTCTTGGACTACTGCAGCATATTACTGATATACTCTTCCACACTTAGTTTATCTTCGAATCTGGATAAAGATCAAGATAGAATCAGCTCGTGGACAGTATAGGGTTCCATTACTTCCATTTTGATCATTATCATCTAGAAACGATTAAAACAAACACAGTATAAATCCCAATTTTTGGGGCGAGCGTAGGTGCGTCTTTACTATGTACATACTTCGGTATGCGATGTAAAGCAACGACAGGCGCAGTTAGTACTTGGATGGGTGACCATTCCAACGGAAACCGCGTCCTCGCGTCACACATCTTCCAGCGGCTTGTATATCAGTGTATGCGCAGAAGCGATACAACTTTAGGCGAGGGTTGTATAGGAGATATACCATCCTTCGGAGGGGATGTAAAGCCGTCGGTCCCTTGTTTATTAAATGTTAGGCAAGTAAAAGATCTCTACTCTTCTTAAGGGAAGAGGTTCGGCAAAATTCCTGGATGGGGGTAGCTCGTCTACAGGCGTCGGTGTTAGGCAGAATATGGTAGCGGAAATAGGCCGACGTTAAATAAATGTATTAAAAAAAAAATCCCAAATTTTAATCGTCTCGACACTCAATATGGTTAATGTGTTCAAGTGTTTTGATGTTTTGTGGAAACTGAGGTGAAATCTTCAATGTTCTTGAATTAAAACGTTATACCTCTGTCGAGCTAACCCAAAATGTATTTTAAATACAGCTATGCAAACTTTTCAAATATAAGGCGTATTATAGTAAATACAGGGTGGGCCATTAAGACATTTAGACTAGTTTCTTGAAAAAACGCTCTGATAGGCCGATTCTTGATCTTCTGGGGACAACTTTTGATGTCAAACTTGACATTGACACATCAACCCCCTAGCCCCAGTAACCCCTAACTCAAGAATTTAAATATGTAAAGGGGGTCTAGCGACCCTTCATTTGAAGCGTCTTTCAATTCTCTATGCAAAAGCATGGTCGAAATTAGTTTTTTCTTTTTTTTTGTCCCCATAAAAACCACCCTCTAGATTAACTAAGGTGGGAGTATTCTTTGGGAAAAATCCTGAAACACGTCACCTTTTATCTTTTGAACGGCGCATTTTGATGTCAAATTTGACTTTATTAGGTCAACCCCCTAACCCCAACAACCCCCAACAAAAACAAAAATTACGGTAAGGTGACCCCTTATTTTAACGGTCTTTTGATTTTCTATGCGAGTGCATGATTGTTTTTAGGTTTGCTCGTGTTTTGTTTCAAACAACTGATAATATACTTATTAATTTAAATTTTAAAAAGTATGCTATACATTTTTATTTACCTTAGGTAAAGACCTCCCGAAACTCAGATAGAGTGATTTGAAAGCCCTATGAACTCGTTATTCGTTTGTCATTAAAAGGAAATTCGGTTGTTCAATCTGCCCTTACAAAAATGGGAAAACTAGAAAAAATATAGAAACATCAAAAGTTAACTTCAGAAGAAATTTTTATTAGTTCAATAAATGCTCAAATTGTGTCTTTTTAAGAAGCCTGCAGTACACATATTTTTCTTAAGAAGTAAGTTTCGTTCTGTTATCGGAACACGTGGATAATTTTTTATTCTATTAGTTAATTTTTTTATTCTACTTTTTGTTAGCCTCCTATACTACCTAACATATCTCATTTGTTAATTGTCATTGTGATTCAAAATAAATATTGGTTGTGCGAAAATGATTTACTCTATTGCGGAGAGGGTTGAAGTGATCGCTTTGTTTTTCAAAAATGGTGAGTGCGGCAAACGTGCGGCAGATTTATTTAAACAATAGTATCCCGATAAATACGTAGAAAGAAAATACGTGTTAGAATGTGTCACGAAGTTTAAAGAAATAGGTTCAGTAGCCAATAAAAAAAGATACCATCAACGTGAACTCCCGGTGACAAATGATGCTACTGTGGTGGTTGGACTTTTGAGACAAGTGGCTGTAGATCCAACTCTAAGTATGAGGAAATTGGCCACTGCAACCAACATCCCTTGCATTATTATTCGATGAATCCTGAAGCAGCATAAATTTCATCCGTACAAAATTCATTTAGTACATGGGCTGAATGAAGATGATTTCGATAGACGACAGCCGTTTTGCGAAGTTATGACAAAGCGAATATTCTTCTCAACATTTGTTTTTCTGACGAGTGTACATTTTTCTTAAACTCCACTGTAAATCGCCATAACTGTCAGTCTTAGCCGAACGTGAATCCAAGAATTTTCCACGAAGTGCATACTCAATATCCACTAAAACTAAATGTTTGGGCCGGTATTTTTGGAGATTGCATGATTGGTCCCATTTTTCTTGATGGCAATCTGACGGGTGAACGTTACCTCGAAGTGTTGGAAGATCTTGTCCAACCATTGCTTTTAGACCTCGTTGAAAATGATGATCGTTATCTAGAAGACCATTTGACTTTCCAACAAGATGGAGCTCCACCTCATTATGCGTTTGCTGTTGGGGAGTATCTGGACAGAGTGTTCCCGGGACATTAGATTGGACGAAGAGGTGCTCTGGAAAGGCCGACCTGCTCACCAGATTTAAGTCCTCTGGACTTTTTCTTGTGGGGTCATCTGAAAAATAAAATTTACGCAACGAAATCAGTGTCTTTGGAAGAGTTGCCTCGATGCATTGTTGAAGAATACCGCCAAATTACGCCACAGATCCTCCAAAATGTAAAGAAACGTTTCGAGCAGAATTTGTATTATTTATGGAAGTTAGTGGCACACAATTTGAGCATTTGTTGAACTAAATAAAAATTTCTTCTGACGTTGAACTTTGACGTTTTAATTTTTTTTCTACACTTTTCCCATTTTTATAAACCTAAAAACAATCATGCACTCGCATAGAGAATCAAGAGACCTTTAAAATGAGAAGTCACTCGATCACCTTACCGTAATTTTTGTTTTTGTTGAGGGTTGTTGAGGCTAGGGTTTTCGCCTGACAAAGTCAAATTTGACATGTCGTTCAAAAGATAAAAGGTGACGTATTTCAAGATTTTTCCTAAACAACACCCCCCAACCCCCCCCCCACATTAGTTATTCTAGAGGGTGGTTTTCATGGGGACGAAAAAAAAAATGAAAAAACTAATTTCGACCACGCTGTCGCATAGAGAATTGAAAGACGCTTCAAATGAGGGGTCGCTCGACCTCCTTTCCTATTTAAATTCTTGAGTTAGGGGTTGCTGTGGCTAGGGGGTTGATGTGTCAATGTCAAGTTTGACATCAAAAGTTGTACCTCAAAAATCAAGAATCGACCTGTCTGAGCGTTTCTTCAAGAAACTAGTCTAAGCGTACCAAAACAGGCGTGTTTCATTTTCAATGGCCCATCCTGTAGGTATTATCATTAGATTTTGAATGTATATGATAGTTATCTTCTAGATACCCAAAAAAAGCATTTTTCAGTAAGAATAAAATATATTCAGAATCAGATATATCCTTAAAACAACCATTATACTTTTCATGATTTTCATAAATAACTTACTTTTAGATTTGGTTAAAATAATTTCTTTCGATTTAGTATCAATAGAAAAAATCATTTATTTATTGTTATTTATACATTCTGTTGATCTATTTCTGTTCAACTAGCATGTTTTTATTGTCTCAAGATATATTTGATAAGTTAAAAGTTGGAAATTGTTAAAAAACGTAAATAAAAGAATATGTATCACATCTAGCTTACCTCGCCTCAATAAATAAATATTATTTTATATCGAAGAATCTCAAATCGTTTAAAAATTCGTGCAGACGTTTTTTTTTTTCTTAATTTTTTTGATAAAAATACTATATACAACAAAGTTATTCCTTATAAAAATCTGTGTACATTTCTGAGTTGTTTTATACTGGGTCCATATTTAAAAAAAATGTTATGCGCAGTTTTTGCAGGAAAATCTTAATTTATAATAAAAAAAATGTTTGCTCATAGCTTTAAAAAGCTGTAACTCATGAACCATTCATCGTATAAAGGTCACCTGGAGCTCATTTTACAGGTAATTTAATTCTCCTCAAAAAAACCTTTACTTATGGTCATTATTGCCTAACGCCAATCAAAAAATAGTTATTTGTCAAAATGCAGTTGAAAATGACAATTTTTCAGGTTTTTCCCGTTTATCTCCATTCACTCGTTATCAAAACGATTTTGTACATACATGAACATATTCAAAATTTGATTCTCTTTAACTTTCATTAGATACACTATATGCGTACGATCTATCGTTTTCGAGTTTTTATCGATTTTATCATGAAACAAGTGTTCTGATAGCGCGCTATGAATATGTTTAAAAATTCATAACTCTGCCAATATTGATTGAATGGAAATGAAAAATAAAAGGAAATTGTTCGTAATCGAATTCTCTACAACTTTTCTTTGAAACATTTTGCGATTCGAACGACCATTTTTGAGATTTTAGCGGAGAACGCGCGCGTTTCCGTTGCGTTGCAAAACTGTCGAAATTTCAAAAAAATCTATCTCGGCTCCAATAGGTCGTACAAAGTTTTAAAAAAACGAAATTGTGCGGATTTTTATTACCTATAATTTTCATGTGTACATATTTTGCAGTAAAATCGATACTTTCCGAGTTATTTGCGAAAAACCGATTTTTTTTATCTATTTTCTTTTTTGTAACTTGTAATTCAGCGCTCGGCGGGGCACATAGCCCGGAGAGTAGCTGTTGGTTGCAGTCTGGTTATGTTCCTTATAGTAAAATAAGGATTTTTATAGAGGAGTTTGCGACTAAAAATATTATGTTTTAATATTCCGCCCTCTAAAAGCACATTTGAATTATGCTAAGCCCAGTCAGGCTATTTATTTTTCGATTGCAACAGACACTGGACCGCTAGATGGCGCCTGTTGATTATTTTACATGTCGCTATTGTAAAAATACCGGGATGTACCAAATGGTCAAAGGATCCTCGTGCCGGTCGTCACATGCCTACCTTGCACTGACGAGAGCCAACAGCTCGAAACTGCAGTCTGCAGGTGGTGTGTGACGGCTGGCAAGAGAGCTCCTTTAAGTAGGATCAGTCTTTCGGCTGGTGTTTGTTGCAATCGAAGCATTAGCGTTTTGATGGTAATATGCAATTATTACACTTAACGCGCCAGGCTTGTAACTTGTAATTCAGCGCTCGGCGGGGCACATAGCCCGGAGAGTAGCTGTTGGTTGCAGTCTGGTTATGTTCCTTACAGTAAAATAAAGATTTTTATAGAGGAGTTTGCGACTAAAAATATTATGTTTTAAAATAAATATTCTTGTGCAAAATTTGATTATAAACATTGCGTCAAACCTTGGAAAACAAAAGCTTAAATTGCAGTTTACTTATTTATATTACATTAAAATTATCAAATTAGATATAGAGATATAGTCCTTGATCTTAAAAACTATTTTAAAACATTTTTATTTTGATCTGAATTTAATAATAAGCAATGCTTTTAAGGGTAATTTAGGTGAGATTGATGACGCGACGCATCAGAATTAATACGATAGGCGAATGCGCAAATACACGGTCTCTCTAACAACTCAGATCTCGAAAACTAAGCAAAATTTGAAAAAAATGTTTTAATAAAAAAACTTATTTGATTCATCGGCTACAACTTACTACATTTTATACTGCAAATAACAGGAACCTATGTTATTTTCTTTTTTCTTCCTTTAATAGGGCACATAGCATTAACTATATTTTAACTTTAGTAATTTCAACGTGATTGGAACTATTTCAATATTACCTGTTTCAAATTTAAGATCAATAAACTTACTAATAAAAAAGATATGACAAGTTAAACAAATAATCCCAAAAAATCTAAAATATTAGAAAAAAGTCGAAAAACCCACATATCATTGACTTCGCAATTCCAAAATAATTCGCGACCCAAAAATTCGGATGTATCAGGTCATTTTACACAAGTTTCAATGTTCAGTTTTTTTAGGTCCTCGAGTGGCATACAAGGTGTGAAATTCAACTGAAACAAACCCTTATGTGTGCGACTTATTTTCAACAATATTATTAATTTTAGGAAAATAATCTAGAGAGGTTTTTCATAGAGAATTTTGTAACGAATAATTTTGTATATTGGTATTTTTATCGAAAAGTGCACCGTTCCTGAGACAATCTAGAAAACCTGAAAGCGGAGATGGGAACTTTTCGGTTTAATAATTCTTATGCTATCCATAATATTTCCACCGATTTTGAAACCTTTATGAATTTTGTCCGATATAAATTGTTATATTATTGAACTTCAGATTTTTTAATGAATGATAGTTATCTGCGAGAAACCAAAAAAAAGAATTTTTCAATAACTATTACAGTAGGAATAAAAGATGGTGCTCCACCATATTATTTTAATACAGTTAGAGACCACTTAAATAATACCTACCCTCATCAATGGATTGGAAGAAATGGACCCACTAAATGACCTGCTAGATCCCCAGATCTTACAAAAATTTTACATTTACAGTAAGTAAGTATAATATCATCAATGGATTGGAAGAAATGGGCCCACTAAATGACCTGCTAGATCCCCAGATCTTACAAAAATTTTACATTTACAGTAAGTAAGTATAATATCCATTTGTTTGTATTTCATGATTTCGCTATTATTTCAATTATTTTAAAATAGTTGGCTATGAACAAACTTGACAATTTAATTTTTTGACAGATCATCTCAGTTAATACTTAAACTCTCACTCAATCACACTTTATTGTTCTTAATTGTGTTAATGTTTTATTACAGCAAAGACTTGAACTACTTATTGAATTATTTTATCGTTTTATTTAATCATACTTCTCCGCGGCAAGTATAATCCTTGTTAAAAAAAAATTATTGGTTTTAAAAAATGTACGGTAGTACCAATGAATAAATATGGCATGTGGTATATCGTTGAAAAGGCAGGAAAATACTCTATTTAATGGCGCCATTTCCCGCCCGTTTCAAAATAATTTTTTTAACAGCCTGAAGAGTAAATCTCAAAATACAGCGATTTTGAAAAAAATTAGATAAAACCTCGTTGAAACACTGTTTTGCAAAAAAAATTCGCCTTAGAATTTTTCTCGTATCTCTTCAAATAACGGAAATATTTGGCCTAGACGTTTTCCGCATTTTCGATATTTTCCGCCATAACTCTTAAAGTACGTCATGGATTTCAAATGTCTTTAAACCATTTTGTAGGTTATATAAATCGGCACAATTTTCTCGAGTGTACTGATAAAATGGACAGCCTGTATATCGATATTTCTCAAAACCCACGTTTTTTTAGAACTGTGGGGGGGGGGGGAGAAAATCATGTTTAGACAACCCAATACTTAACTATTCACAGGTCTCATAACTGTGGAAAAATTTGCCATTAATCAGCGATTTTTTTACTAATTTGAAGAACTATAAATAAAATTAGAACAGTGTTCCATAATGTTTATGCAAAACTCAACTCCGTCAGATTCAGATAGCTATGACAAACAAGCAACAAAAAAACGATGCAGAATACAGTAACTTTTTGTTGAATTAATAACATCAGCAAATTACGCGCTGTTAACAATTTGTGAAAATCGATGTTAAATGAAATTAATAAATATTAGTTTTACGTTAATGTAACACTATTAAAAATTGTTTACTGCGTTAAACGATTAAAGTTAATATCTGTGTCGATTTCGTAACAAGAGACATAAAGAAAATATAGGAATTTCCCTGTTTGAGAGCAACCAAATTTTTCATCATTTCAAAATATTGTAATGCCATGCCGCAGTTCCGGAATGCAAATTGTACACTAATTAATGCAATAACTATTCATCACCGAGCTCGAGTGTTGTGCCGATTATTTCTAGTGGTTATAATTATGAGGTTCATTAACCACCATTGGTCGTTAAGTTTTATTTGGAAATCACTTAAACTGACTGGAACATCAATTCCAACAGAAGACACTACAATTAACAACATGTTAAATTTTCAAGGTATCAGTATTTTTAGTTTTCATAGGCGTATTATGACTTATAGAAATATTGGCATAATTAATAACAATTACAGTAGTCACACAGCAATTACGTCATTAGTGTAATGAACTGGAGTATGCAGATGAATATCCTTCATATGATCATTTTACCAATGCTTGATACAATTCATCTTAATATTTATCTAATTTATATCAGTTGTCACAGGTGGGCGAAGAAGAGAGACTACTATTACTCCAGTCGAATTGCGGGGGGGGGGGGGGGGGTTGTATTTAAACCAAGTCTTTTTGGTCCCTGATTGATTACGATCGGTGGAAATTCCGGAAACACCCATTTTGGGGCAAAAAATTCTATATTTCTGTAAATATAGAAGAAGATTAATGACGTTCAGTGTACAAATAATCATAAGCTATAAATAAAAAAGTATTATTTTTGTAATATGAAAATTATTTTTGTATATTGAAAAATAAAATTAACAAGCTTCCATTATAATTCTGAATAAAAATAATTATCAAAAAATCATTCCATTTATTTAATTTATATACATATTTATCCATATATTATTTATTTTACAGGACAATGATTTAAAAAAGTTAGTTTTTTGCAGATATTTTCTTTAATATAAGGGTCGTTTTGACTTCCTTGAGTGAAAATTTGATATAAAAGTATACAATTTATACCGTCTCCTCTATAATCATAATATAATAACTACACATAACGTTCTAAAATTATTTTCCAGTTTATTCTTATCCAAGGGTAGTTTACACCCCTATTCGGGGTTGAAATGGATTTTTTCATTGTAAATATCATGAGTTACAAAGTTGGAAAACAAAATCATAATTAAATTTTTTTTTATCGTATTATCTTTATATTCTTTCCTATTATTTGGGTTTTCTACCACATGTATTATTATTCTCTTCAAAAACAAATCACCGAATCTACAAAATAATAGAATTATTGGAAAAAAGCCTCTGCGCCCGTGACGTTTACGCCAAAGGAATAGTCAGAGGTTATGTTTTGCAAATAATATAAATCGGAATAAACACAGAAATAATGTATTTTGCTGACGTTTCGGAAAGTAATCTCTTTCAGTTTTCAAAGCTTTTTTGGAAGAACTCTTATTTTGCTGTGTATGTCAAATACACAGCTTTAAGGTTATGTTTATGTTATTTCCATAGATACTTACTACTTACACAGAACATAGAACTGATGATATTTTCTTTTAAATTATGTGTTTATTCCGATTTATATTATTTGCAAAACATAACCTCTGACTATTCCTTTGGCGTAAACGTCACGGGCGGAGAGGCTTTTTTCCAATAATTCTATTATTTTGTAGATTCGGTGATTTGTTTTTGAAGAGGATAATAACACATGTGGTAGAAAACCTAAATAACAGAAAAGAATATTCGTAGAATGCCACAAATAACTTTCAGACACTCTTATCTTTATTTTATTTTTTTTTTGGGTAGTTTCAACCCCCTCTAATTAACCTTGATATTAATTTTTTTTTAATTATAACAACACCTAATAAGTTTTTCAATTACAAGTGCAAAAATCGGCAGCTACTGGAAGCGGCTGGAACCTCCCCACTCGGTGGATCTTTGAAGCCGAAAAGAGCATTAAATTGTGTGACAAAACGGCACTAAACGTAATCCGATCTCATCCAAAACCTTTTCAGATCTTCTCGGGCACTAAAAAAAAACCCCCCAAATTAATGAATTTACAATCATCTATGCTACATTATCGCTCGTTGAATAATATACTATTATGATATTAACAACTTTAACATCACTTGAACGACTAAGAAAGTCTAGTTATCCTAAATACTACAGATTTGTAAAGCAACAAACTGAAAATTGGTAAAGTGATAATCTATAATAAATTCACCAACGAAGGTACAGAAAGCATATGATATTGATACTGTTACATCCACCTTTAAAGTTTGTGACAATCCACTAAAAGTTACAAATATGCCGAAATCTTATTAACATGATATGACACCAAAGTTATCGGATGACAAACGATGGTCAAAATTTGCTCATTGCAATCCGATCGCTCGCGGCTGTCTTTGTTAAATGAAACATTAGCATTTCAGTCATTTTACTAGATTTTAGAGGAATATTTGTAGTTTAATTCTTCGATTTGTCTGTACGTACATTTAAAAACGGCACTAAACGTAATCCTCTACTTCTAGAGCAGTGAAGAAACCCTCACACGTGAATTGACACGTGATGTGACGAGTTTCACGACGTAACGGCTAGCGCATCGATCATGCCATGCGAAATGCGATCTATGCTTCATATTTGTTTTGTTTTTAATTTTTTTTACGGAAACCAAATCGAAAGGGTGGAAGTGTGATATATCGTTGAAATCAGAATTTTAACTGCTTTTCAATGGTTCCATTGCAAATTGAGAGTAATTATAAAATAAACAACTTGTTGCGTCAAAATGGCACTAAACGTAATCCGATCTCAACCAAAAGTTTTTCAGTTCTTCTGGGGCACTAAAGAAACGCACATGCAAAGTTTCATTTAAATCCGTCCAGTAGTTTCGGCGCTATCGTACTAACACACATACACACATTTTTGAAAAACCATTTTTTTGAGTTCCTAGGACCTCAAAACGTAAAGATTTGATGTTATCTCAATTTTTGTTTTTGAACCAATTTTAGTAACCTCTCACAATTTTATTGTGAAGAGGTTAAAAAAACATTTTTTTATAATTTCATATTTGTTCTGAGAATACTGCGAAACAACTCTCTTGTAAGGGGTGTTTTTGCCCATTCAAGGGTGTTTGATCCATTTTATAGGTATGGGGCCCCGAAATTCGTAATCAGCGACCCAAAAAACATATAGGTTACCAGAAAAAATGCATTTTATAAGCTAATTTAAAAATTACATTCAGAATACTACGAAATACCCCTAAAATGGGGCGATTTTTGCCCCAAAAGGGGTGTTTCCGGAATTTCCACCGAGCGAAACTTTTTCGTAATCAGGGACCAAAAAGACTTGGTTTAAAATATATTTTGTTCCGGTAACTGATAATACAATCAACCCCGCAATTCGACTGGGGTATATGTGTTTGGACATAAGATACATTACAAAAATGCATCATAATAAATAATTATTAGTAAATATACATACAAACACATAGACCTACTGTCTGGTGTTTCGCAGGTTGATATCTGTAGCCGTGACTGTTTTAGGCAGGTATTATTAATATAAATGCTTCTGCAACTTTCAATAATTCAAACGCCGGCCAGTTTCAAAATTCGTATGGTAGAATCACATTTGAGTTGCAGAAAAGGGTCAAATCGGGAAGTTGAGGTGGCCATTCAATAGTTCCGCGTATTATAATTCATCTGTTAAAAAATTTCGTTTAAATAATTTCTCACTCTACTTGAATATATAATGCGGTAGAGCTCCATCTTTAAAATATTTTACATTTTGCAAAACTGCAAACCTGAGTGTATTTATGTCAATTTGACGTAAATCACGTTATCCAAAAATGGAGCTACAGGAAGGAATTTTTAAATATCTTTACTATTTTGACGACAGATTTAAAAACTTTAGTTTTTTTATAACATTAAAATATTACTGCCAGAATTTTTAGAGTCTTACAAAGGGGATGTTAGGAGAGGAAAAAGCTGTTGACTAACTAGATGGCATTTGTTTCAATTATAATATCCAGAATAAGAGAAAACGATCGCCAGAATAGGATACTATGATTAAGAAGAGTGTATGTTTGAAATGAGAATATGCTGTAGTTTCATTTGTCGTTTTATTAAATAACTCGCTTAGTCTCAACTTTGGAGCTAAAATGGTGATGCAGAAAATTTTATCATCTAGAACTTTGATTATAACCATTTTTTTCGTAGGATCGATCTTTGTTACTTACGCCTACGGTAATTGAAAGAGGGTGTTAATAAATTGTTTATCGAACCCTTAAGTTGTTCTTCGAAAACTGCGTGGTTGTTCACGATGCAAATGAACATACTTTTTTCTCCTTAATAAGAAAGAAAAAAGCACATTTTCTTACTGTTGGTAAAAAGTATCTAGCCAGGAACTGCCTTTCTCGTATTTTATTGTTCGTCATAATCAACTTCGTCAAATATACAAGTGTGGAGGTATGAAATAAAAAACATTTATTGGCTTCCAGACTCTCGAATAAGGAAATCATCAACGGGAAGTTCTTCATTCGTTTTGTGCAACTAAAAAGTGGTTTCAGCTATTATTGATCTTTTAATCTTTAAAGTTGTCATCGATAAAAATGTTTCATTATATGCTCGTGTTATTTAATTTTAAATCAACAAAAAAGTTTTTAAAATAAAACTTGTCACATCACTTAATCTGAGAGTGTTCGGCTTATCAATTTTATGTAGTAGCAACATCTTATTTACTTATTACAAGACATTATTATAATTAACTGGTTCTTTGAAATAACCAATCATAATTACAAATCTCGCTAACATATCAACCAATCATGATTTCATTAAAAGTCTCTATACTGAACTAAAATGTAAATCTTCACACGATTGTGCACTATTATATACTTACATAAGATTCGTATTCTAGATCGTTAATTATATTTATTTGTCGCGATCATAAAAGTTATCTATCTTATTTACTTTTTAAATTATAGAGGTTTTAGTTTAATATTACATTTTTTCTGCTAATATAATAATTAATAATTTTATTAATCGAACGTAGATCTATTATTGAAGTCATTCTTGTCTCTTACTTCCGAGTTTACTCCAATTTGTTAATTTTAATTATATCGTAACAAGGATTATTGTTTTGGCATAGATACTGTGAAATTTAAAATACATTAACAGATTGGATACTGGCATATATTATTAACATTTGTATTGTCAAATTTTGTCACCCAATCAATCAATCAATAAGACTTTATTTCTTATTTTAATATAAAAAATGCCTCCCCAGAACCCACACCGAGTCCGACCGTGCAACCACCGCGCTAATGTGGTGGCAAATTGCATGGCCGAGCGGAGTGGGAGTGGTTCGGCTAAAAAGAAAATTAAAACAACTAAACCTAGGCTCCCATCGCAGACGGATTATAAAAGGTGTTAAAATTAGGAACGTGTTTAAAGAACAAACTTAACAAAACTGAATTAAAACTACATACTAAATTAAAACACTTGCGCACTGATCACTTTTAATTTCGTATCTGACGCTAGCACCTCAAGTCAAATTTTGTCACCCACGTAATAATGCTTCTATGTTAGAGTTGTACCACTTTAAAAAAAAGGGAAATTTATTTGTGTTCAATTCCTTTAGTCCAAAAAGGCCACCGCTTGATTTGTATTTTCTGGCACAACAAACTCGTAGGACACAATTAATATACAATAGATTTTTCTCTGAACTCAAAATTACTACCCCCTAATCACCAAGGGATCGTTTTTGGGACCATCAGGAACTTGTAAAGATCCTAGAAATTTGTTTTGCGAAAAAACAATTTGTCGCGAAATTCTATTACGCAGAAACAGAAGAATTAACACACATATCTCTGTACTCAGCTCTACCACCCCTCAAAGTCATCAAGGGGTGGTTTTCTTCGACTGATTAATTTCAGGAATTTGTCGTAAGGGTCGTAAGGGGCCTACCAATTTGTCGTGGTAGAAAACAGTTTGTCGCGAATTTCCATTACGCGGAAATAGGAGAATGAATACATTTTTCTCTATACTACCCCCTCTACGATCATCAAGGGGTGATTTTCCGCAGATTACTTGCTTACGACAAATTATTTTGATACTCGGAGCCCCTTTTCTCCACTATTTTAGCCCATTTCGGAATGTGGTAATGCTAACTTGACCATCAAATTGGCACTACTATGTTACAGAACTCGGTCAAATATCTAGGGGTCACCCTGGATAAGAGGCTGAGTTTCAGGCCTCATATCACGAAGACACTTCACCGGACGTACGCTTCGCTGAGCCGCCTATACCCATTGGTAAATAGGCGAATCAATCTGAGTACAGACAATAAAATGACGCTTTTGCAAAGTAATACTACGACCTATACTGACATATGCCTGCGTGTCGTGGAATTTTATTTCAGACACGCAGTGCAAAAGACTACAGACACACAGAATAAAATACTCCGACTTTTGACAAACTCAAATAGATACATTTCGATCGCTGAACTGCATCGGAAGGCCGGGATTCCCATGATGAAGGATTTCATTGTGGAGGCCTCCGAAAAATTCTTCCGGAGCAGAATTAAGCGATCGGAACTGACTAGACACATAACAGACATATGGATATACGATAACCCTACTCACGTACATCGACTCATACACCAGAAACTACCGATCTTTCTAGAAAGGCGGTAACGACTACATACAGATACATAACATTCTTTCCAGTCAAATTGCCTTGCTTCCACTCTCACGCCAGCAGCAAATTTTATTTCATAAATAAAAATTATTCAAATATAAATTCTCCTACTTTTATATAATATGACTGTTTTGAAGTAGGTTTTAGTATTTTTTCCTACAATAAAACACTAGGAAAACTCAAATCCCACAAAAAAATAGTTACTGTAAAGATTGTAAAATTGTCAAATTAATGAAAAAGGAAATTGAATGTTAAATGAAATTCTAGGAAACATCATGAAACAAAAATTTTGCTGATACTATATGGCCTCCATCTGCCCCCCGCCACGTTTCTGCACCACGTGCAATGTAACGCGACGGGTATATTAAATCTGATTAAATGAAAAACGAAATATTATCTTAAGGCAAAATGAATTGTGAAATATAAGTATTTAAATAAATAATTTTAATGGATTTTAATGGCGCGAGGTGGCAATCGCGATTAATCACACGGGTATCGCACTACCGGGTTCGAATCCCGGCTCCGGCACTGTCGGAGGAAATGTTTGTATGTTCGCGTTTTTTCAATGTGTAACCCCCTTCCATACATTCATCTGGCTTCTGGAATTGGGGGTTGTCTAATTTCTGTGGTGTTCATTTATTATTATTTATTAGAAACTCATATTCTTTACTAAATTTTGTTTAGATGGGCAAAACATTACAAATGTATTAATCATAGCTACCATCTTTCGATCAAGGCGCCATGTATTTTCCTCCATATAAAATACAAAACACAACAGATTAGATTTATATGATAACTATTTGAGATAAATAAAACGGATTAATTTTTTATCATTTTTATCATATGTAACTGTTTATATTTTTCACATACTTTCGATTTTTAAACAAAAAAGGGAACATATTGGAGTCCCGCTATATTGCAAGATAGATTATAATGTGGAGATAATAATAATCAATAATTTTCCGAGAACAAATATTTACGCATCAAATAATATATAACAATCAACGGTAGGAGATATTTATTGGTAGTCTACGAAGTAGCGCTAGATACAAAAAAAGTAGTATGGTTAACGAACATTTAGTATTGTTGTATGTAGAGCAGTCAAGTCACTATCGATTTATTTTCAAGTAAATTAAGACAGCAAATACAAGTAGACTTTTCTAGCCTATCCTATCAACTTTAGAAAAATCAAACGACTTTCCAGATCTATTGAAGGAGCAATTTTAAACAAATGTGGTATACTTTACTGCAGCGTAAGACTACAAATTGGTACAATGGCAAAAACGAGCACCTAACTATAAAGTTGTAAATTGATTCCTAGTTAATATAACAGCATTATCGTACAAAACAAATATGTTAGATGTTTATTGTTTCCCTTTTTTATTTATTTATTAGGTTAGAATGTACTAATCTTAAGAATGTTCATCATTTGAATTAAGTTACAACAATAAGTTTAGGAATTCTTTGCAGATAATTATTTCCAAAATAAATAACGAGCGTTCTAGTAAACCGGTTAGTTAAAAATTTTTGGAAGCGCATTATAAATCTTCGGTTATAAATATGCAATTTGTCGTTGATATCAAGACTTATAGCCCAGGGTCGATCTGAAGCTTTATATAGGAAACCATGAACACATTAGAGACAAGCTGAAATTTGGTATATAAGTTGTATTGGGGTTCTTAAAATACCACCAAACCCCACCGGTAATCTGCAGTGCCTGTTAAACAACCCCCGAAATGGGTGAAAACGGACTTAATTTTTTTTAGCAATATCGTAAAAACAAATATCCGAAAAAATATGAAGACAGAAACATTAAAGAGCATAAAATTTCCTATAAAATCATTTTAGCAGTTATATTTTTCTTTATCAGTGGCGGAGTTACGATATTTTTAATAACTGGGTATTTTGTAAAAATACTCTCTAGCCGAATCTCTAGCCATTACTGGAGGAAACCAGCAACTTATTTGGATATTTTTTCTCAATATTACAGCTATATTACTTATCATTATGGCCATAGTGTAACTGTAGTATTTGATGGATGCCAGCAATTAATTACAAAAACAATAGAACAAAATCGTAGATCCATGGGTAAGAAAACGGCACCAACTGTAGAAATCAGAAAGATACATTCTCTACCAGTAGTATGTAGCAAAGCAAAGTTCAAATAAAGATTTTAATCTGGCTTCACTTCCACCGACCATAAATGGTAGCTCAATACCATGCATTTAGGAAATTTCATCAGGTAAGTCCAACAACGCTACATATACATATCTTGTTTACATATATGATTAAATTTTTAATACGTCAGTTGACGATTTACAGGCGGATAACGACATCTAAACATGCAGATAAATTATATTGGATAATAAGTAATTAAAAATATACATTACACTCATTTACTTAAACGAAACCTGTAAGTATTTTAGTTTATTTAAGAAAAAGCGACTGTACTACTTACTACATAAAAAAACTCATATTTTATGTATTATTTTACTTTTAATCTATTTTGGTGTAAAAGACGTAAAATGTATTTGTAATGTAATTATTTTGTGGGAAATGTATTTTGTTAAAATATATTGGAATTTACAATACGATAACTCCACCACAGGTAAAGCAAAATACATCTGCTAAGCGTAATTTAATAGGAAATTTTATGCTCTTTAATATTTCTGTCTTCATATTTTTTCGTATATAGCTTTGTTTTTAAGATATTGACAAAAACTAAAAACATTCCGATTTTCAACCCTTTCGGGGATTGTTTTAGTGGTGACAGACACGGCGGATTACCGGTGAGGTTTGGTGGTATTTTAAGGACCCCAATACAAACTTATATACCAAATTTCAGCTTGTCTCTAATTTGTTCATGTTTGTCTGGATCGACTCTGGGTATTATTGAGACATTCATTTTTATTTCTTTCTGTTCTGACTTTCATCTTCACTATAGTCTAGAAATGTTTAATATTTACCGTGTTAATTGACAAGATGATTTCATATTATTATTATTTTGTGTGCTTTCTATGTATTTGAAATATTTTTGATATAAGTTAAGAAAATATGAAAAATATTTTGAGACAAGATATAAACGAATAAAAAAAATTAGAAGTATAATAAAGGTGATGATAAATTTATTGTTAGATCTACTTCGTAAAGCTTAAGGAAAATTTTGTTCAATAATTATAAATTTATCAACAAACCTTGAAAGCCTCTCGAATATGATAATAATCAGTCGTGTAAATATTCTACCACGAATGTACTTTTATATATGTAACTTGTACCAGTGAAACTGTCGATACTCAATAATTTACAATTTTTGGTAATAGTACATTATTGTAATTATTTAATAAATCTCAAAAATGTATTTTTATTTATTCATTTAAAGTCCCAAATAATGTATATTGATATAATTAATACAATATGTCAAATAAATATTAAGAAGAGCATCTACATATAAATAAAGTATCAATTAGTGCATCACCAGAAATAATAAGTTTTAAGGAGATAAACTTGTCCATTTCTTCCTTCCACAATTAGATCTACAAAAATTTCACAGATCGCGTTTCTCAAATATCACAATTATTTATTTTATCAACAGTTCAAAAATTAAAAAATTGCAATAATTACATAAAACTAAAATATATCTTGTTCCCTGGTCAACCTTATTTTGAAACTAATCAAATGAAGACTAATTCAGGACATTCCAAAGTGAATTTTCTCAATTTTTTCAAATGGAACACTCTGTACTTATATCATTGTATTTTTGAATTGACACGTTAATTCACTACGATTTTTGTGAATATATACCTAAAATCGAGGTTTTCACAGATATTTTCACTTTTTCATTAAAAACCGTTAAATTATAATACTTTCATTTCGAACTGATCTAGTAGCCATGATTTTGACATAAAGTGAGAATAATTTTATTAAATTTTTTTCTGGGTGCGTCTTGGTTGCCTCAGTAGTATTTTTTCACAGTTTAATTAAATCACATTTGAGTCCATCTTAAAAATTTATAAATAATAGTTTAATATTACAAAAAAATTGATATAAATGATAGGCATTAGGTAATAAAAAAATTGGTACTATTTCATAAATAATAAATCATTGATCTCCAGACTAGCCTAACAATCATCATCCACACCTCATAATCCTGATAGCAGCCGTTCTGCTCTGATGCCTCCATCAACAGACCCTCAACCCCCCACCACTCTCCCACCCACAGACACCTATCGTATAAATAACACTTCGTCAGATACCGCCAGCGAGTTCGCTCTAAGGAGTAGGCAGATAGAGGCCTTAGAGACGGATCGTGGTGTGATCTGTGGAGTAGGCAGATTGAGCCCCGGAATCGAACCAGTTCTACGAACTCCTAGCATTATTTTCTTTACCAATAAAAATAAATAAAACCATTCAAGCCGAAAATTGCATAGTTCAAGAGATAAATTCCCGAAACAGAAAAACCTAACAAAAACTTTACGACATAATTATTATCGCCGCGGGCCATGGCGCCAAGCCTGACATGAAACATTCCCGACGCACATTAAAAACCTATAAAGGTAAGCGAGTCAATTTGCAAACAGCACAAAAAAAAGTACCGATATTTTAATGAGGTCGTAAATTTTTTGTTGTTTTTTATGTCTCAGTTTCTTCCTACTTGAACTATACATACTCTGGAACAGGGATATGAGGAAAGAAGATTGGAATTCTGCTTGTGGGTCCAGGGAGAATAGCTGAACAACAGGAACTATTTAAAGGAAATTTTGTTCAGCGACGAAGCTACATTTGCAAATGAAGTGGTGTCGTCTCAAAATTCACGGTCTGGTCTACCGAAAATCCTAAATGTATTAAAGACGCAAAGGCGCAGTACTCAGATAAAATAAACGTGTGGTCCGGAATACTTCACTGTAAAATTCTTCTTTTTTTCTGAGAGTTATTTAAATCAACGTGTATTTCTAAACTTTCTGGAAAATGAATTTTGGAATGTACTATATGACTTTAAGATTTCAATTAAATTGGTATCCTGTGCATAACGCAATAGTGGTAAGGGGTTGGTTGAATACAAATTTTGAAAATCGATGGGTAGGTCTCGAAACAGTCGTCTTATTGAGTAGCCGCCAAGATCCCCGGGTTTGACGCTACTCGACTTTTTCCTTCAATAAAGCAAGTAGTTTACAAGCCAAGAACGCAGTCAATTGATGAACTACGCGCATGAATAATTGAAGCATGTGCAGCCATTACCCAAGAACAACTCGGAAAAGTAACCGCGAATGAACGAAAAAAGTTTGATAAGTATTGCGAAAAAAATGGCGGATTGGTGGAAGAAGGAAAGATATAATTAGCGTTTATTTTATATTACAGCATTCCAATAATTTTGTTAAATGTTGTTACCAACAAAAATACATTTCTCAATTGTTTTCCAATTTTTATTCTATTCATTACTTGATAAGAATAAATAAAATAATAAGGATAATGTGATTTTTACTTTCACCACGGAATTATTGATTTGCAGTATTTATTTACGAAATTTTGTACGGACCCTTTCAGAGGGCGCTTAATTCAGTGGGTATTCAAATTTTTTTATAAGAAAATCGCTAATACAATTTCGTGAATTTTCACCACCTAAAAATTACACAGTAGGTTTGGTTTTTGTTAAAAAAATGTGACACTTTATCCTAAAGTGCAGTTTCCCACACTCTACATTTAAAAGAAAATTGTTAAAATCTGATGGTAAATGAACATTTTGTGGGGATGTCCCGCTTCCAAATGGGTCACACTGTATATATATTTTTAAAAATCGAGTTATAAATAATAAGTGTATTGGATATGTACTTTATAATTATTAATTGTCTAATTAACAGGTTTACAAAATTTTATTCAATGTGAACTTAATAAGATTGAGAATATATCGAGGGGTCAACCACTACTGCAAATATGTGTACTATACATACCACGGGAATACTTCAGGAATATAGTATTCCCTGGAATATGCGTGCAAATTTCGGATCAGTGGTTGACTCTTGGAAGCCAATTAAAGAATAATAATTATAAAACAATTCTTACTTCTTTTAGATTTCCAGAAATAAGGATGCCTCATAAACATTGGTTAAAGTAATCAACAATCGATTTACAAAAATATCCTGGATCTATCGACGGCATGCACATTCACTCAGTTTAGCTACTGAAAACTCATCTTTTAAGTGGAAATTTAAAGTTATCTTTAATCATAACACATTGATATCCGAAATATATTAAACATGTTACAGTTCACCAACAATTAGAAAATGTACTTAACGCTAAAGATACACAAAAAGCAGCACATTACTCAAACAATCTTTTAATGTAACAATAATGTTAAATAATTTTGATACACTTACTTGTTTCATATGATGATGCCGCATAAAAGACAACAATTACTAAATTCTATATTATGTACATTGTACATACTTGAATTGTCAAGTGGAAAGGCGGCGTCACTCTTATTTCGATTTTATCGGCTAAAATGTACTCACTGACACACATGCAATACGAATCGCAGCGAAGGTTTCGGCACAGCATCGTTATATGTCAGTTGAAAAAAGTGGGCATTTCTGAGCGCGTCCCAGACTGTAAACAATATTTTGCATGTTATTATGCAAAGCATCCGTGGGCTCATAAATTTTGATTAGGTATATCTAAATGTGCTTGCTCCTATTTTAGAAAATTTCAGTGTTGCATATGTTGAGAATAAGTAGATATCTGGATTGGTCTGGTATTAAAATGCGAATGCCAATGTCAATATTGTGTACATTTTCTATGTTAACTCGAATTTCTACTCTACGAAAAATGTTGGAAAAAATGAGGAACCAATGAACGATCAGCACAACTGATGACGGTCAAATACTTTCGTTCCTTCGATGAGTTTACCTTGTTTTGACTTTTCGGCAGCCGACGTGCATTGCCCTGTAGTCAGTCTCGCCACGTGGCAACTGACCTTGACGTTTTATTACAACTGATATTACATATTTATAAAATCCTATTAGCACAATGCAACAAGTCTGAGAATTGACCTTCTTAATTTTACAAAACATTCCATACTTATCAATTATTTATGTTTGTAGGAAAATACTTTATCTGATTTGCCACCACATTTTCCACGAGATTCTCCGACTTTTCCATGTTTTCCCTGACCAAATATGTAATAATAATGTTTCTTTATTCCAAAAGACTATGTACATACTATAGGAAAAGTTAGAGAAAAAAAAACACAAGGCACAATATGTTGACAATTTGACAAACAGATAAAATTAACATATTCAACATTGACAAATACTCCAGTCAATAAGTGCTCAAAAGAGGGGTGTAGAGTACAGGAAATATGCGAGACTTTTTGACTGCAGGACTTCGTTGAAGTAGTTAGTAGGTAAACATACTGAAAGTCCCCGTCCTTGGGAGGTGAGCTTACCGCGGGAGGGGGAGCCCCATTTTTGGGTGGACTCTAGAAAAAATATGTTTCCCATAAAATTGTTTCTATATATTTTTGTCGAATTTTTAACAGTTTTCGGGATATATGTCGATAATTTTTTTTTTAAATCATTTTTACCTAACTCTTTTTGTCAAACATTTGCTTCTAGTGCCTCCCACGATCGTTTCTCAGAAAAATTGTAGAAGACGAAGTTGTAGAGCATTAAATTTCTTTTAAATTGATATAGACTTTTGCTACTTTATCTTCAACCAATCAAAAGTTATATAATTTCTAACATATACGCTCATTTTCAAAAAATGAAAGCTAATTAAATTTATTATACAATTGTCTGCATACATACATCTGGAATTTCCAACGGTTTTCGGGTTACAGATACGTCAATGAAAATCGATAATTTTTGAAAACGTAAAGTTATTCATTATTAAATAATATTATTAAAACGTCTGTACAGTCATTTACAAGTCTGTTCCCTCACAACTTAATATATAACTTGACGATATCGGCTCAGGAGATGTGTGGACATAAATCCCCTAGATGTTCTGTTTGGGGATCGTTTAATAAATATTGGCTACGCAACCGCCGGCGCCGCACAATGAGCAAAATGAATTACAAAAGTCAATCCCAAAACTGTGTAGTTTTGAACTGTTGCGCACAAGGGGACTGGCACTGGGATGACTGTACTAGCAAAATCTCATTTATATTCACTTACTTAATTATTCACCCAACCTACACGAAGATTTTTTAACTTGAAATAATACCCACAGACTGACATGCATGTGCTTAGAATATGCGGCCTTTAATATAGTACCAAACGCGTTTCATTTCAGTGGTACCAATAGTCTCGCCCAAACGTTGATCCCTGCGTTTATCCCGCCCCGTCGAGTCACTTCGGCGAGGGTGCAAGGGAACGTTTTTCGTATTGAAAACAAGGATTATTGGAAATGAAAATCATACAGAAAGGTAGGTAATGACAAGGGGCATCTTTTGAAATAAGTTTCCTAATCCTACGGGAAGTGGCTATGAAGTTATTTGAGATTAAGGTGGGCATATCCAAGAAAGGGAGAGATCCGATAAAGATATATTTATTATTTTTGGCCATAACTTTTTTTAAATACATACATTGGTAACTAACCATGAGAAGTGTAGTAATATGAGTTTTCACTCAATAATTTCAGTTGTTTGCAAAATTAGTTAATTTAAACTAACAAATAGTGCCAATCTTCATTATCTTGCTTTCTATAAATTAACTAATTTTGCAAATGCGAGATTGAAGATAAAACGAAAGTTTTGTTTTTCTGGACTGTTTTTTGTAAGGTATCGACTGTAAAATTGTTATTTCGAAAGTTTGAGAGCCATTACCATCATCATAATATCATATAATTTCAAAAATATAAAATTCTCAATATCAGGCAAATTTATTGCAAACAAATATTGAATTATGAAATCAAAACAAAAATTAACTAAAAAAAAATCACTTATATAATACAAGAACAAGAACTAATGTAATCATACCTAGGGCTAAAAAATCAATATTTACAAAAGTTCAACATATCTAGGTCCAAGACTGTATAACCTAATGCCAGATTACCTAAGAAACACCAATAATAAGAAACAAAGAAAAAACCTTAAAAACTGGCTACTAAGCTTACCAGAAAATTTGATAGAAAACTTCATAAATACAGGACAATTGTACACATAATTTGATATGATATAAGTTAACTCCTTTTGTATCTGTTTCTTTTTTTAGACTTTTCTTTTCCGTTTATCTATAATTATGTAAATTATCTCTTTTACTTATTATCTATTAACTTTAATAAAACATATTTTAGATATATTTATAAAAAAAGAATGAAATGTTTGCATAAACACCCACAGACAAGTTTTACTCTAAAAACTTAGGTGAGGCTTAATTAAATGTTTATTGTCGTGAATTCTTTTTAAGAAAAAAAAATGTCGAAACATAAATTGTAACCAAACAGATGAAATAAATATTATTATATTGTTATTGATATCTTCGGTTTATTGATGAATAAACGTTCGTGAATTTTTTCAGAATTTGCATTGTGAAACTGCAGTTTCTGTATTAGCGCGTGCACGCAATCATATTTATTGACGCAGTGTTTTGGCGGTAAATTTTCGATTCAAATTTAATGTCGACTAGTTGTGTGAACATCTGAATGTTTGTATCTCATATATTACCTAATTCAAAGAAAAATCGGCAGCTACTGGAAGCGGCTGGAACCTCCCCACTCGGTGGATCTTTGAAGCCGGAAAGAGCATTAAATTGTGTGACAAAACGGCACTAAACGTAATCCGATCTCATCCAAAACCTTTTCAGATCTTCTGGGGCACTAAAAAAACCCTCAACTTAATGAATTTACAATCATCTATGCGAGATATTACCTACATTATCGCTCGTTGAATAATATACTATTAGGATATTAACAACTTTAACATCACTTGAACAACTAAGAAAGTCTAGTTATCCTAAATACTACAGATTGGTAAAGCAACAAACTGAAAATTGGTAAAGTGATAATCTATAATAAATTCACCACGAAGATACAGAAAGCATATGAATGAAAGTTTGTGACAATCCACTAAAAGTTACAGATATGCCGAAATCTTATTAACATGACATGACACCAACGTTATCGGATGATAATGACAATCGTCAAAATTCGCTCATTGCAATCCGATCGCCCGCGGCTGTCTTTGTTAAATGAAACATTAGCATTTCAGTAATTTTACTAGATTTTAGAGGAATAGTTTAATTCTTCGATTTGTCTGTATATATATTTATAAACGGCACTAAACGTAATCCGCTCTGCTTCTAGAGCAGTGAAGAAACCCTCACACGTGAATTGACACGTGATGTGACGAGTTTCACGACGTAACGGCTAGCGCATCGATCATGTCATGCGAAATGCGATCTATGCCATATTTGCTTTGTTTTTAATTTTCTTCACGGAAACCAAATCGAAAGGGCGGAAGTGTGATATATCGTTGAAATCAGAATTTTAACTGCTTTTCAATGGTTCCATTGCAAATTGAAAGTAATTATAAAATAAACAACTTGTTGCGTCAAAATGGCACTAAACGTAATCCGATCTCAACCAAAACCTTTTCAGATCTTCTGGGGCACTAAAAAAACGCACACGCATAGTTTCATTCAAATCCGTTCAGTAGTTTCGGTGCTATCGTGCTAACACATATACACATACACAGACATTTTTCAAAAACCACTTTTTTGGGTTCCTAGGGCCTCAAAACGTAAAGATTTTATGTTATCTCAATTTTCGTTTTTTAACCAATTTTAGTAATCTCTCACAATTTTATTGTGGGGAGGTATAATGTGTAAAAATGCCTGGCTATGCACACAGAACCCACAGTGTGAAAGTACTATCGTCAACGATGCCGGTAGCATTTTAAAACAAAATGATCCGATTTAAAGGCTCTTGGATAACCGGCAAACCCAATGTCCTTAAGACGCACCAATGCAATACTTATGGTATGTTCTTACACACATATACTTACACACCATGGCCGGTAGTAAATAAAAATATGCCGAAAATCTAAATAACTAATTCGTGGTTACGTTTGTTTACACCGAACGCTGTCATCGTATCATATCTGTCACAATTGAAATTGGCACGCAAACATTATACGCCAGACTGAATTTTAAAGCGTCTGCATAATCGCGTCCCGGTATAATCGCTTGCCTGAGACCCATTTATTATATCTTGTATAAAATTCATCTCGCCATTTAAATACATTTTAATAAAAAGTTGTAACGATGTTCCGTCGTAAGAAAAAATATATGCAGTCGGGGCTTTAATCAAGGTCACTGAAAACAAATTGATAGTGAAGCGGCGAGACAAACAATATCACGTATAATCATGCAAATAATTAATAAAGACAAATGCATCGGTGTATTCAATATAATTATGTAAATAGTAAATTTTGTAACGCCAGGACTAATGAAAATTGTTGTTCCACTTTTAGCTGGATAACGAAATGAACATAACATATGAGGACCTCAAAGAAATTCCGAATTTTTCAGGAAGTGCTCTTCATTAGTAATATAATGATAAAAATTCCTATTGAGTTAGCCACCGTAGCGAAAAAATTGGAAAGTGTCCCACTAAATGGCCTCATTTCAAAATTACATAAAGACGTGTGTCAATCAAAATGGGCAACACGTCGAACACCTATTATAAATTTTTCGAATGAATTATTTGAGGGAACCTCTTTTTTAAGTTTATTCTTGAATTTGACACTTATTTATTTATAAAACGAAAATGGTTGCAATTAGCCATAGGGAAGGACTTACAAAAAAATGTTCGTTTCTCATTTCTACATAACATCGTCGAAAAATTCCATTTAAAAAAATTGGGAAAATTCAATTTAAAATGTTCTTAATTGAGAATAATTTTTGGCCACCCTGTACATTTTTAGGAGATGAAAATGATTCAAAAACATTAATTAGATGTCTCGTAACTGGTATTCGCATAAGTTTTTCTTAAAACCCATAATTGTGACTGTGGTGATTTTTTTAATATCCATCTGCAGGTTGCATTATTTCAACAAGAAAATTCAGTACATTCAAGTGGTTGGGAGATATTCAATGCTAATATAGGAACGAGGCTTCAAAAATGTACTGACACCTAGCATTCCAATTTAAAAAAAGGCACTTGGTATCGTAATTTCGTCTTGGCTCGCCCTGTATGTTCGAAAATAATTTCCAGTTATAGAGTTTTTTATCTAGTTTACTTGCAATTTTTTAAAAAATTTCTAGCTATGGTAGAACTCGGGATATCGAGGTCCGACGCACTATTGCCCCACCCTGTATATTTCAAATCAGGGGAAAAAGGGCTTCTCGAAAATACAATATATAGGGTGTTCCAGTTAAAAAACATATATTTATTTAATATCACGTGACCTATACATGATATTGTTTTTTATAACGTTTCAATAAAATATAGGTAAGATTCTACAACTTTTATCGATTTTTTTTTATTTTCAATAATAACAGAAATAATGGGGGTCAATATATAGAGAATAACCCTGTACGTAAAATGTATGAAAAAAAAAACAGAAAAGGGAGAGTCTTCGAGCCACTGGCTTTCTTTGATAATTGTGACATCTGTTTTCGTTAATTCTCTGCACACACATTCTTTATCCATATTGACAATTACAAATTTGTTATCTTGGATATTTTTAAAGTTAACACAATTCATATTTTGGTGTTTGATTAAGCCAAAAATCCGAAATTTATCCACTGTTTAAATTAAGCGACTTAACTTCCATACCTATCGACGTCACTTCCGTCTAGTACACTTTTATAACCGGAATGACAGGTCTCAAAATTCAAACATCTATAACAATGCCGTAATAAGATGACAAGTTAAAGACAGGTATTTATTTGAAAGATGAAAGGATAAAAAACTCATTTAGCATGTAATTATCAATGAAATGATTGTTTTTTATATAAAAGAAAAGAAATATCCAGATGGCGCAAAAAGTAACATTGGGCTGTATATGAATTCCGGTTTCCTTTGGCTTTCGCATGGGAGTGAGAAAATTAGCTGCAAAACCCGACCAGGTTTCTTGATTAATATAGTTTATATTTAGTTTTACATTTAACAATTATGGAAGAGGTAGTTTTATCTTCCCTTGTAGATAGATTTATTTATGAATGAAGGGTACTTTGTTCAATCATATTTATATAAGTTGAAGTAATGCCGTCCGATAAGTCTCCCATGTTTACATTTATGTCTCCAACCAAATTTACCAAATTACTATCGTTTGGAGATTGTATGTGGGCGTCACTATCGTTTATAAAGATATTTGCACTTATAGGTGGAGGTCTGTAGACGCCCAAAACTGCACACATTAACGTCTTTATAAATAAAACATTCTAAAGCCGGTCCCACACACATCGCGAGTACTAACGAGCACAAATATTTCCGAGTAAGTTCAAGTACTAGGAACGAGCTATCGAAGCCCCCCTGGAGAGACGCCTAGCACTTTGCAGTCGCACATTCTCGTGAGTTGCACGCCTTTCTGAGTAGTTTTGTCAGCTGTTTACTATCGACGGGATTTGAACATTGAAACAATATCAAAGCCAAAACCATGAATGAAAATTCACTAATTAAAAGCTGTATTTAGGGTTCGACAACACGGGCTGAGCTTCGTATAAGTCCAGAAATTCAAAAATATGGTCGCACGACCACTCCATATTATTTATAATAATAAAATAATTTTAGAAATTGTTTTTCCGTAGGCACTTCTGTTTTTATTCGCTTCTGCAGGTCAACTGATGAGGATAAATTAAAAATCGACTTCTATAGACTCGCAATTGATACGATGCGTGTGGGCGCAGCGCGCCCATCGCATATCCAAGTAAACACGAGTATGAATTCCCTTTGAATCGGTACAAATTTACCGACAGCCCGCGGGTATAGGAAAGTGCGAGTGCGATTAGCAAATATTCGCGAGCATCTCTTCCCACACACATCGCAAGTGCCCCTACTTGCAAATATTCGCGATGTGTGTGGGACCGGCTTAATATTAATATAGTTGGGAAGAAACATATACGAGACTTTATATTTCCATAATTAGCACAAAAAGTTAAACTGAACCGTGCCGCTCAAAGTGCCGTGTTTTTTGCTTTAGGAATCCGGTCGGCTTGTGGGTATAACAAAAAACGCGACACTTTGAGCGGCACGCTTCAGTTTAAATTTTTGTGCTAATTATGGAAATGTAAACAGTCTCATATATGTTTCTTCCCAACTATACCCGCGTGAGATTTATTGCTGAAAGTGCTGGACGCAGGTCGTTTCTTACACGGACATTTTGGTTGTAATTATCCCCACTATAAGGTTTATAACCTCCTGTACAGAAATCATTTACATCTGCTACATTTTCCGTCCGATTTATTTACCTTAAGTCGGCTACACGATGTGTCAAAATGCCTTCCAACTTTGGACACCAGGGGCCATATTTTCGAGCTCAATTGATGCATGCATGCGAAATACGAAAAATTTATTTTCGAACACCATCCGAGATTTGTTTTTCGCACACGTGAAAATGTCGTATGGCAAATATGGCAACGCTGTTTTGTGCAATCAAATAGACTTGAAACCCCTAGAAATCACTAATGTCACTAATCAGCTATCAGGCGATATTTTCAGGTTGTGATATTGTATGTTATTATTGAATGCATATACTTATTTGAATGCTAGGTTTTAGGTTGATTGAATTAAAAGACTGAATACTATAATGCAGTAGCAATCGGCGGATAAGCGGGTGGGATATATTAGTGCAAACCAGAAAAAGGAAATAGTGGATTTTCTTGAGGTTCACCCGGAATTGAAGAATGGTAAATTTACCTCAAATTTCATATTCAAAAATGACCGAGCACTCTGGGCACAATTATCCCTGAAACTAAACGCCCTCCCAGGAGCAGAAAAAGAATAGAAGCAGCGGTCCTGTCATTGGTTTTCTCAAACGATATAATTTGACGAATTTGTCATTGTTTAAATCCTCATACGCATGGAATTGTCTTTCATGATCGCTTTCTGTTCCAAGGCGTCGATGGCAGCTAAATATATTAAGTCATCTAACGCTGCCATTGTCCATTTTTATTCATTAAAATTAGGTCAAATAAGAGCCTCTGCACATGGGGCAACATGAAAGCAATTAAAAGTCACTAGGTGATGTTGGCGATAATGGTGATATAGGAGATATTGGTGATCTGAGCAACAGGGCATACGCATACGTGGCAATTTTAGACAGTCAACTTTTGCCTTCCAAGTACAAAATATCTATTTAATATATTGCAGTAGTTGGTTTTTAAAGGTCCTACATCTGTTTTCATCATGCCGAGTGAGTCAAGTGGAGAACTTATATTCGTATACTAGGTAATAAATTATTATATTTTGTAAAATAAACTTTTCAACAAATTACTTTACATGCTTGACTTCTTCTGCCACCTGATGCTATGCTTTGTCTGCAATGCCTTTTCTGGAATACTCTGTGAGAGTAAAATCGTATAAAACGCGGTGTTTTTCCCCAGCACCCACCAATTTTACATTAAACACCTTCATATCAACAGGCGATACGAAAACAGATTGCACAGATCGGGCTTCGCTGCAAGTTGCCCGGGTTGCTCAGATTACGCAAGTTGAGGAGAAGATCGCCGACAGATTGCTTTCAAATCGCCCCGTTGTTGGTGGGTTCCCATTCTTATACCTAGGAAGTGGCAGGGAGGAGATATCATATCGCTATTGAATTGCTTTCATGATGCCCGGATGCGGAGGCCCTAAGTCTACTTTAAAGTCCCTAAATAATAAACAAACCACAGCAAAAACCTAAACTTGAGAAAATGATCACTTTGAATATATTCGTATACGAAATCGCTTTATCGTGTATTAAACCCCCATCCGTTGCATCTCGCCTGAAATCAGTTGCATATGAGTTCATAATACTAGAAAATACGAAACGTATATTTTCATGCGACAATCTCATATTTTCTTGCGAGACATCGCCTCGATCAAGCAGTTCATAATGGTCCAAAATACGAAAGGTATATTTTCATGCGACAATGTCACATTTTCGTGCACGATACCTCCTCGGTCAAGTTCGAAAATATGGCACAAGAACTGTATTTGACCGTGTACTCTTTCCTAATATACTTTTCCATTTTATAGACTCGGAAAAAATTTGTTCACGAAGCTTGCTATTTATTTTCCACATTCTGTAGTGCAAGTTTTGATTGAAGCAGATGCGGCTCATATTTATCAATGAAATGTTCGAGCGGTAACACAGGTTCAACAACATTATAATTAAAAACGAAGTCCATTTTCACTTGGAAAGGTACTTCAATATACAAAATTTCCGATACTGATATGCGGCAACCCTTACCCCAACCCCACGAATGCTGCTAGTCTTCGTCTAAGCTGCAATATCCTACCTCAAACCTAAAGAGCTTGTGTGGAGGGGATCACATTGAAAAAAAGAGTCCACAACTATTCCCTATTGACAATACAATGACTTTATCGTTTTCAGATAGATATATTTTTATCCAATATTTCGTATCTGATATATATAAAATTCAAAGCATAACCTATATAGCTCGGGAAATCCTAATTTAACTATATGTTTTTGCTGCCTTGATACGAAGTTGATCTATGCCGCATTTTATTGCTATTAATGAAAACATTTTAATTCTAAAGGTCAAGGTAAACGATAAACTCTGAAAAAAGCAAAAAAACTTGTTTATTTATATGACATAATCTAAAAAAATATTTACGTTATTTTTGTATTCTTCGATTTACATTCAATTTTGTTAGTTTAAACCAAGAAATAAGTTTCTATTGTACGAAGAATACGTTATAAGTACAATTCGCCACAAAGAACATAAAATACTTTTTTGACGCTTGATTTTATACGTATTATTTATATCAGCAACATTAAAAGTTAATATTTTTCAGTCTCTTACAAATTTTAATATATCTGCAATCATCGTATCGTAGCTGATTTCTACTATTACGATACGATAAACGCTAAACGTCAGTCATAGTTCAGTTCATGCCTCAATCAATTACTTCCTGCTTTCGAGGTGCTTGATATTTAGGTGCGGAATTTATTTAACGACAGGTTTTAATACATCTTAAGAGATTAACGTACAGGTTGCTGAATATATTAATATCTAAGTGTATTTATTTCTTTTCTTATAATAATAATCGTTTATTAATTCTAATAGATCCATAAAGTTGATATAGGACACGTCAAAACACATTTTGGCGACAACATTATGTAGAAATATTTAACAAAACCACTAATTAATGTATATAAGTTGTGAATGTAGAAATTCACATACGGAATAAAATGCATTGACGACTAATAAAGAAGAAAGAAGAAGAAATTTGAAATTTCTTTATGATGACAGGTTGAATAATCAAGACATGCATTTTGAAAATTAAATTTACAAAGGACCTCGCACATTTTAGGATTTTGGTTTTCACTCCAGGGACTTGAAATATATCCGTTCAGTTATGTGGAATGGCCCACTTATCCATTCTACAGACTGTACGGAAAACAGCATATTTATAAATTTTACTTAGCAAATTTTTATATTTCAAATGTGTATAAACATGTTAGTATTAATATCTTTTTTCTATTCCCTTATGTAAATATGCTGTTTTCCGTACAGTCTGTAGAATAGATAAGTGAGCCATTCCAGTTATCTGAACGGATATATTTCATAAACGTTCTAGGATGGATACGAAAGCGACCAATCACCGTTCGTGTATTAAGTACATAGGCAACTATTCGTTTGCGTAAGCTGTCAAAGTAATTGTCAGTGTGTATTCGTGCAGTTTGAGCTAAAAAATAATTTAAAATAAGTGATTCCAGTGAAGAATAGATAAACGGTATACCACCTAAAATTTTACTAAAATTATGGGTGGGGCAATAATGCGTCGGACCTCGATATCTCGAGTTCTACGATAGCTAGAAATTTTATAAAAAATTGCAAGTAAACTAAATAAAAAATCTATAACTGGAAATTATTTTCGAACATACAGGGCGAGCCAAGACGAAATTACAGGACCAAGTGCCTTTTTTAAAAATGAAATGCTATGTATAACAGTACATTTTTTGAAGCCTCTTTCTAGGCTCAATTTATTCCTATATTAGCATTGAATATCTTCCAACCACTTGGATGTAATGGATTTTTTTTGTTGAAATAATGCAATCTGCAAATGGATATTAAAAAAATCACCACAGTCACAATTATGGTTTTTAAGAACAACTTATGTGAATACCAGTTACGAGACATCTAATTAATGTTTTTGAATCATTTTCATTTCCTAAAAATGTACAGGGTGGCCAAAAATTATTTCTCAATTAAGAACATTTTAAATTGAATTTTCTCAATTTTTTCGAATGGAACACCTATATATTTTTCGACGATGTGATGTAGAAATGAAAAGCGAACATTTTTTGTAAGTACTTCCCTATGGCTAATTGCAACAATTGTGTCCGATTTTTAAAAAAGTGGATAAATTTAACGTTGAAAATTACCGTCCCATTACTATACTCTGCAATTTTGCTAAGGTGTTTTTCCAAAGCCTTTGACGGGCTTGGCCATGGTATCCTTCTTCTTAAGCTTAAAGAATTTGGTTTCTCGAATTTGTTAACTTATCTGCTTTCCTAACTGGCAGGAATCAATATGTAGAGTACCATGGATTTAAGTCTGGAGAAATTCCTGGCTACATCTGGAGTGCCCCAAGGCTTAATACTGGAACCTTTATTATTTATTGTTTATTAACGATATAGTTACATGTGTTGATGTCAACTGTATGCTTTACGCCGATGACATGAAATTGTACTGTACTGCTGATACCGTAGAGAATTGCTACTCCAAAGGAATCTAAATGATATATTTGGTACCATCGTCATAATCTGCCTTTAAACATCACCAAACGTAACGTCTTGTCTTTCAGCAGGAAAAAGCAGCCATTAACATTCGATTGTGAACTGGGCGATACTGTCCTAAACAGATCAGATGAATTGAAGGATCTGGGTGTTCTTTTTGACTCGAAACTAAATTTTAATAAACATAGAAAATATTGTTCTGTTTGCATATAAAAACTTGGGTTTTCTGATTAGAAATTCAAGTGATTTTAATGACATTAATTTGTTGAATCTGTCATATACCGCATTTGTTAAATCCAGGCTAGAATATGCTTCACTTATTTGGAATCCCGGCTATAGTAAATATTGTAATAGTTTCGAGAATATTCAACGTCGCTATCTAAAATTTGCATTATACAAATTGGATAATGCATATCCCGTGATAGGGTTTGACCATGGTCAGTTGCTAAGTAGATTCGGCTTTTGTAGCTTACTCAACCGCAGGAAATTCTTTTCTCTCTTGTTTTTACACAAATTAATTCATGGTCTAGTTGATTGCCCAAATATTTTATGTATGTGAAATTTTCATGCCATTTTTTTTGTTTCGATGTTGGCGGTATATTTATACGTTTTTCGTCGTGTTTGCCCTTAGGTGGTTACTCGGTGATTCTGTGGCACAAAAATCCTTACCATGTACATAGTGCATGGGACCGCCTTGCCTTAACGTATGAATATAAAATAATTTTTAGTATTCAGAAATGTTGCGATTCAAGCGCTCTAGTGTGAGCGCCCGACATTATTTGTGAAATTTCTAAATACGTATAAAGACAGGCAAGCTAAAAGCCGCCATAGTCGAATATTGAACTTTTATATTGAATTTCTTTGTGTCAATCGTTTTGCTGAAAACTTAACATTGGATGGTAAAGCTGAAGAATGCACTGTCCGAGTCGTCCTAATCCACACCATGTGTGGAATGGACCGACAATCTTGTTGAATTTATACACAGTTGTTAATCTTATACCTACATTTATGTATTTGAACTTTGTAGATGTACAAAATTATCTGAAAAGACCCAATATATACCTTTACCCAAATATTCTCTCTTATCATTGTGTTTTACTGAGTCAAATTAATCAAATTTCCCTTTCAGGTTAAGTAAGTTATATTATTATTAAGTTAAAATGTTATTTATAAGGAGTGTTAGGTTCAAGACATTTAGTGCCAACAGTTAAGCAAAACTAAAGAGTAAGAAGTATAGATTTTGTATTTTACGTCTGAATCAGTCGCATCGAACCCTTCAGATGAACATTTTAGAATTCATTTTAGTAAGAGTAACAAAACGTCTCTCAAACGCTCATAGCATGGATCGTTCACATTCACACCCTATTAGATTTGTTTGCTGAGTTTACTATCAGTTCATCGAAATACATTTGTTTGGATCGTCTAATAAATTTTTATAATATACTCTGAATCTCGACGTTTGTAATTCCCGGTTACTTTCCGAAATTCCCGTCTTTTTTCAGGTTGTACTCAATTCCAATTTTGTTCCAGGTTGGTAGACAAACTAGAATAATTGTAAACGTGCTTAATGTCCCTGAAGTTACTTAATTCCTAAATGAACATGGACCTTTAAGAAACGTTTGCATCCTAAAAATCAACGATTTAATTTCTGTTCGTCATGGCTAAATTCAATAGAAGCATTTTTCCCTTCATCTATTGAACAGGAATTAGCTCATCGTGATTGTAAAATTAAAAAGTTTTCAGTCGGAGAGCGTGAGTAGAGACCCTTGTGGAGATTCGTACACTTATTTTTGATTGAAAAATGTTGGTTTGAGTTTTGGAAAAATCTAATATTTTTTGCGCCAAGGTCAAGGCTTTACTCTATATGTGCAGTTGGAGCACTTATATGTTGTTATGAGTTCGAAAAAATACTTTTTGTTATGCAGGGCAGGGTATTTATGCACCACCCTGCATATTACTACTCAAAATAACACACTACTTTAAAACAAAATTAAAATATTTATTTAAATAACACTGCACATAGTTTAAAACACTTAAAATTAACTTAAAATAGATTGCAAAAACGATAACTTTTCAACGGCGAAAGTTTTGTCTTAAGAAATAAAAAAAATTAACTCGATTTATAGATTTGATTTGTAGATTTTAAAAAAATCACTTTTGGGCGAAGGTGCCGGTTAACAGTTTAATATATTCACTTATAATTAGATGCGCGAGTGCAGAGCGATTAGTTGTTTTTTACTTGGAGCTACCAAGGAAGAACTTGAGATCGGTTGTAGAACGCGGATCGGAATTGACTTGCCCGAGAGTCGCCGCGCCCGATCCTTTATATTGTTGCTTTCGTTGCGTTTGTCGTGCACCGCGAGTCTCGCACAAATGTTTTTTTTTGCAAGCTGGATTGCTACCGCCCATTCCGTGCGGGCACTAACTGCGCAATAACTGAAACTGATTGAATTTTAAACTGAAAGTAAGTGATTGTTTGGATCCGAAAATATGATATCTTTTGCTATTTAAATGAAATTCGAGTCTGATTTAGTTAAGAAGTTATCTGATAATTTGTCCGAATTTGTTGTACTAATTTTCGACTCACCTCGTAACACAGTTCTGCAGTTCTGTGGCTCTGAACGGAAGTAGATTTTAATAATATAAATCATTTGTCCTGTGAAATGTAGATTTTATAAAAATTATTTGTGCAGATACATGAATGTTGAAGGAGTGGAAGAAAATATATTGATGAAGAGCTGTAGAATGTCGTGTGGAAAGTATATGATAGTTTATTATTTAAGACGCATTACCGAATAGAAATTTAGATTGAACAAACAATGGCTTGTAAAAATTCTATTTAAATGAACAAATCTTAATTAATCTTAAAATTAATCTTAATTTTAAAGTTATTATTATTATGGGCAAATTGAATATTTCAACATTAGTTTAGGCATCTTTAGGAATTATCGGGTTGTAGTGAATTTTTTCGGAAATTATTTTGAAAAATTGTAGTTTTTTGATAATCTAAATTATACGGACACTTTTTTTCTGGTTTGACACAGCGTGCTGAAAGGTGGATTTATTTAGCGAATTTCGGTATTTTTTCGAGTTAATTTTTCTTTGATACGAAGTTATTTATATACTATAAAGCAACTTGTTATTCAAAATATGGTGAATGCGCTGGTCACAATAAGTTAATTCTCATGGCATACCAAATGTAATTTTATTCATGTACCCGCAACCAGTAACAATTTGTCGATAACTGATCCTCCTACTTCTTAGCCCTTCATCTGCGATTCAAATAGTCTTATAACAGCTCCAGCAAATGTGAATCATTAGTGGTACGGAGGAAAGGTGCGGCTGTGCCTAACTGTATATTTATGCGTTAATTATGTTTATAAGCACTTCCAAACGTATTCATCCTGCTAAATGTTTACAAATATAACAATTAAATAATATTTAAATATATTTACAGATAAGATTAAATATATATTTAGATATAACAGAAGATACTTCAAACGGATAAATAATTATATAGCTTTAAATCTTGTTTTAAATACGTATCAGCTAACATTCTGCGCATAAACAGTGCAAAGTCTAATAAATAATAAAATCAATCTTACATTTACGAAGCTTTTGATAAAAGTGCACTTAAGATTGATTGTGAGAATTCTCCAAGTTAGGATCCCTATGTCGAAAGTGATTTTCCTAATGACATCTACCGTATCTCTTGCAGCCTTCGCAGCAAATATGGAGATGGGAGCATGCTGCATTTGATTACCGCATTTCTGAAGTCGTAAATCCGCCCTACAGATACTCCTATGACTGTATTAGTTATTGAATTCTGAATAACTTTCGAAGTAGGAATCTACAAGTAACTATCCAATGGCAAAAGCAGAAATTGCATAACAGAGTATAGTATATACGACCAGAATTGAAACCGTACAAAAACTAAAAGCCGGCAAAAACAGGCGGCATCTTTTTATTGGTTTTCTTATGACAAGCATTTCTATTTACCTCGGCAAGAGATGCCGACTGTTTTTGCCGGCGTTTAGTTTTTGTACGGTTTCAATTCTGGTCATATACATTATACCAAACCTATAGCTTCGAGTCGAACTATAGAATTCTACAATAAAACGGAATGTCACTGCTGAATAGTAAGTCAGTATTCGATGGGGAGAGAACCTTAATGTTTCTAAAAATAATCGAGTCCTACTAATAGACCAAAACCTACTGAATTTTGTAAAAAGTGTCTGAACCCCCTTCAACTTGTATGGTACTGTTTAAGACAATCCTACGCTGGGTCCGGATATTCTTGTGTGACGCTCAGTTAAGAACAATTATTCATATTTTTTAGTGTTTGAGAACCACTTATTACAGTGTACAAAGAACGATTGGCCAACCAGAGTTGCAGCCAATCATCTGAAGGAAAACCCGAGGGGGCGGCACAGTGGGAGGTCATTAAAGCAAGTACAAAAACAAGTGTGCCTGAGAACTGCTTAAGACCAAGAAATCATGATTGAAGGATATTTAGAGCGCTGAAATTAGTTATAAACGGCGTCGTTTCACGCAATGACCATTTTCCAATTTTTTTTCAGATCACTGAAAACATTGTTCACAGTATAATATGGATTAAATAGCAGAAAATCCCGTTTGAAGGAATTTTAGTGATATTTACGACCCGCTAGACGAGCTTAACGGAGTTAAGAACTACTTTCATTAACTATATCATTAACAAATTCCTGTAATTAAATTTTCTCATGTTCTTAATTATTTGGCATATCCTATAATAAATTAACCATTAACCATAGCCAATAAATTATTATTTTAAATCACTCAAATCGTAAAAACACAAGAAAATTTAATTAAAACAATGTGCTAATGATATGCCTAATGAAGGTTTTTAAGATGTATATTTGCCGTAGTTCTTAACACATTTAAGCTTGTCTAGCGGGGTGTAAGTTTTGCCAAAATTTCCCCAAATTTTCCAGTTTAATCAACTAAATACCGATTCGATAGAAAAAGGAAATGTCTATCTAACCATGTATAATGTCTTACTCAAAATGTAAGGTTCTTTAAATATTTTCGATTTTCGGTATTACTGATGAAAACTAAAGAGTGCCACCTTCTAAAGAGTGAGTAGTAGGCTTGGATTGTCGAAAAAACAAAACATAACAAATATGACAGATATAGTTTTCCCACGACCTCCCAAGAAACTATCCATATTCCCTTAATGGTGCGAAAGTTAACAAGATTTATACGGGTGAGCATTATTTTCCTAACGCCGGCTCCACACATGCGTCCACGAATATTCGCGTACTTTTACGAATATTTGTGTACACATATTCGTTTATGAATATTTGGTGAACACACTCTCCACACATAACATCGTTATTACCGATTATTTATATACGGCATTCGTGGCGTGGCGTTCCCTTTGATGTGCGTCTATTTACCGACTCGAAGCGGGAACGTGTTCGGACCAAATATCAAATATTTGTTCACGAACATTTCATCCTCATTGGCGTACATTTGTACAAATAGCAAACATTTGTATACGAATAACGCATGTGTGGAGCCGGCGTAACGCACACATATAGTTGAAATCACGAATGTTGTCGTTCACGTCACCATTCTTTAATTTCCGAATCAAATCAACTCAAGGTCACACAGAATGGCACGCACGGGCGGTTGCAAATCACAAGAATTTCGTAATGAAAATATATGAACAATAATAGCATGCTATACAATGAACTTTAACATCCGTTGCAGCATTCACCTCATGAATTTCTTGCGAAGGTAAAAGGGAACATCCGTTACGTTTTTCCTGATTAAAGTACTCATTTAATTTCACCACCATGTCTTTGGCTACTGCATACAGAATTGACACAGAACTGACAGAATGCTGAACGTTGATTGCGATTACGACTAACGCATGTAATATTCTTTTGTAAAACACATCGTTACGCTTATAACTTCTGTCGTAGCCTCAGCAGACGTAAACTATTTACATCCCATAGTACAATAAATCTAGACTAATTTTTCATATCTATTGGCTTTTATTTGTCAGGGGATAATTTTATGATCAATCGATGTGGAAAAATGTCAGGAACAACATACTGAAATGTTTAAGACTTGGGTGTTGTAGCAATTTTGTAAATAAATAAAAACTATCAACAAATTGGCCTTGCTCGAATTTAACGCGGTACGACGGCCATAAAATACTACTAATAATTACAAAATATATATCACGTTGTAGAGAAAGAAATTCTCTACAATTTTGATACGGCAAATACGATTCTTATTTTTTTTAAATCAATTTTTCAAGATTTTTTGGGAAGTTGTTTTCGTTTGATCAGCTGACCGTTATCACCAGGCCCCTATGCGTGCATCCAAAAGCGCTGAATACGCGAGAACTACAGTCCATCAAATTCCACGTATTGAGTTCTGTTTGACAGATAGGAATATAATGGGGATAAGTAATAGATAATAAACTAAATTATGTTTCGGATCTCGATGCTAGTAGGGAAGATTGAGATATATAATTTTTATAACAACGTGGATTAGACCTACTGGGGAAACTACAAAAAAAAACGCACCAAGCGTATTATACCTCATGGGTGGTGTGAAAGTAGCATATTTGTTGATAATTTGACTGTACCTTATTACATCAAAGATGATTTTTTTAAAACTGTTAATCTATTGTGCGCGTCGTTACATTTCTAAACATTTTACACGTTTAATACATGCGTTAACTCATTCAAATGATAACTTATTTTACGAAGAATTTCATATACTCCAAAAAAGGTATCTTTGAACATTTTCATAAAATTAACGGTTCTTCAATACAACAGAAAACACAACAGAAGAAGAATTTTTTACGAATTACGGCCGTAGCACAAGATCTATTAATAGTACGGGATTCCGCTGCAGGTCCCATTCAGGTATCGATTTCGTCGATGAAACTTACATAATATGAAAGCTTGGATCTAAGGGAACTCATAAATGTAAAGTTTGCCGGAAAATGTGTGCACAAGTTTAAAGCGGACGCATTTCTGAAAAAAATAATTTTTTCTTCGGCCAAAAAATTCTTATTTTGATGTAAAAAAAATTTTATTCACTAATTTATCTTTGCGGGTACACAAACATTTTTTGCGCCGTTTCTTATTAAATCCCCTACGCTGAGAAAAATGTTTTCTCGCCCAAAATTTTTTTTAACAATTTTTATACTAAAAAGCGTATCGTGTTGCATTTAAAAATCTTGTTGTTGTAAGCGATAGTGAATACGCCTATTTTGAAACGCATTGCAATTATAATAATGATTTTTAACGCCGTACATTAGAGCTGTGAATTTTTGTATTTCGTTCATTTTTTGATCATCAAAAATATCAGACGGATCATTCCATAAAATCTTTGTGTTTTTGAAGGATCTGAAAGGGTTTAATTTTTCCTTTGCTATGGAAACACGCTGTGTAAGTCACATCCCGTGTAAGCATGAAAAGCTGGCAGAGCACGACACAGATTGGGTCCTAAACTTTTCGCTAATTGGGAAATATTAGTGCAAGTTTCTTCACCCTTTTTGGAACACGAAGTGGTAATCTAAATGTCCAAATTACTGAATTTATGTAGATTTCCTAGCACAATTACAAGGACATCAGTATCAGATGACTTTATGAAAATTTTTGAATTTACATTGCACTTGTTCATATGAAAAATGATCGTATCAGCTTCTTCGTGCCAGCATAGCAGATCTTCTTCTTCGGCGTTGAAAATACGACCATCGACTGGTTGGAAAGAAAAACTACGATCATCCACAGTTATGACAATTCTTTTATTCGCAGTGATGAACGAAAAAATATCATTTCGACAATGATGAGCCAAAAACTTTACTAGGGGGACTCTTTAATTTATAATTTCTTAGATTTTTCATAAAATCGCTTGGTCGAGACTGCTGAGGACCAACAATTGAAAACGGGATATCTACCTCATGTCTGTTCTTGCGTTCGCTATCCTTGATTGATGGTGAAATGTACCGGTTGAAAATAAGATGAACTTCCGATGCTTTGGAAGCGCAAACTTTTTTCAAAATAAGTTCCGAAATTTTGCCGAACGTTTGCGAAAGACCGTCAATTATTTCAACGTCAATAACTGGTGGAGAAGAAAGATCGATTTAATTTTCAAGTGTTTTGTAAGATATACCTTATCAGTTTTGAAAAACTGATACAACTATCTGTAGCTTCCCGGAATAACCATTTAAATGTTCAGTTTCATATTTTTGACGTGTGTAAAATGAACTTTACCTATACCAATATTTACAATACTATCACTAAATTGTAAAATTCTTCTTGAAAGAACCGTAGAAGATTAAATGTAAAATCTAAATCCAAGAAATAATTTTCTAAAAATATGGAGTTAAGTGATTATTCTGGGAAGCCGCGTTTCAAAATAGGCGTATTCACTATCGCTTACAACAACAAAATTTTTAAATGCAACACGATACGCTTTTTAGTGTAAAAATTCTTATAAAAAAATTTTTGGACGAGAAAACATTTTTCTTAGCGTAAGGGATTTAAATAAGAAACGGCGCAACAAATTTTTGTGTGAACGCAAAGATAAATTAATGAAGAAAAAAAATTTTTTTGACATCAAAATAGCATTTTTTGGCAGGAAAATATAATATATTTTTTCAAAATGCGCCCGCAGTAAAATTGTGCACACATTTTCCTGCCAACCTTTGCATTTATGAGTTCCCTTACGTCCAAGCTTTCATGTTATGTAGGTTTCATCGATGAAATGCCGACACCAAATTTTAATCTTAATTCGGTGGCAAAAAATTAGCATTTTAACTGGAAGAATGTTATTTTATCCTTTTTTCAAGAAATTGGTACAAGAAGTACACGTGCTAAAGATTGAAAATTCGTGTAATTTTATTCTCTACAAGAGTCACTAGATCCCATTCCTATGCAGTAAACTGTAAATATTGCATTTCCTCCCAAAAAAATTGAAACTGGACTATACTAGGGTCAAATAAAAGTTCATCCGCAGCTTCCTCAAAATAACCGACAGAATTTCTTCTACTCTTTAGATATGACTTTTAGAGGAATATTCGCGATCTGAAGTATAGTCCAAGTAAGGACTTCTCCGCACTCAAAAAACGCAACAAAAACTTTACGACATAATTATTTTCGCCGCGGGCCATGCGGCATGCCTGTCATCAAACGACCCAACGCACATTAAAAACCTATAAAGTTAAGCGAGTCAATTGCGATCGAGACAGAGCAAGGAATGATGGTATTTTAATGAGTTTTGTTGCGTTTTTTATGTGCCGAAAACTGATTATTTCAACTATACCTTGTACAGTGATTATCTCTACATAATTTCATTTTGTAGAAACAATTATTTTCGCTTTAAAACAACAACTGGAAAAAATGATTAGCCTAACCAAGCAGAGCTGAGCAAAACTGGCAAAACAAAAAATAATTTGATACAATAGAATCGGCTATCAAAAAACATAGCTGATGTATTTATTAAACAATTATGCGGTGTTTATTTGTAAATCACATCACATCCTTGTGCATCAATTCTTATAAAAGTGTTAATTTAATATCTAGTAATACGTAGAATACTGCAACTAAGTAACCTTAATCATCTGTGAGCTTGGTAATTTGGCAATCGTGTATATATAGTTTGGGATATTAGAAAATACCTCTTTTATTAAGAAGAATTCATCCGTTCATATAAAGGTAGGCTTGTTTAATACAGAAAATAAAACCTTAATATAAATCCCATATTCCCTACGAGTCGCCCTATATCTTCGATAAACTTCGCTGTAAAATTTTCCATGGACTAGAAGTGATAGTAAATTTCTACCGTTTCAGTGAAAGTTCCACGGAAGTAGTTTTCTAAAAAGGTATACCTACCGAATTTCCTATAACAGCTGGTTCTGTTCTTTCCAAATATATTAGGGGTTAATTTCGCTATGGAAATATATTTCCCAAATACAATATCAATACTTTATCTCGCCAGATATTCGAATTACAGATTTCCATCGAGAAACCTTGGTCTCAAATAAAATTTGCACGGGTATTATAGCTTTCGAAAAGTTCCTGCCGATGCTAAAGTTACCACTAGAGAAGAACTTACACACATAAAGGCAAAAGCAGAAGAAACCGAATTCAGACAATTCGATTTAAAAAGAAAGTATACATAATTAAGACTAGATATCGACCAACGGACCTATACCGATAATCCATTCTATCTTTTCAAGAAAAACACCAATTATGATAATAAATAGATACCTACGTAAAGGTATTTATTCGTAAATATTCACCTAGTCTATAGTCATATTCATTATATTCAGGGTAAAAGTTTTATAACTGGCTTCTACGAAGGGAAACAAAGTTCATTGTTTTCCTGTTCATGACTGAATACATCCTATTCAACAAATTCATAGTCACCTTAATTTTTCTGCATCCAAGTGTGAATGCCGAATAATAGGAAAAAGGGGTTAGGATGGGGTGGATTCTCAACCCGGTATTTACAATTATGAGTTAACACTAACCTAAAATTGTATACTTCGCAAAGAAATCTTCTTTTTCAATTAAACATGATTTGCAGGGAAATAAATTGAACGAAAAACATGTAAAGCAAGCTTATTAGTTTTTTATATTTACGTACAGATTAAAATAAAACACTCTGTTTCACTTCTCATGGAGCCACTTTTATATTTCAGAAATTACTAATGTGATGTTTTTGAAATTCGAGTGGATGACATAGTAAAAACTGAGATTCAGCATAGGCGTACTTATAAGCCAAGAAATCTAGTCGGATCGAGAGTCGGGTATTCTCAATCAGCACCTTCAAAAACCCCTTTGTGCAATTTTTCGTTATCATGAGTTCAAAGGTGCTTGAGATAAAGGCCACCAAAAAAAAAATATTTTTCAGCGAACAAATTTTTTTATTTTAGTAGTTTTTGAAGTATAAGTGTGGCTCCATGAAAAGTGAAACACGCTGCATATGATGAATATTATAATAGAACTGGAATGGAGTTAAAACCACTTTTTTTAAAAATACATAGTCCACTTTATCTAGACTTATTTGTAGAATTTGCGGAATTAGAATTCCTAAAACGGTTTCAATGCACACACATTTGTGGAAAAAATCAAATCCCTTCACTTTATTTTCATCACTATTTTGAGTTACCTACTCGCTTTCATTATGGATGTCTTCTCTTTCACTCGAATGTTCTGAATCGGGTTTCTTCTTCTCCTTATACCCTTTCTTCATAATATTTATATGTGAAATAAATCCTTGCCTAGTAATAACTTTAGCACACACTTTTAAACGATGTCATAACGCATTCTAACTGAACCATCTATGTTTGAACAAACCTGTAGGAACTTTGGAATCAATGATTTCATATTTCCTCCAACACAGAATATAATCCCTTCCCCACCCAAAAAATGCCTTTCGTAGGTGACCAAGTGATTTTTCCAAGAGAAAGAAATAAAAAATTAGGCATTGAACAGATGTCATCCATATCAAACGACATTCCAACGATAGAACAACTTAAAAATGTGCTTGAGGAAGCAAAGTGCGACGCTATTCTTCATGCACATAATCTAGGTATATCTCTTAAGAATGGGGATTTAGAAAAAAAAGCCCGAAAAAAAGTTTCTCAGACTGATGAAGATGACATTTCGGATGGCTCTGAAAATGAAGAGGATTCTCTTGAAGACGAGGTTGAAGATGTAGACAGTCGTTACCAAAGTAAAGTTGAAAACAGTGAAGACTATGAAACTCTCCAAGAAATTAAAATGTTAAAAAACATAAAAAATTTAAATGTAAAAGATTACTCGGCTCACGTAACTAAAAAAAACAGGCAATAAATCATCGACGAAAACAACAAGAAGTAGTTGCTCTCCGAAAACTTCATTTTTGAGACTTAAATTTAACAACAAAACTATGGGAAAGTCATCACTTTGTTGGCTTTTCGGTGACAAGTCGGGGAGATTATCTAGTGACAGGCTGTTACGAATTGGTATGGAGATAAATGACTCTCAGAGAAATAAATCCAGAAAAAGAAAACTGAACAACGAGGAGTAGTAGAAGAAGAGGAAGAGGCAATAAAAGAAGCCGAAGAAGAGGAGGGAGAATTAATAGAAGAAGATGATGAAGAAGATGGTGCGTATGACGAAGAAATGGTGTCCGACGATGAAGATGATAGACTCGATGATGGATTTAAGGAAAAATCAATAGATATCAAAAATTAATGTTACTATGCCGTTTATTATGATGAAGATTGGTATATTGGGAGAGTGTTGGAAAGGAATGATAAATAATACGTCTAAAATCAAATTTCTAAAATCCGAATTGGATTTATTTGTCCGGTCCCCGAATTAAGATGTTCAGGTGGTGGCAAATAAATTTATAATTTATGGTCCAATAAATATTGTGGGAAGTGGTCAATTCACGATTAAAAGGCATGAGCATATTATAATTAATAAAATGTACAAAGCAGAGAGAGGATACTTTAAAAATTAGCCTGTAGTCTGTTTTCTTAAAAATAAACCATACTTACCCATAAAATTGTTTTACTTGTCATTCTGGAATGCATGTAAGTATGTATTTTATTTTGCGTCAAAGATATTTTCTCACGTCAACGACATATTCTCGGACATATTATACAAGTAGTTCAAATTTTACGCAATGTTTTTTCTAAGATTTTATAAAAATGGTTGTTTATTGACTTTCCCCCTCTGCTTCTATATAGTACCGAATATACAGCGTCAGAATAAATAATTAAAATTTTTAAAGGGAACAAAATGTATGAAATTGTGTCACGCTGTATTACACTGCATTATCACGCATTACACTGCATTCCGCTGCATTACTTTATATTACGTTGCATTTTCCTGCATTAATTTATATTACATCCAAATTACGTGTAATTTTGCGGCAATACTCGAATTACCTACAATAATTCCCGGTTTTTGCATTACATGCACATATTTTTCCAGAGTTGTTCACCCCTCGCGTTTACCCTAATTTGTCGGTGTTTCAAAGTTACACTTCTATAACCCGAATTCACAAGGCATCATATCTAGAGTGCTCAGTTCCATCCGATTTGTTAAAGAACTCTATAGAGCACAGGGGTAGGTGCGAACGAGTCTACAGGATCCGCAATATACTTTGTAACAGCACTTGCAAACGAAAGAAAATCAGAAAAAAAAACAACAAAAGTCCCCTAACTCAACGTAGATCTAAGGATCTAAGTCAAAATATACACGTTACGGAAAAAATGATTAGGCTGATTTTTTTATGACCTAACTAGAACTAATTTAAAAAATGGAAAACTAAAACTACTAGGAACTAGAATTTCGAAGTTAATATAAGGGAAACAGAAACTACTGCAACAACTAAGAGGTATAATCTCGAAGGGAGAGAGGTGCATGCGCGAGTATTCTTTACGCTAAACATTGTTATGTTTTGCGAATTTTCGTCACGCATGGTTCTTTTATTAATTAAAGCATTTATCAGTGATTTGAAACGAGGTTTAATTTGTGTAACTAAGCGAAACTAATTAACCCATTACGAGTATCATATTAGTATTTGCTCAAATCATTCAAATCAAGCAAGTTTCGTGGAAGTTTCTTGCAGACTAAATAGTATAAATAGTGTTATGGTTCTTGGGGTCAACAGCTATTGAATACTGTATACAGAAAACGATCTATACTATTAATGAACGCAAAAAAATATTAAAACAAAAACTAAACGGAAATCAAGTCCTATAGAGTACCTGAAATAGTATGATGTACTTCTACATAGTTTTCCCAGAGCTTGACTCCTATTCATTTTGTTTTTTGGTCAGGTTTGTACTAGTAAATTGCAACATATCACCCACTGAAAACTTTGTTATTAATGCGTATATCGAGTTCTGGCACACTAGTAAAAAGTATATACAACTTTCATTCAAGCAAAAATTTCCGAATTAAAGAAAATATGACATAACACTGTTACCTACTCAAGTACTCAGCACTTTACTTATTACTTGGCTATACTTAGCCATGTTTTTCATTCTAAATATCTACAACGTCTATTATTCTACCTCGAGTACAACCTCATGTTCTAAAAATCGCCAGCAAGAGTGTCGGTTACTTATTTACCCATCAGAAAAGTATAGTTGAAGTAATCGTTTCCCGGCATATAAAAAACGCAACAAAAACTTTACGACCTCATTAAAATACCGGTACTCTCTGTACTGCTGTTCGCAAATTGACTCGCTTACCCGTATAGGTTTTTAATGTGCGTCGGCTCGTTTGATGAAAGGCATGCCGCTATGGCCCGCGGCGTTAGTAATTATGTCGTAAAGTTTTTGTTGCGTTTTTTGAGCGCAGGGCAGTACTTATTTGGACTATACCACTCTGCAAAATTGCAAATTAAATCAAACGCCTACCGGAAATGGGTTATGAGCTCTCCGACTATCAGTTTGAACACACACTAAAAGAATTAAAAGCTATATTACAATAGACGCTTCAAAAATTATTTGATTTTGGTATTATTTTGATTTAGTTTTTTAATGCTAATGTTGTTGAAGCTTTAATGTGTTAACTTATGTTAGGTAGCTACACAGGTTGTAATAATTAACATATTGAAATCTATCAATTAGAAATTAATAAGTGCCACGCTATCAGAATGAAAATTGTATAATGAAAATTATTTGTCTGTAAGAGTTTTATGTGATATACAATCAAAAGCCTTAGATAGGTCAAAAAACCTAACATTTGTGTATTTTTTGTTTTCAAAAGTATCTAAGATAATTTGAACAGCGTTATTATAGCACGAGTCGTGGATCGTTTATTCCTCGAATTTCCCCTGTTTTCGAGATATACGTTATTGAAAATCGATAATTTTCGAAAAAATCATTTTTACCTAACTCTTTTTGTCAAACATTTGCTTCTAGTGCCTCCCACGATCGTTTCTCAGAAAAATTGACGAATTTGTAGAGCATTAAATTTCCTTCACTTTGATATACACTTTTGCTACTTTATCTTCAACCGATTAAAAGTTATAGAATTTCTAACACGTACGCTCAATTTCGATGTTCCTCTAGAAATGAGTATGTTGACGCTACCATGATGATTAACAACATTTTAACAATGTAAATAAGGCAGTTGCATTTGACACGCAACACTTTTTTTATAATTATAGCTTTTATTATATTATTACGAATCATATAATGAAAGGATTTACATGGACTGATAGTAATTAAAAAATGAAAAAATAAGCATTAAAGGCGACATCTTGTTTTTTTGAGGCGAAAAGGTCGAGGCACATTCATCTTCGTCAGCAGTGGAGACGTTGTCCAAAGAGATTGGTAGTGTATCGATGCCGTCGTCGTCGCCTTCTTCCTGAATTAATATTCCGACTTCGTTGCTGCAACTGTACTTGCAAGTCGGGCGACAGAGCAGTTGAACGATGCTTTTCTACAACCACACCTGCCACTGCCACGTCCTTTCGTGCATCGGCAAAAAATCATCTTCAAGATTTCGCCAGGAGCAGCATCCAACAGTTTTGGAACCAGTTGGTCATTTCTCCTCTCCCAACCCCAATTCGACTCTCCACCATTATGTTCCTCTTCTTGCCAAAGGTGTAACTGATGGTACGTCCGGAATGCATGCTGCTTAACAGGGGGAGTTGAGAGATCAGGCTTCATCTTTGCAGCTGCTTTGACTAATGATTTGTAGCGGAACTCGTTGGCGGATTTTTCTGTGGCTGGAGTGCCATACCATGAGAGAAGAAAAAACGGACGCAAATAATACTGACACAAAAATACATCTACAATTCATGAACGTTTGAAATGGACTGGAACTAAAGAGAAAGAAAGAAAGTGCGGGAGACCCTTATCCCCCTCCACCCAGTCTTTTGGAAGAAGCCAGGTGGCCGGCCTTTGTTGTCCCTCGATGGGCCTCCCCAACCCGTTCCAAGGACCGACGACCTTGACGGGCCCTACACTGTTTTTCTACATTCAATACCTACCTTTTACAACTCCATTTGTGAAAGGTTTATTCAAATTCGACATAAAATACATTTCTTTCTGATTTATATAAAAAAATGAAATTATTTAAGTTATATATTATGCTGAGGGAACAAACTTATAAATAACTGTACAGACGTTCTAATTATATTATTTAATAATAAATAACCGAGTAAATAACTTTACGTTTTCAAAAATTATTGATTTTCATTGACGTACCTATACATTGTATAGGAAATTTAATTAGCTTTAATTTTTTGAAAATGAGCGTACATATCAGAATTTATTTGATTGGTTGAAGATAAAGTAGCAAAAGTGTATATAAAATTAAAGGAAATTTAATGCTCCACAACTTCGTCTTTGACAATTTTTCTGAGAAACGATCGTGGGAGGCACTAGAAGCAAATGTTTCACAAGAAGAGTTAGGTAAAAATGATTTTTTCGAAAATTATCGATTTTCAATAACGTATATCCCAAAAACCGTTGGAAATTCAACAAATATGTATAGAAACAATTTTATCAGAAATTTAATTAGCTTTCATTTTTATTTGGAACATTTTTTCTAGAGTCCACCGTACCGAGATATAATCAAAAAACCCAAAACTGGGATCTTCCTTCCCGCTCCCACCATAAGTTTACCTCCCAGAGACGGGAACTTTTAGTATGTTTACCTACTAACTACTCCTAACGAAGTCCTGAAGTCAAAAAGTCTCGCGTATTCCATTTACTCAACAGCCCTCTTTTAAGCACTCATTGACTGGAGTATAAGTAATTTTTCTAAATTTAAAGTTTGCAGCATCATTCATTGATCTTTGTAAAACATTTCCGGTGGTTTAGATTCGTTGTTGGGAATTCCCTTAAGATATCATTAGCAATCTCGGTAAAACATGTATTAAAATGATTACAGACTTACTATGGTGGTGGTCGTTATAACTTTTTATGAGATTCCAGAAGGCTGATTGAGAATTGTAGGAATTTTTTATATAGTTATCATGGGCATTTATCTTAGCTTTACGAGTTGAGATCACTTGTATGCATTCTTCAGAGAGAGTTCAGAGCTACTCATGGCGTTCTCCAAGGCCCCATTCTATTCACGATATTCGTTAATGACCTTCCTTATTCTGATAATACCAACTTTATACTGTTTGCAAATAATACCACTGCACTAAATACCAACCTCTCTTGGACTAAAACTAAGGGTCCCTGAAACTAATAGTCATATCTTAACTAACATGCTAAAATTAAATGATAATAAGACCCAATCACAAACTTTCTCGCTACGTAACCGAGTTCCTGTTGAACAAAGCGATACGTTTATAAAATTACTAGGTGTTCGCGTATACTCTGTGTTGTCTTGGGAAAAACATATAATTAAGTTATCGACAAAGCTATCAAAAAATATTAATTTCCTTCGTAATCTCGTTAACACAGTTTCCCTTAACTACTCACTTACAGCTTTCATGGTAATATGTTCTACCGAATTTTAAACTGGGGCCACTCAGTCCATGCCTCCAGCGATTACAACGTAGATGCATTCGCATTCTATCACGTCTTAAATATAGAGACAATTGTAAATATACCAATCTATTAAACTGAAAATACCAACTATGCCTTGTCTTTATATTTTCGACTGTTTACCAGTGGTGGTCCCAGAATTTCGACAGGGGGGGCCGCCGAAGATTCTAGCGTCAAAAAATGCGCCGCAAGCGAAAATTTCAGATTTTTCAAGGTCAAACGACCTTAAATTAAAAGTTAGAAGTTCATGAGGGGGGGGGGGTCTATGGCCCCACCCGTAGGATCGCCACTGGTGTTTACAATATCTTAAACAAAATGAACATAAATATGTAACTCACAGCCAAATTCATTAATATACCACAAGGCATAGAGATTTGATTAATGCTAACTATCTTCGACTCATAAGATCAAAAAACGGAACTGATTATTATTCTATTTAATTTTATAATACTCAGTAGAAAACCTAAACTTTTTGAAATTTAAAAATAAAATCAAAAGCTACTTCAAAACAAGGCCTTCTACAGTTTTGATGAGTTTTATGAGATTGATTTCTATGATCTAACTTGATCCAATAATAATGGAGGCACTGTATGTAATTTATTATATATTATAATCATTTTTTATCCTTTACATGTATTTTCCTGTTTATTTTAATATTTTATATTGCTTGTTCTTGTGCATATCTGCAGTTGTTTAATTTTAATTTTATCATCTTGTTCTTTTCACTCATGTTTTGACTTGTGTAAGCAGTATTTTGACACCAATAAATTATTATTATACTTAGTACTTTCCTTCATTCAAATTTCTGATAGGCATATTAATATTTTTTATTTCCAGTACAGCTACGTTTTTAATCAAATATGCAAGACGAAATGAAATTCCGGACAGACGAGATATTTTTTAAATTATTTAGTTATTTTTAGTTTTAAATGCAAATAAAACTAGATATATCGTATATAATAATAATAATAATAATAATAATAATAATAATAATAATAAATGCTTTTATTTAGCCCGGCAGGGTGTCAGCTAATGGCTGCTATTAATCCCAACCAGGGTTCCAAAAAATACAATAATACAATATATAATTACAAATTAATAATCTAACAGATACGAGGGGGAGATGATACAGTGAAGCAACAAAATTGAATATACCTAGCAAGAAATAAAAATTTTAAAAAAACAGAATTATTTCTTGACAAACAAGGAAGAACAATAGTAGTAGACAACAGAAATAAACAGAAATAAATTATGTTTTTTAATTATTAGTTAAACGTATCAGAGAGCAAGAGGTTTTTAACTTTTTCTTAAAGCTATTGTAGGTCAGGGATATAATATTCTGCGGCACTTTATTATAATTATTAACTGTGGCATAAGAGAAACATGACTTGAAAAAGGTGGTTCTATGCTGTGGAATGTGTAGCAGATTAGACGCTTGGCGTAAATTTTCACCGTTTCTCCTATGAATTTAATTTTTACACGCAGGTATATAGGCATGTGGCTATTAAGGATATAATGTTCTAAACAGCACAAGTGTAATATCCACCTTTTTCAATATTAAGCATTTTACATTCCTGTAAAATAGCGTACGCAAGAATTTTGCATTTTTTGCAACTTAAACAATATTTGATTCGTTAGGCATGGTCCATATACCACGTCACCGTATGCGGGCACAGATAAAACAAGTGATTCGATTAACTTCAATTTTACTTTTTGTGACAAAATATACTTAAACTGGTATATGTGTCTTAACTTAGCATAGCATGTTTGTACTAGGTAATTAATGTGATCATGAAAAGAAAGGTGAAAATCAAAAATCATGCAAAATCATTTTCAAAAATTTTTTTTGGACAAACGGTTCGTATGCACGCAAAATTAATTTCAGATTCGTGTTCGTAGATTCCAAAATAGGGTTTCCTGAAAAAATCACGCAAAAATTCTAGGTTTCCGTTCTCCTTTAGAATTACCATTAATTTTACTCCAGTCGCAGCATTCTGGGTTGAAAAATAAAATAAAAAAATGTTACAATTATTTTTGAAAGAAATGAAAACTTCGCAAAGTGATCAGATAGAATTTGGGTCGTAGATTCCAAAATTAATAACATATACAGGGTGTTCCATTTAAAAATCAAACTTGATGTTATTTCCTTCCAAACCGGAAGTCAGCCATTTGGACTCTAAACGTCACTAAATTAGGAAATAAATAAGTCTTACGCATATGTTCCAAATTTCAAAATAATTTGTCCATAAACAGAGAAGCTGTAGGCCTTAGTAACCTGTCACCCGGCATAGGTATGGTTAAATTACAAGTCATCCTACCTGCAAACCAAACACCCTGTATGTGGCATACGTATTAATGGGCAACGGCAACAATGTATATAAGAATAAAATATTTCATATTATATATATACAGGGTGTCTCACCGGGAACGGAATAGATCGATATGGAAAAAAGTACGCACTAGAAAATTTTGAAAATTTAGATAATTACTAATGTCGTTGTGGCCAATCGAACTAAAATTACAAGCAGCTGGCACTTCCGCTTATACCGGAAGCCGATACCAACCTGCTTATTTCAAATGGAACACCTTATATATTTTAGGATTTTCGAAAAGAGCATAAAATTCTGAGTCGAAAATATGTAGCATATCCTATACCTAAACCTAGCTGTTTCAGAAATATTTGACATTTTATAGAAAATTTGACAGGTGCACCGGTTTGCAAGAACCGTTATAATTTTCTTCGTGTAAAAGATCCTTATTTGCTTCTTGTCACATAAAAATAACACAAAAAGAACTACGTTCTACAACTGAAATAAATTGAATAATATCATACCAAGTTTCCGTTTTTCGCGTTACATTTTGTCAACTTCAAATCGCGAAAACTTGTTTAGGTCAAATGGAATACCCTGTATTTTTTACGTCAGGTTGTGTAAATTAAATTCCCTTTTTTCTGATATTAGTATTGTGGGGGTTAAAGTTACAACTTTTTGAAATATTTGCGATTTTATTAGAAATTCATGAATTGTAATATTTCATCAAAATAGCCATGATTAGAAACAATCAGTCATTATCTTATGTCAAAAAATGCCAGCACGTTTAAATTACACCCACGAAGACTTTTTAAATTTGTTTATTATTTATGGAGAATGTGATAAAATAATATCAAGAACTTGCAGCACATTTGCTACTCGATATCCAGAAAAACGGAAACCGTCACCAAACACTGTAAAACGCATACTGGAAAATTTTAAAAATTATGGCTCTATCAAGACAAGAATGCAAAGAAGAAAGCCTATTGTTGATGACGAAAACATTGAAATAGTCATTCTGGGATATTTTCATGCATTTCCAAGGGTGTCATTAAGACAAATCGGGACTATGCAAGGATTCAATTCACAGAATCTTATTAAAACATAAGTCTCACCCGTTTTCATTCCATATGGTTCAAGGATTAAAAGAAACAGATTTCCTAAGAAGACAGAATTTTTGTGAGTTTATTCTAATAAGGTCTGAGGGTCACGATTCTTATTTGGGAAATATTATATGGACAGATGAAGCAAAATTTGCCAAAAATGGACTTTTTAATAGACACAATTCGCATTATTGGAGTGACTCAAATCCTCATATGTTCAGAGAGCGAAACTTTTAAGAAAGTTGGCAGTTCAATGTTTACTGTGCCATAAGAAACGATATAGTGGTGGCATTACAATTTTATCAGGAAAATTTAAACGAAAATGAAATTTTCTCTTCTGCTAATATGTATAAGTAAATTTTTGTTCCTTTTTTTTAGGTGAAAGATATCTAAATATCTTACAAAATTTGAATAACAACTATTTTGAAAATGTACCTCTCGCCGAACATAGAAACATTTTTTATCAGCACGACGGTGCTTCCCCACATAACGCATATTTAATTAATAATTATTTACAAGAAACTTTTTATGTTCAATGGATTGCCAATAATGGACCTTTGTCATGGCCTCCTCGCTCGCCCGATTGATCAGTTCTGGATTATTTCCGAGATTATTTCATTTGGGGAACTATTAAAAATAAAGTTTATGAGAGCCCATTAACAACCATTGAAGATTGTGTGCAAAGAGTAAGAAATGCAATTCAAAACATATCACAGGATTCAATTAGAAGAGCTACCCATGAGGAACTAATCCGAAGGTGCGAAAAATGTGTCGAGGTTCGAGGGCGGAATTTTGAGCAATTATTAAATTAAAATGAAATCATATTTCAAATTGATCTTATCTCTGCTATGTTAGTTCATGCCATATCTTCAATTCGATTAATACGCATGTTACAGTGTTAGTGTTATTTTGCGTTTTTGTGGATATCGTGTAGCAAATGTACTGCAAGTTCTTGATATTACTTTATCACATTCTCCATAAATAATAAACAAATTTAAAAAGTTTTCGTTGGTATAATTTAAACGTGCTGGCATTTTTTGTCATAAGATTGATTGTTTCTAATCATGGCTATTTTGATGAAATGATTACAACAATTCATGAATTTCTAATAAAATCGCAAATATTTCAAAAAGTTGTAACTTTAACCCCCAAATGCTAATATCAGAAAAAAAGGGAATTCAATTTTACACAACTTGACGTAAAAAAATACAGGGTGTTCAATTTGACCTAAATAAGCACAAGCGGAAGTGCCAGCTGCTTGTAATTATTTTAGTTGGATTGGCCACACCGACATTAGTAATTATCTCAGTTTTCAAAATTTTCTGATGCGTACTTTTCTCTATATCGATCGATTCAGTTCCCGGTGAGACACCCTGTATACCTATATATAAAGTGCGAAATATTTTCATTTGTTCAACACCTAAAATAGTGTTCCTCAAATAACGAATAAATAAAAAGTATAATATAAGTACCTGTAATTTAAAAAAGATAAATTTTGTGATGTAACTATATTAATTACTGAAGCGAAAACATTTGCATTTTGCAAGATATTTATTTCCTTCATTTATCCTATCAGTTTGTAAATAAACATTATTAAATGTTGTAACGAAAACATGTCAAGCATTCATATAAAATATTAAGTACTTCTGGCCTTTCTATATTTGGTGCTGGTTTACGCATTACAGAACACCTTTATGCACCATAATAATAACAACCGAACGCGCGCTCGTCAAATTCAAGCCGGACCTGACCAGACTCGTGCCTATTTGCCGTACGCACTTGATGTGGCCTTGCTATTAAGGCCATGCCATGCGCACCAGCCAAATTTCTCACTATTTGTCCGCCGAAATATATCGTATTAACCTTGCTAATCACAGAAAGTTACCTATGTCAGTGTGTTTCCTTAATATTAAAGCAGCGATCGTTACTTACAAACATAAAAAGCAGTATCCAGTCATTAGAACACAGTTTTCACTAAACAGGGTGGAATAATTACGAATCATTAACTAAAACATGTTTTGCAGGCACTGAGCGGTACGGGCTGCAGCATTCACGTAATTTCGGACACGTTCACTATCTACACTAAACCCAAAATGCAATAACACGCGCACACACGCATCGCACGCAGCTCCGCTATCGGCAAAATTCGCGTTCGATTGTCTGATTATTACAGAATTGAAAGTGGTATCTAGCTAGCGCTGCATCGCGACTTCGTTTGTTGGTTCGCACGCTGCCGTGGGGAAGTCAAGAGGCTAGTATGCGGTGGTGACGGCGGTGTCGCAACATGAAATTTGTAAATAGGTCATACGAAACGAAATGCAAAGTTAACCCAAATACGCAACCCCACCAAAAAATATGCGACCACTGCGTTAAACTTGAATGTCGACCGTCTACGGTCTAAGAATCGACGAGGTTCAGCGTTCAGCGAGCCTTTTAACGCTTAATTTTATTTCTGTGTTATGCAAAGTGGTTTGAAGCATAAGGAAAAGAATAGCGTACTACCATTATAGCCTAAGAAAATTAGATATTTATTAAAAATTAATTGCGACAAAAAAATTCTTTTTGCAGAAATGTTGTATACTGGACAATTTTAATCTCCCGGATTTTTCTAATATCTTGAAAGGTGCTGCGTCAACTGTACATACAGCTACGTTAATTAATTTTCTGAAATTCACGGACTTAAATCAAAGAAATTTTATCAAAAACTCAAATGATAGCAGTGGCGGCCCGTCAGGGATGTCAAGGTAGGCAGTGCCCACCCAATTACATAAGCAGTATTAGTTATAAAGGTATATTTATATTTTTATATATTTTTGTAGTTAAATTATCAAATAAAATTTTGCGGTTAATTAATTGTAATATTAAAATTAAAAAGTTAGTTTTATTTGTATTATTTCTACTACATATTAATTTGCCTCATAAGTATGATTTATGAATTCGTTTAGAAACCGGGCGTAATATACTGTCGAAAGTGTCATGCGCCAAGCCAGGGAGGGCAAGCACCGCTCAGAAATCGTGAATTCAATCATAATACGTCTTACGTGCATGTTGGTTATTCACTTCGATCTTACGCCTGTAATGCATATCAAAACGAGACGTACGTCTCGCATGCTTAGGCTATTTATAGCCTAGAGTGGGCATGCCATCCCTGAGCAAAACTTGTAATAAACAATATAAATATTGAATAGAATATGTTAACAATTGAACAGATATCAAACAGGAAAAATAACTAATGTGTTAAAATTGATTAATCAATCCCTTATAAATATCAAATACGATAGTAGTTTGATAAATAGAAACAAAAAGAAGTTAAAATGCATATCAGCGGTGCCATATAGTTAAGTTACCTCTATAACTATAATTTTATTTTTCTTTGCGTTTTAAGGTATAATGTATTAGAACACATATGTCTCGATATTATCCAAAAAGTACTAAAATAATGCAGTTTTTTAGCAGTTTTAGATGTGAAATTAATATAATATGTAAATGAAATAAATGTATAATATTCAAATATGGGACTTCGCGCTCGGTGGGATGTGGACATTGTCAACCTCATCCCTTCCCTTTTACAGTGTCGTGATGTTTCGCCGAGAATCGTGTCATTTTCGGGCGTGTGGAGTCAAGTCAAGTCAGTATTCGCAAATCTCAAACATTGGAAATTGTTGCTACTGTTTTAGAATTGGGAGATTTTGGTTTTTGGTTAGGTTTGTGTAATGTTTCATTCTCTCAATTTTATGTTTTTAATTTGTAATCTGTGCTCTTTGTTGGTATTTAGTAAATAGTAAGTGTCTACTTTAACAGAAAAAAGTGTGGTGAATGGACAACTGACAAATTATTAATATTAAAATATTTGCCATGGCCGACGTAAGACAAACGGTAAGCGATAATTCTAGATTTTTTATTAGAAAACAGTTTTGCGTCCCCGACATACGACGACAACATTTTTGTAACTAAATTAGGGCGACCTCGCCCCACTATGAGAAATCTCATTAATGTAAATTCGAATTCGTCCAATAGAAAAATTTGTGTCACAGGGTATCAGAAATGTTTCTGGAAGTGAAGTAAAAAATAAACTTTATTGCTGACTTTGCATGTTATTCAGTAAACATCCGTGCAATTCAACAGGGATAGATGATTTTAAAACGTTATACAAGGCGAATAAAATGGGCAGAGGCATTATTGAACGTTTTTTGCGTGATTTTTACACCCACTAAATTTCTGCGGAGAAGTGTCATTATATTCGGTTCTATCCCCCATCCTGCCCACCCAGAATTAAAAGCCACGGGCCGCCACTGAATGATAGACTGTTGGACCTAGTACTAACAAATATATCTTGTGAAGTTGAGAAATCTGTCGACATTCTACTCAATGAGGACGTTCAATATCCTGCTCTAAATATTTCTCTAAAAAATTTGGCAGATTCAAAAAATAACGTACAGAACGGTGAAGTTACTTTGTACAATTTTCGCAAGGCTAACTATATTGATTTGTATCAGAGTATGGGTGAAAGAGATTGGAATTCTTTCAGTGAGTTTACTGACGTCAACATAGCTTGTGCGAGTTTCTATGAAAAAATGTACGAACTACTTGATAGATTCGTACCCAAATTTAAAAAAGGCTCATAACATTATCCCCCAATCCCCCTTGGTTTTCATCTGAAATAATCAAACATGTAAAATTAAAACATCGTGCATGGAGGAGGCTTAAAAAGGGGATCTCGCTTGAGCATTTCAGACAGTTGAAAGCCGAGACCAAAATATTAATTAATAATGCATACAAAAACTATTGTACAAGAATTGAATATGATATTTCAGTAAATCCAAGCAAATTTTGGCAATTTGTTAACATCAGGAGAAATGTATCTGGTATTCCCACGTGTATGAGTTATAAGAATACAGTTATCAGTGATAACGATCGTGGTAGGCAGTAGAAGCAAATGTTTGACAAAAGGAGTTGGGTAAACATAATTTTTTCGATAATTATTGATTTCCCATAACGTATATCCCGAAAACCGTTGGAAATTCGACAAATATGTATGGAAACAATTATATCAGACATTTAATTAGCTTTAATTTTTATTTGGGATATATTTTTTCTAGAGTCCACCGTTTCCGAGATATAATCGAAAAACCCAAAAATGGGACCTTCCCTCCCTCCCACCGTAAGTTCACCTCCCAAGGACGGGGGGGACTTTTAGTATGTTTACCTACTAACTACTCCTAACAAAGTCCTGAAGTCAAAATTCTCGCATTCTACACCCCTCTTTTGAGCACTCATTGACTGGAGTATCTGCCCCGAGACTAACCATGCAACCACTCCATGGGTGCGGTGACGATTGCAGGATCGGACGAAGTGGGTCTGATTCGACGAACATAAATAAAACTTAACTTCTTTTGAACAAACAAATTAAAAAGTTAATATGATTAAGAACTTCAAAAATAAATAAAAACAATCAAAACTTAACACTAATAAATTTGTGAGTGTACTAATTTAATTCTGACTGCTAATACAGGAAAGATCTTAACGAAAAAACTTGTTCGAAGCAGCCGATGCAGGTTGCACCCCGGCAGCCTAACGTATGGTTTTCTAAGATTGTGGCCTAAATTAGATTAGATTTTTTTGATAAATTGTGATTAGGGAGGAAAAATTTAGAAGATGAAAAATCATAAACAAAAACGGACAAACAGAAATCGAAGGAGTGGACAGGAAAGAGCTAATAAAGATTTAAAGCTATCAATTATTTTTCATTTTTAAATGAATGTTGTGCAAGACAAAGTTATAGAAGGTGAAAGGTCGGCTAGAGACGTTGTCGGAAAATGGGCAGAAACTGGTAAGATAAGGAATGTTTGATTTGAAAGGGTGCTGTCTAATTTGTGTTATATTTCTAGTTATCCAGTTTTAGACTATAGAATTTTTGAGAGATTTCTCGGATGTAATCCGCTATCTGGGTGATGTTACAACGTGCATAGAGGTCTCTTAGGGAGGTGTACCTACTGGAATTAGAAATAAGGCACATAAAGGAGTCCTCACAAATCAAATGGAAATTGGCTTCCGGTGAAATTGGTCAAATTTTGGATATGTTGTTCCTTTCAGTGTCCTGATCAAAAGTCTCTACGGGCACGAAGCTCGAAAATCTCCCCTGTGGGCAGTAACCAACTTGGAAGGATTCCATTTTCAGAATTTCCATTTCAGTGTCTATCAATACGTGTGCAACAATTTTCAGCAAGTTACCCAATAATGTAAAACCACAAATATGACTTCAGAAACACTGATATCATAAATTGTGTATGTTTCCCACCTGCACATGTTCTACTTTTCAAGAACACTTATGGATGTTTCGCTTTTTAAATATGAATGGGTGAAATAGAGAAAATGGTGAAAGATAATTTCGACATTTTTTAAACATATGTTAATAACTACGACTTAATTATTTACTATAGATCCGAGCATCTATATATAATTTAATACATATACAGGGTGGGGCAATAGTGCGTCGGCCCTCGATATCTCGAGTTCTACGATAGCTAGAAATTTTTAAAAAAATTGCAAGTAAACTAGATAAAAAAGTTTATAACTGGAAATTATTTTCGAATATACAGGGCGAGCGAAGACGAAATTACAGGACCAATTGCCTTTTTTTAAATGGAATGCTATGTATATCAGTACATTTTTTGTAGTCTCTTTCTATGCTTTATTCATTCCTATATTAGCATTAAATATCTCCCAACCACTTGGATGTAATGAATTTTTTACTGAAATAATGCAATCTGCAGATGAATATTTAAAAAATCATCACAGTCACAATTATGGGTTTTAAGAAAAATTTATGTGAGTACTAGTTACGAGAGAATTAATGTTTCTGAATCATTTTCATTCCCTAAAAATGTACAGGGTGGCCAAAATTATTTTTCAATTAAGAACATTCTAAATTGAATTTTCTCAAATTTTTTCAAATGGAACACCCTGTATATTTTTCGACGATGTGATGTAGAAATGAAAAATGAACACTTTTTCTAAGTACTTCCCTATGGCTAATTTCGTTTTATTGAGCAATAATTACAAAATTCAAAAATAAACTTAAAAAAAGAGGTTTCTTCAAATAAATTAGTAGAAAAAATATAATAAATGTGTCACATGTTGTCCACTTTGATTGACACACATCTCTATGCGCTTTTGAAATGAGGTTCCCACTGTTCCTAAAACTGCCGATGTGATAGATGTAAAGGCAGTTATTATTCTTTACTTCATATTTTGTACTGTTATTGGTGTGTCTCTATAACAATTTCCTTCACGTATCCCCATAAAAAGAAATCCATTTTTGTAAGATCTGGGGATCTAGCAGGCCATTTAGTGGGTCCATTTCTTCCAATCCATTGATTAGGGTAGGCATTGTTTAAGTGGTCTCTAACTGCATTTAAATAAAGTGGTGGAACATAATCTTGCTGAAACCACATCCTATTTCGAATTCTTTCAGGAAGATTTGCCAATAATTTTGGCAAATAGTTTTCCAAAAAATGAAGATAAATAGCTCCAGTCAATGTACCATCAAAGAAATGTGGCCCCATTAAATGTTCTCCAATAATTCCTCCCTAAACGTTTATAGACCATCTGTGTTGGTTATCAACTTGCATTAAAAAGTGAGGATTTTCCGAAGCATAATAATGGAAATCGTGCCTATTATCAAATTGAATAAAACAGTATTGAAGAAGTTGACATCATGTTGCATTTTACCTCTGGCCAAATTAAAAAATTGTAGGCGCTTTTTAAAATCGTCATCAGATAATTCCTGGTGCATTTGAATATGATTTGCATGCAACTTATTTTTTTTAAGATTCGACCCACAGACCGTCTACTTATGAGCTCACTTCTGTTTAACTAAAATGGGGATTCTCAACCGTTGCCAGCACAACAGAAAACTCATTTTCTTCGTTCACAACACGTTTTATTCTTTAATTTTTTTTATATTCGACATTTCCAGTTTCCAGAAATCCATCGAGAAGGTTTTGGAAGCTGCTAACATCAGGAATCCTTCTTTCAGGATAACGTTGGTGATAAATTCTATTGGCAAGTAAACAATTGCTGTCTGACCCTCCCAAAACAAAAGTCATGTCTACAAGTTCCGCTTTATTAAAATTCATATTGTAAAATTCCAAATATTTTAAATTCAATACAAATTGTAACGAACGATAAGTGTGATAAATGCTCCTTTGTACGCGATATTTTATACCAAACTGAGGTTTTATTGCTTGTCGAAGAACGAAAACAGCAAAAAATGTACAAAAAACATTACAGTAAAGGACCGATTAAATACTATTTACTCATTTCAATGGATTGGAAAAAATGGTTCGACTAAATGGCCTCATTTCAAAATTGCATAAAGACGTGTGTCAATCAAAATGGGCAACACGTCGAACACCTATTATAAATTTTTCTGATGAATTATTTGAGGGAACCTCTTTTTTAAAGTTTATTCTTGAATTTGACACTTATTTGTTTATAAAACGAAAATGGTTGCTATTAGCCATAGGGAAGTACTTACAAAAAATGTTCGTTTTTCATTTCTACATCACATTGTCGAAAAACATACAGGGTGTTCCATTTGAAAAAAATTGAGAAAATTCAATTTAAAATGTTTTTAATTGAAAAATAATTTTTGGCCACCCTGTACATTTTAAGGAAATGAAAATGATTCAAAAACATTAATTAGATGTCTCGTAACTGGTATTCATATACGTTTTTCTTAAAACCCATAATTGTGACTGCGGTGATTTTTTTAATATCCATCTGCAGATTGCATTATTTCAACAACAAAATTCATTACATCCAAGTGATTGGGAGATATTCAATGCTAATATAGGAATGAATAGAGCCTAGAAAGAGGCTTCAAAAAATGTGCTAATATACATAGCATTCCATTTAAAAAAAAGGCATTTGGTCCTGTAATTTCGTCTTGGCTCGCCCTGTATGTTCGAAAGTAACTTTCAGTTATAGACTTTTTTATTAAGTTCACTTGCAATTTTTAAAAAATTTCTAGCTATCGTAGAACTCGAGATATCGAGGTCCGACGCACTATTATCCCACCCTGTATAATTAATATGAAGTAAAATAAACAAATAAATATAGTATAAACACACAATATAACTTTTCCTAATTCATCTATTGGGTATTAAACCATATTTCTACAAATTATTTTAAATGAAAAAATTTTTCATAATCATAACTTATCAGATATAACATACATCATATGCCGAAATACAGCTATAGAACTGACTATAGGTCTGCTGTCTGCAATTCTTTTATACGACAGCAAAAGAATTGCAGAGAGAAAGCATTAACACTTGAAAGAAAGGTAAGGACTTTGCTAACATTTGACATTGCCAGTTTCAAATATCTCCAGTTTAATTACCATTTATCCCGGTGGTGTCTGTTTTGAGAGGACATTATTTGGTCAATGAACTACAATGAAAATGATGGCTGAATGAAGTGACCTAAAAACAATGTAAAGACTAACATAAGCTAAAGCAAAAAAATAATTTTCGAATATTTTCAGTTGCTTAGGGAGTTTTCATCGGGCTCTAATATTTGTTCTATACCTAATGCGTCCCTCTCATTACATGATTTACAAACTGCCTTTCCTGACGATTATACTCACTTGCTAAAGCTGCTCGTTTATATCAGGAGAAATTTAACATCCCTGAAGTAGAACAATTTGTGACAGTTACCAAAATAATTAATCAGTAACCAATTTTTGTACGTTTCTTTTCGCACAGACATTTATTTAATAGTTTTATAAGTTGCAGAACGGCTGTTTAATACCCAAAGAAAATATTAACATGCCATAAAGAAATAATTATAGACAGTATAGAATCTACCTCTTACGCTTCATCTTCTTAAAATATCCCAGATTACTCACCTGAAACAATAGGAAACAAATTAGCTACAGCTAATATTTTTAAAACAATTGTGTAATAAAAGTACAGTCGATAAAATAAACATTTATTATAATGTCCAAGCGTAGATACTCATGAACGTACTAAAACTTGTTTTGACCAAAAATAATGTCCCATAAATTGCGACATATTACGTCTTCAATCTGAAAACGCAAAATAAAATCTAATTGCAATAATACCCCAGCAAGCAGATTAATCCTAAAGAAAGGACTCCAGTGCAGAGCTGTTGTGCATCGCCAGCCGTAGACTAGTTTCGAGCTTGTAAGCTCTCATCAGTACGACATAGGCAAATGCACAACAACACCTCACTGGTCCTCTAGTCATCAAATTACAGACAAGAGGTATCCGTAACTTGCGAATAGCTCCATCTGGTGGCGACTTATTACAATCACGTTGGCGACAAATTCGGACTAATTTATATTTAAAAAAATATATAAGCCAACACGAAGTGGATAAATGATTACAAAAATAATTACAATTGAAAATAATTTTAAAAAATTATTGATTTGAAAACGCACATTGTGCACCTTGATTGGTGGCAATAAATCGATTTCCTTTCATATGAAACAGTGGAATGCACAGGTCTTTTGTAGTAGGTATTTTAACTTTACAACACATTCATTGTTTTTGTAATAATTTATCCACTTCGTGTTGGCTTATATATTTAATAATGTGATTATTTTGTTAATTACATGTAATAAAGTGAAAATCAAAAAACTAGTAGAGTTTCCCATTATTCTTTCATTATAGATTATCATCAAATAACGACCCATCTATTTATCACTATATTAAACTATTTCATACATTAAATTTATAAATACTGGAATCGGTTGTAATACAATGCAATTATTTAGTTTGATGAAGAACACGTGTTAACATATTAAATTTTTCGAATTACTAAATGGTACTGGACACATATTCAATGAGAATATATTTAAGAATATCCACGGATAGTAGTCTAGTCTGTAAATTATCTACACAGAAGACTGGGTGGGTGCTTCAAAGACCATTGATAAACTGTCACCTACTGAAAATAGCCTCTGTCAGTACTGTTCAATGCCTCAATTCGTTGCAATGAATCCAGGACCTACTAGATTATTTGTGGTATAATAGGTAGCAACTTAAAGATGGTAAAGTTTTTGTAACACAAGAAGTTACAAAAACTTCATCTTTAAAAGCTGTCTTATTCCTAACTATACATAAATACGAAAAGACAGGTATACCACATTATATTTCATGTTTGACAAAATCCCTCTTTATACAGATTGTAAAAGTAACTTACAGAAAAAATAACCTTCATTCCATTACTTCTTTATCGTATCGTAATTTGAGATATAATATACAGGGTTACTGGTAATTCGATCCATTCCTTTGGAGATGTGATGGGGCATGATCTAAGAAGTAAATTTAGCCCTAACATATATTATGCAAAACTCAATAGTTTTTGAGATATTTAATTTTTTTTGTTTTTCTCAAAAAGTAGATCTTAATGTTCTAAAACTTAATTTTCGAAAAATCTATTTGACACTTTAAAATTTTTTTTTACTGGATTACTTGTCCAATATTATAGATATCCGTTTGGAATGAAAAATATCTGGAAACATTTCGATCATGTGAACATCTGAAATAAAAACTTTAAAAATTTTTTTTTAAATCAGCTATGAAATTTACCTATTAGGTTTTTTCAAAAAAATATTAACATAACACGCGTATAAATTATTATAAAAACTGCCTTATTTGAATAGCTATCTAGCAAGGTACAAATGTTCAATGTACCCTTAATAGTTCTAAGAAAATACTAGTAAAAATAACACAAGTAGTACGAATTTTATTTTTAGATAAACAGTAAAAAACATTTTAAAAGTAGAGTTTAATTCTTCATTAATTTCAAAGTTGTACTTTATTTTTTATATGTCTTGCTCAAAATGGGAGGCCCTATTCCGCATACAGACACGGCAGCGTCTTCTTATTTCCGTCCTTGTTACTCCGGTTGTCAGATTATGCCTTATGTGTTGGGCAGCATCGACTATCCTTTGTCTAAGGTTTTCTATAGTACTGACTGGTGTGGCATAGACCATCTCCTTCATATGACCCCATACGTAATAATCAAGGGGTGTTAAGTCAGGGCTTCGCGCTGGCCAAGGTATTGGGCCCGCTCTTCCAATCCAACAGTTAGGGAAACGTTGATCAAGTAACTGTCAGCCGATAATGTGCTGGACAACCGTCGTTCTGAAACAGCATTCGCTGTCTGACGACGAGAGGAACATCTTCTAAAATCACCGCCAGATCATTTCTTAAAAAATTTTCATAGATTTCCTCGTTTAAATTTTGAGGAAGAAAGTGTGGCCCTATTAAATAGTAGCCAATGACTCCCATCCACACATTAATAGAAAACTTCATTTGGAAACTAGTTTCACGTGTTAACTTGGGATTTTCCTCTGCCCAATAATGTAGGTTGTGGAAATTTGTTATACCCTCGCGATTAAATTTCGACTCGTCCGTCCATAAAATACTTGTTAAAAAATTTGCATTTTCTGCATCTGAATTTAACATAAAGCGGCAGAATTCCACTCTCCTTCCAGGATCACCTTCCTCCAAGCCTTGGACAGGGGTATAGTGGTAAGGATGATATCCAACTCTACGTATCGTAGACCAAACTTTTCATTGTGACGCTCCGGTTAGTCTTGCGACTTTATTAGTTGAAATAGTTGGGTCTTCCTCAAAATACCTCAATATTTCTTCCTCATCATCTGGTTCATAAACGGGAGGAGCACCAGCGTCACTTCTTCTACATTTCACGGAGCTAGTTTCAGCGATATTTCGATATGCACGTGCATTTGGTAAGCGGCGGTTAGGGTACCAAAGACCATATTCTCGGCGAGCTTCAGCAGCGTTGCCGCCACAGTATCCATAGACAAACAAGATATCAGCGTATTCTGCGTTGGCATACGCGGCCATGGCACAGAAAATACAATAACAACAACTACGAGCAAAATCAAAATCTTCGATAACTAATTTAACAAGACCAACAAACTTAAGGGACACGGAGATAAGAATGTCAGTTAATGACATATATGCACAAACGTGAAAGTCAAGGACTGACTGACTTAAGTGAAAATGAACGATTAGTCGTTTAATAAATTCCGCCACCAGCATCATCTTTACTAATTTTTTATTAGAACTATCAAGAGTATATTAAACATTTCTACCTAGTTAGATAGCTATTGAAATAAGGAAGTTTTTATAATAATTTGTACGCGTGCTACATTAATATTTTTTTGAAAAAACCTAATAGGTAAATTTCATAACTGATTTAAAAAAAAATTTTACAAGTTTTTATTTTAAATGTTCACATGATCGAAATGTTTCCGGATATTTTTCATTCCAAACGGATATCTATAATATTGGACAAGTAATCCAGTTAAAAAAAATTTAAAAATGTCAAGTAGATTTTTCGGAAATTAACTCTTAAGACATTAAGGCTTTTGAGAAAAACAAAAAAATTGAAATATCTCAAAAACTATTGAGTTTTGCATAATGTATGTTAGGGCTAGATTTACTCCTTAGCTCATGCCCCATCACATCTCCAAAGGAATGTATCGAATTACCAGTAACCCTGTATAATTGTAAGTAGATATGTGGCCACATTCAGGTTAAAGTGAAACCATATTTGACACAAGGGAACAACACTATAATAAAAATATCTAGATTCATATTAGTTGAAAAGGGTAGGCCGTCAAAAATGGTCCTTTTTTAACTCCCATTATAGGAACAGAATGGGAATACTCTAATAGCAAAAGGCCACAATTATATACCACAGAACTAGTTCCTTGGCTAGGAAGGTCAGGTCTAAAGAGGTACGTTATGTACAGAATTATACTATTGAGCTTCTTAAAATGAGAGTTCTTTTATTTGTTACGTTCTTTGCTCATAATTATTATATGCATTCTGTAGTTTCTTTAACAAATATATTTTTAACTATTATCTGTTATGATGTATGTATCAACTATAGGGCAAAATTTCAATAGTTGAGAAGGTCAGAAAGTCAGCACAGTATATTATCATAATTATTATAGTGAAACAGCAATGTGGAATTCATCAAAATACAGTGTTATTCGCGAACAAGCCATAGCATAATGGCAGATAGAAGGCTTCAATGTAAGTCTAGATCAACAAGGAAAATTTTTTTTGGCTAGTGGTTAAGAAGATACAGGGTGTTGTTATGCATTTGGTCTGAAAATTCAATAAGCTATATCTCTGCAACGGTTGAATGTCATTGAATGAAATTTACCAGTAACATTCCTCAGTTGGGAGTTGTCAAAATAGCCTACTTGATTTAGAAAAGTCCATGGATGGACTAGGAAAAAAAATCGATAATTATTTTGACAATTTGGTGTTCTAATAGTTCCTCGAATTATTCGTATTTTAAAGATGCCTACTAAGTGTACTAACGCTGAATTCGCTGATATCATTTATGTGTATGGGCTTTGCGATGGCAATACAAGGGCTGCCGTTATGGAATATCGGCGATGATTTTCTGGGCGACAAGGACCGTCGCGTCACACCTTCACCAGAGTTTTCCAGTTCTCTCGGAACCTGGAAGATTTCCTGGAACTCACGGAAATGTAGAGCGAGTAGTTAAACCGGCCGAAGAAAATATTATTGAGATAGCAGAGCAAACCCGTGTATAGAAGGCATTAAAAGCGAAACGGTTATATCCTTACCACATCCAAAAGATGCAACGTCTCCAACAAGGTGATGAAGTCGCACGTCTTACGTTTTGCCTTTGACTAGAATTCTTTTCACGGACGAAGCCCAATTCACTCGAGACGGAGTGTGAAATTCTCGGAATACACACATTTGGGACCACAACAATTCTCACGCCGTTGTCCAGAAAAACTCCCAGCGCAAGTTCCCCCTTAATGTATGGTGTGGTCTGGTGAATAATAGGGCCGCATTTTTTTGAAGGCCGATTGACTGGAGAAATCTACTTAGATTTCTTCCGGAACATTTTGCCCAATTTATTATTGGCGCAAAATGTCAACAGGGGAGGTCTTCGTTTCCAGCACGATGAAGTACCGTCTCATTTCTCACTCCAGGTCCGGAAGCACCTCAACAATGAGTTTCCTAACCACTGGATCGGTCGCGGAGGTCCTCAAGCTTGGCCAGCTAGGTCTCCTGACCTAACTGTTCTCGATTATTTTGTTTGGTCACATGAAACAATCGGTGTACGGCACAGAAGTCACCACGAGAGAGAAACTACGGCAGAGGGTAGTGGAAGCCTCTAATGACATGAAGAACCACAGAGAAACCATTGGGAAGGCCACACGACATTTATTGGTGTGGTGCAAGAAATGCATCAATGTTTGGGGGAGGACATTTTAAGAACCTCATCTAGTTTGAAATGAAGCATTCCTTATCTAATATTAAGACTCTTATGTTTGTGGAGAATTACTTATTGTTTATTACGAAATTTCAGAAGTACAACCCTGTATTTTTCTAGCTAGGTACGTTTTTTGCTATGTATGATGTGAAGTCTTAAGAGGGATATGGATTTGAAGCATTTGAATTGACTCTATCATACTGTTTCATAAATAATGCCGGGCAAAGTGTTAGTCGCGATACGCTAAATTGTTTTGTGATTTTTTGCCGAAACGGTTTAGGAGTGCCATCAAAATTGAATCGCTATTCTGATAGCATTTTTTCTGAACTTTCCAAATCCGCTAATAGTTTTCCAGAAATGCGATAAAAAAAATGTACTTTTTTGTTAAAAACGGGCGAGTCCGTCCATGGATTTTTCAAAATTAAGTAGGCTATTTTGACATGTTCCAGCTGAGGGATGTTACTGGTATACTTAATTCGATTACATCCACCCGTTGCAGAAATATAGCTCGTTGAATTTTCAGGCCAAACACATACAACACCCTGTATCTTCTTAACCACTAGCCAAAAAATGTTTTCCTTGTTGATCCAGACTTACATTGAAGTGCTCCATCTGCCATTAGGCTATGGCACACTGTTCGCGAATCACCCTGTATATTGAAAAAAATTGCCTAAAAGAATAGCCGTTATTTCTTCTGCAGACGTGGAAAGAGTGTTTTTTTATTGGACTCGTTCATTCAAATATTAAGAATAGATTGAGCAATGAAAAAGCATCTAAATTAGTATTTATCTTTATACGTTATCATATTTAATTTGTTTTCTACTGTATTGAACAATACATACTTTTATATTTATATGTTCACATGTTTGTTAAATTAATATTTTAAGGCATTAAATTAAAGGTTTCATTTTTGCAAATAAAAATTTTAATTAGTAAAGTTTGAATTTTTTTTCTAATGTTTAATTTTGAAAAGAAAAGAGCACGGTTTTTTAAACAAAATTAGTCGTGATATTAATCAAACGATTTAAATCAGCCCAACCCTGGTAGACAGCTAAGGTTTTGCACAATTATAAACAATAAGTTGAGTCTATTTTCAAAAACCACCCTCCAAGAAGTTCAAAGTATTCACAATAAGTATAATAAATGTCGCTCCGACCAACAAAATTTAGCAACTACCTTGAAAACCGACTTTTACTTGAGAATAATGATATTTTTTACGAACCGGTGTTGTGTAGCACTGCATCTTGGGCATAATATTGAATATGAGGACGAGTGAAAAGTTGCGTATTAGAGTTTCTGAGGCGAGATTTGGCTCGAGCGACAAAATTTTTGAAGGTAAATTTTCACTTTTTGCAGTCGATTTTGACGGTAAACTTAATACGTTTTCAGTCTTGTTTTCCTTTATGCGGTTCCTCAGTGAATCGGTGGCACAAAAGTACCTTACCATGTACATAATGCATGGGACCGCCTTTCCTGAACGTATGAATATAAAATAATTTTTGATATTCTGAAGTGTTCCGCCGATTCAATCATTATAAAGCTCTAGTGTGAGCGCCAGAAGTTATTTGTGCTATTTCTAAATATGTATAAAGACAGACAAGCTAAAAGCCCACATAGTCGTAAATATTGAAGTTTTGATTGAATCTTTTTGTGTCAGTCGTTTTGATATCAACTTACAAACATTGGATGGTAGTTGGATACTGCATTGTCCGAGTCGTCCTAATCCTCACCATGTGTGGTATGGACCGACACTTTTGTTGAATTTATACACTTGTTAACTAATTTATGCTAGCTAATTTTATGTATTTGGAATGTATAGCTGTACAAAATTATCTGAAAAGAGCCAATCATTGTGTTTTACTGAGTCAGATTATTCAAATTTCCCTTTCAGGTTAATTAAGCAAGTATAATTTATAAGGAGTATTTTAAGACAGTCTAACGACGTCCAATCAATACCAGTTAGTGTCAGCAGTTAAGCAAAACCAAAAGGTAAGAATAGATTTTGTATTTTTCATCTGAATCAGTCGCATCGAACCATTCAAGTGAACTTCCATTTTAACCCCGGTAACAAAATACCCCTCAGACGCACATAGCCATGGACCGTTCACAATATCTCAGTCTGTTCAGAACGGGTGTAGTGTAAGCATTAAGGCAACGTGAAATTATCTCCTCAGTAGATACTATTACGATATTCTCAGTATCAACAGTAAATTGAGAATAAAAATGTGTAATGCCTCAGGTAATTCTGGTTAGATATACATATGTGTTTATTCTCCAATTTTATAAATATTTTTCTTTCTGATGCAAGCAAATATTACTGAAGGTTTTAACGGTTACATTAAATTACGTAATACAAAAACGACAGCTTTGTTAGCTCCATAATTAACATAAATTGCAAATTTTTAAAATGCAATAGTGTGATTTATGAAAGTGAATTTCAAATGACGTACTACTGACTTAGAAATGCATTTGTGTAAATAAATAGCTCATTAAAATATATCCGTTCAATACCCAAAAATTGATTGTTATCAACTTCAGTTAACTATTGTGATCAAAGGTTGATTATGAAGCTTTAAATATATTATGTAAATCAAAGTGTACATTGTTTTCTTCCTCGACGTGTATATAATTAATTATTCTGCCAGTGGCGTAGTATAGAAATAGTAATAGTGATCAGTTTTATGGCAATATATAAGAACTTTCAGATATAGATTATAAAAATGTATTATACAAGGTGGTCCAAAATTGTCTCTCGATATTTCTGCGGTCGATAGTACATCCAAAAATGATAGTAATCTTTTATGTACTTAAAACTTATTTCCGAAAATGAATAATAAGCGAGATATACCCCTTAAAAGGGAGAGAATAAAGGGCATTGGCGGGTAAGCATGGTGTAACTACCCCCAAGCATCAGGCACTTATATTTGTGCAGTAGGAAGCAATCTCCGAAAGTAGCAATTTCACAAAATATTAACCCGAGAGGGGGAACTGTTTTGAGATGAGTAAAGGAGGTTGGTTTTAGCGAAACTACTTTTTTCTAAGAAACGGCGCATTCAATTGCTTTGTAAAAAATATATATTAAAGATCTACTGAGAAAATACTGAACAAAAAAAACACGCTCAAATTCCGAAAGCAGATACAATGAAAAAAATACATTACTCTCAACTTTTTTCTGTAGCATGCCTCTGGACTTACTTATGTTATATTTCTTCCCCAACCGTGTCTGAAGATTACGCTATACTCAAAAAAAAAAATGCCGAAGTGCGCAATGCCGTATGCACATTTTGTGGACAATGAACAAAGCTACACTGCAAAGTAAATGTGGACAACTGAGTAGTGTATACATACTAGTAATTAGTGATTATGGAGATGGTGAACGTTATAAGAGAAACCAACATAAAGCTGCAACACTAGATTGTAGTATTACTAACCCGAGAAGCATATGGATGTTAATCTTTATCACTGTCATCTGCAATCACTGCACTCATGCTATCCTTCTGGAACCGTTGGGAGAGAACTTCTGCCGGTTTAGATATGCTTGATGGATATCGTCCGTACGAAAGATAATAAACGACAGCAGCTACATGGAATCAACATCCAACAGTTCGATTCCCATTGGCACACTCACAGAAATGTTTCCTAACGCCTGAACTTCCGTTACCGTGGGGATATAGTCGATGAAACATCGGTAAACCTCCCTTTTGATATGGCGCGAACGAAATTTCATTTTGAGTACGTTGAACTGGTCCTTAATGTACTGAAGATTAAGTGTTCCGTCTTCATATATGAGACTTAGGCGAGGTACAAAATCGCTTGTTTATATTGATATGATCCGGTATAAATTGCCTCAGCAGTGGTTAACTGTTTCCGCTTTGCTTTGAGTGCTGGCATCAAAACTTCGTAGCCTTTGCCTTTCATTTACGTCCCTAAACCCGGTATCTAAATTGAAAACGTCTCCTTTTTTTAGTAAACTTTGGAGACCATTGGCATCCTGCATAACGTCTTCCATAATCTTAGCGTCATTTTGGGTAGCGACATATGGTCCTAATATATTAATTATGAAGCCGTATGTGGTGTAAATAGTGAATGGTTTTCATAGAGGCATTTTTTTGTTCAGAAAATAGTGGAGCAGATCTAGCTTTGGAATTAAGGGGGTGAGATGGTTAGGAGGGGAAGGAGAAGGGGAAAACGAAAATATTTGACATGCTGATAACTCCCCGTATAGTTGGCCTATTACGGTTAGACTGACGTACATCTTTTTTATTCTTTTTATGTGCTACAAGAGAGCACTCGGATAAAATGATTTTTTTCGTAAACAAACGCATGGTGCACGAAATAAAATTTGCACGTTTTTTACCAAACAGTTTTTTTTTGCACGGTGGGGGAAAAATCAAATTGGCCACTTGACAGCTTTTTTATTAACGTTAAATTTCCGCGCCAGAACGCGATAAAATGATTAGGAAGGGAGCTAGAAGGCGGCAAGGAAACTGTTTGAAAAAACGTGCAATTTTTATTTCTCTCACTAAGCGTTTGTTTGTGAAAAAAATCATTTTATGCGAGTGCTATCTTGTATCACAAAAAAATACAAAAATGTACGTTGGTCTGATCGCGGTAGGCCAATTACACGAGGAGTTATCAGCATGTCAAATACTTTCGTTTTCCCCCTCTCCCTCCCCTCCTAATTATCACACCACTCCCAACCTCCGGCCCAACAGAATATTCGCCAATACCCTTCTATTAAATAAAAATTGGGTTCTCAACTCCATTCCTCCATGATAAAAAATGAATTTATGTTTTTTAACTTTTGCACCTTGGATTCGCGATATCTCGCGAATCAATGGTGTGACGTCGATGAGGTTGGGAACAAAATTAGCTTATTTTCGTGAGCTCTTCATTTTTGGTCTGAAGATTTTTTTCGTCAGATCAAAAGCCCTCGAATTATCTTCGAAAAACTATTTTCCCATACACTTAACATGTAATTTCCCCCTCCCCGCCTATGGCTTCCTCCGGACAAATGTGTCGGAATGTTGGGGGGACCCAACTTTACTTATTGGCAAAAGAAAAAATCACAAACGGACGTTTCCTTATTCGAGTCTGGTTTCCTTCCAGATCTGCTCCACTAAAAGGATTTCGGTTGATAATCGTTGTTGGAACTCTTTTTTTTATGTATGACGTAATCTTCGAACACGGCTGGGGAAAAAATATAACATAGGCATGCTACAGAAAAAAGTACAGGCTGGCGCCGTAGGGTTAAGTTACCCTGGTCTAAAAAAAAATCTGATAATAATGTTTTTTTTATTGTATCTGCTTTCGGAATTTGAGCGTGATTTTTTGTTTAGTACTTTCTCAGTAGATCCTTAACATGTATTTTTTACAAAGCGATTGGATGCGCCATTTTTTAGGAAAAAATAGTTTCGCTAAAACCAACCCTCCTTTACTCACTCCAAACCGGCACCCATCTCGGGTTAAGATTTTGTGAAATTGCTACTTTCTGAGATTGCTCCCTACTACACAAATATAAGCACTAGATGCTTGTGGGCAGTTACACCATGCTTACCCAGCTATAAATTTTTCTACAATATCGTCCGACTCTGTTAAAATATCAAATTTATATTTTACTTAGTCATAGGCCATCCGAGCACTAGTTTACTCGGTATCAGTCAAACACTCTCTTCTGCTTAAGGGGTAGTTTTAGGGAATGAGTATCAGTATCAGTAACTTTTTAATTTGTCTCATAGTTCTAAAAATTATTATTTTAAATAATTTTCAGATCACTAAAACTAAAAAAGGTATTCTTATTATATTTCGATAAACCAAGCCTTTATCGAGTAATTTATGTTTAAAAAACAACGTTCATTTACAACATTTTATTAATAAATTCTTTTACACATAGAGAATGCTTTAAAATATTACTTTGGCATTTCTGCTATTTATTAGACTGATTCGTTTTTCTTCTTTTAAATAATTTCAGTTTAATTGCTAGTATTAATATATAATTACTGAACAATCATAGACAACTAGATGCATGTGAGAAACCTCACACAATGATTTGAACAGAAAACATTCTTTTAAAATCTTTCATGTCAATAGGCACACGGTCTGCCGTTGGAATTAATTTAACTGAAGTATAATTGAAACTGAAATCTCTTGTCTTTGCATAACTCTGAATTAAACAGTTTTATGACAGACAATCGTAGATTTGCAAATTTCCCTAATAAAGTACATACACAAGAGTGAATTTTTACCCAGCTTCATTATATTGATTGAAAATAATTACCGAGAAAATTGTAATATAAATTTATCTTACTTTCTTGTTAGTCAAAACAAATATTCGATAAAAGTCTAATGTTTCTTTTAGAACCACAAGCACGAGAAAATACCAATTTCCCACCTGAAACCAGAATGTCAATTCAATTTTAATTCAGTAACAACGCGGAGCCCCCAAATAAAGAGATTATTAAATTAAGAATATTATGTTCTTACGAAATCGTGATAATTGTATTAGCAAAATTACCTGGGACAGTATAAATAGCCAGGTTATCCTCAATCTTGGACGTCGGCTCTTCGACCTCGATGTCGGGAGAATTCCCAACAGAATTTCGAAAATGACAATTTACTTCGTCGTTGTTCAGCGTAAAAACGTTAACTCGTTAAATATATCGTGGGCAATATAAAGTATTTCAGCTAACCAAAGTGTTGCGGAGAAGACGTACGTCTGTGTACGACGCTGATTACACTCTTCAGGCTAGAAAAATCAAGTTGTAAAATGACTAATGGCTCTGCCTAGAAGAAGAGGGCCTCGAAGCATGACTGTCCAGTTGTAACGCATTTCATTGCGGATCTCCCACGATTTTTTTAATATTTCCACATTGCACATTATAGGTACTATGTTTTTGGAAGAAATCATCCTCGCCATAAGACGTTACCTTTGGCAATTTTCTCTAAGTATCCTATACGATTTGCGTTTCGAAATTCCCGCTTTCTCCCGCTTGTTTCCAATTGCACTAAATTCCAATTGGGTCCCGGTTTCCCCAATCATGTGTTTTCACATGAGATTCAACTGAAGGTTTTTGTGTGTTCAAGACTTGTATAGCATTTGTTGAATTCAGCAATCTTCTTCGACTATTATAAATTGAGTCTACCAAATATTTACGGACGGATGAAGCGGATAACCATTCATAGTGTCATAGTCCAAATAATAATTAAAAATCTAATGTAAATAAAGGAATAAAAAAAATTGCAAAATACACTCAATCAATTTGTATCCGATAAGATAAGAAGTTCAAGTTTACAATAACATTTTTGAGGATCACGAAAAACTCATCTCATCCAAAACTTTGTCAGTTCTTGAAACACGTGTCGCATCTACTATACCAATATATATCTATATATTCATTCTAAATTTTGATTAATATCATCATAATTATTTTTGTAGCTATGTAGTAAGTAAATTAATGAATGATAAAACTGTAAATTTAAACTGCACGGTTCATCGTTTACAAACATTTATAAAACGGGTAATAATTACATAAACTAATACGATTTCCTTTTTCGTGTTTTATAAACAACTTGGGAGATAAATAAAGTTAGTATTTTAACATGCTTAATTATTCCAACTTTTAACGTTTTAACCAACCGACCAAGTCAAGAATCAAGGTCCTAATGAAATATTGAATGCAAACCAGTCAATACAATTTCATATAAACATAGTCGCGCCGAAAAATACTTCTGGAGGAGTAAATATTAGAGAAGCGCTTGATTTTAATAATTAAATCTATGTAGAAAAATAAAGCAATGTTTAAAAATCTACAGATTTGTCCTCACTGTACGCTGAAGATAAACCCAATTTTGCATTCGAAATGTTTTATTGTGTTTTTAACATTTCGTTCAATTTTGCTTTTCCTATTAAAAAAATACTATATACTCAGCTGAAAACTGCAATAGATGGATCAGAAAAGTTATCTAAATTTCTTGTAAAAATAAATAATGCCTATTAATTGCAAAATCCTGCAAAACAAACATATTTCTTCAATCAGTTAATAAACTTAATTTTAGATGTTGATAATACTCACTATTTTTTTTTAAACCAGCAGAACATTTTGATATTGAAAGAACAGTTAAAAGTTTAAAATCAAAAAAATCAACAAAGTATGATGGTATTTATTTATTTATTAATCAATATTCTACAGGAACGATATTCCCAATTACAGAGTTGTATACATATACCCATAGACAATTATACAACGACCTTTCCCTACGACATTACTATCTGCTGCAGCTGAATCTCGAACTCGGGAGTGATACGGCGACTAGACATGTAGTCTCTCACACAACCTCGTCTAGTATACTGCTACCAACTCGGCAATACATGAAAAACGCCACAAATATACAAACATATGGATATTTGTATATGCCATAGGTATGGTCTTAGACAGGATTCGAACCCGGAACTCATGGCCGCGAGCCTAACACGTAAGCATTGTGTCACTGAGCCGGTTATCAGCAACATTAATAAAATAAATAATTACCATTCTGAATACTCCTGCATATTAAATAAATATTTCTATAGTCACCGTAATATTCTTCGATTGTTCAAAACCTACTTTAAAAAAAACCCTATATAAAGACGATAATAAATATTCACCGCAAATTTATGGACCAGTTTTATTATTGCCTTGTCCTTCAAAAACATTAAAACGGGTCGTAAAGGAAAAATCAGTTCACTATATAGAAAAAAAAAAACATATTCATACATCACAATACGGCTTCGGTAAAAATCTGAACCCATCTGAACCTACATTCAACCTAATTAACAATCTGAACAACTTTGTTGAAAAAGACATTTATGTTAGCGATCTACCTAAACCATTTGGCTGTGTAGATCATGATATACTTTTAAAGAAGCTGGAATTTTATGGTATTAGATGTATAACAAGTGATTTGTTTTGATCTTATTTAGAAAATCGTCCAATGTGCAAGTAACCTGTAAACGATGTCACTCAAGTTTTTCATCAACAATTTTTATTTATATTTGCAATTTATAAATTTGACTAAAGGTACAACATAGAACATTTTAGACTAGTTTACTTAAAGCTAAATTTAGAAAAAAACATTATTTTCCAACCAAACAATCCACAATCCACGGACAGCGGTAATATAATTCCAGTCACTGACACAAAATATTCAGGCCAATGGCCAACAACTTGACTGGAAAAAACACATTTCAGAATTAAACAAAAAACCGAATAAAGTAGTATTTGCAATTCGAACTGGTAGAACAGAACTGGGTTTTGACACAGTAAAATCGGCATAACATGCTTATTTCTATAGTATAATGCAGTACGGTATAGAATTTTGAGAAACTTTTCTAAGAAAATAAAATATTTACTCTTGCAGATCTATATACACTGGTTATTATAGCGTTCTCAAAAAGACATTCAATAACACTTTACATAGTTACAATAAACGCTATATATATATATATATATATATATATATATATCAATTTTTGTTACCTTCATATAATTAAATTGTAATCAGAAAAGGACCAGTGCACATGAAAACAAATATTACAAACCAATTACTGAATATACTTAAAGAAATCAATAACATAAAAGTTTAAAAAATAATTTTAACAATTACTACTACTACTTACTTATACTACAAAGTAAAGTCTGATATAATTATCGAGGCATATTATTCCATCCTTAAACAAAAATAGAGTCGTCTTTTATCATCTCACGGCTCCAAAGTATCAGTAAAAATTGGATTATAGGCATGTATTTTAGTTTCTTTTTTTGATTGTGTGATTTTAACTGAAAATGTTTGATAATAATAATAATAATAATATGTTTAGTAGTAAGTACATAATGTATAGGATTCTAAGATGCTCAATAACTAACTTGCATACTCATGGTGTAATAAAACTGATATATTAAAAATATGTTTAAATATTCCTTAAAGCTAAGATAACTAAGACATTTTGGTTGTTTTAAAATACCAGGAAAACAGTATAAATTACAAATGTCTGTTTTAAATGGTAATAAGGCATTTTTCTATAAAATTAAAAATAAAAAATGTCCCCGTTGTAAATTAAATCCAAGCACACACTGTATATAGGAAAAAATAAAAGCCAGTTCATGATGAAGAGTATTCATTAACTAGTTGACAGTTTTCTTTAAATTGTCATTTTGACAGCTTTGGAATTACAACTACCAAACTACAAGATTAATCTGTGTTTACAAACATTTGGTATTTTCAGCAGCAGCTTCTAAATTTATTAGACAAGAATTTTTAAACTTCCAGTATGGCAATGCCCAAAACATAGGAAATTAAAATATAAAAATTAAGACTTATTTCTAAGATCATAAGCATAATTAGCCTTCAACTGTGAGAAAGATAATGTTGGTTAAAATATTTAAAATACTTGAAAATGTCAAGATCATTAATAAATATTTCAAAATTAGTATTTATTGGAACAAGGATATATTTTTTTATTCTATTAATATAATTTTTGCATTTGCTGCATTTAAGTGATAAGAAGCATAAGGTCATTTACTTTAAGATACAATTTAGCTATCTGAGAATGGATTGCAATAGTCGACGTCCTTGCATGTATTCTGCTGTACACACAAAATTTGGTTACGCTTTCTCCTACTTTTCGCCATCACCTTATTGAATCCACATTTCAACTAGTCGTCTTTATACCGTTAAAAGAACAATTTTTAGATTATTTAATATACATTAAAACCATACAAGGAACAGCACCTGTTATAGATATAAGGAACCTCAGAAGCTCTAAAGGCTCTGATGAAACCAACACGATCAATACCAATGCATTTCGCTTTAAGTAAGATTGACGAGCATCTGAACAATTTCAGGGTATTTCACAACCATTAGGAAGTATATACCTTGTGTTTTATCAATGCCAATTCTATCCATTTATATTTTCTTTTATTGTCTGTGTGTAATATATGATGACAAATATTTGCACCAGTATATTTTACAATTTCTGGAACGCATACCAGCAAAAAAAGCCAAAAAGTAGTTTTATGTTTTAACTATAATTTGGATGTACTCGAGACAGTATTATTTTCTTTACACTGGTTAGGACAAGCTAATAATATAGAATAATGTTCTAGATAAGTGTACTATTTGAAGGGATCTGCAGAAGTTATTAAAAAGTATAAAGTTATCAATAGGAACTGAGAAAGCAATATTTTCACTTTAGGAAAGAGATAATATTTAATTTTTAAACAACCGCTTAAATCGTACATCATAGTTTGTTCTCCCTGTAATAATATTAATAATATATATCAGATAAGAATTTGTTATCACTTAAATCGATCTGTCTATGCTTTCCAATGTAAATGCTCTTTAAATTTAAAGTACATCTATACTCGAAAAATTTCATTTTCAAAGCGAAGACAATATATATTATATTGAGATATTGTTTATCAATAGTAAAAAATATTTACCACGTGAAAGTTTCTTGTGATCAGGGGCTTATTTTCCTCAATTCCGCTACGCAAAGGGGGAAGGTATAAACACTTCCGTTCAAACATTTCAACAGTTGACCGTAGTCAATAGATCAGATAAAGCATATGACGACGTCAGTTTCTTCAAGTGTTACTTGGAACACATTACAGAATTTAATGTTGTTCGGACAACAAACACTTCGACTGCATTAGCCTACTAGTCATTCGGCAGATTTTTGACAGGCTGGTATGGTTTTTAGTTCAGAGAACAGTGTTGGGCTTCATACCTCTGAGTAGACTGGTTATAAGGACTACCATCTTGACTGAGTAGCCTGGGTATAGCACTAAGAGCTTGTTTAGGAGATATGGTATTTGGTCCGTTTTTCCTCATCTTTCAAGGCGATGTTTATTTCAGCAGGCGCCGAAAACACGATGACGTACATTGGTTCGGTCTGATGATCGAGGAGTACTAAGTCAGACTGTTGACTTGAATTAGTCTGACGGTCGGAAACGAGTAGTTTCGGTATATCTTTTACTTCCACGTCCAGCGGAAGTATTGTAACGCAATTTTTTTTTTTTGTTGAAATGTCATAAAACGTCTATATTCTAAATTTGATATATATATATATATATATATATATATATATATAAAGCTGCCTACTGCTGCTCCTCAGTTCGAGCAACGAGGAGCAGCAGTAGGCGCTTTCAGTGAGAACCTGAAGATGGCAGATGAGATTCTGCCGAAACGTCATTTAGACTACCGTGACTCCTGAAGGAGTCGACCATCGACGCGGGAGAGCACCCGGAAGTACAACAATACTTCATTTAACTCCCGCGAAAACCTAAAAAATAACATATATATACATATACATATATATATATATATATATATATATATAGAGCAATGGTATGATTCTGAACCAGAAATAGTAATTTGTAAGCACAATCCTGAACCAGCCGGACGGACCTGAACCATATATGTGGTTCAGGTTTGTTTTCCTTTCTTTTTTATTTAGTGGTATCTCACGTAGATAACTGAAACGTTCCTTGACAAACTTAGGATCGGATTCTTTCTTAACATATATATTTGGCGGGAAAAAATGCGCGGGAGAATTAGTTACAGACTAATTAATGGTGGTTCAGGTTAGTTAGGATGACGTGTTTTTTAGTTCAGTGTTTGGCTGCATTAGCGGGTGGCGCTGTTTTATATACAGTATATTGCCATTCATGTCTTCCTTACTAACCTGAACCAATAGGTTTGGCAATAGTGTATTAATGTCTTTGTATAATACTTATAAGAACGTTTTGGTATCTTTAAACCTATACTAGGGTGCAATACGTTGAGAGATTTTATTTATAGTTTTACCATGCGTATCTATGTAACCTGTTGGAATATTTTTATAGGATATGAGACAAAATAAAAATCCAAAGCATTATATTATTTTTATTTGTAGCATTTCGGTGATTTGGGATTTATTGGAACTTGCGACATTTAATGTAATTAATTTAATTCAATGCAATGTAATCCTAAAAAATTATAGATCTGTTACGAGACCAAATAAAAATTATTTTAAACTTCCTAAAAGATCAGACGACATAAAATATACAAATAAAAAGCTTTATAAATTTATATTTGATCAAAAATTGAGTTACTGAGATTATACGACACAAATATATTCATCCGTTTGAAAAAATTCATAAACTACAACCTTATGTTATCCTGATAATCTCAGAATTATTTTTCTCAGTCCAAGAATGATTTAAGTAAATAATTATAATAATTATTAGTCTTATTTCCGTGAGGTATATAGGTGTGAAGTTTTCTTCTTTTTTATTCATCAATTCTTTAAAAATAATTTATACCCAAAATTGAAATACCAGATCTTTACATTTTTATAAGGTCTAATATAAGGCCAACAATGGAAAATGGTCCAGTTGATAATTTAGCAATATATTAATGGGTTTTTCATATTTATTTTCATATTTTCTACGAAATTTAGCTTCTATAATTTTCTAAATGTATATGTATTTTAAGATACTAATTATTGTGAAAAATATGCTTTACTATTATGAGATGTTTGGCATTTGTTACTTTTGAATAGTTTACCACAAATTTGTATGCTATGTAATATGACGTTAAATTGACTTAAGTATACAGGGTGATTCACATAAAACTCCCCAGGCAGTTTCCATAATAACGAAAAAAGGTATTAAATTTCTGTAAAGGCCAGTTGTTACATATTTTTGGTGGCTTTATTTTGTCGTTCAAATGTTGCCAATGACAGTGGCGTCCGCTACGTCGCGACGCGATGCCGGAAAGAAAATTTTCGATGACTGGGACTTTGAAAGTATAATATTAAAGTTTCTTTAATACTAAGTACTTTTTGTAGCATACACTTTCCTGTTAAAATCAGTGATTTTCGAGATAAATCGACATAATATAAAGTCAAATAAGTTTTTTTAATAATTTGTTTTGACTTTTCAATAAAATATGTACATATGTATGTATTTATTTTTAAAGTAAATGTTTAAAACTGTTTCCTCTTTCATGGATACACATGTTAAACCATTACTTTCAATAACGATCTACTGTGGTAACACTCGCATATATATTTTGTTGTATGGGTCTGCCATAACATCGATTGGTTCGGTGCAAAAAAATTTTTTTAGATGTTTCCATAAGAAAATATCTAATGCAGTTAAGTCAGGTGATCGTATTGGCCACCTGATTACTCCATTAGCTCCTATCCATCTTCTAGGATATTTTCGTTGCAAGTGTCTAAATGTTATTCTTAAATTATGTGCCGGTGCCCTGTCTTGATAAAACCAGATTATGTGCCCATCATGAGGAATGTTTCTTAATAAATTTGGCAGCTCTTCTTGCAAGAACCTCCGATATCTACCACAATTTAACGTTTCACGAAATAGATAAGGTCTGACTATGTATCTGTTCAATACTCCACACCATAAATTTACTTTAAAAAGTGTTTAATTTTTGGTTCTTCGTATCTATCTCGGATTATTTTGAGACCAATTCCGAGTGGTCTGTATAGTCACAAGCCCATTACTATGGAAGCGGCTCTCATCGCTCCACGACACATTTTTCAAATAATTTGGATTTTTATTATGTAATACTGACAATTCAGCAATAAAATTTATGAAACGCTGAAAATCACCAGGTCGTAAATGATGAACATAATGAACTTTATACGGACGGTACTTATTTTTCTTTAAAATTATTTGACATGAGGAGTAGGAAATATTTGTTTCAGACGATAATTTCCGTAAAGACATATTTGGATTATTTACAATATTGTCAATTACTAAAGCAGTATTTGCATCATTTGTAGCCGTCAACTGTTTATTATACTTTAACTTTTTAGAACTTCCGTAATTTTTCAAATTATTGGTTAAAGAAATAAAGATTTTATGGTCTGGCTTAGGCAAATTGGGAAAATGCAAATGGAGTAACCTTTCGGCTTCATGGGAATTTTTTCTACATTCTCCGTAGATCAAAATCATGATTAATTTGTCTTCGTTGATGTACATAACCATTTATGAATTACCTTGTAATAACAAACGCATTCAAAAACTTAAAAATTGATTATATGTGAACAAACCTCAAAATAAATTACTACGCAACATACTTGACTGTATATTATTAAATTAGACTTAGGACTACTAGTTTATAGAATTAAGAAAACAATATAGGTGTTAATAAAAATTATACTTTAAAAAATAAAAAAATAGGAAATATTAGATAATTTGAAAGACATTGGTCTTTTTAAAAAATGTCATTATAAAATTATATATATATATATTATTTGGTTCTTTATCGTGTGTGCTGTTTCAATGTTCCAGCTATCGAAAAATAATTTCGCACTTCAACGCCATCTTTGTATAATCATTTAAAATATGGCGAATCACTTTAAACTAAGTACCTATTATATGTAGCGCCCGCTTTTGAGTGAATTTAAATTTTTTTGCTTGTTAAAAAATATTGAACTGAATAATTTTTTTCGATTTATCTCCAAAACCACTGGTTTTAATAGAAAAGTGTATACTGCAAAAAGTACTTAGAATGAAACAAACTTTAATATTATACTTTCAAAGTTTTAGTCATCAAAAATTTTCTTTTCGTCGCGGACGCCACTGCCATTGACAACATTTTAATACGGAAACTGCCTGGGGAGTTTTATGTGAATCAACCTATATAGAGGCAATTAGTAACGTGAAAATTGCTTATATAAATATCTTTCTCCTAATTTCAAATTAAATTGTCCTCATTATACTAAAAATTCATATTTAATAAAATATATTTTCTGAATTTAAAGACCCGTAACAATTAATATTGTTTCATTGCTCTATAACAATGTACAATGCCCAATATGTATCGAAGAATACTTATGTTGCTGTGTTTAAACAGAAGTTTTATGATTGTAAAATCACGTAGATCAATTAGTAAGTAAATGCTTTAAGTACTAACTTTTTGTAATTTTCCGCCTTGCATATATTTTATTTCCTGGTCGAAGAAATATATCTGGTGTTTATATGATATGTTATACGTAAATAATCCTAATGTTAGCTATTCTTCTAACATGCTGTGTACCTAATACACAATAATTTTAAAAAGTGCTAGCTGACAGCAATGCGCGAGAGGTTATGATCTCATTTTTCCAATATTGAAAGAATTATTTATAGTTTATGTTTTAAATAAAGGTAACTTATCAAATTATATAATATTAAATAAATAAACTCAGTGACATTATTGTTTTTGCATGTGCCCGGTCAAGAACCTAGGAACCACTAAATACACTTTAAAAAATAAATGAGTGCTTGATACTAACCACTTTAAAAAAAATATTATTTTAACACTAGTTGAATTTTTATAATTAGCATATTATTACGCACAATACTATTTTATCTAAGCATATAATTTATACATACCAAGAATCACGTATGACTGCTCGCTTAAAAGAATTTATCAATAACTGAAATATTTTTCGTATTCAAGCTTCTACAAGGAGCTTTTCACAAAAATACTTCTGTTCTGTACTGTGTTAATAAATTGAGATAAATTATTATTAGTACCTATATTGTGTTAAAATTTGCATCCTGTTTCATATATATTCTCTAATCCTGCCAAATCAAGGATATAAACAGTGCAATTATACTTTTTCACACCGATAAATTTTACTGTGAAGTTATAACAACTTCCATTTTAAACCTTAATGCCATGCGAAGAAAAAATTACCACTTCCTAAATATACTGAATTTTGCAAAAGCAATAAATAATTGTCATTTTGATTAATATTATTTACGTATTAGTTTATGCCAAAAATACCAAAAAGCATTTCAGCATTAATTCCGAAGATATTTTTTTAAGACTTACGGTCATGTTTCAATACACACGCTGTATACTAAATATTAGAAAAGCGGTAAATAATTATACATATTTTTATTAATGCTATTTACGCATTAGTTTACGCCAAAAATACCAAAACCATAAGATAAATATGAAGAGTTGTTAAATATCGGTTTAATCCAATGTAATTTAAAATAAAATCGAAACACCGATATAAAATTTTTATTAAGTACAAGTGACTGGAATGCTCAAAATACAATGAATGATTTTTAAACCAACAATAGTAAATTAATGTAAAGTCTTCTACTAACCGTTGGTTCATTTGTTATATAAATAAAACTAGATCATACAAATATTACAATATATGGGTGTCTCAGATTTGGCGCCGGACTCTAGTGGACCACACAGTGTTATATATTGTGTCCCTTTAAAATTTAAATACTCCAATTTTGTTTTGTTTATGGGTAACATGTGTAACAAAGAACAGCACTTTAACCATTGACTTTTGATTTATCTTACCGTCTTACTCTATTCTACTATGAAGTTATAACAGCTACCATTTGAAATCTTAATGCCGAACGAAACAAAAAATTTTACCACTTCTTAAATATTACATATTATAAGAGCGGTAAATAAATGCCATTTTTATTAATGTTATTTGTGCATTAGTATATGCTCAAAGTAGAATAAAGTCTTTTAAATTCACAATAATAAATTAAAGTCAAGTCTTCGCTGTCGGCCGCTCGACCACCCAGGCTCTTTAAAATTTAAATACCTAAATGGTCTATGAGTAACATGTGCGGCACTTGACATTCACCCTCTTTCCAAAAATGTTACCATGTACAAATTATACCATAACTATCCTACGTGTAAAATTTTATTTATATTTAACATATATTTGTAATCTAATTCAATTTGTGATTGAAATTTTGTAATTGTAAAAATATCGTTAATAAATAAAGAAAAAGGAGGAAAAACGTGATTCAAGAAATAAATTTTTGCTAGCTATCGTTAAACTTATATTGAAATGTAATATGGTGAGGCTATTTATTTAGAGTTTTACAGTGCGCATCTTTATATTATAACCGGTTGGAATATTTTGATGGTATGAGACGAAATAAAAAGACAAATTTATACTTTTCTATTTCTAGTTTTTACACATTTTAGGATTTATTTGCCACAATTAATGTATAATTAATTTAATTTCATCCAATATACCTAGTATGAAAAAGTTAGGCATCTGTTACGAAACCTAATAAAAATGATTTTATACTTTCTGAAATAGTAGATGTAGACTTACTGAAAATATATAACACAAGTATATTTGTTCTTTTGAGAAAGTGAATTAGTGAGCTATGTTATGTTATTGTTCCATGGTCTCAGTATGGTTTTTCTCAGTCCAGAAACGACTTATGTAAATAGTTGTAATGATCATTATCTACCCTTACTTCTAAGAGGCGTCTTGGAATGAAAGGATAAACAGTCAGAAATTAGGTAGGATTCAAACGGCAAACCCGTGTACAGGTTACTTTCACTTTTTTTATTCTTCCCGTATCTATACATTTTAAATAAATGCTGGAGATTCCAGTATTATTTTAGTCAAATAATTTGAAATGTATGTAAAGTAAGTATAGGTAACAAACATTGTTACAAAGAAGTATGTGAAGGCTAAATTTGACCCGTATATTTGTTTAAAAAAACTTGGAAAAAATTAGGGTTAAAACTAGAGAATTTGTATTTCGTTTTTCGGACCCAAATGCATAGAACAATGTTTCTGTTGCTATTTTAACAGAATATGTATGATTGTTAAAAATAAGAGAACTTTCTGTAATTTCTTGCTTTGCATGTAGAAATATAATATTGTCTGGTGTTTATGTAATATGTTATATGTAAATATTCCTAGTGATAGCTATTTTTGTAACATACTGTATATCTATAAAAAGTAATTTATTAGCGTGCAAATATTAAAAAAAATAAATTGTGCTAACCTAACAGCATCCCATTCTTCGAATATTGAAAGAATTATTTATAGTTTAAGTTTTTCAAAATGAAGATAACTCCTCAAATTAAAAATTAATTTAATAAGCTCGGCGATACTATTTTTGCACCTGGACGGACGATAACCTATCCGTTTTATGTTCTAGCTAAAATATATTTTATAGGATAATTTAATGCGGGATACTTCACGGATACACTATCAAACAAAAATAATCTTTTAATACTGCCTTAAAGTGTATTTGATTTTCATAATCGGTATATTTTTAGGCACAATGTAAGTTTTTAAGTATATTACTTAAAATTAAGAATTAAATATTTCATTTCTCATTGCTCACTTAAAAGAATATTTATGAATATTTGGGACTTGTTTCATATATTCTCTAATCCCCCTACAATGCAAAAAGGCTTTAAATAATGCTATACCATTTTTCTTTCTGACAAATTTTAATGTGAATTTATAGCAAGGATTGAGGTTAAAAGTAAAAAATACACAACTAAACAAATTGACATTTTGACCTAAAATTTCAATAGTCTACTTTTTAGACGCTGACTGTTTTACATGTCGCTATTGTAAAAATACCGGGATGTTACCAAATAGTCAAAGGATCCTCGTGTCAGTCGTCACATGCCTACCTTGCACTGACGAGAGCCAACAGCTCGAAACTGCAGTCTGCAAGTGGTGTGTGACGGCTGGCAAGAGAGCTCCTTTAAGTAGGACCAGTCTTTCGGCTGGTGTTTGTTGCAATCGAAGCATTAGCGTTTTGATGGTAATATGTAATTATTACAGTTAACACGCCAGACTTGTAACTTGTGATTCAGCGCTCGGCGGGGCACATAGCCCGGAGAGTAGCTGTTGGTTGCAGTCTGGTTACGTTCCTTATAGTAAAATAAGGATTTTATAGAGGAGTTTGCGACTAAAAATATTATATTTAATTTTGTTTATGCTTAACATGTATTTTTATTCCAATTCATTCGTGATTGTAATATTCCTCTCTTTATCCTATAACTGAGCACTGCCCCTGTCGGATATCGCAATTAAATAAATGAATAAATAAGAAGAATAAAACATTATTCAAAAAATAAATTATTTAAAAAAATATGTTCCTTAGGTTGGGCATTGTATGTTATTCTACAACTTGTATCTATCTGAACTATTTTTTCAATATTCCAGACAATACCACAATTCCACATACAGCAATAATTTGGATATATCCACTCCATTATATTCGTTTTCAAAATATTGACGTTTAAAATTTGACTCTTTAATTTTTTTTATCATTGTTTGGTTCTCTCTAAAAAAGTCAACCTTAGGCATAATCAAAAGTCATTCAGAAGTGAAGCTTCCTTTTAAACCAGAACGGAAAATAATACAGTTAAATATAGAATGAAAAATTAAGATAGAAATATTAAGGGAATTGTTACAAAAAAGTGATGATTATTAAGGAAACCTCCCATATATCTGAAAATAACTTCTAATGCATACTCTTTAAACTTTTTAAAAGTAAATATATATACATATACAGGAGTTTGGAAATAACATGCAAAAAATTTAACTGTAGATTCTCTGTCGAAAATTAAGACGGGTTCTCCATATAAAATAACTCTTTTCTGTCCAGCAACAATACCTTAAAAGAGCGTGCCAAAAACGGTTTTTAATTTCTATCTCAAAATAGCGTAATCGGAAAAAAAGATGAATTTAGACAGTATTTAAACATGAAGACAACGATTGTTGTTTTTAGATATTAAAGCATTTGTTCAAAATGACGACCTCCAACTTGAATACACGTTTGCAACCGTTTCCTAAAATTGCCATACCTGCCTTCTATAAGTAAAACATGTGGAGTTTCGAACTTCATTGGCAGCAGTAAAAATTTTCTCTCTTAAAACTTCGACGCTAGGGACAGGTGTCGAGTAAACAACATTTTTCAAGTGGCCACAAAAGTAAAAGTCCAGTGCATATCTGGGGACCGAGGGGCCATTTAATTGTGGCTTCTCGCCCCCTGCCAATCCATCGATTTCTAAATGTTGAGGGTAGCCACTCTTGAACGTCTAAAGAATAATGAGGTGGCGCACCATTCTGCATAAACCAAAGTGTTTGACGTAATCCAAGAGGTAAATCGTCTATAAGTTGATACAGGTCATTTTATAAAAAGTTTAAATAAGCTGGACCATTTAATCTGTTTGGTAACTCAAAAGGCCCTATTAATTTATTGTCTATAATTCCGGCCCAAATATTTATTGAAAAGTTGTATTGACATCCTCCATTTACACCAGCGTGAGGATTATCGTCCCTCCCTCCATAAATGCTAGTTACGAATATTTAAATCTCCACGTCGAGTAAAGCAGCATTCATCTGTGAATAGTACTGTAAAATGTAATGGCTTCTAAGTATAATTCTACAAAAATCCAGTCTTACTGGAAAGTCACGAGGGAACAGCTCTTGTATTCTCTGTAAATGATAAGGGTAAAGTCCTTGCATTTTCATATTTTCAAAATCCTCCATACTGATGTTTTTGTTGTGTGGAATTGATGAGCAGCCAGTCTAATACTACATTCAGGATGTTCACCAAAATAATGTATTTAATATGTGTGCCTCCATTGCATCTCCTATTTGTCTCCGACGATCACAATCATGACTTGTCTTTTTAAAACACCTCCTTTTTTTTAACCTCAAGTGAATATTAGAAAAAGTACGAACGTTTGACACAGTACGTGTAGAGAACTTACGACGATATCGTTCTTTTGCCGCTGAAGCATTTCCTTTACATTCACCATAAATTAAATGTATGTCTGCATATTATTCCTCATTACTAGAACCAGATTTTAAAATCTGGTTAGAAAAATACTAGTATTATGAATGATTATCTTATTATTTCAAAGGCAAGAAACAACGTAATATTATCAGATTATAATTTGACACCAGCCTACTTTTAGTATTTTACACTAATATAATTTTGCTCATAGCTTTTGATTGATTACTTAGGCAGATGTAATTTAATTTTTTTCCCAAAAATGGTCGATTTTACGAATTTCTTTGAAGAGATGAAAAAGTTTCTAAATTAATCATAATGTTTAGTTATTTTTTTAACTTAAGAAAAGAGCAGGCACAAAGATATTTACAAAATTTCTAAAAGGGTAGTAAATTTCACCCCTTCGTGTACATGCTAGGTGGATGACATGATTTCGTTAGATGCACTTTGATGAGTAACAGAGATGTGCCAAATTTCGCCTTTTTCCGATTACGTTATTTTGAGATATAAATTAAAAACCTTTTTTTTGGCACACCCCTTTAAGGGAGTGTAGCTGGACAGGAAAAGGTTGTTTTGAAAAATTTTGTACGAAGAACCCGGTCTAAATTTTCGACAGGCAATCTACAGCTAATTTTTTTGCACGTAATTACGACACCCTGTATATTTAAAATATATATATATATATATATATAATTTTAAACAGCAAAAATTAAAAATAAACCGTATTTATTCTAGCCTTTTACAATTTAAATACCTAAAATTCAACCCCTTCTTTCAGAAAGATACTTACTCTTGATAAATATAAAATTTCAGTTGTGCGTAAGAAGCATATGCGAGAAGTCCGAGTATTTTATGACCCTTGGCAATACAAACATAGCAGGTAGCTATCCTATAGTATTTAAAAATGGCAACATTGAAGTGGTTCAGGATGTAACATTCAGCTATATATTACTGTATAAAATGGTTCAGCTTTGTCATATTAACGTATTGGTTCAGGATGATGTCATTAGTGTGTAGATATACACCTATGTTTAGTTATAAAAATATCAAAGTATATTTTACAGAATAGGTTATCCGACCCCCTATATACTCCAATATAAACAAATATTTTTTGTCTATCTCTTCTATAAATAGCTGGTTCAGGATTGTATGAATTGTCTAATGGTTCAGAATTGATAGAAAGATGTATATATATATATATATATATATATAGTATATTCCCGAGTGAGCACCAATCTTCCCTTTTCGGAATAATGACCTTAAAGGGTACTGAGAAGGAGAACACGGGAGCTATACAATCACTTCTGGCCTCAACTCGTCGAATAGGGCCCTAGTGTGCCCTAGCCGTTCTCCCTCTTCTTTCCACTGACCACCGCACTTCAGCCTGTAGGCCGCTCTCCGAGCCTCGGCCTTGATCAGCACATGAAGGGGCACAAGATCCAGAAGGGCCTCCAGTGCTGCCGTGGGAGTAGTTCGAATAACTCCTGTGACTCCCAAGCAGGCAAGTCTTTGGAGCTGCTCCGTTGAATGTGTAGTCTAGCAACTACCGGCCACCAGACAACGGAAGCATACGTTACCATGGGTCTCACTATACCAGTGTAGTACCACATTGCTACTCCGGGATTCAAACCCCAAGTTTTTCCAAAGGTTCTTCTACATACCCAGAGGGCATTGGTGGTCTTTTGTATTTGTCTCTCTATGTGATCTTTCCAGGACAGCTTGGAGTCCAGGATGACGCCTAGATACTTCACCATCCTGGAGACCCTTAGAGTAGTGTCATAAAGGGCTCGACAAAACCGTCTAGCACACGTTTTCTGGTAAAAACTACCAGTTCTATCTTAGAGGGATTTACTCTCGTCGTCGCACCATTGCTGTACGATGCTGTAAAGACCTTCATCCTCAAGTGCCTTAAGTAGACCATTAAGGACGAGGCACCATAACGGAGGGGAAAGAATGCCTCCTTGTGGGCAGCCCTTCCTTATTGCTACCTTCACTGCCATGTCTCCACGGGCAGCGATAATTTGCCCGTCCACCAACATGGCTCTTGTCCATCTAATGATGACGTCTTCAAAGCCATGATAGGCGGCCGCGGCACAAATAGATTCGAAGGAGGTGTTATCAAATGCTCCTTCTTTGCGGTGTAGCACCTTCTCGATCCTGGAAACAATCGGATGAAGGGCCGTCTCCGCCGACTTTCCAGCCTTGCAAGTGTGTTGTGATGGATGCAAAAGTTCCAAGGCCAATGTGTCTTTAACGTACCTTTCGACCAACCTCTCTTTTGAGCAGGAAGGATGTAAGGCTGATTGCTCTGTAGGATTTGGCAGTGTCGTAAGAAATGCGTCCTGCTTTTGGGATGAAAACCACTCTGACAGTTCTCCAGTGTATGGTAACATACCCTGGGGCCAGACAAGTTCTCAACGGGTGATAAATAGGACGCATGAGTATCTCCAGGCCTTCCTGAAGAAGTACCGGGTAAATACCGTCCGTCCCTGGACTTTTATAAGGATCGAAGATGGAGATAGCCCATTTGACTCTCTCCACTGTCACTACCCTAGAGGCCGTCCTCCAGTCCGCTGTCGTGACGACCGCGCGGAACGACCGTGGGGTTGGATTTCCCTCTATCCCCACCACAGATTCGGGGAAATAAGTTTCTAACAAGTTTTTGAGGCACTCTTCAGTGGTAGCCGTAAAACTACGAGAGGGGCCCCAAATATGCTATTCGCATTGGACGTCTTTTTTAAGAATTTTACAAAGCCTTGCGGCTTGCGGGAAGTCCTTCCAAGCAGTCCTTTCGCTGTCTCGAACGCGATAGAGGCGTTGGGACCTCTTATGATTTTCCCAATCCTCAGGAAGCTGAGAGCGCATTGCCCCATTGAAGAGCCTGCGTGTTTCACTGCGTAAGTTTTGCTGTTCCGCCAAGGAACGTTACTCTTTTCTTTCCTCCTCCTGAGAGGATAGCTGCTCTCATATGGGGCAGTAATCGCTCGAAGAAGAAGTTTGGTGGAGGTTTCTATATCCTCTGTGTTCCTGGGTTGCATGCTCACTCAATAAAACATTATGTGATTTGCTAACACAGCTTAATTGATTTGTAATAACCAAATCAAGAAGTCTGTTATTATAATTATTTATTTGCCAAAATTTTGTCAAAATAGTTGAGAAATGCCTGCAGTGACAAGAAGTCGTATTGTTGTTATTATTTTCAGTGCTCAGTTTATACTCAAGTACATTAAAATCGCCGACGAAGTACGCTTTATTACTATTAAGGTAATCGAGTGCTTCAAAACATTCGAAAAAACTAGCAAAATAGGGGGCGTTCATTGAATTAGGTACATATACAGTGTGTCCCCCGATGGACCTAACCATACTTGTAATTTTCCTTATTTCGCATTTTAACAGAAAAATGTCAGTCTTCACAACAAGTTTTTCTTATCGTGAAAAGTCATTAGCCGTACTCAGACTTTCAAAATAACATACAGGGTGGTTAGCAAATAAGGAAACGTGAACTTGTGCCAAGAGTAAAGTATTAGTTTCTTGAGAGGAATATAAAAATGTTACTGAAAGGAAATAGTAGTCCAGATAAATAACGTCGTATCTCAAATTTGATATTTTTGCGAAAATTATGATTAAAATAATTTTCCAATAAATGATAACAAAACTATTCTGTGTTGTATCCATAACAACAAACGCAGACATTTATTTATAAAAAAGTCAAGTCCTTGTCAGAGAACTTTTTAAATAATGTTGACTCTAGAACAACGAATTTATTTAGTTAAATGTTACGGTATAGGTGAAATATCGTACAAATATGGAATTGAACTTTTCAATAGAAAATATCCCGAGGTGTACGTTTCAGTGAACTGTGTTCGAGAGTTGATTTTAAAATTCGATAACACTGGGGATGTAAAAGATATAAAACAGAAACGGATTCATGATGAAAATATGCGGCTACATTGCTTGCTATTGATTCGGTAAGAAATGAACCCAAGAAATCACTAAGAAAAAGGTCGCTAAATTAGATAAGCTTGAAGAAGGGGATGACGTCTCTCGCTTAGAATTTTGAATGTTAATGGAGGAATAAATTATGTTAGATATATTTTGCTACAGAAGGATTTTATTTTCCGACGAGGCAACATTTACTACGAATGGAGGTGTTAGTTACCAAAATTGTAGGCACTGGCCGGAAGAAAATCCAAATTTCCGTATTATTACTAAAAGTCATAAAAAAGTAAATGTTTGGTGTGCGATCCTGAAGCAAAAAGTTTATGCTCATAATTTAAAAGATAATTTAAACCTTTCAAAGGAAAAAATGTCAAAAGCAATAGCCGACATAAACGAGCATAAAATTAATTTATAAGAAAAATTTTGAAAAAATATTGAAAAATGTGTAGCAGTAGGAGGACAACACATGTAATAGTTTTGTTATCATTTTATTCAATAAATTATATGCTTTTGTTGAATTTGAGATACGACGTTCAAATTTCATATCTGGACTACTATTAACAGTAGAAACAACTTCTTCCAGTAACATTTTTACATTCCTCTCAAAAAACTAATACTTTACTCTTGGCACAAGTTCACGTTTCCTTATTTGCTAACCACCCTATATGTTATTTTGAAAGTCTGAGTATGACTAATGACTTTTCACTATAAGCAAAATTTTTTATGAAGAATGACTTTTTCTCCATCCTGGGACACACTGTACATATATTAACAAAAAAAGAATAGGTTATGATTCAATTCAATCGAGTGTTCAATACATTTATATTTTTTATTTAAAGCTATTAGTACATCACCTCCGCGCTTAGTATTTGCAGCATCAACATTTTTATTACACCAGAAAACATTAAATTTATTGGATATTATTATTTCAACATTATTTGTCCGAGCATCTAACGAAGTTTCTGTTAACGCAATAGTATCATAGTCACAGATTAAGTTAAGTGTAAATATATTTCCAAAAGAAGGTTATTAGAAACAACTAAGATATCGAGTTTATATATTTATGTAAATAAAAATACACACACAAATTCAAGTAAAGTATTAAAACGGATAATGTGCGCTTAAACTCTTATTGTGAGTTTGAGTGCGCACATGATCCTAGTAATAATAATATTCTTTTACTTAAACAGCAAAACACAAATATTACCATAAGAATATTCATATAGATATATTGAGTAAACCCTAAAGATACTAAGGAAAGATATAAAGGATCCCGCACAGAAACACGTGATTTGGGATCCCGGTGAAAATGGTCAAAATTGAGATATGTTGTAGTCCACGCCTTCCCGATGAAAGATTCAAATGGGACCGAGGTTCGAAAACCTTTTATTTTAGAGTTATGTTGCTTTCTTGATTATTATTTTGTTTTTGTTACCTGAATTTACTTTATTCTTCTTAATTGTGTTAATGTTTTATTATAGCAAAGATTTGAACAACTTATTGAATTATTTTATCGTTTTATTTAATCATACTTCTCCACGGCAAGTATAATGCTTGTTAAAAAAAATTTATTGGTTTAAAATAATTGTTTTTATAATTACTAACGTAGTACCAATGAAAAAATATGGCATGTGATATATCGTTGAAAAGGGAGAAAAATACCCCATTTAATGGCGCCATTTCCCGCCCGTTTCAAAATCATTTTTTTAACAGCCCAAAGAGTAAATCTCAAAATACAGCGGTTTTGAAAAAAATTAGATAAAACCTCATTGAAACATCCTGTTTTGCAAAAAAATTTTCGTCTTAGAATTTTTCTCGTATCTCTTCAAATAACGGAGATATTTGGCCGAGGCGTTTTCCGCATTTTCGATATTTTCCGCCATAACTCTTAAAGTAGTCCATGGATTTCAAATGTCTTTAAACCATTTTGTAGGTTATATAAATCGGCACAATTTTCGTAAAAATAATTTTTTTGTACAACCGATAATAAGTGAGACATTCTCGAGTGCCCTGATAAAATGGACAGCCTGTATTGTTTTTACTTGGAGCTTTTTTATTTTAAATTAATTTATATATAGTCTAGTATACTTTAACTTGGCGTGTGTATGTATGAGTTAATATTTCCGTACGATTTCATTTTCTACCATATTGTACACAAAATTAAAGTAATAGTCCAGAAACATTGTCTACGTGGACAATATTTCTGGATCTTTGTGTACAAGAGAAAATGAAATCGTACGGAAATATTAACTCGTACATACACACGCCAAGTTAGAGTATACTAGACTATATATCGTTTTATGTCACAAGCATCAGTTGGAGATAAGAAAAAATTTTGGTCCACCTCCGGTGGTTCTACAATTTAACACTCAGGCATAATTTTGTCAGCAAGGTCTTTACCAATATTACAATAATGGGTTTTAAATTTATTTGCTATCATATAATCGTTTTCAATTTTTTTATTATTTTCTATTAAATAAGAAATACTAGTTGCTGGTTTGTTTTTATTTGTAAACTCATTTATTGTTTTCCACAAAGTTTTTGTATCTGTATTTGTAAAATAAATTTGCTTTTTGTAATAGTCATGCTTGGCTTTATCTATAAGTTTATTTATTTTATTTCTATACAGGCAAATATCGACTTTTGAAATGTTCATTATTTGGATCTAGTGAATGTTTTTGAAATAAATAGTCTCTAATATTTATAGATTTTATAATGCCCATTGTAATCCAAGGCTTTCGCTTTTTATTTTTATTATTTACTAAAAAAAATTCCGTTGAGTTTTTAACAGCTATTTTTTTTATAAATATGTCAGTACATTGATCAGGATCGTCTATTGTATAAATTGGGTCCCAGACTGTTTTTTTCCACTCCAAGTTTTAATTTAGTATAATTAATTTGTTCATATAATTCTTTTTCGTGTTTACATTAACCTCTGATGTTTTTAAATTTGCCGTTATCATATAATGATCAGTTAAATATTTATTATTATGTAATTACCTCATGAACTGCCCCGGTGGACGCTTATGTGTAGCGGCAATAAGGAAATGCTCATTGCTCGGGCTTGCTTACGCATAGTGCTGTGCTGTCCGTGAAACATTCGAATTCGGCGTTTTTAAAATTGAGAATGTATGTGACAGCATTGTTGCAATGCACTTTCATATCTCCTTTGGCTGATATATTAGTGAAACTATTTGCTAAATGATACTCGAGTGTCATTAAAAAAATAAGTGACAATCTTATTCAGTTCATCGAACTGTACTTCCCACGTTGCTAAAAAATCGTTATACTTCGAATAAAAAATTCACTAACACGTTTGTTTGCTTCGATATAGTATTCAATCAAAAAAGAAACTGAGACAAAAAGTGGCAGGCCTACAGATGGCTGACCTTCTGCATGTTACGTAATTTTTTTTTCGTTTTCATGTCCCCAAACAATGACATTTTATCAACGGATATTGTCGACATTCCAGCACACACATTTTCATAGAACATTTTTTCCGTGTTCAGAGAAATTTCACTCGTTAGTTGCCGAATATTCCAACAATAACATTACTGTTTATTTTTATTAATATCATCAAGCGAGTTAGACATAAAATACAGTGCCAAGGAATATTTTTCTAAAATTTAAATATAGTCGTTTCCAATTTAACCGTGCAGATAAAAAACGTAACAAAAACTTTACGACCTCATTAAAATACCGTTACTGTGTACTATTTTACTCGCAAATTGAGTCACTTACCGTTATAGGTTTTTAATATATGTCGGCTTGTTTGATGACACCATACCGAATGGTTCACCGGCGTTAATAATGAGCTCGTAACGTTTTTATTGTCTGTTTTATTTGCACGGTAAAGCCATAGGTTACTATACACTGTTCTACGGCTTGAACAAAACCCAACTGTGGTTATAATCAATGGAATCTGTGGAATATGTCAATGTTGTGGTAATTGCTGCATTAGTATATACAGGGTGTCCCAATAGTGCATCAAAGTCCAATATCGGTCTTATTAGAAAACTTTGGAAAATTATTTTTTTATGGAAGTGGTATAATGTCAAAAGGCGCACATTTTAAAAATATTTTGAAATATACTGTGTGACTCGCTACAGCGGAACCGTCACTTTTTTTAATGGAGCACCCTATATGTTTTTACATTTATGAATTTAGCGTAAAATTACCTTTCCAACGATCTACAGATTTCTTGTTTTTGACGTGGCGTTGTCGAGTTATTCGAAAAAATATGAAAATTTTGATCGGAACAAGGTTTAAAAAAATTAATTCGCTGTGTGTGTATACTATTAATTAAGAAGAATTATTTTGTAACTATGTAGATAAAGGATGTACTACAACGACACAACCACCAAATATTGATCATAATTATACAGGGTGTATTTTATACTAGCGCTAAGCCAGGACATTTAATTTTCTCAATATTTTCAAAGGGAACACTCTGTATATTATTGTATTTTTTAATTAGCACGTTAATTCTCTACGATTTTTGTGAATAATATCCTATACCTAAAATACACATTTCCAGAGACATTTTTACTTTTTCATTAAAAACCGTTAAATTATAATAATTTTCATTTCGAACTGATCAAGTAGCCATGAACTTTTCATCAGAAAGGTCTGTACTACAACATATCTCAATTTCGACCATTTTCACTGGGATTCCAAACCTCATGTTTCTGTGCAGGGTCCTTTATTGTATCTAGGCTGTCCATTTTATCAGGACCCTCGAAAATAGTTCATTTAATATCGGTCGCGTAGAAAAATTGTTTCTGCGAAAATTGTGCCAATTTTTATAAGCTACACAATGGTTTAAAAACATTTTAAATCTATGGCCTACTTAAAGAGTTATGACGAAAAATATCGAAAATGCGGAATATGTCTAAGCCAAATATCTCTGTTAAGAAGTGTCTTTACCCCACATTTACAAAAAAAAAAAATCTCATTTCAATCGGCGAACCCAGCTGTAAGGAAGGTACCATTGTTGGTTTAACGCCACCATTGATATGCGTAACCGCGATCTACTCTCTATGGGTCTCGGGCGTTTAAAAAGCACACAGCAGTTTATTTACATTTTTGTTGTGATAAGATCTGGCTGTGATTTCAATAAACCATTTAGAAAAATTAAATTTTAATCCATTTTAAAGATGGGCCATGTTAAATAAAGTTCTTGTCGCTAACTTCATCGTTATCGATTTTCATCGATACGATTCTATTACGGGGTAGTCGACAAGATTCCAGTGACGTGCTAATAATAAAAATTAAATGCTTTTTAATGTGCTTTTTTAAAAAATCGCCATGATTATTTTCGGGTGCAATGCCCGGACAATAATGATATGAAGAATATATAAGTCACACAAAGCTAAAATCAATAATACACAGTATATTATTACGGCTCGTTCTCTATACTTCATAGAAACATTATCTACTTAAGTTTTCAATTATGCAAAGCATAAATATATAATTGTCACAGGAACATAAATTATTCAAAAATACCAATAAGAGCTATTTTTTATCCTATAACAAACTTCTACTGATTTTATGATTTTCTATAAATATATTTATTAGGTATTAAGAAAATAGTAACAACAATATACAAAGTATTTAAGTCATCTTGCTTAATAAATCAAAAAAATCGCCCGATAAAGATTAAAACCCTGCAAGTTACGTTTGGGATACACGTGGAAATTTTATATTGAGCTGTATAAGTTGAGAATGAACAGAGACCACCCAAAAATAAGAAATATTGTAATCAATCAAGAACAATTACTATAATATACAAACTTAAGTACTTAAATCAACAAACGTAAATTATGGCATTAACACCAAAGTAATACTTTCATAGTACACATAATATTACACACTAATTATCTGCTAATATAGAAACCGCTTCCGATTCATAAACATAGCTTAAGAATGTACCTGTAATATTGTCTGAAAGTTATTTGTGGCATTCTACGAATATTCTTTCCTATTATTTGGGTTTTCTACCACATGTATTATTGTTCTCTTCAAAAACAAATCACCGAATCTACAAAATAATAGAATTATTGGAAAAAAGCCTCTGCGCCCGTGACGTTTACGTCAAAGGAATAGCCATGTATGTATGTCAAATACACAGCTTTAAGATTCTGTTTATGTTATTTCCATAGATATTTACTACTTACACAGAACATAGAACTAATGATATTTTCTTTTAGATAGTGTTGAGTTTGTTAAGTTCTTCTTTTAACATTGGTAGCCAGATTGTACAAATATCTACAGAACAATTCGATACGCACTGGTCTTCATTTAATAAGATTATTGCTGATTCTTTAATTTTTCTTTTCTTGGTATCTGCTTCTTTTGTTAAAATTTTTGCCGAGTCCCAGTTTATTCTATGTCCGTTTTCCCAAGCATGCTCAAAATCTTTGATTTCTGAATTTCATTCTTTCTAATGTAATGCTTGTGCTCATCCAATCTCACACTGAAAGGTCTGGATGACTCATCCACATAACATTTATCACATTCACACGGGATATTGTAAATACAGTTATTTGAATTCTGCTCCCTGTTTATCGGTTTTGTTTTTGTTAAAATAAATCTTAAAGTGTTCCCCGTTTGAAATATCGTCCTAACATCAAATTTGTCACCTATATGGCGTAGCTTTTCCGATAATCCGTATACATAAGGAATTATTGCTGTATAATGACGTTCAGGTTTTTGTCGTACCTGATTGTCCCTATTTTCAACATTTATGAAAACTCTATCAACAAAGGCTTCAGAATATTGATTTTGTACTAGAACCTCTTTGATAAATTTTTTCTCGTTATTTAATATTTCATTATTAGATGAAATTATTTTGGCCCTATATAAACATTTTACAACACCCCTTTTAACATTTATTGACTGATTTGAGTTAAAATTTAGATATCTATTAGTATGTGTTGGTTTTTTATAAACGCTTGTTTCAATTGTATTATTTACCCTTCTAATTAAAACATCTAAAAACGGTAGTTCATTCCTACTTTCTACTTCTAATGTGAATTTAATAGACGGTTCCTTACTATTTATATTTTCCAAAAAACTATCTAGTAAATCGACACCATGAGGCCAAATTGCAAAGATGTCAACATATCTCCACCAGACAACCGGTTTGTTTATACAATTTTGAACATGTGTGTTCTCAAAGTTCTCCATAAATATGTTGCTTAAAATTGGTGATAATGGAGACCCCATAGCCATACCAAAATCCTGCTGATAGAACTCATTGTCCAATTGAAAATAGGTTGTTTTTATACACAGTGTTAAGAGTTCCATTATGCTATTTACACTTAATTTAGTTCTAGTTTCCAAATTATTATCATTTAGCAATCTGTCTTTAACTATTTTTAAGGTTTCATCTACCGGAACATTGGTAAAAAGACTAACTACATCAAAACGAACCATCGGGTGTGATTCATGAATATCCTTTTCATAAATTTTTTCTATAAAATGTTTACTATTTTTAATATATGAATCGGTATTTCCAGATAATGGATCAATAATTTTAAGTAAAAATTTTGCCAAATTATGACATGGTGAATTAATAGAACTAATAATTGGTCTTAAAGGAATATTTTGTTTATGTGTCTTTGGTAAGCCATAAAAATGAGGAGGCTTACACTATGATGTGGTGTAAGTTTCCTTCGTTCAAAATCATTAAATTCATGTTTATATTTAAACAAAGTTCTGTAAATTTTGCTCTCTATTGATTTTGTTGGATCTTTGTTTAGTTTTGAGTAGGGTCCCTCATTTACAAGAGTCATGATTTTTGTGTTATATATCTTTATCTATAATGACTGTGGCATTTCCCTTGTCTGCTGGCAATATTTTTATACTTTCATCGCGTTTTAAAGAATTTATCGATAACTTTTCTTCTGGAGTTAAATTATCTTTAATTTTATATTGCTTCTCTAAAGCAATTTTTGCCCGTATGCGATATTCATTACCATTATCTGTTGGTAAATTTTGAGCCGTTTTTTCTATTGCCGCTACAATATCAAATTTTGGAACAGTTTTCGGGTTTATTGCAAAATTTAAACCTTTTGATAGGACAAGCCTGTCTAAAATGGACAAAAGTCTTTTTGAAATATTAATGACAGTCCTGTCAATTAAAGGATTATTGTTTTCAAAAGTTCTTGTGGAGCAGCTTCGTTTTTGGTAGTAATAGGAAACAGACCATTTATTTTTTCATCCAAGCCCAATCTTGAGGACTTTTGGTATTGCCGTACCGCTGCTGAATTTGACAGTATGTTCTTAAAGATGTTGGCGTGCAGCAGACTCAGTTAGAGGTAACGATGCAAGCTTACATGTACTTTTTGCCACTAACTTAATAAATAATGCTGTTCTGCTCCGCAAAGGGCTAATATAACTTTTCGGCCTGCTTTATCTATAACACCAGGGTGAGAATTGGGGTCTTTAAAACATTCCACGTATTTTTGTAATCCTGCAGATTTTTTAAATAATTTAAAGAATTTTGCTTTGCCTTGCCTAAAAAATGCAGAAGTTGTGTCACGTGCACTGACTGCGTGGAGAAATAATATGTTATCCGCAACTTCTTTTGGATACTTAAAAGAGTTCGAAAAATAAATCCGCTCGTCCATTTTTCCCTTGTGTGGTTTCATAAAATACATGTTTGAATAACATCATAAGGATAAAAGGTCAACGTCTGCACCAACTATAATTAGCGAATCGTAATAAGGTGATATATCTATCGCTGAGTTAATAATAAGAGAATCAGCATCTTCGGCAGCCTCCTTAGCAATGAAAACTGCAGCGGTAAATTTTTTACGTAACAATGAGATAAGCCGATTTTTATTTTGATCATTTGATAGAACTTCTCGAATACGAGACCGAGTTCATCTGCGAATATCTTTGCTGCCTTGAATAATCCTACGCCCACCCCTGCATTTTCATGATTTCTCACTAATTGCAGGAGAGGGTCTGAGCTCCCAAGGACATTACAAGCAGCTGCACGCAGTACCACCCGCATGCATGCGCTCCAAACTCAAGAGTCCTCGACTCCCATCATCTCGCGGGTACCTCTTCTAATTGACACAGCTTATCTAATGTCCATGTCACTACTCCAAAGGAGTAGAGCAGTACAGGAATGGCAAGCATATTAGTAGCAGACGCCTTGTTTTTCCCCGAAAGTTTGGACGACCAAATCTTTTGGAGTAGGTCGTGTGGAAATAGCGCATAATGGTAGTGACCACGGGTAGTTAAAGTCATTTGTAATTTCAAAATTGATAATAAATATAAACTTCAAAAGTGACAATTAAATGTAATAGCAAGTACCATAGAACCATTTTTATAGAGCATTTACTTATCTTTAACACTTCAATAACAATCTTTTTTTCGTAGAACCATTCACATTCGAGAAAAAAATGATTATTAAGCGATACTGCCCCAAAATTGAGGGTATTCCGGGAGGCGGACGGGGACGGGGGAAATTAGTATGTCTAAAAGAGGCGTATAATGAAGTGGTTCCAACAGTAAAATCTCTTGTCCGATTTAAAACGGTTTTTATGGATTCTCAACTCCCTGACGACTGGCCTATAAATACAGGGTTAAAATTTAAAAAGAGTAATAAACACCATTTTTTGAAATCAAAATGATAGAACTACTGCATAAAATATGCATTTTTATCAAATAAAATTCACCTATCCGAGGATTTTGCATTACAACTTTTATCCTCAAACTTTGATTCTTTATCAAATTCATGATTAATTTTTTATTTTCTTTTATCCAATAACTAAAAGGGATGGAGACCACTTCCAGATAAAAATCACATTATTTAAGGGTTCAACTTAACTGTACATAATGTACCAAACATACTGCAAAAGTTTTATATGTCCACAGATAAAAACTAGGTTACAAGGCAAATTGTTAATAGCGCTCCATTATTATGAACTGGCACCTTAATTCGATGAATAAGAGAATAAGCCCCGCCAATGGTAGAATTTACTCAGAGTATGTAAAAGAAATATGACGAAAGGTTCTCACTTAAACAAAATCATTACTATCTGATAAAGAAAAAAAACATAGAAACCGGTAAACAATTTGAAATATCCATTAAACGTTTATTTTATTTATACATGGCTTTACAAAGATCTTATGCAAAAATGAACTAATCAAAATATGACCCAGACCAATTTCGGTAAAATATAAGCTGCGCACTCATCCATAAAGTACCATTGATTAGCACTATATTGAAAGTAAAGTTAAATTTCAACAGCCAAGACTCCATTCTCTGTAAATATTTATTTAACGTATATAATTATTTACTGCACATAAAATCGATTTTATTTTGGATTGAATTAAATAATTTGGGTGATGGGTACATAAAAGGAATTTGTTTGAATCATACAGAACGTATTTCTTCAGTTCAGTTCCCAAATGATATTATTTTCTAATCTATCAAAAGCGGTATCCGCGAAGTGGGTAAACATACAGAATTCCACAATTTCTGGGCCACCCAGCAAAACCGAACGGTCGTATAAATAAATAAATGCCTTATTAATGGATATACTTTATACTATTAGTGTCTCTAGGTTGATTACAAAATTGTTTCTTCAAAATTTGGCGGATGCGCCATTGTCACGTAACTAACCATCTATACAGGGTGGACGATTAATAATAGGTCATAGTTCAGGAGTAGATTCTAAAATATGAGAACATAACCAAATATGCTTTATAGGCGAGCCGATATCTTAGAAATAGCAGTATGTGTATGTCGCCAAAACCAGTTTATTCCTATGTTTTTGAGGCCGCTGAATACGAATCAAATGGTATTTAAAAAAAAATGGGGCGTCTATGTCATCATTCGAATATCAAATGCTTTAAAAAGATTGGATAGAGCTTAATTTTTTGCTACTGCCATCAGGAATATGCAATTAAAATTTCGAAAAAAAATCATGAAATCAGCCGGAGATATAGCGAGTTGAAAGTGAAAAATTATGAAAAAATGTTTGCTTCATTTTTCACTCAAATTTATTTTAAACATAGACGCCCCATTTTTTAAAAATAACATCTGATTCGTATTCAGCAACCTTGAAAACATGAGAATAAACTGTTTTTGGCGATTAGAATTGTCATGGTCACTATAGGGTCATTTTAGGTGTTGCTCCCGCTCACCTATTAGTAAAATGTTGCTGAGAAAAAGAAGAATACAGCCAGACCATAAGATTTTCAAAGATCTGTTTCGTCGTTTGGGAGAAGTCCCAAGAAGAGAAGTCTCAAGTCAGCTCAAGTCGTTTAGCGGCGGCAACAGGGGTGAGTAAACAATCTGTCCTAAGAGTCTTGTGTAAAGAACGCTTCTACCCATATCATCTCACTCCTGCACTAAACTTACTTCGAACGGATATTCCATAAAGACTACAATTTTGTCAATTTGTTCTAAATAAACACAACAGGGATCGAAATTTTGTTAAGAACACTTTATTTACCGACGAAGCAACTTTTACTCGCCGAGGCGTTTTTAACTGGAGAAATACCCATTACTGGGAAGTAGAAAATCCTCATGCCGTTAAAGAAAGGCATTTTCAGCAAGAACTTAAGATTAACGTTTGGTGTTGTATCATCGGCGATCAATTATTGGGACCATTTGTCCTTCCTCCAAATTTAAATGGATATTCTTATCTGTTTTCTCTTCAAAATACTCTTGCTGATATATTACATGCTTTCATGCTAGATATACGGAATAGAATGCGATTCATGCAAGATGGAGCTCCCCTCATTTCTCCATTGAAGTCAGGAATTATCTTGATGAGACTTTCCCACGCAGATGGATCGGTCAAGGAAGTGAGTTTGCTTAGCCACCAAGGAGTAAAAATCAGTTGGAATCCTTTGGATTATTGTGTGTGGGGCATATGAAGTCCTTTGTCTATGCAAATACTATCAACTCAAGAGAAGAAGTGTGGGACAAAATACAAAACGCAACGAATTTTATTAGAGGATGGGAAAATGTATTTTTCAATATAAGAAAATCTTTTATGAATAGAATTAGAAAAGGCATAGAAGTAGATGGAGACCATATCGAACATTTGAAGTTGCAGCAATGGGATTTTTGTATGGGGGGAAAGTCTTTTACGTTATTTTTTGGTCCTCTAATAAGATTAGATCCTTATTTTAGACATCTTTTGATTTATGTATTTATCTCAATACCATGAAAATAATCCATTAGTTCATAAGAAAGTGAGAAAGAGTTTACGCTGTTATTACTATTTTGTTTTCCTTTACGTTTTGAATTTTTTTCAATAAATACACATCAGATTTTCTGGTTGGAAGTACCACAACGTTTCGTAAAAAAATGTGTCCATGATCTAACGTGATGTAATACATAAATTATTGTTTCGTAGAATAAAAAAGTTCCTCTAGCAAATTTAGCGAAGATCAGTCAAGAGGCTCTTGAGTTATTGCAAAAAAAAAACGAAAAAATAATTGAAACTTTGACACCCTGTATTTTTTTCCACAGCAACATTTTACTAAAGCATGTTTGGTTAATCGGTTAATCCTCATATTATAGCACAAATATTCTACCACTGAACTATGGTCTATTGTTAATGGTCCACCCTGTATGATAAAAATGAAATGCTATTCGTTGGTAAGCGCCATCACTTGAGAACGTCTTGACCGGTTTGGCTAAATTGTCCGAATGAGGCTTTTAGGGAAAGAAAAATTGGAAAAGTCCGGAAAATTGGAAAATTCTGAAAAAACTGAAAGTGCTTTTGCGACAGGGATGTTCGTTGTGACAGGACAACGTCTGACGGGTCAGCTAGTAATAATAATAAAACGTCTTTATTCATCCATAACAAGAAAAACACATAAAATTAAATACATCTTATAAATTAATTAAGGGATGAATTGGCAGTCTCACCCAAGATGGGCGCCTTTAAACTTTACTAGAGTGATAAATATCAAATACAATTAGTAAAATTTAACACTGTGAATATTACATTTCGAATGTAAAATGAATATAACACATGAAGGCAGTTATATAACCCTATTGCATAATTTAAAGTAAAACAATTGACCTAATACTACAAATAAAAATAAGTAAAAAAATCTTTATTTTGAGTGTAAAAATAACAAGCCATAACCTTAACTTGCATCTATGTCCAAAATATACCTTACTGCTATGTACTTAGGTAACCAAAATTTCAAATAATTAGTTGGAATCCTTTCCAAATTACTTCGAAAAACTGAAAAATTAATAAAATTTTAACACCCTTCCAACAACGAAACTTCACCGAATCACGTTCATAAAAACAACATTATTGATATCGAATCTGCGCCAGTAGTTTGGTATCCTGTAATTATAATGGCTTGATGTGGATATCTAAACTTGTTATTGAATTTTTGGTTGCCTAAATTCTCAAATGCGGCAACAAAACCATTTATAATTGTTGTTGTTTAATTATTACATAAACAGAGAAATTTTATTGTGAATCGCCCAAAATATACAGGGTGTACCGAAAAAGCCTCTGCAAAGATCTACCACATATTTCCGAGGCCAATGGAGGGTTGAACCAAATTTATCTCTGTCCAATAGTGCTCCATTACGGCGCTGTCGAAAGGCAAATGTTTTTTAAAAATACATATTTTTAAAAATTATAAAAGTTTATTAAGTAAAAAAATCGATAAAACAAGATTGTCGAATAACACTCAATGAATACTTTTTCTATTTTAAACAATTTTTTTTAACATCATAAGCTCCTGGGACCAGTACCGTTCTTTTCACGGTATCTTAATACGTAAAGTATTTTCAATTCTGAGAAACACAGTGTACATTATCGTGTCGACATTTTATTTTAAAAGTGACACTTTACCGCACTAATATTGTAATGGAATATTTTGTAACAATAGGCAGTAATCTACATTTTACATCGATCAAGTAGACAGACAATATTTTCTAATTTTTATGATTTTAGAAAAAAAATATTTTAGATACAACTAAGGTACATTAAGTAAACATTTACAATTTAAATTAATAATAACATTAAAATATATATAATCAACTTTTTAAAATATTTTACAATGCTCATCATCCACATTTCATTTCCTTCATGATATCTCTGGATAATAATCTGTAAAATACGTGGATCGATCCAATACATAACCAATTTTTTGCCTGTGGTTCATTATGAGAGGACAGTTTCAGCAGATTGTCAATGGTCGGAACACAAGAGAGTTTTGTCATCAGCAAACAGAGTGGATTTGCTGGGCAACATAAATTAAGGAAAATCATTCATATAAACTAAAAATAACAGTGGCCCCAGGACAGAACCTTGGAGTACACGGTAATTATTATTTAGGAATCCTGATGTTTCACTGGTTACGGCAACGGACTGCTGACGGTTAAGCAAGTATGACTTGAAGAGCGAGAGAGGTAACCCTCCAATTCCATACCAATGTATTTTTTCTATCAATTTATCGTAGGAGATACAGTCGAAGGCCTTGGAGAGATCATACAGAGTAATTGCAGTGTGTTGTCCCCCCTCAAGACCACCGACTATATCTCGCACAATTTTTGCAACCGCATGAGTGGTCGAGCGCCCAGAACGGAAACCATGTTGGTGAGAATTGCGCTTTTTGTGTTCCAGATAACTTGACAATATTTCTGTTAGATTAATCTCAAATATCTTCCCAAAAATGAGGAGGGTAGATATTGTCTAGCAATGAGTCATCTCCCTTTTTAAAGACTGGTATAATACGAGCAATTTTAAATATATCTGGTAAGCACTATCAGCGATATTGTTAAAGAACACGCCAAAACCCTTGATGAACTGTAACAAAATCCGACTGCTTCACGTAAAAATGCCGTTGGAAGAGGTTTTTATATTTTAAATCACATTTTCGCTCTACTGAGCGTTTTTTATGCCAAAATCTTGAAAACTCATCAAGGAGTGTAATTTTAGAAAGTGTAGTAAATGTCACTGCACAGGGACGTAATGTCGCCCCGACCATCAAAATTTAGAAAGTGTAACAAAAACCGACTTAATTTCGGAAATTTCAAAATTAAAAACCCTTTTACGAATCTACGTTGTGCAGCACTGCAACTCATGTGTTGTGTTAAATATGAGGACAAGTTAATCTAGTCTCTAGTCAAAAGTTTTAGCCAAAATAGTCTTTAGCGATAAGGGTGACCATTCATTTTCTAGCAGTCGATTTTGACGGGAAAATGATGGATTTTAACTGAATTTGCACTAAACCGGTTCCTCAGTGATTCGATGTCAGAAAAGTATCTTTACCATGTACTCAGATGTGCATGGGATCGCCTTGCCTGAACGTATGAATATATAATTGCCACAATATAATTCAAAATCATTGCGATTGAAGCATTTTTAAGCTCCGAGGAGCGAACCAAATTACTATTGAACTGATAATACGTAAACAGACAGGCAAGCAAAAGCCCACCAAAAACTTATAAATATTGAACTTTTCTTGAATCATTTTGTGTAATCGTTAGCTATAAACCGCACATTGGACGGTAGTTGGTACATTATGAGTCGTTCCGTTCCTCACTATGTGTTGTTTGTACACGGGCCAGACTATAGTTTGTCAATACATTTTTCTTGAACGTTTTTGTAGAACATGATTTTTTTAAAGAGATTTAATATACATTTTTTGAATTTTATATTGTCTTTTTCTTGTGTTTTCAAAATTCCTTTTCAGGTTTAAATTTAAGAAAGTGTTAGTATTCACTGTGTTAGGTTTATAGTGTTACGACGTCCAATTGGTACCATCAGTGAAGCAGTTAAGCATAAACAGTAAGTATAGATTTTGTATTATTCTCCGTCTGAAACAGTCGTTTTGAACCCTTCTTTGTGAACGTTTAATATCCACTTTGGAAAATATAATAAAAGTCCTTCAGACGCGAAAAGATGGATCGTTCACAATATATTTATTATTAAGGCCTCTTCCCCACAGGGCGCGATCTGATCGCGCGATCCGAACGCTTGCTATCTCGTGTTATAGTTAAAGTCGAGGTAAGAATTCAAGCGATGCACGTCACGAGTGATCTCATTAAAGAAATTTTAGTACTAACATAATTTTTAATCATTAATTACGTTAAAGAGAGCAACTCTTGACACCCAGTTATTAAGCTTTTTTCAGAAATAGGTACAGTTTAATGGGGCTTCACGATTCTTAGCAGTATTGCCTTATTTAAAGAATCGATCTTTGACGTGCACCGTTTGAATTCTTGCCTCGACTATATCACATTTGTACTCAGTATATCCCCTCCATACAGGGCGCAATTTGCGTTTCCGTTCCACCGACATCGTCACGATCAGTTTCGAATCTTTTGGAGGGGATATACTGAGTACAAATGTGATAATTATAACACGAGATCGCAGGCATTCGGATCGCGCGATCAGATCGCGCCCTGTGGGGAAGAGGCCTTAAAGCAGCTAGCGGAGCGGCGATATCTTCCGCAGATTTAATTATTTTGGCATTTAGGTCGAGTTTGAGTTTTTTAGAGACTTACAGCCGATTTTACTTCTTGTACAGATATTGGATACAGGAAAAAGGATAAATTAGATGGTTGGTTAGAAGCAAAATTGGTTCGAAAGTTGTGGTTAATGTTAGGTAGTGAATTTATTAGATTTCCTGCAACAGATGCAAAGTGGTTATTAAATGTATCTAGTGGAATACTGGGATTAACGACATTATAGCCTCTACTTTTATTGGCGGAGTTTTTAATAAATTTATTGCAAGCCAATTGCAATAAATTGCATTTTTAATATCGTCGTTGTAGCCCTTAGGCTGGGCGCTGTAAATAGACTAATCAGCAGGACTTCTTGTCACGTTACAAATGAGTTTAACAGAGGATAGGGTATCCCTTTTATTGCATAATGAATCGAAAAACCAACTGATTGTCATCTTTTTATTTAAAAACACATTAAATCTCTTTACCCGAAGCTTAGACAAGTGTCTACTATCATAGTTAGTATTGTAAAATACATTCCAGACAAGCAAATCGTTTCTAAGCTGTCCCAAACTATTATTTGTAAATCTCCTGCGAAGGACGACCATCTGTCGTATGGATGATATTTATCAAGAATTCCCAGAACAGTAGAAATTTTGAGTTGATTGTTTTTCTATCATCAAAATGATCAACATGTAATAAAAAAAATTATATAAAACAAGTTTTTCAGAATGTTAGTAGCAATTCCCTGACAATTGCTTAATCTTTGTGATTTTCTTGATTAGTCCCTGACAATTTATAATTCCCCAACTAAACCAGTTTTCTAGATAGTAGGGTACCGTGGTATAGCTTTTCTCTCAAGCTGTATAGAATTATGCGCTTCAAGTGGAAGCCATGAAATTATTACAAGTGGCAATATTTTCAGCACGCCCTGTATCTTCAATATGATACCATAATTATCTTCATGTTCAAATGACCGCCAAATGTTCAGTGCCTCAAACGGGGGCTTTAATTGATTAGCTAAAATATAAATTGGAAAACATCAAAATAGAATTATTATAAATGGAATCGATTTAAAAAAGTGTCCTTAAGAAAATGTCCTATTATGCCATTCTCCTGTTACGACTGTGTCTTTTTATTTATTATACAACCTTGTCATGTGGTAATAATAACAGCACCAAAAAATTTCAATCAATGCAGCTAGAATATTTAAACTTATTGTTTCAACCTTGAACTCGCAACAGTGTTATGATGATAATTAAAAATTAAATGAGACCATGAATTTTACCAATATTAAAATGAAGTATAATAGTGTACTAAAATATTGTTTAAATATTCATTTTAACAATGGTAGATTTGAGGGAACAACAGGGGCACGTCGCACTTGCCATCGTCTACGAAAAGTAACCAACTGTGTTTGTAATTGTATTTTCGGGTTTAATTATATTATTTTTTTGACTTACACGTTCCATATCAAAGAGGATATACTTCATTTACAAGTTTGGGACTTAGGGTACGGACATCTTTATTTCCGCCATTATTATTGGCTGTACTAGTCCAGTAATCTCTAGATTTAAATAACTAAATTAAACAAGTGTTATTATATTAATTTTTAATCCGGCTACAGCTTCTTCAGCGGCAAACAGAGCGCAACACATGTGGCTTGACATTGTTGATAGTATGCAACTTTTAACTGATTTTATTTTTTCTTAATATTCAACACTATATTTTTATGATTCGTCTAAGTTGTTTTTTCAATATTCATTTTTGTACAATATTGTTAACGTAATAAACCCCAAAAGGTGAAAATGATTAGGAACATTACTTAGCGAATCTTTCTGGAATATCTCAAAATAATGCTCAGTAATAAAAGGAAAATAAAAAAATATGGCTGTTAACAAATTAATTATAGCCTAGTAAATTAACACAATTGCAAGTCGTTTTTTTGGGGACCTACGATTTTATTTGTAAATAGAAAAAATTTAGAATAGGTATCTTTGGGGCTTCAATCCAATTTGCAATGTTCTCCAAACTCGCTAATTTCTGTTAAAACTATTAAGCATCACAGTTTTTAGTACTTTTGAAGCCCGATATTTTGATATCCGACACATTAAATTTAGTCAAGAAATAAACGAGATACGAAAATTCGGGCAATTTTTCGCCACTTTGAAAAGAGGCTAGGTCCATTTTGACCCCCTTTTTTACTCAATAACAATGAATGATTCGAAAAAATTGCACTTTATCTTTTCGATAAAAATTATAGTTACCTACAATTTATTTTTTTGTTTATCTCCGTACGGCCAAAATTGGCTAAGTTATGGTCAAAGAAACGGAAAAATATACCCACATTCTCAAACTGATTACTTCTAAATAATTTTTTAACAAGGCATTTAATCGAAAAAATGAATAGAGGTTTTTGTTATTACTTTTTCAACAGGTAATTTGGTCGATGACTTAGTTCACCAGTTATTTTATTTAAAACAACAATTTTTTTATGTAAAAATGAAATTTTTTTTAGAATTTTTATTAAAATAATCATTTAAACAAAATAATTATACATATTTTTATTAGTAAACTTTGATTTAAAACATTTCAAACGAGTCCAAAAATGTCTCCATGGGCGTATAGCGACTTGCGATTCTGCAAGTACCTGAGAGCGGCGACCTTTCAGTCCTAGGTGGACTTAACCTACTGTTATAATATATGCTGCTAAAACTGGCAGGTTGGCCACTATCATTTGTCTGTTCCATGACCTATGGCACACTGATGAGAACTAATAAGTTCGAAACTGGTCTATATCTGGTCAGGGAATTGACAAATGATATTGGCTACCATTCTTTCATGATTTGTAAGGTGTAATTCAATGCAGGTCGGGGTATTTGCCCGCTGAGTAGTTGTTTCCTGCAAATCATATATTATAACAGTAGGTTAAGTCCACCTAGGACTGAAAGGTTGCCGTTCTCAGGTACTTGCAGCATCGCAAGTCACTATACGCCCATCGAGATATCCATGGTGTATAGTAGCAATTGACCATATGAGAGGATTCACTTACCTTTCACCACTACTCAATTTACTATAGTTTGTATAAAACTAGCAGGTTAGCCACTATCATTTGTCTGTTCCATGACCTATGGCATACCGATGAGAACTAATAACTTCGAAACTGGTCTATGCCTGGTCAGGGAATTGACAAATGATATTGGCTACTATTCTTTCATGATTTGTAAGGTGTAATTCAATGCAAGTCGGGGTATTTGCCCGCTGAGTAGTTGTTTCCTGCAAATCATATAACTGCATTTCATAAGCTACCGAACGCCAATTCAATTCAAACAATTTATTTCAAATTATAAATAAATACATACATCCTTACAGGTAACCCACGTCCAAAGCCTTCGCCTCATATCTTCCAGCAGCTTATATATGCGCGGAAGCTATGCAATCTTAGGCGTGGATTGCGTAGTGGATATACCATTCTTCGGAGGCGATGTAAACCTGTCGTTCCCATTTCTATTAAAGTTTAGGCCCTGGATACGTCTACGAAAGTTGACGAGTCGAAATCCATCTCGTACAAAATGTAGTGTCAAGAAAAATTGGTAATTCGAAGCCTCGAACCCACGCGCGAGAAGCAGCAGCAACAACAATTAAATTCTTTGTTTAAGTTAAAATTTAAACAATTGTGGGACCGACAGTGCACCATCGCGTGATTCGCGGTGGCGGATTAGATCTGGCTTGGCTGAAAACAATTAAAATTGAAACCTAAACTCCTTCTGTTAACAAACAGATTAAAAAAGGTGTTAAAAATCCCTATATCTAAGTAGTACGCATTTTTTTAAAAACTTTCACTTCACTTTTTTAAAAATTTTGGTACTGCCGCAGACACCTCAACCCAAACGAGGAGCCTTCGCGCGATGTGAAAATGCCGGGCTGCACATAGGCTAGCCTAAACTTTGATTTCAATAATTTTGGTTTTCCGCGTGAGAAGCGGACAACCTAACCAATACACCACGGACGGCTTAAGTCGACATACCTCAGGTTATATCAATACGATTTAATGAATAAAAGTCGGAGATGTAACGTACGCGTTACATATCCGACAGTCGATCCTCGTTGACATATTCAACGAGGCCCGACTGTCGCGTCGGAGATGTAACGCGTACGTTGTATCTCCGACTTTCGTAGACGTAGCCACTATCTAAAGTTTAAAATTAGATTATATAAATTAAGTAACTGAAAATTGTGTAGCCAATTGACGGGAAAAATAATGAAACACAAAAACCCGCTTAAAACAGTTCATAGATTTAGTAGTTATAACTGGTTAAGTAGTTTTTGTTTGATTTTAAATTTGAGATTTGAGAAAATCTATACCTAACAGTCCGGACCAAATCAGTCATCGACCGGGAAAATTAATTCGGATAGAATATTTTTGTGCAATCTTGTTCAAAATGTGCTACTTTATAAGAAAGTACAGTTTGCCAGATGGAAATGTGGTCAGGAATTGTTTAAGCTGAGTTTTTTTAAACAAATTAGAAAAATTGACTTCCTCGTTTCGGAAAAAATATTGTCGTATTTTTCACACTAAACCAAACAAAAAATGTTCTTAGATGTTTTTCTCTAAAGTTAGATAGATTTAGAGAAAAAAATTCTTGAAATTTCAAAAACTATATAGCCCAGTTGCCAGAGGTTTTAAGTCGGAATTAATTGTTACCTCGCTAACTTTTTCATGAAAGGCTAGTTTTGTACTAATACGAAGTGGCTCAAAAAAGTTTTAAAAAATCTACCCCCGCGAACCCTTATACACAACCCTCTGAAACGGAAAAAATCAGTTTTTTGCTATATCTCGAATAATAATAACAAAAAAAACGGATAGCACCACGTGAAAGAGCGGGAAATTTTACATAAAAATAGTATAAAAGTTTTTTTAAATAAATGTTTCCCTTAGTATAAGAAATTATTACAATTCGCTAGTTAGGCTCAATATTCAAGTGCGTCGTACAGGGAAATGAAGCATTTCTCGACCGACGCTACATAATAAAGACAATTTGTACCAATTCAAAAAACGAAAGAAAAAAAAAGGTTACATTTTTCCAATGGTATACGTACTTTTAATTTTTATAATTTTTATTTCTTACAAATTACACGTGAAAGTTAAGCTTTATCATTTTTTCCACTCTATATTAAAACATAAATAAATATTAAATAAAATTCTGATTTAGGAAAAAAATTCTCAGCTTGTTTATACCTTAACTTCAATCTAAGATTAATTTTTATGCTTTTTAACGTATCCAGGGTAAAAAAATAACTTTTAAATCATTGGTATTTTTCCCATTTTTTAGGGTTAGAAAATTTTTACTTGAAAACTTGTCTAAAACGGCCCAAAAAGCCTTGTAGTTAAAAAACCCTACCTTTTTTTACCTACAGGCCTTTTTGGACCGTTTTAGACAAGTTTTCAAGTAGAAATTTCCTAACCCTAAGAAATGGCAAAAAGTTATTTTTTTTACTCTGGATACTTTAGAGCACACAAATTAATCTTACATTGAAGTTGAAGAACAAGGCATATCTACCAGGATCTAGTTTCTAGTCAACGTATTTCGAGAGTTTTAGCGAAAATAGCCCTTAGCGTCGAGGGTGCCGTATCATTTTCTAGCAGTCGATTTTGACGGGAAAATAATGGGTTTTAACGGGATTTGTCCTAAACAGGTTCCTCAGTGATTCGGTGTCAAAAAAGTATAGTTACCATACCATAGGCATGGGACCGCCTTGCCTGAATGTATGAAATTATAATTGCAAAATATAATTCAAAGTCGTTGCGATTCAAGCATTTTTAACCTCCGAGTAGCGACCAAAATTGATATTGAACTGAAAATACGTCAATAGACAGGCAAGCAAAAGCCCACCAAAAAATTATAAACATTGAGCTTTTCTTGAATCTTTTTGTGTAATCGTTAGCTAAAAACTAAACATTCTATGGTAGTTGGTACAATATGAGTCGTTCCGTTCCTCACTATGTGTTGTACACGGGCCCGACTATAGTTTGTCAATACAATTTTTTTTGAACGTTTTGTAAAAACATAATTTTTTAAAAGATTTAATATATATTTTTAAACTTTATATTGTCTTTTTCTTGTGTTTCAAAATTCGTTTTCAGGTTTAAATGTAAGAAAGTGTCAGTATTTACTGTGTTAGATTTATAGTGGTACGACGTCCAATTGGTACCATCAGTGAAGCAGTTAAGCAAAAACGAACAGTAAGTACATATTTTGTATTATTCTCCGTCTGAAACAGTCGATTTGAACCCTTCTTTGTGAACGTTTAATATCCACTTTGGAAAATATAATAAAAGTCCTTCAGACGTGTAAAGATGGATCGTTCACAGGAACTCCGACTGATGAATGAATCTATTTAATTTGTTGATACTTAATGATATTATGAATAAATTCGAACGTGCTCTTTTCCTACTTAATTCCATCAAATAACTTTACCTTGATAAGATATTTCAAACGAAAAAAAGTCATAAAATATGTTTCTCAATTATTATCTCTAATTACTCAGTTAAATAAATCAGATTAAAATTACATTCACAAACAGATCATTTTTAGGTAAGTGCCACATGCGCCAGATTAAAAAATACATTGTTAGTTAAAACCATCTAAAACAACCGAGGTCTTCTTATCTAAAAATGTGTTATTTTTAGTATTGTAAAATTTGGCGGTTTTCTAATCATGAATTCGTATTCACTTTTATTATCAACACTTTTATCATAACCTTCCTTTTATTTGCATGTTGCCTTTTTCAAAGTAAATTATTTACCTTCATGTTTATGAAAATGTATAATCTAAAAAGATATGTTTCATATTGTTTTGAAACGCATGTTGCGTAAAGTACTATATTGTCATTTTATTTTTCATGTAGGTACAGGATTATTATTTTTTTGTACATTAATACTGGATTTTGAAGTTACATTATATAACAATCATTCTTTTAATTCGTTAAGACTTTTTTTTCAATGTTAAAAATTAACAAATTTGATTAACGATTTTTTTAATGAAATATTAACTAGTTTATTGAATTCAGTAACCTCTCACACAGGCAAATCCTAATCTGATACTATTAATTAACGCGTTTTTGTTTTTTTTTTAACACAAAACAGAAGAAAAATTATGAACGTTAGCAACTATAACATAACCACAACATCGTAGTACTGTAAATGTCGGGATAATTAAAGTATTATTTCAAGTAACCGTAGTATTCAGTAGTATACAATTATTATGGTTTATTCTTTGAAATGTTCTATTTCTAGTGGAGGTTAAGTTTCTGCTGTTAGGCTGGCTGTCAATTGCTTTCTATTCAATTCAATTCAAATAGTGTTTATTAATATTAACATTACAAGAAGTTGCCTCACCAGGACCTGTTCCGGAACCGATTATGCAACCACCGTGCTGACGTGGTGGCGGATTGCAGGATCGGGCGGAACAGACCTGGGTGGGCGGAAACAACAATACAATAAACTTAACCTAAACTCCTTTTTACAAAAATAAAATAAAAATAGGTATTAACTTTTAACAAAAATGCTTGAAAAACAAGCTTAACGAAACTTATAACTATACTAATTTTAATAAAACTCGCGCACAAAAACATTGTTAAATTTTTGTATCTGAACGCAGGCACCACAAATTAAACAAGGTGCCTTCCGCGAGACACTCCAATGCAGGGTTGGCCTAAACTTTGATTTCAAAAATTTTGATTTTGAAAGGTTTTGATTTTTTTTTTTTTTTAAGATTAATGACGTGAAATGGATTTAGAAACAGACATGTACAAAAAGAGACGAAGAAAAAACAAACGCAACAAAAATACACAAATAGAAAGGAAGGGGGGGATAGAAAAGGTTTAAAGATGAGCGAAAGGTATGAAATACTAGTGAAAGATGGATAGGATTAGTGAAAGGTATAGTTGGTGAAACTTGGCTATAGTGGTTGCCGGAAAATCGGTAACGTCTGGCGCGGTAAGGGGTGTTTGATGCGAAATGGGGCATTATGCTGTCTAATTTGTGTTATGTGTCTTGTTAGCGGACTATCGCCCAGCTTGAACTAGTAGAAGTTTTGAGCGATGTGCTGGACGTAGCGCGCTATCGGGGTTATGTCGTTGCAGCGTGCGTATAGGTCTCTGAGGGAGGTGTATCTTCCTCAGTTCCATATGAGGCGTATAAATTTGTGTTCAAACACTTGGAGTTTTTTCAGTCAATTGCTTTCTAAGTATATTCAATTAGTTATTGGTCGTACTGTCGTGAGCAGAAAATTTTTTTTTTCTTCTAATGTAAATCTGTCTATTTGAATATGTAAAGAGTAGCCGAAATAAAACAGATTTCACTTTTAATTTATTTTTTATTTTAATGCTGTAGTTATTGCTATAATAAATGATGGATGGTTAATGAGACAAATTGCACTGTGTTATAACATTAACAAAAATTTGGTGTATAACATTTTAAGAAAGTGGAGAATAAACGGTACGATTATTAGAAATCCTGGATCAAAGGACAAAGGATATCCTACTTAACAAGAAACTAACTATTAATATTTCATTATTGCACCATTTCTATTTATAACTTCTATAAGTCTGTTTGGCATAGAATTAAATAACCTTATGCAATAAACATTAGTAATAATATTTTCCCATGCGTTATTTACTGTTTCCAGTAATTCTTCGGCATTCCGTGGTCTCACATTTCGTTATTGGATACTTCTTATGAGTAGTCCCCATACTTCTTCCACAGGATTTAAGATCTGAACTATAACTGGGCCAGTTAAGAGCATTGATGTTGTTATCTTGAAACCAGTTAGTTACGGTATGAGCAGTATGAAAGGAACAATTGTCTTGTTGAAATATGAACTCATTATTAGGAAATAATTGTGACACAGAAGGGAGCATAAATATTGTCTAAAATCCTAACATATGTTTCACCATTAAATCGATCCTCATTATGGCACAAAACACCAGGACCCCGTGCCGATATCCAAGCCCACATATTGACGGAAAATCTACGCTTTCATCATTGTTAGATATATTTCTCATCGAATCGAGTATTGGGAGGGCGGTAAACACGAATACGACCGCTGTGTGTTGACTGGAAAATTTTTTCGTCTGTAAAGATTACATTGTTCCAAAAATTTACATCATGCGCTAAAAATTCAAGGGCAAATCCTACTCGAGCTTCTTTATGTTCAGCTTTAAGTAAGTATTTCTGTGCTGCATGACAGCGTAGCTCCGATTCTCTTACTCGCCGGCGACCAGTACTACTCGATCCAGGAAAATTCGTTTCTTCAGCAGCCTGAATAACTGAGTAAAATGGATTTTCTACTAAAGCATTTACCAATTGCAAATCTTGTTGTTGAGCTGATATCCTTCGTCGCCTTGATCTAGGATTTCTACTAATCGTACCGTTTGTTCTCCACTTTCTTAAAATGTTACACACCGAATTTTTGTCAAAATTATAACGCAGTTCAATTTGTCTCATTGACCATCCATCTTCTGCTTTAGCAATAACTCCAGATTTAACTAAATCGCTTATATGAGGGATATTAGTTTTTTGCACACTTGCAATAAATTATGACAACTAACTGACAATGTCACAAAATTAAAGTTAGACGTACACAATTAGATTTTAGCAAAATACCGTTATAAGACTTACCCTATTTACCTTACACCATTGGTTCAGTTCTGTTCTGATCAGTTAATTTGATATTTAAATTAGAGTTTCTATAAATTCACTTCTAGTATTATCAAAATTTAATCTTCAACTTTTTTCCTTTTTCATATTAAACGAGTTGTATTTGACTAATTCATTGTAAGTTGAATAGTTTGTTAGTTGTCATTATTATTTTTAATCGAACAGACCCTAATATCGTTCAGGCTAAGAATCGAATATACCTTGAATCGGTCAGCGCTAGCAGCTCTTGTGCTTGGTTTGAAATGAGTCACATGTTGCATTCGTTGGTAACTTCGGATCTTCTTATTCTTCTTTCACTTTTCGTTGTGGCTGTTTGTGCATTGTAGACCTGCACCTAAATTTTCTTATCCGTTATGCTGGCAGAAGAATAATTTAATCCAAATTAATCTCGGGATTGGTGTATCGTCACCGTATGATTTGTAGTTTTTGGGATTGGTTCTTCGCCGTAAATAAGATATTGAATATATTGTCAGCTCTTGCTGCATTGTGTACTCGTATTGGAAAATACCCTCCACATGGGAAGGGTAAGTTATCATGTGCTTCATGTCGGTTAGATATTAATGGTTATTGTCACTTCTAGGCGGTCTACGTTGGGTCCATGCTGAGTTAGCTGTTTTTTTGGTTGGTCTTCGAAATCAAAACTGTTATACCTGGGCTGAGTTACGTCATGCTTATGAATGTAGAGAGACAGGTGTATTGTCGGTGGTATTATAGTTAGGAGTTCGAGTTAAAAATTTTATTTGAAACAATTAGCAATTATTGGTATCAACCTTGGAAAGGATGGATTCGCACTGAACTCACAAGCATATTACCTTACTACTCTTTGGGATGATAAGATAAGTCATTCATGTTTCAATTTTAATTTTACGTGAAAATTCATTTTTTAAAATTTTCCTTGTTAGATGTTTATAGTTGATAAACCCCAAGTTGGTTTATAGAGGTTACTGTAAGTAGTTTTTTTTTTCCACGACCGGGAGTAGAAATCGATTTCTATGGCTTCAAAATTGTGACAGAAGCATTTACTCCCTAGGGACGAAATAAGACAATAATTTCCCTAGGGGAGTTTTTATTTCATGTCCAATAGTTAAACATAATAGTTAATATCTGTTGCCATGATACGTTGAATAGAAATATCCCAAAGGCTTCTAAATATTGTAATTTCGCTCCAATTTATTATAATTCTTTATTTATGAAATAAATGTTTCTACTCCCGATCGTGGAAAAAGTAGTATATACACCTCGGGAGAGACCGCCATTTTTCCCTCGATGTATTTGTTGCCCACGGGCCTCAAATTACACCTCAGGAAAACTAAGTCGTTTCTCTCCCTTAGTGTATAATGTACTATTGTTTTGCAACTTAAATTTTGTTTTAACTATATTGTGTAACCACACATTTTATTAATCTAGACTATAGGTCTGGTTGTAGTGTAAATATAGAAATTTATTAAGGACCTTATGTAAACTATATGCAATTGCATCTGGTGTAAGTAATATTACCTGTTTTATTTCGTTTATCAATTGAGTATTTTTCTTTAAATTAGAAGTCCGTTATTGTACATTTGTAAAATTTTGTGTACATTTTAACGTCACCTAAAGATTAGTTGAACCTTTAGGTTCATGCTACTTATATATTTGCTTAAAACAAATTATAATTTTATCATTCTGAGAACTATTTGTCTATCTAAATAAAATTTATTGAACTTGATAACGATTTATTATTTTTATATTGATTTGGTAATTTACCTATTGACAGGAACTTTTAACAACTTGTTACTTTTTTAACCTAGGTCCAACTAATAATAGACCCAGTTCACTGTCGAGGTGGTAAGGTGATCAGAGTGTTATCGGAACCTGTAGATATCTTTGAGGTTGGTTACCTTTTTACCATTGGAGTTAAAACCGTAACGTTTTAAGTGTAAGATTCGAGTACGTATTAGGATATATTTATTTAGGCACTAAAATAACATCTAAAAATAATCTTAATATTTAAAAATTTCTAGTAAAAAATTTAGTTCAAGATGGCGGACAACTTTATCGTTTATGATCCGATTCGACTCAAAATCGATATCTGGGGGTTTCCGAGATCGCCAATTATGAATTCTTCGTCAAAATTTAGAAATTTAAAATGGCGGCGTCAATATGGCGGAAGAATTTTGTCATTTATGGTCAAAATCGATCAAAATCGATATCTGGGGGTTTTCGAGATCGCCAATTATGAATTCTTGGTCAAAATTTAGAAATTCAAAATAGCGGCGCCAATATGGCGGACGACTTATGTCATTTATGGTCCAAATCGATATCTGGGAGTTTTCGGGTTCGCCGATTACGAATTTCTAGTCAAAAATTGAGTTCAAGATGGCGGGCGGCTTTATCGTTTATGATCCGATTCGACTCAAAATCGACATCTGGGGGTTTTCCGAGGGGTTTTCAAGATCGCCAAATATGAATTCTTGGTCAAAATTTAGAAATTCAAAATGGCGGCGTAAATATGGCTGACGACTTTTGTCATTTAGATCCAAATCGATCAAAATCGATGTCTCGGGGTTTTGGGGTCGGGGCATATCAAAAGACTAAAAAGTAAAAAATAAAATAAAAAATATTTAAAAAAGCTTTCATTTAAAAAATGGTCTAAAAAGTAGAAAATAAACTTTGAAGTACATCAAACTCATCATTTTGTTACATTATATAATATAATTAATAATTATAGATATACATTATAATAATTATAGATATACATTATACAAAAATTATATTATATAATGTATATATATAATATCTCCGTTACACGGGAAAATCTCGCGACAAGCTTTTATATCATAAAAAAAATTAAATAATGTAACAAAATGATGGATTTGATTTACTTCAAAGTTTATTTTCTACTTTTTAGAGCATTTTTTAAATAAAAGCTTTTTAAATACTCTTTTTAAAAAAAAAATTTAAGCTAAAGATATTAACTGAATTGCCCATGCGCGTAATATCTTTCAACAAAATGGCAGTATTGCTTCAATTTTACGTTAAGTGTAGCAAAAACTTTGTTTGGGATGGTACATGGGCTCTTTCCAAAAATTCATATTTTTAATTTTTCTACATATGATAACAAATAAAAACAAATAATAGTGGAGTGTAAACCTTGTAAAAAAATTTCGTTAGAGATAAAAATAGAACATTTAATCCATGCATTCCCTACCAAACTCGTGTCAGTTATCTATTATGTACGTAAAAATCGATAATTTTAGCCAAATACCCAAAATAAACAACAAGCTGATAAAAAAATATCTTATTTAAATACTGACATATAATTTTTATATTCGTAGAAGAGATAAAAAAAATGCAATAACACTAGAAAATTACGTCATGCCTTAGATAAAAAGTGCTAATGGTATTTTTCCTGTTCTCTTCAAACCTTTTAAAATGCCATAATTAAAAGAACTATCACGTTCTCTAAAAAAAGCATTTGTATAATGCCAATGCAGGACAATGCACTTGAGAGCTCCTCAAGGTTAGGATTACTGCAACTAATACAAGTTTTTCTAATATCAGTTTTTTTTTTGGACCCACAAAAATGCACAATGGGTTATTCTCACCGTGAAAAGGATATTTGCACTGGCGTACGTGGGAACAAAGAACTGTATCACAGATTTAAAAAGACAATAACCATCAAAATTCGCATTTCATTTAACTTTGAATTATTGTTTAAAAAAAATAATCGACAAACATCACAGTATTACCCGTATCCCCCAAGGCTCAGTACTCTCCAGTATTGTTCAGGTATATATCAGATATGCCCATCACTAGGTCTAGAAAATTCGGATACGCGGATGACTGGGCAATTGCAACCAGACACACCCTGTGGGGGAGAGCTCAGAAGAGACCCTTACTGACGACCTCACAAAGCTGTGAGTATATTTCAGGAAATGGAGACTCAACAAGATAGCCAACAGAAAACTCCAGGTGCACATAGATGACCAATTATTAAGGCCTAACAGTAACCCAAAGTACTTGGGTGTCACCGTGGACAGAACACTCTCCTTTAAGAAACACCTTGAAGATAGTGCGGCAAAACTAAGAACTCGGAATAGCATTATTCATAAACTCTGCGGAACAACATGGGGATCAACAGCAACTACTCTCCGATGCTCAGCACTCGGGCACTGTACTCGGCAGCTGAATACTGTGGCCCTGTATGGATGAACAGCTGCCATACAAAAATAATTGACATAAAACTAAACACCACGATGCGTCTGATTTTCGACACAATAAAGTCTACCCCAACGCAATGGCTACCACTGCTAAGCCATATACCTCCCTCAAACCTCCTCCGCCAAAATGCCTTACTTAGAGAGTTCCAGAAAATATTGAACAATCAGCAACTGCCAATACATGGAGACATTGCTGGCGCCAACCGCAAACGACTGCGCTCTAGAAACCCTCCAACCGAAACTGTAACGGACTTGAGAACAACTTCCGAATAATCTGACAGTGGGAGAACGTAAGGAACGACAGGAAGAAACCAGTTCTGAGAGATATGCCAAGCATAACCGAAACCTCTCCAGGTTTTAACCTCCCTCGCAAGACTTGGACCACCCTAAATAGAACAGGACATGATAACTTTGCCGATTTCCGCTATAAATGGAATGGAACCTTGTCTACTGAATGTGACTGCGGAGTCATTAAACAAACCATCCAACACATTATCACCGAGTGCTCACTTAGGAAGTACGAAGGAAGCGTGAGCGACTTCGCCTGTGTGACACCAGCATAGATCGAATAATATAGATAAACTGGACATTAATTATGTTGTGTTGTATTATATTACTATACATGTAAGAAGAGTAATACAGCGGACATGGAATACAGTCGAATGAACTCTGCGCAGAGAGAGAGAGAGCGGTACTGAAACGATACTAATTTTCTGTTTCAAGTGTGAGAGGAATAAGAGAGGGACTAACAGAGATAGTGAGTCTTCTCGAGTATCCGTGCAGATATTCCCGAATATTGCGTGCTTTAAAGACCCTTGATAAACAACCGTCACCTACTAAAGAAAGAATCTGTCACTACTGTCCAAGGCCAAGTTGAATTCGTTGCAACCAATCCAAAAGCTACCAGATGATTTGTAGCATGGCTAGCAGCTGAAAGTAGAAAAAGTTTTCGCAACACTTCTAATTGTACCACCATCTCTAAAAGCTAAATTATTCCTAACTGCATATATGTAAAAAGCAAGCAAGTTATATCATTTAACATTTCAGAAAATCCCTCTTTATATATATTGTAAAAGAATAGTCCAGTTCCAATAATTTTTGTACAAGAAAAAGAAAATCCTTAGCAGTATATAGATGGTCGGAAAATTTAAGACTAATGGTATATAACTGGGAAAAATTGATTGGACCCCAACAAATAACCAGAAGTAGGGTGTAGGTGGAAAAAGGTGTGCTTTTACGGGTGAAACGTGTTTTTTCACGATTTCCGACAAAACTAGACCTACTGTAAAAAGTTAAATGCAAAAGTTGTCGATAAAATTGAAAAATCTACAACTTTCATTATATTATTTCTCTATTTTTCAACATAACCCCAAAACTATTGAGAAAAACGTCAAAAACCAATTTTTTGATTTTTTATTTTTATCTCCCACAAAAATGATTTGATTTTAATGAAATTTGGTGAAAATGGACATTATTATGTCTCAAATAAGCTGTAATTTTTTGAAGCGAAATAATTCTTTTTGATTTCATGCGAATTGAATTTTAAAAAACCAAATTTTGATTTTTGAATATTTCAGGACGGAATTTTTTTCGTTGAAACCTCTACTTTAAGATGGCGTAAAAAAATCATACTGTTATTCCGGAAAAACATTGTCAAAAATGGGAAAAATCAAAACAAAGATTTTTCAAGATCGATTTTTCAGTAAGTGTCACGAATTTTTCATTGTCTATTGAAATGAAGTGTTGAGAGTCATGCAAAATGGTAATTTGAATGTAATGTCAAATAAAGGAACTTTGATTAAACGTTTAAGGTTTGTGTTGTTGAGAAACAAATTGTTTAAACAATAGTTTTACATAAAAAAAATTGCTAAAAATGACAGGTTTTATTCATGAAAAAAAAAAAAATATGCTTCACGAACAGAAGTAAATTGAAAATAAGTTTATTAAAACAAATATTTAAAATTATTTCAATTTACAAAGTAGGAATATAAAATCAAAAATCTATGTTAACCTGATTTTTTTGGAAAGCTGCACTACATCATCAGATTCAACATAGTTTTTTGTTTCTTCAGGATCTTCGACAAGGTCTCCGACATCGTCAACGTCCTCTAGTTCATCAAGATCTTTATTTCCAATATTAATTTTAAAATTTTTAGCTGCTTCATCATCAATTTCCTCCGAATCGCTGATTTCTTCTAATGGTTGTGTTTCAGCGTTAGAACAATTTTCGGACCAATGACAATTGGAGCATAATATCGAGCATTTTATTCCATGTTTGCGACAACCGCATCTTTTCCTATCACAACCAGTTTCACAGCTGCAGAGATAGTTTTCAATAAACTTTCAGGAATTGCTTCTTTTTCTGACAATTTAGGCATTATTCCGGTTAGATGGTGTTTCCATCCCCAATCCATAGCCCTAAGTTTGTTACCAAACCAAGTTTCAATTTGAAAATAGGCCCTGTAGTAGTGTTGTTCAGCTGCTCTTTCAATTGGTGGTAGTTTTTCTAAATTAAATTAATTTTTTACCGTTGCGGTTTGATATGTCAATCAATTTTTCCCCACTTATATACACCATTAATCCTAAATTTTCCGATCATCCATATACTGCTAAGAATCTTGTCGATTTTTGACCTCTGAAAACCGGTTCGGCAATGCACTATAAAGGGTGTACTTCAGAAAAAATACCATTCATTCCATTGGTTTTTGCAGATGAAGAAGGCGAAAACCTTGCCAAAAGGCGAAAAATACAGAAAAACATAAATTATTTGATTTTACAAAAAAATGCATAATGTTTTTTAGGTGTGAAATATTTTATAATGATCAGAAATATTCGAAAATCAATTTCTAATGCTTTCTGTGCAATGTTCTAAAATATTTTCTAAAAAAGCTCAAAATGTCTAAAAAAAGTAGGAAAATATTGATATGCCACAAATAAATAATTATAGACAATATCTTGAAATACCATAGGCAATAAGATTTTTTTGGGGGAGGAAAATGTACTGTCCTTTATTGTATCATCATCGTATATCATAGGTTTATGAAATGTGCCCTTGAGTTAATAATAATAATATATACAAACTTGAATTTCCTGTAAATTCGTTCATATTGTATTAAAATATACAAAAAAATTAACAATGTTTGACCATGTGCTGTGTTGAGTGAAAAATAGACACAGTGAGAATATCTATCAGCAGTTCTTTTGATAACCACGGTTAAATTAATTACATGATATCTTAATATCACGTGGAAAATAAGAAAAATAAATCAAATAATAATGGACAAAATGAGAAATCTTGATGACAAATTATGCATGTTTCTCAACAAAAATATATATTCTGATGGCAGATATTCTTAATGTCAATTACATACTGCGTAAAAGTAAAGCAAAGTATTTTTCTAATTATATTATTCTTAGAATCTTTGTGAATGTTACCAAAGCCAGAAAATGTATTTTTGGAATTTTTGTTTGTTCTGTCTGGATGTTTGTGCCGCAACTCGAAAACGTCTCAGCATATTTTAAATTTTTTTTATTGTAGACACATCATTTCGACGGCAGTGCTAGGCTTATTATGTCACTCCCTATTCCCACTGTACCCCCCCCTATAGATTATTTATTATTGGAAGTCATAAAAGTAATATATTGGGTGATTCAGATTGGTATTCGCGCCCCTGTATGTTTTTTATTTCGACAATAAATTACAACAAACCATATACATTTGTAAATCGCTTGTCAAGCTCTATCAAATGACGTTTTAATTATCTCTATGGTCACATATGCCAAAGTAGCGATAGTCAACTTTTTTTTTTTTCAAATGGTATGCTATTTTTTATTGCCGATTTTTGTAGTGATTTTATTTCCGCATGTAACTGTGTAAAAAAAGTATATACTTCTATAAGAAAAATTTCGAAAAAATTAATAAAATATGATAAAACTACATTCAAATGTTTTGCTTATGAATCGGCATAGTTGGCCATGGAAACAATTATTGAACTTTGACATTGTTAGTAATGTCAAATTGAGAATACAGTTATTTGTATTCATTAGTAATTGTGTTATCCGTTTGTTTTATGTTATAATTCTAAATAAATTTACACAATGGTATCTTGCACTAATGAAGAAAAATTGGACATGATGTTAATTTATGGAGAGTGCGGAAAGAACAGTAAATCAGCCAAAAGTTTATAACGTGAACGCTTTCGAAATAAGCCAACGCCATATCAGACAAAATGTTTGCAAAATTGACAAAAAATATGGGTGAAGATGGAAGTTTTGAGAAAAAGAGAAACGTTTTTAAACCCAGAACCATACGAGATGAAGAACATACAGTTTGCAGCTTTAGGCCGCGTTCTTGTAGATATGCATATTTCTAATCGTCAATTAGCAACATAAACTGATATTTCATATTCTTTGATTCTGAAAGACAAAGAACTGTGGCCATATAAAATACATTTCCATCGGGGTTTACGAGAGACGTCTAAATATTTTAGCATGGTTTGCAGTTGCTCAAGAAATGACTGTTTTAGATCGCATCATGTGGTCAGATGAATCCCGTTTCCATAATAATAGAATAGTCAAGGATATAAAACTACCATTATTGGACTCAGGATAATCCTCGTTGGCTTAGAGAAACTAATTCCCAAAATATCTAGGGAATTAATACAGTTTGTCCAGGTAGATGGATCGGAAATCATAGTGAGGGAGTTAAGTGGCCTGCTAGATCTCCAGATCTTACACCGTTGGATTTTTCCTTTGGTCCTATCTAAAAAGGAGTTTATTTTACACCTCTACATGACATCGAATATCTTAAAAACAGAATAACGAGTTTAATGTCGCAGATGACATGTTGAAGTTCATCAACATTTTCTTCTACTATATACGGATTTATAGAAGTGTTTAGTAAGTATAGTAATGCAAACTTTATTAAACGTAAAGAATAAAAAATTATACGATTTCTTGAGAAATTTACCAATTTTTGGTACAAAACTAACTCTAATGACATTAAAAGAAGATAGTTTCTTCCTTTTCTTTAAGATTTCTCATTTCAAAATCGAGAATTTTCTAAAAAAATATTTATTTTGGGGTCTTATAAAGAGCAGAGTTTAGCGTTTTCACAGACGATTCTTAGCTAACCATCTTATCGAAAAGTGCTTTGTCATTCACAAAAAACTTGCACCAAAACTGTTTTGCAAGGGTACTTAAGGAAGAACTAGTCGCTTAGATTCCCGTTACTAATATATACTGATTGTCAAATAAGGTATACAAGTATTTTTCTTTTATTAACATAATTACAACTGATTAACATGAAAAATTTATTGTTTAATTTTATAATTTGGTGTGCATAAACAAAACTAACAAATCTGGGATATAGCTATCACTTGGAAGCAGTTATGACCTGATTTAATCTAAATTTACGTAGTATATTCTTTGTTATTTTCCTGGGTTGTTATTATCTCAGTTATTAAGAACATTGATAGATCTATTAGCACTTGTACAAAAAGTTAAATTGACATATTTGCCACACCAGCGGGTTTTCAATTAATAATATATTTTATAAATAACTTGATTTTTAAAAAAGGTTTTAAACGTGCAATTTATGCACGTAAAACAGCCAAACTTATATAGATAAGTCTCTATCAACTTGCTTGCATATACAGTGCTCACATAGAGCATGGGTTCAATTCTGGGAAAAATCACAAGTCGATTCTAATTTTTAATTACGTATATTTTGTTACATTCTTTTTAAATGGCAACGCCCATTTTTCATTTTTAATAGTGCCATTTGAATGAATTACTTTTTTATATTCATGAAAGGTTATTGCTACATTATACATGACATAAATATGTTGGATAATAAGGGTATATGAACTATTAAGGTTGTTAGATAATAGTTGCAAGATACTAACTAAAACACACTTGGGCTGCTGTGCGTAGCAGATCGCAGACACTACCTAGCCCGGATAAGTGATGTAACGTGCCCATGACAAAATTTCTCTAACTCAGAAATCTCAGGGCGTTAAGTCCAAGTTTAACATAAACTATTAGAAGCCACTGCTACCTCTTACATAAACTATTAGCAGTGGTTAGTTTACTAATTTAACATAAAATCATTAAGGGTTCCATTCGTAGTGGTCGCAGACAAAATAATGACACTTTCTTTCAACATAAAATATACTATATTACAGTATTTACATTTGGTTCTCTAATATGAACCTGGCGATGTCCAGTCATGAGCCTATATTCTGTCAAATATGTTACAACATAAAATAAAGGTAAATACCCCTTGTGTAGCTACACTTGGTTTACAAGGGTTAACTAAAATGAATTTGACCGCAATTAGGTTACATTAGAGAACTTATTTAATCAATATGAGTGAACAAAATCTTTGTTTTAAATATACACAAACGTAAGTTAAAAATGAAATAAATATTTTACACAGAACCACTGAAGGTGGTTTCTTGGTAAAGGACACAATAACACTTATCACAAAATTGGTACGATACCCAGACGTCAACAAATGATGAGACTGCAGCCCTATGGTGGTAACTTCGGGACAGATGATGGTGGTGGGTTTCCAGCCTCCCTAAACGTGGGATTTTTCAGCCTATCCTGTGGAACTTTCTAACCTAGTCCGTGAAATGTTCTAATCTAGTCCGTGGACGTTTTAACCCAGTTCGTGGAACTTTCAAACCCAGTCCGTGGACCCTAAGATATACAAAGAAATAATTTACTTCTACTTGTTAAGGGAAACGATCCACCAAAATTCCTGTACAACAGTGCAGCTCAATTCACAGCGAAGATACTCCCAAGGAAAAGTGGTCAACCAACCTCTAAATATTTGAAATACTTGGGTAAAGTCGAAAAAAGATGGCGATGATAAAGTAAGGTTACTCACGTGTACCCACATAAATCCCACAGATGCGGATTAAACTCCCTCCGTATCAACGAAATATTCTGATGAATAGCAACAACTTAACACGAAGGAAATTTTACCGTTGCCGATAATCCGAAATCCATAAAGATGGCTCAAATAACAAGCTTTTTAGAAATTATCGGCAGCGTATACACAGAAGAGCACCCTTCACCTCTGGACAAGATGGAAATCGCGTCACCGTTCCCAGCAGCCTGAAGGCAAGCGACCGCTCTCTACCGGACAAAAGCCGAGATTTGACTTTTCTCGGTTCACGGCTGTTGACGATATGTAGCCCGCAAGACACAAAAGGTGTATTGCGGGTCGCATAAGCATTAGGCATGTATGTATGTCACATATTAATATTTTTGAGAAAAATAATATTTCAAATATTCATAACAATATACTATACTACTAATAGTACGAGATCCCACTGAAAGAAATCTACCCTCATCTGTTTTATCATCAAACTGCAGAAAAAATGAATGATCATGTATTGGTTAATTCATCGCGGCGAGGTTGCCTATCCAAATTCTGATGCAGATAAGGTTAACAAATTACTGCACAATTGATTTTATTTTGGAAATTACCCATAATTGTTTTTTCTTTAATTCAAGCGCCGTTTTGAAGATAAACATCTGTGCTACTATAAAAACAAGGGTTGCCAACCCTCAGCCTGCTGCAACCCTTTGGAAGACTGCTTGAAATAGTGGAATTTTTATTGATGAAGGTAATTTTTATCATTGGTCGAAAATCTTCATAAAAAACTATTCGTAATTAGTGAAATACATTTGTCAATTTACTATGCTAAAGTACGTACGATAATCCTGATCGCAGTATGCAATTTTGTGAAGATATCTTAACAAAATACATCAGGATCCTAATTTTTTAGCAAAAGTAATTTTTTCAAATGAGGCTACATTTTGTCTCAACGGAACTGAAAATAAACAAAACTGTAGATATTGGACTAAAGAAAATCTGCCGGCAACCGAATTTAGGATCCTTAATTCCTTAAGAGCGGCGAGTCGCTATACGCCCATGGAGACATCTATGGTGTATAGTAGCAATTGACCATTTGAGAGGTTTCACTTACCTCTCACCACTACTCAATATACTATAGTTTATATAAAACTAGCAGGTCTGTTCCATGACCTATGGCATACTGTTGAGAACTAATAAGTTCGAAACCGGTCTATGTCTGGTCAGGGAGTTGACAAATGATATTGGTTACCATTCTTTCATGATTTGTAAGGTGTAATTCAATGCAGGTAGGGGTATTTGCCCGCTGAGTAGTTGTTTCCTGCAAATCATATATTATAACAGTAGGTTAACTCCACCTAGGACTGAAAGGTCGCCGCTCTCAGGTACTTGCAGAATCGCAAGTCGCTATACGCCCATGGAGACATCTATGGTGTATAGTAGCAATTGACCATTTGAGAGGTTTCACTTACCTCTCACCACTACTCAATTTACTATAGTTTGTATAAAACTAGAAGGTTGGCCACTGTCATTTGTCTGTTCCATGACCTATGGCATACTGATGAGAACTAATAAGTTCGAAACCAGTCTATGTCTGATCAGAGAGTTGACAAATGATATTGGTTACCATTCTTTCATGATTTGTAAGGTGTAATTCAATGCAGATCGGGGTATTTGCCCGCTGAGTAGTTGTTTCCTGCAAATCATATATTACAAATACTTACCTGTTACTTTTATCATTTAAAACCAGCATCGTGTTGTTTTTTTCATTGCAATTACATTCTTATCCTTAATTTTTACTTTGATAAATGGACTGCATATAGTCTAAGTCAACGCTTCCCTGCGAATAAAAAATTCACCAAAAATTTTACGACCTCATTAAAATACCGTTCTCTCTGTACTATTCCGCTGGTAAATTGAATTACTCACTTACTTTAGTTTTTAATGTGCGTCGGTTTGTTTGATGATACCATACCGACAGGTTCGCCGGAGTTAATAATGAGCTTGTTGCATTTTTTATTTGCAGGGAAGCGTTGACTTAGACTACATATCAATATCATTTTTTTATAATCTTTCATCCACAGGTTTTTGGTCGAATTCCAGTAATTATTTACAAGTAATTACAAATATTTATGATTATTTATAAGTATTTACAAATATTTATAAATATTTACGGAGCAGGTACACCATATTTATAAGGTGACCACCCCCTCGTGCGCTTGTTAATGGTTCTCTCATAAATAAACATTGTTTATATTTATTTCTTGTAAATTCTTTATTTTATATTGTGGGCGCCTTCACAATATTCCCCTTGAAACGATTTTCTGACAATACCGGATATGCCAGATTTTGACGCAAACCAATGAAAATAGCAAATATGTCCCAATCTGCATACTGTTATGGGTGTCATCTTCTGGAGAATGCGATTCTCTCAAACGGGGCTCAATGCAGAAAGCTGAAATCTAACTTAATGATTTAAATCGAATATTACCTACATCGACCAAGAAAGGCAGTTTTTTATAAAACTCTAAAACTTAATTACCGTTTTCTTTTAGTCATATGCAACTTTTGGGAAAAGTTTCAAAATTAGGTCAATATTATGTAAAATGTGTTGCTAAATATATTTCTGGATGGCGCAAAGCGGTCCGAGATTATCCCATCATCAGCACACAGAATTTATAATACTTTGCCTACTGAATGAAGGAAATGTTGACTAAATAAATGAAATAATAATAAATATTAGAGATCAGCCAACTTGTTTTTTTTTAATTAAATTGCGTAAATCAGTGATTAGTGAATATTGATGTGAGTGAGGTACTAATTTGCACTGAACAGATTAGTTTTAATTTTAAGTTAGATTGGTTAAGGGTAGTAAGACTACTGAAAATGAAATAATAGCAGAAGCCAAATTTCACCTTGATTCAATAAAGCAAAATAAATAGTCACTTGAAAATTGTAACTTATATTTATTGGTAAATAATGACCATTTACTGTTATTATCATCTATTTATCTGATATAGATATCCAGGCTTTTGGCTATCCGATACCTACGTGTAGAATAACAAGTAGAAAATCCTAATCTAATCTTAAAATGTTAAATAATCATAATTGTGTATATGAGTTTTGAAAATGTTTATATATAAAACGAAGTCCAAATATAATGATGTACCACGGTCATGATCACATTAATCCTGTATTCTCCTCACGACATTATCAATATGGCGGTCACGGTGGAATTCGAGGCAAAGTAGATATTATTTTTATTGCACTCTCATACTATGTAGGGAGCGTTGCATTAGTTTTAATTCATTGACTCTGTTAGTTTACTTTAGGCTCGAAAAATCATTCAAAACCGTGCAAATTTACCTAAACCTGATCCCGGACTTGAAATCCATTTAATATTACGGCTAACAGCAAATATTTTTTCTGAGCAAAGGACAACTTCCGGGTTCACCAAAAATATATTTGTTCCATTAAAAAAGTTGAGTTGATTGTTGGTGGAATATTTTGATGGTTAATTTTTCATGTTTTCACCATTACAATATTACTGATTATTTTATTACTAGATGTATTATTGTTCATTTTCTTCTATAATGCTCTCACGTAGGTAATCGGTCTCGCGGAGATTCGATCCGGACACATACTCACTAGCCCAGGGTCGATCTGAAGCTTTATATAGGAAACCATGAACAAATTAGAGACAAGCTGAAATTTGGTATAAAAGTTTGTATTGGAGTCCTTAAAATACCACCAAACCCCACCGGTAATCCGCAGTGCTTATCACCCCTAAACAACCCTCGAAAACGGTGAAAACGGGCGTCTTTTAGATTTTTGGCAGTATCCTAAAAACAAAGCTATGAATATGAAGACAGAAAAATTAAAGAGCATCAAATTTCCTATAAAATCACGTTTAGTAGTTATATTTTGCTTTACCACTGGCGGAGTTATGATATTTTTAATAATTGGGTATTTTGTAAAAATACTCTCTGACTTATTTGATTTTGACATTAAATATACATAACAATGTATATGGATATTTTGGTAAATACATTTGATATATTCTTACGTCAACAAATTAGAAATAAAAAGCATACCAGTGGAGTACTGTATTTCTTATTTCATAGATTATTTTGTATTAGCTAATAGAACTTCAACATTTTGCGTGCCTATTAAATGTAACAAAATAATTATTTTAAATATCCGTGGAATTTCTGTTACGAGTTGAGAGGAAACCAGCTTATTTATTTGAATATATACTACTTATCGTTATGACCATAATGTAACTGTAGTATTTGATGGATACCAGCATTTAAGTACAAAAACAATAGAACAAAATCGTAGATCCATGAGTAGGAAAGCGGCGCCAACTGAAGGAATCTTTAATTCATCAGTTGTCAAATTTCCACAAGAAGATTTTTTGTCCAACACAACAAATAAGTAATGCCTTTTTAAGCAACTTAGAAAGTCGTTGTCGAAAAAGGGAATTAATATTATATATTCAGATGGTGATGCGGACACGCTTATAGCAACAACTGCTACAGCATTTAGTGAGACGTGTGAAGGGGCCGTGTTTGTAGTAAGTGAAGATACTGATCTAATGGTTTTATTGATCCACTAAGCTAAACAAAATTTGTATATGCTACGCCCAGGAAGTAGTTAAAAACCAAATAAACTTACTAATATTTCAAAGTTGCAGCATAAGTTGGGAACTTTATAAAATTTTCTTCTTGCCATGCACGCCATTTCCGGATGTGATACTACATCTGGCCTGTTTAACAGGGAAAAAGCACCGATTTGAATAACGTCAGATACATTCTCTACTAGCAGTATGTGGCAAAGCAAAGTTTAAATAAAGATTTTAATCTGGCTTCACTTCCACCGACCATAAATGCAACTCAATACCATGCATTTAGGACATTTCATCAGGTAAGTCCAGCAACCCTATATACATATCTTGTTTACATGTATGATTAACTTTTAGGTTCAAGCATGGTTGAATAATAGCTTACCACTCCAGGACTGGGAATGGATTTCTAGTGATTCCGGAATCTCTGTAGCCCCCCAATGGATCCTTAAATAAATTTTTTGCATTTTTTGTTCATCAGGTGGTTGCAAAAATGCATGCTCATGTCGTAAAATGGGCCTAAAGTGTACCTTGGCATGTGCATGGACAGTGTAATGGTATTACCTGTTTTAATAGGTCAGTTGGGGATTTACAGGCGGATGACAACATTTAAACATGCAGATAAATTATATTGGATAAAAGTAATTAAAAATATGCATTGGATTCATTTACTTAAACGTAACCTGTAAGTATTTTAGTTTATTTAATATAAATCAACTGTGCTACTTACTTACTACATAAAAAACTCCTGTGTTATGGATTATTTATACTTTTAATGTGTTTTGGTGTAAAAGACGTAAAATGTATTAATGTAATGTAATTATTTTGTGTGAAATGTGTATTTTGTTAAAATATACTGAAATATACGATAACTCCACCACTGGTAATACAAAATATATCTGCTAAATATAATTTTATAAGAAATTTCATGCAATGCATTATCTATTTCTATTAAAGAGCACATTTACAAAGTCAAACGGTGGTTGTTTTATATTCAGGGCAGTCAGAAGGCGAAGTTTAGCCATGGCTACTTTTACACTTAACCCTCTGGTTAACCCTGGGATAACGTTTTTATAAAATAAAAAATGTAATAATAAAAATAGAGTAAATGGCGCAAAATATACAGAAACCAATATTGATTTTATTCTTTTTCAATATAGTGTACATTCACTGCTAATGCAGAAGACATGTCTTTAGTTTATTTTTTAAAGACAAGATGCTTAATGACTTTAAATCTACAGGAACTTTGTTATAATAGAAAACAGCATTGTAGGTAAAACTTCTTTGAAGCAAGGCTGTCGAATAATGAGGTATCGTGAGCTTATTTTTTTTTGTCCAATATTATCAGAATGTATATGAGATCGTTGCGTAAGCTTATCAGCAATACGGCAAAAGTCCTTTTTTAAACCTGCTGACTGGATTAATAGGTGTAGGTAAAAATATGCGAGCTTATAAGCGCCTGTTGGTATAAATACTAGATTTTTTTTATACCAAAATGGGGATTAAAATCTTAAAAAAAAGCAGTTAAAAAATCTGAAAAATAGAGAGATGTTCTTCATCTCATTAGTTACATAATTATAATTCAAATGTGCTTTAACAATTCAAATATGGCTCTTTAAAGAAAAAAATATTTTTTTTAAATTTATTTTTTATATTACTCAAGGTCCCTTATAATTTTATCTACGCCCGATTGTTAGGTAGACATAATCACGGTGAATCAATAACCAAATTTATTTCACTAGAATTGTTTCAACAAAAACAATAATCTCAAAACGAAAATTACATTAACACCCAGTAGATAAAGTTGTGAATATATTGAATAAATAACAACAGCTCTGCTGACTCTCAAGTCAGGCTAAAAAATTCCTCCTTTATTCATTCGTATACATTGACATTTAAATAAAAAACTATCTGATGAAATGTTAATTCTATGAGTCCCCTTCTAAATTTGTCTCAACGGACTCCCATGATATTGGCGAGTAATAAACGGCAACTCACTAAGCAGGAACCATTTTCGTTGTGTTAAATATAGACTTAAAGAACGCAATAACATTATGCAATCAACAGAGGTTAATGGTATATTTCAATGCCAATCCTCCTCCAAGTTTGCAACTTGCAAATTTAACTTACAAATTTTAATAGCAAGTTCGTTGAACACTGCATAACTATTTAACATTGTTCAATGTTAAATTTATACCACGTGTGCGCTACTGAAACAATAGAAAAATTAGACAGGAACAAATAAGGATAATTTGTTTATGTATGTATCTTTCTATACTCTTTGAGAGATACGTGGCTATTGAGCGGACATTTATATATTTATTTTATATTAACAAATAAAAATAATGTTTGTGATTAAAACAGATAGTTGTACTCGGACGTAGTTAACATTAAAAACTAATTTGACTACATACGATTTTGCGGTTTATACAGAGTGTCTCTGGACCCTTAATGGTGTAAAAGATTAATGTAGTACTGTTTCTATTTCTTTTTGTATTTATCGTTAAATAGAGTATGATGATTCTAATAGTGAAATCCTGCCTAGACGATCGCGATCATAACAGAGAGGAGGGGGTGGTTACCCCTAAATTTTATGAAATTAGGTACTGTCGTGAGCAGAAAAATATAGGACAACTTTTTTTTTTCTAATGTAAATCTGTCTCTATTTGAATATGTAATGGGTAGCCGAAATAAAACAGATATCACTTTTAATTCATTTTTTATTTTAATACTGTAGTTATTGCTATAGTAAATGATGGATGGTTAATGAGACAAATTGCACTGCGTTATAACATTAACAAAAATTTGGTGTGTAACATTTTAAGAAAGTGGAGAATAAACGGTACGATTAGTAGAAATCCTGGATCAAAGGACAAAGGATATCCTACTTAACAAGAAACTAACTATTAATATTTCGTTATTGCACCATTTCTATTTATTTATAACTTCTATAAATCTGTGTGGCATAGAATTAAATAACCTTATACAATAATCATTAGTAATAATATTTTCCCATGCATTATTTACTATTTCCAGTAATTCTTCGGCATTTCGTGGTCTCACATTTCGTTTTTGGATACTTCTTACAAGTAGTCCCCATGCTTCTTCCACAGGGTTAAGATCTGGACTATGACTGGGCCAGTTAAGAACATTGATGTTGTTATCTTGAAACCAGTTAGTTACGGTATGAGCAGTATGAACGGAACAATTGTCTTGTTGAAATATGAACTCATTATTAGGAAATAATTGTGACACGTAAGGGAGCATAATATTGTCTAAAATCCTAATATACGTTTCACTATTAAATCGTTCCTCAATATGCCACAAAACACCAGGACCACGTGCCGATATCCAAGCCCACATATTGACGGAAAATCTACCATTTTTATCATTGTTAGATATATATTTCTCATCGAATCGAGTATTCGGAGGGCGGTAAACACGAATACGACCGCTGTGTGTTGACAGGACTGGAAGTTTTTTCGTCTGTAAAGATTACATTGTTCCAAAAATTTACATCATACGCTAAAAATTCCGCAAATCCTACTCGAGATTCTTTATGTTCAGCTTTAAGTAAGTATTTCTGTGCTGCTGCATGGCAGCGTAGCTCCGATTCTCTTACTCGTCGGCGGCCAGTACTACTCGATCCAGGAAAATTCATTTCTTCAGCGGCCTGAATAACTGAGTAAAATGGATTTTCTACTAAAGCATTTACTAATTGCAAGTCTTGTTGTTGAGTTGATATCCTTCGTCGCCCTGATCCAGAATTTCTACTAATCGTACCGGTTATTCTCCACTTTCATAAAATGTTACACACCGAATTTTTGTCAATATTATATCGCAGTGCAATTTGTCTGATTGACCATCCATCTTCAGCTTTAGCAATAACTCCAGATTTAACTAAATCGCTTATATGAGGCATATTAGTTTTTTGCACACTTGCAATAAATTATGACAACTAACTGACAATGTCACGAAAATTAAAGTTACCGTTATAAGTATTTTTGTTCACGACCGTACTCGTGTATCTCATTTTCTCCGATCTGAATTTTTACATAGTGAAAGTTCGGTATGATTAACAGAACGATAGGTCGAGAAAATGAGGTGACAGAACCACCCAAAGTTGAAATAAGAGCCTATAACCTTTTTATAGCGTGTGTCATTATATTGTAAGACTGATAGAAATAATTTATTCATACGCCAATCTTGACAATAAAAACTTCTCTATTCTCAACCGCTCTAATTATGATTCTTCCCATTCAACTTAACCTCTAAGATGCCGGCATTTTTTTCAACTTTGGAATTTAATCAATTACAAGAAATATATCTGTACAAGGAAAATATTCATTCAGTCAACCCTCTCCCGCTTTCTCTAGAGTAATCGATACTTTAAATCTTGTATTATGAACTGCTAAATAAATTTACTACCGATTTAACAATAGGGCTACGGATTTTTTAGCTCTTGTCTAAGTAATCGTAAACAACCTGTTATATTGAAAAGTAATGATTCTCACATTAAGCCTATAACATCTGGTGTGCCCTAGGACTCAGTTCTTGGACCAGTGCTCTTTTTAATCTATACTGCAAATATATTTAAGTGTGTAAACTTCACCAATAAATCTTCCTATCCTGACGACATTTGTTCAATGCAAGCAATGTAAAGACAGCTCAGGATAACATAAATATTGACAAATGTTATATACCTACGTATTTATTCCGAGATAAATAATTTAAAACTTCGCGTATTCTCTTTGCTTCTAATTCTACCAGACATGAAATAAAACCTAAATGCGCATTAATTCCCAATCCCTAAAGACTGTAGATCCAGTAAAAAACTTGGGATTTATATTTGACAATGACTTGCGGTTTAGGCAAATCATATCAAATGTAGTAAAAAAGTGTTGCATATTATTAAAGATGCTTTACTCAAATATACACACCTTAAATTTCCAATTTAGAAAAACAATGTGCGAATCACTTGTACTCCCTCTTTTAAATTATTGGATTCAAATCTTGTGGTCTACTATGAATGTGAGCAGTTAATTAATTGATTAAGATGTAACAAAAGTATAATTTCTTATATGCAGGTTTCCGGTAGCCTAAAAGGTAATTTGAGACCTATAATTTTTTTTTGTACAATATAATGTTCAACCATTTTACTTCTATCGGCTTTTATCTATGTCTGGGGGGGGGGGGGGGGTTTCAAAATTAAAATTGAGTGAAATGGATGAAAATCATAACTAGAAGGATTTACTAGGGAGGAATTTGAAGATTGGTGCGTCAATACGATTGGCTATGATATTATTTTTATCAGTCTTAAGACTTTGGAAAATTATTTTGAAATATACAGGGTGACTCGCAACAGCGGAGCATCTTCGAAGTCATTTCCCTATATATTTTTACATTTATGAATTCAGCGTAAAATTACCTTTCCAACGACCTCCAGATTTTTGGTTTTTCACGTGGTGTTGCTGAACTATTCTAAAAAATGTGAACATTTTAGTCGGAACAAGGTTTAACAAATTAATTCGCTATGCAGGGAGTATTTTATACTAGTGCTAATTCAGGACATTTCAAAGTGATTTTTTTCAATTTTTTCAAATGGAATTGCAGACTGCAGTTTCGAGCTGTTGGCTCTCGTCAATGCAAGGTAAGCATGTGACGACCGACACGAGGATCACTTGACTATTTAGTACATTTCGGCATCTTTGGGATAGCGACATGGAAAATAGTCAGCAGGCGCCATCTAGCGGACCAGTATCTGTTGCAATCGAAAAATAAATAGCCTGACTGGGCTTAGCATAGTTCAAATGTGCTTTTAGAGGGCGGAGTATTAAAACATAATATTGTAGTCGCAAACTCCTCTATAAAATCCTTATTTTCCTATAAGGAGCGTGTCGGTCGTCACATGCCTACCTTGCATTGACGAGAGCCAACAGCTCGAAACTGCAGTCTGCAAGTGGTGTGTGACGACTGGCACGAGAGCTCCTTTAAGTAGGATCAGTCTTTCGGCTGATGTTTGTTGCAATCGAAGCTATTAGCGTTTTGATGGTAATATGCATTATTACACTTAACGCACCAGGCTTGTAACTTGTAATTCAGCGCCCAGCGGGGCACATGGCCCGGAGAGTAGCTGTTGGTTGCAGTTTGGTTACGTTCCTTATAGTAAAATAAGGATTTTATAGAGGAGTTTGCGACCAAAAATATTATGTTTTAATATTCCGCCTTCTAAAAGCACATTTGAACCCTGTATATTGTCAAAATTATTGATAGTTTGGACGATATAAAGCATCATTGGTCGGAATCCTCACATTTTCTGCCCGGGTGTTATGATTGCAATTTTGTTGTGAATTTGAAAGCATGGATTGAAACATATATTTAAATTTGAGATTGGAGAAAACCAGCCCATTTTTACTACTTTGGATAGTTCTGCCACCTCCTTTTTTTTTGTACGACCTATATATATAAAAGATTAAATAAACTTACGAAGTTCTATTTAAATTAAAATTATTTCGTCGTTTTCATTGCATTTATTTCCTTCATCTCATCCTCGGACTCGGGCTGAACTGTCTTCAAACGGACATTACTAGGCAATCACCGCACAGCGAAGCACACCAAAACCCTGCTTTTCTGTAAGTCCAGTAAGACAATGACACAACACCAACTCTCTGCGGCATTGCCATCTGTCGCAGTTGAGACTCGAACTCAAGACTAGTGAAGCGACCAATGGTTGATAAAACCAAATTTGCACGCTCGAAACCAAACCTCATAGTTTTTTTTTAATTTTAAAAGTACATTTAAAGTCGCATTTCAAAGCTAAAACTTGTGCCTACAAGATGCTGTTAATGATTATTTAATATTATTTGCCCTCCCAAATAGTAATTAATGTTCAAAGTTGGCAATTTTCATTGTTCGAAAAATGACGATATTAGTCATGACATCAACTGTAATTCCATGTAGGATCATTGTAGAATAAATTCAAAAGATATTTGCTCGAACTTTTCAAATGGAGGTGTCAGAATTCTTCAGGTATCCGACAGTAACTGAGAATTCAAAGTAGCGGTCAATATCGATACTCAGTACTTATTGGTATCGACCCAGTACTACTACGGTATTTTTGTGCGAAATCTTGACTAGATAATCGAATTTCAGTACATGAACTCGTTTCATATTTTTGCAAAAGCTATCATTCTTAACGACAGGAATTTCCGGATTCCCTATATATAACAAAATACTTAACAACTTTTATAGCTGATCTACAACAATTTAACCAGCCCCAAAAACTCCACACAAAACACAAAAGCCCAAATAAATTCTAGATTTTTACCAACGCTGTTTCGAGGGCATGTGAAATGCCTAACCTCATCACAAATTAATATAATGTCACCGGTACTGATGTAGGGACAGACAGAAGGTGCTAACAGCAGTGCTCTAAGAAGAACACAAATCACAAAACAAAGATATTCATCATAATAAAACATATTCGGTGACTACATGCTACGAACTAAAGTCAATGAGCTAAAAATGCGCCCTACCTTGACTTTTGTAAGAGAGCGACTACTGACACTGTATAAACCTGAATATTTGCCAGCGGCGATTGGTTGGCGGTTAGTACTGCTTAGCGCAGTAGGACTTGAGTTGTTAGTTCCTATGCCGAATGCCGATAATTATTTTCCTTGTCGATGATGATGATGTGATGGTGTTCTTCTATTAAAAAAAATCTGACGCATAATCAAGGAATCACTTTGCACATGGCTTTCTATCACTGGTTTATTGTTTGTAATTTGTTGCTGCATTTTGGCACACTAACGTGTAATTTGATTTATTCAATTTAAATTAATCGTTTGGTGGCAAACTAACGACTTCCACCGTAGAACTTTTAATTCACATTTCTTATTCCCCAATAAAATAATGGTTTTTTTGGGCTTGAAAAAGATTTGGTCATTCTGCAGTTTGTCTACCTCTCGATTTTGTGGATACATTAATAAGAAGTTATATGAAGCGTTTTTTACTAATAAAATGTAGCGCAAATGTATAAATCGAAGAAATTGACGGGAAAATGGAGCGATTAGGGGTATTGGGTGGATAAAAACGAGTGAAAACACGACGTTTGTAGGTCCCTTTGAAAGGATTAACATTTCAAAGTCATTTTAGGGCAAGGGTAAATAAGAGTCATGCATAATTTTGATTATTACTTCAATTCATTGATTTCATTGAGTCCTGTCGTGTCCTAATAAACATTCAAATTTTTCATGACGCAAATTTTCCGTTGCCCTGAAATGACTGAAATGTTTTTCATGTGAAAGTGACCCGAAATTGCCGTATTTTTACTCCTTTTTGAGTCCTTGGTCATTGCAAACCGAAGAGGGTTATAATAGACGTACTTAGTAGATATAATGCTGTCATGATCTTATTTATCCTTGTCCTAAAATGACTCTTTCAATGCTAGTCGTTTTGAAGTGATCTAAAAACGTCGTATTTTCACTCGTTTTTGTCCACCCAGCATCCCTATTCGCTCGAATTTCTTTGATTATTATACATTTGTGCAACGTTTTATTAGTCAAAAACACTTCACTCTTATTAATGCACCCACAAAAAGAACTTACACACCCTGCCCCGACAATTACCAAAGATTTTTGGGTACTTCTGTTTTTATTTTTCAGCGGAGTATTTGGGGTACTAATGAAAAGGTTCGAGCAAATATATTTGGGGTTCACCCTTAATATAATAATAATATTTATTGGTCATTTTAGATACAGAATCTACATGTTAAGCATAATATTTTTAGTCGCAAACTCCTCTATAAATCCTTATTTTACTATAAGGAAAGTAACCAGACTGCAACCAAAGCTACGTCTGGCGCGTTAAGTGTAATAATTGCATATTACCATCAAAACGCTAATGCTTCAATTGCAACAAACACCAGCCGAAAGACTGATCCTACTTAAAGAGCTCTCTTGCCAGTCGTCACACACCACTTACAGACACTGGACCGCTAGATGGCGCCTGCTGACTATTCCACATGTCGCTATTGCAAAAATACCGGGATGTACCAAATAGTCAAAGGATCCTCGTGCCGGTCGTCGCATGCCTACCTTGCACTGACGAGAGCCAACAGCTCGAAACTGCAGTCTGCAAGTGGTGTGTGACGACTGACAAGAGAGCTAGCTCCTTTAAGTAGGATCAGTCTTTCGGCTGGTGTTTGTTACAATCGAAGCATTAGCGTTTTGATGGTAATATGCAATTATTACACTTAACGCGCCAGACTTGTAGCTTTAGTTGCAGTCTGGTTACTTTCCTTATAGTAAAATAAGGATTTATAGAGGAGTTTGCGACTAAAAATATTATGTTTAATATTCCGCCCTCTAAAAGCACATTCGAACTAGAATCTACATATTATGGTAAGTCACTTGTAAAAATTTATATTATACATGGTGGTCTGTAAGTAATGGTCCATAGAGTGGGTTACTGACATTAAAATATTACGATTTAACTAAACTTACCTTAGTACAAAAGTTGTTATTAACAGAGATACAGGATGTTATAGTCAATATTACATTTTTAATTTTTTCGTATAACTTTTGAAGTTTTTCAAGTATTGTTGTGAAAATTGGTGAATGGGTGTTTCTTGAGATGAAAAATTCAAATCTGTTCTCATTTTTTGTGTAGATCCTAGAGGGCGCCACATAAGCATTGTTAAGGTATAAATACTCACGTAGCCCAACACGTCCATAGTCATTCAGTTGACAATAAATATTAACCATATCTCTCATATCTGAATTTGAATATTATGTCTCGGCATGTTCTGGTGTTCGTTAATTAACTGATATTAAGAAAAATAGATAAATAAAATTGCAAAAAATGAATGTCACGTCAATTTTTAAATGTCAAAAGTATTGTTGGCATCGGCGCCTACTACGTTAATATTTCTTATAATGATTTATGAGGGTGAATGTTAAAATGCGATTTTCTCGAAAACGGTCAATTTCTAAGACTAATGACAAGTATACTTTTTTTTCGTAAAAATGAGATAGGTTTAGGATTTTTTAATAGAAAAGGGATAACGTTACGGGTAAAAAAAGTTAAGAGTTCATTTATACCTTAAACAAAGCTTATGTGGCGCCCTCTAGGATCTACATAAAAAATGGGATCAGATTTGAATTTTTCATCTCAAAAAACCCCCATTCACCAATTTTCACAACAATATTTGAAAAACTTCAAAAGTTATATGAGACAATTAAAAATATAATATCGAATTTAACACCCGTTATCTCTGTTAATATCAACTTTTGTACTAAATTAAGTTTAGTTAAATCGTTATATTTTAATGTCAGAAACCCACTGTTGCTATATGGGCCATTACTTACGCACCACCCTGTATATAAACATAAAATATGTTACATGATAAAAATATTAAGTAAATATAGTTTATAAATAGAATTATATAAAACATATAAGTAAACACAATACACATATTTAAATAACATAGTTACAGGTATAAGAAACATAAACAGCGAATTGTGAAGTTTTTCACAAAATTGTTCAATTGTCAAGATTCTCTAATCGAAAAATCTGTAAACACTGTAGAAATTACTTTCATGTAAAATATCTTTGACTGTGGTTTTGTAAGTTCTGTAGTTTTGCATATTTCGAATATCAGCCGGGAGACTATTGAAAAGTAAAACACAATATTTATAATTTGAAGTATGATGTAGAGGTATACTAAGTAGGTCACCACGTCTTGTACTATATGAATGACAATTAGGTATTTCTTTGTGTGAATGAATCAATATTTTTTTGTATACATTAAACATTTTAGTATAAATATACATGGAGTCGTTAGTATTTTTTTATTTTAAATATATTTTAACAGTTCATTATAACATCTGAAATGTAAGTCTAACGAGTCTCTTTTCGCTAACAAAGACTCTGTCCATATATCTTGCAATTCCCCATTGTACGAAACATGTGAGTATGCAAGAGCATATTAAATGCTCAATAGCCCTGCTTCATCTGATGTACTTTGCATTTGCAATATAATAAAGTAAGCGGTATTAAGTCCTGAGCTTGTCAATGTGCTTGTCCCAGAACAATTTATTATTTAAATAAGTACCCAATAATTTTGTGTTATGGGATAATATAATATTGTCATGTAACACTATACCGTGCGGCAATTGCCTTTGCAAACTAAAATTTATTATTACGTTCATGATAAGTGTATCTCTCTGCGCCCAAGTAATGACCTCTTAGAAGGTTTGGTCAATTAATATTTGGATTTGCTCTATTGTGTCAGTTGGTAATGTCACTGTTATATCATCAGCAAACATTGTTAAATGGCTAGTGGTTAAACAGTTAGGAAGGTTGTTTATATATAGCATAATTAATAGCGGTCCCAAAACAGAGCCTTGAGGAATGCCGTACATTAAATTCTCTATTTTTGATTGAACATTATTTAGTTGTACTGTATTGTTCTTCCTTCCATGTAACTATTTATCCATGACAGTAAGTTTCCTCTTATCCTTACACTATATAGCTTTTGCCCTAAAAAGAAAAGGAAAACAACAGGAAAATAATGCGTATTTTTCGCGTTTTTATTGAAGTTGGTCAATTTCTATAGAAATTATCGATTTCCAACGAAAATAAAGCATAATTAAAATTGATTGTTATCAAAATATTTCGTAAATTTATCATGTAAATCACAATTTTTTGAATAGTATTGTTTGCAATATTTGTTCTCTTTAATCATCTTCATATTAAGGAGATTTATTTTTATTGGAAAGCTTGAACATGTTTTACAAAAGATTCTTTTGGCTAAATTTCGGTCATACTCATTTGAAGGCATCCTAAACCCAGTGGCGTAGTCGGATTTGAGATAAAAAATGCTAAGAATTTTTTTGGATTTTTGGCCTTGAAAGAAATTGAAGGAGGCCTTGAAATTTTAAATTTCGTTCTGAGAATTTGCACCCAGTAAGTTATTGAAGCTCTATAATTAAAAAAAAAAACATTTATATCGGTTAACAAATAAAATTTTTAGAGAGGTATCCTATTTTTAAATGGGCCACTCTGTGTATGATTTTCCATACTTGGCATAATAGAGAAATATTAGCTATGGCCAAAGTGACTACAAACAATGAGGTGACTTTGGCAACCAATTAAAAAAAGGAAATATATAAAGGTTGGAATAATTCCTTAAAATCGTTATAAAGCAAATGAGAAAAATTCGGACTTCGATTTTTAAATGTCCAAGTCGAAACTGAAATTCTCGCAAAACGTTAGTAGTTGTTTCAGATCCAATTCTTCCAATTTCGTAACTAATTCTGTCTTTAAGTCCTCAACATTGTTGGATCTAAAATAAACATTGGATTTAAGGTAACCCCATAAAAAATAATCCAATGGGGTTAGGTCCGGAGATTTAGCTGGCCATTCTACTGACCCACGTCTACCAATCCATCTGTGTGGGAAAATTTCGTTTAAATAATTACGCACTGGTACCGAATAATGCGGCAGCGCGGCAAATCCTGTTTTGTTGTCACGAAAAAATAACAATAATAATAATAATCATTAAATTAAAGAAATGTTTATTTAAACTTAAATTATTTCGTGGTTTTCTGGTAATGATTTTTTAGTATTTGCCTGGCCAAAAAGTTTATTGGTATTCAAAGATGACCATTCTTAGGGGTCGAAATGTCAATATTTTATACAGGATTTCAGGCGGCTGTAACTTCGTTGGCACTATCAGCATTCAGTAGTTTATAAGTGTAGTTTACGAAAACACGCTACTTTAATTTTTTTAATTGAGTAGTTTAAACTTTTGATGATTCTAAAAAGAGGGAATAGACACGTGTTAGTAAAATGAGTTGAAATCATTAAATTACCATTGTTAGGCTCATCTGAAAGGTATCTAATCAAAGTTTACCTTGAAGTTTACTAAAAATATAAAAATATGTAGAAATATTTCATTTAAATAGCTTTTTACATACATTTCTAAAAAAATATTTTAAAAAAATTGTTATTTCAAGTAAAATGACAAAAAATCAACGATCAAATCACTTGTTGAAAAAGTAATAAAAATCTTTGTATAGACTTTTTGATTAAATGTATTAAAAAAATATTTAACAATGCACAGTTCATAGCCCAGGCGGTATTTGTTTTGGGTTGGTTGAATCGGGTAGTACGTCAGATTTTCGGCTTAATTCTTCCTAAAAATCATAAGAAATGATAATTTCACCATGCGCTAGTTTGAAAACGTGGGGGTAATTTTTTATTAAACAAAATGCGAAAAAATTCCGTTTTTTTTCTTCCTATTTTTTCATATATCTCAGTAACTATTATTTTTAGAGAAAAGTTATAGCCATGAAAAAGTTTTGTAATTAAGATGCAGTTAGTAGTAGTAGTTGTAAATCCAAAAATTAATTTTTACTATTGCAAAAAATTTGAAATAGCAAGTTAAGTCGTGAAATTTTTTTCAAATACTTATATTATACGTAGGGTCTTCATACTTAGCTAAAGAAAACTTTTTAATATGATAAATCTTCCCACCAAATTTCATCAAGATCGGAGCTTTAGTTTTTGCATAATAATTTTGCAATCTAAACTTCGCAAACAAATTTGAAAATATTCATAATGTTGCTGAGGCTAAACTAAAGCATTTAGAAAGTTGAAAATATTTTGACATATAAAAGAGCACTCAAATATTCAAATCCATTTTGAGATATTAAAATCCGTTAATTAAGAGAGCGTTAGGGCTCCGCCCAGGCCACCCTTGCTGTCAAAAAATGCGGCCATCGGGCTGTCAAAATGGGGCTAAGCCCCTAAGGTCTATAAAAACTAGTTTGTCAATATAATACTTTAATGGGCTTAAAAAAATATTTTTCACCCCTAGAATTTGAAAATATTCATAATGTTGCTGAGGCTAAACTAAAGCATTTAGAAAGTTGAAAATATTTTGACATATAAAAGAGCACTCAAATATTCAAATCCATTTTGAGATATTAAAATCCGTTAATTAAGAGAGCGTTAGGGCTCCGCCCCGGCCACCCTTGCTGTCAAAAAATGCGGCCATCGGGCTGTCAAAATGGGGCTAAGCCCCTAAGGTCTATAAAAACTAGTTTGTCAATATAATACTTTAATGGGCTTAAAAAAATATTTTTCACCCCTAGAATTTGATTCTGCAGAGATGTCTATGGACGAATAATAAAATTGATATTTTATTATTATACAAATTAGATGAAAGATAATTTTTGAATATTACTGAAGGTTAGTTAATACATTCATCAAATTTAATTCATCATTGGAAAACTGTAACAGAAATTTTATTATCTTGAGAGCTTTTTAAGACGTACTATTTTGGTGTATTTTTAACAAAAATAAAATTAATATCACGAATTTATTTCCACGAAATGTTAAATGACAAGCAATACCTGAAAATATTAAACTTATCAAAAAAAAAAAATTTACACAGGTAGTTTATTAATTCATGAAAATATGCCTAATTAAATATAATTAATTACAGCAATTAATATACTTAATTAGAGCAAAAAATATTATCAATTAGAAAAATATTTTGATTCAAGATTCGATGCGTCTGATGATAAAGATAAAAATCTCGTTAAAAATAAATTTTCTCCAAAATAAAATAAAAAAACCTCTTAGTTTTTCAAATACTTTAAACTGAGAAAACTAGTATACTAGTTTTCAGTATACAAAATAAACGCACGTTAAAGTAAAACAAGTCTTCCAGGTTGCCCTTTTATGTAAAAGAGTTTTACTTGAATAATGTATTCATATACCTCAAACAAAGAAAAAATAAAAAAAAACACTGTATTTCATAATAGTATTTTCGGAATTTTCACTGTAATATAAGTAATTTATTCATGCCTATTTACAAGCATTGAAAAAATATTCACTTCGTACATTCGATCACGAATCCATAATAGCGAAAGCAAATAAATAAGTACTAAATTTAATAAATAAACACATTAAAAGTGTACCTTACAACTGTGTATTCAAAACCGGTTGTCATTCATAACGAATTAACTGCAAAATTCACTTTTAAACATTTGAAAAAGAATGAGTGAAATTGCTCGAATAATTCTGTATCAAAGTTAGAAAGCCGTTTAACATATCTCTAATTTAATTTGATTGATTGTTAACATTCAGCGTTATAAGTATACGCATCCAACATTTCTACTGAACATGCTTCTAAAAAAAATCGTCGATTTCTAGAACAGATATACTGTTTCTACGTCTAGACAAAGCATCCAACGTTTGCAGATCTAATTTTATTAACGACGTAGGTGTCATTGAACTCATGAGCAGGAACACCCTGTATTTGAAATATAAAAATATATATAACACAAAGCTTATGTATAATTATTATTGTTTTTATTGCACTTGTTGAAACTTTTATAGATATGTGATAAAAAATTATTTCTGCGAATATCAAATAATGGAAAAATTAAGATAGTCATCAAATAATTCTAGAAGTGCATTAACATGTTATTTAATTGCTTAGAAATGCGAGCCGGTACTTCATCGTTCCAAGCTATTCAATTAAAGATACTTGTAGTAGGTACCATGTCAACTGTGGTTTTGCATAACGACGATTTGTTTGTAAAAAAATGTATTTCATCTTATCAAAGTACTGCGTACTTATTTTTTATCTAAGACTGGTGTCATTGCCTCCTTAAAATTACTTCTAATCTAATAATAACATTTCAAATAGGAGGATATTTATTCGTCTCATTTTTCTTAATGCAAACTATTCAGAGGAACAGAATGCATAGATTTGCTATTAAATATTTATATAAAATTTTTGAATGAGTCAACGTAAAACGAAAATTATTATATCATAATAAAATGCCTACTTAATATTTTACAATAAAAATTAATTTAACAACAACTTTTTCCCGCTATAAAAATACAAAACTATTTTTAATTAACCATTAAAAATCGCTACGATTTACATCTACAAGAATAACAAACGAATATTATTTATTATTCTCCTTGGCACTTACCTCGCATTTCCATTATAGCACCAACTATATTTTAACACGCACTATTTTATAGAGTTCCACAACCCTTGGGGCACCAAAAGGGCATTATAATAGAGTCAATATAGTCCTTAGAACCCCCTTATTACTAAACTTATCAAAAAAAACACGCACAATATAATGGAGTAATAAATGCAATCGCGATTTTTGCAGCCCATCTATTTCTGGCAACCAGGAAAAAATGTTCGGTGAACTTGGCGCAAGTTGCCAAATTGGAGGGGGCCAAGTGAGGCGAGGGGGACGCATTCGCATAGAACTATTACGTAAGCCCACAGTGCACGTCCGCGAACAGCATATCAACTTTACAAGGTTATACATCGCAGGCGGCGTTGTTTCAGTGTGTGTATTTTCCTGCGGATGCCTTGCTCCTAGTCCTATGATACGCTCGAATTGCTCCGTGCATTTTATTTTTGCAGGAAACTGAAAGCATCTTTACCAAGCGTACATCTTCAAACGCAATTATTTCTGGTACCGTCTGATCTCATTGTTTTATTGTTTTCGGAGTACCTATAACCTCACAAAGCCATTGACTCATAATTTTGGTATGAAGGTCTTATTATTATACCGATTGTTTATTCATCAATTTAGGATCAAGAATATCATAAACAGTTGAAACTATACTCACTTCAAAAATCTAGCAATACCGAAACTAGCAAGTTTATAAGAAAACGTGTTTTAAATATCAAACAATACTTTATTTATAACTCGAATAATATTACAATGTACTACTTTTAAAACAGTTCCACACATAATTGCGAGTTGTATTTAACTTTTTAAGAAAAAAAAAGCCCGATGGCAGGGGCCCGTCAGAAATAGATTTCGTCCTATATCTCATGTACATATTTGATTTGAAATAAAATTTTGAGGATTTCTTGAAGACTTTGAACCGCCGCCATTTTTTTAATTGTTCCTATGCGTTTTAGCAAAAAATATTTTTGGCAAAAGTTGTAGGTCTAGATTAGTACTATCCAACGATGTATCGCATGTTAATAAATAGTAACAATTGTATATCAGTTCTACATCAGAATATTCAATACTTAAGCAACAAAATTTTATCTTTAGAACATTATATAGGGATTGTAAATCCACACGTCTTGTTATTAAACATTGGCAATCTGTTGACCAACTGAACTGTTTGAACATTAATGGCTACAAACTATGGAGGCGTAGCAATTTTTTCAAAAAATACAATAAAAGTAAAAAACATCTCATTCATACGAGATATTTCAGATATATATACAGAGCTTTCAACAATGATCACAGGACACGTGATTTTTTAGTACATCTTTTAGGTTTGTCATGTTTTAGCCATGTCAGAACCTTCCATACTAGGGATATTTTAATTCGTATGTATCTAAGGGTGCGTTTTCAAGTATCTTTGCTGACGGTTTTCACGAAATCTCGACGCAACGCTCGGTTTAATTGGCTCTGAAGCTGAACACGCCCAGCGGAACCAATAAGGCAACGGTTTGTCTACGCAGAATATTTAGCGCCGTACAGTCTTCTTGTAGGCATATCCTAACATTTAACTATTTATTTTAATCTGAAATGTCATATCATAGACGTAGTAGTAGTGTTTTGGTGGATATTGCATAATTATCAGTTCTTTTTCACGGGTTTTGAATTGTTTTAATTATTATTTGAGTACTAATCAATTCTTTTCAGAACTACATAATTTACATCAGTTATCTTCTGGTGAGTAATGATAAAGAGAAACAGAATGTTAGGTTAAGTAATGTTTTTTAAATTTTATTCTAGTCCTGTCTTGCCATGGTTTTTACGCCAGAGCAAGATGCCTTCATTTTGATGGCTCATTTTCGAAGTGGAACTCGCAACGAAGATGGATCATGGAAGTATTCATTGCAATCATGCATCGAACAATTTATGGAAAAATTTCCTGACGCAAATATTCCATATAACACCTTTTTGAAATCGTAAATATGTACTCGTTGATCGTTTTGCAAAGACACACTGCCTTTGCAATGGAAAATCCACTGGTAGGCCAACTGTTTTAACTGAATGGTTATGAACGACGTTCGAGAAAGAATGAGCCAAAACCCGATAAAATCCATACCAAAGTTGTCCGCTCAAACAGGTAGGTACTTTTACACTAAATTTTTTAATTACTGAATACGTTACATACCATTTAAATTTAGTTTCTTGAAAATATACAATATAAATTTCTTTGGTGAAAATTATTATCAACAACTAATAACGATACCTACTAAAAATCTTGTTTATATATAAAACCTGAATGCAAATAAAAAAATATATAAAACTGGGAATCGGTTCTCTTCAGATGTCTTCTTAATAAACCTAAACGACAAATCAACGAAATTTTTTTTTTTTAGGTCTTTCAGTTGGAACAACCCGTAAAGCACTCAAAAAACTCCATTTGCATCCATACAAGGTAACCGTTGTTCAAGAACTATTACCCCCTGATTTTGAGTCGAGTAAGATATTGTCGTTGGTTCAACGGAAATTTAAATAACAACGATGTATTGGATTTAACCTATTTTACTGATGAAGCATGGTTCCACTTAACAGGTTATATCAATAGTCAGAACTACAGGACATGGGCTACAGAAAACCCTCACACTTACGTAGAAACAAGTTTACACCCCTTAAAAGTTGGTGTATGGGTGGCAATATCCAGAAGGCGAATTATAGGCCCTATATTTTTTCGTGAAACAATTAATGCCCAAAGGTATCAAACTCTTATTTTAGAGCCATTTCTGGCGCAGTTGCATGATGATGAACTGCAAGATGGGTATTTCCAGCAAGACGGTGCTACTGCCCATACAGCAAGAGCTTCACTTGATTTTTTACGGGAGTTTTACGATGACCGATTAGTCAGCCAGGGACTATGGCCTGCACGGTCTCCAGATCTAACGCCCTGTGATTATTTCTTATTTGGACACATGAAGAACAATGTTTTTAAAAATAGATTACATCCCATTGACGAATTACAAGAGGCAATAGAAAGAGAAATCCGCAATATTAGTGTTGATCAGTTACAGAACGTATTCGAAAATATGAAACGAAGAGTCCATGTGTGTTTAGAAACTCAAGGCAGCCATTTTGAGCATTTGTTATAATTTCTTGGCATTTCGTATTAAAATGTATTCATTCATATGTATTATTTACTGTGAATTGTTTGATTCGAATGTTTATATTCATGTTGTCTGTGGAAATAAAGATTATTTTGAATTAGGTGTAACAATTTATTTCTTGCGAACATTTTTTTTATTCAGATATAGTCTACTATACTTTAACTTGGCGTGTGTATGCATGAGTTAATATTTCCGTACGATTTCATTTTTTCCCATATTGTACACAAAGTTAAAGCAATAGTCCAGAAACATTGCCTACGTGGACAATATTTTTGGATCTTTGTGTACAAGAGAAAATGAAATCGTACCGAAATATTAACTCATACATACACACGCCAAGTCAAAGTATACCTACTAGACTATAAAAGGCATCTCATTTAAATTTGCTTTTAATATTAAAAAACTCTTAAATTTGATGAATAAATGAATTATCATACATTTTTTACCTTTAACTAGAACGCCAATGGATTTAGGGTATTTCTGTTTAGTGCAATACCATCGTGTATAGTTGGTTGTCTATATTTTTGTGGTCACGTGTCCTGTGATCATTATTGAAAGCTCTGTATATAACATTGAATGTTGTGGTATAGAACTGCAAATGTTAAATATAACAATAATTATAATTTATAGACCACCTAGGGGAGATTATGATACATTTCTTCAAATTTTATCAGATATCTTGGAAACTGTTTGCAACAATAAAGTAGTAATATTGGCTGGTGACTGTAATATAACTTTTTTTGAAAACAGTGTAATGAAACAGACTTTAATTACATTAACATTGAACTTATCACAAAATATTAATACAGCAACTCGTGTAACAGCTATTACTAGTACTTGTCTTGACAATATATTTATTAATTTAAATGATGCATTTTATAACGCTAAGGTTCTTAAATCCAATTTATCTGATCATCATGCCCAAATAATTAGTGTTAATTGCGATAACAATTTTAATAATATCGAGATTTCGTTAAAAAGAAAATTCAATAAAGAAAATATTAAAAGCTTCTCCCAATATCTAAATAACGAAAACTGGCAGAACGTTCTGACTGAAAATAAGGCAAAAATGACATTTAATGCTTTTAGCGATATTTTACATTATTATTTTGAGATTTATTTTCCACTTAGTCGTATTCTCAATAAACGAACAAATACATTCTCCAGAACTAGTAAACTTTAAACATAACGTCTCCATGTATGCCGATCTAAATCGACAATATCCTGAATTTAAAGAATTGTACTCATCTGTTAACAAACAATATCAAGAAGAAAAATAAAACAACAGAACAAAAAATCAGCAGGAAATCAAAATCGTGGATAACAATGTGCTTTTGGATGATATACAAGCAGTAAATAAATTTAATCAATATTTTGTAAATATTCCCAAGACGGTTACATCTTCTTTAAATACTAACATAGATCTTGATTTTTTAAATGCGAATGTAACTATAATGGGCAAATCTTTTTGCTATTTGCCGGTATCTCAGAGAGATGTTTATTTATTTATTTATTTATAATAGTACACTGTTCTACAGGTAAAGAACCCAATTGCAGAACAAGAAGATAAGAAAAAAAACAAAAACACTAATAAATAAGCTCTATACAATAAGAAAGATAAAAGATAAAATATTAAACATGTCAAAATATCAACTATGCATTAATAGAACAAGAACATAGATTAAGTACGATTATATACAACATAAAGACGGTTAAAATAAATACAAAAACTATACAGGACTCAACAAAATAGTAAGAAAAAAACAAAGTAAAAGAACAAAGCTCATTTTAAATAATACATTAATATCATTGAGACTGCAACTAAATATATCAAGACGGCTACCATTAGCATTACAGATATTGCACTGTATAAAGCGGGAAGTGTTTAAGAACCTTAGTACGAGATGTTGACAGATAAAAAGTTAGGCTATTCCTTGAGTTTACCCTGGGTACCATAAAATTTAATTTAGCCAATAATTCTTGGCAATCAATAATATTATGTATTATTTTAAAAAGGAATGCCTGAGAAAAATATTTACGCCTACTCTCAAGACTTGTCATGCCATGTTTATGAAGCAGCTCCTCTTGCGGAACACCTAAGGGTGGGTAAACACCGTCCGATTTAAAACTAAGGAATTTTAAAAATCGACGTTTGACTGATTCCAAATTATTGATATAAGTGATGTAATATGGGGACCATACAAGAGAAGCGTACGAGCTTAGATCTAATAAAGGTAAAATAGACAGGTTTAATTGCGTCTAACCGAGTAAAATCACGACAATTTCGCACCAAAAACCCATACGTCTTACTGACTTCTAAGGTAATGGTGTCAACGTGAGCGGCAAAAGAAAGTTGGTATCAAAAAAAATTACGCCAAGATCGCGAAAGGTGGAGGGGCGGTTCAGATTGACATTATCCAGGTTGTAATCGTGGATTTTGTAGAAAAAGACATGACATTGCATTTGCTGACATTTAATGACAACTTGTTTTCCTGACACCAAACTTTAACACTGTCTAAGTTCCTTTGAAGACGCAGACAATCATTGAGGCTGTTAACGTTATCATAAATCTTTAAATCATCCGCATAAATAAGACAATTCATATCCAACACATCTACAATATCGTTTATAAAAATAATAAACAACAGGGGGCCAAGGATGGACCCCTGTGGAACTCCAGATGTTACGGTATATTCAGCAGACTTAGAACCATTGGATACAACATATTGAGTCCTGTCATATAGGTATGACTTAAAGAAGTTTAATAGGGAATCAGATAAGCCGAATAAATGCAGTTTGTGAAGTAGCATGCTAAAATCGAGTCTATCGAATGCTTTCGAAAAATCTGTGTAAATAACATCAGTTTGTGTCTGCGAGTCTATAGATTCAGCTATAAATTGAGTAACACAGATCAGATTAGTTGCAGTAAATCGGCCCTTCATAAAGCCGTGTTTGATAGACTGAGATTTTGTTGGACACATGATGGTATAGAAAATCATGTAACAAGATTTCCAAAACTTTACAACAATTGCAGATAATGGATATAGGTCTAAAATTGCTAATATCAAACTTATCATCTTTTTTATATATAGGACATACCTTCGACCGTTTCCATAATACAGGCAACTCACAATTACGAATGCACGTATTGAATATGACTTTTAGAGGGAACGCCAGAATGTGAGCACAGGTAGTGAAGCGCAAGTTATAGCCTCTCCTACTCAATTGTTAACCTCACCTTCGCGATGAGTTCAATTTGAACTTGGTGCACCCTGTTTTCACTAACGAGGCTCTAACGACCGAGTAAGGGCGGAATAACCCTTACCTTTTGCCGTGAGCACATCCACCTTCTCACGAAGAGTGCGGTAAAAATAACCCACCGCACACAAAGGTTGCTTTTGGAATCGTTTGGTTACCCCATCGTCGCAGTCTCCTTCTGTGCCATGGGACCACACCACTCGCTTTCCGCAACCGAGCTGGTCAGTTGCATACCTGCTCCAGCTAAAACTTCAAATGCAGCTTCGTTTTCAGTCGATTAAGGCTTTAAAAAATGATGGAACGTTCAAGTGGGACAAAATCATCCGGAGATAAAATACCCTCCCGATCGGATTTCCGGGGGAGGGTGCCCACAGGGACACCTAATCGAATGTCGAAAAAATACCGACAAGTTAAATCCAACAAAACTAATTCTTTCATCTACGGCGCTTGGAATGTTCGTACTTTGAACGACAGCACTCGCACCGATCGGCCTGGAAGAAGAACTGCTCTAATAGATAGAGAACTTCACCGACTCAATGTTGACGTTGCAGCTCTCAGCGAAACTCGATTTTTGGAGAAAGGCTCTCTCACAGAAAAGTACTACACCTTCTATTGGAAAGGTCTTCCCACCAATTCAAGAAGACAACATGGAGTAGGATTTGCCGTTCGGAATCAACTTGTATCCAACTTAACACAAGTACCACAAGGCCTATCCGAGCGTTTAATGCTGCTACGCTATGAGCTATCAGATGGCAACGCGGTAAATCTAATAAGCGCCTACGCTCCCACTCTGGATGCAAGTCACGAAACCAAGGAAAGCTTCTATCAACAGCTGGAAGAAACCCTCTGTAGAATACCTAAAACGGAACGACTCGTTATTCTTGGCGATTTTAATGCTACAGTAGGGAGAGATGCAGACACCTGGCCAGGCATCATAGGCAAGAACGGTTTGGGCAACATGAACGCTAACGGTCAACTACTCCTAACCAAATGCGCCGAACATGATCTAGTTATAACAAGTACCATTTTCCGACAAAAGGATAAATTTAAAGGCACCTGGCGTCACCCCAGATCAGGTCACTGGCATCTACTGGACTATGTTATCGTACGTAGGAAGCATCTCAAGGACGTCCAAATTACAAAGGCGCGCATTGATAACGAATGTTGGACCGATCATCGTCCTGTTGTCTCTAAAATGAAAATTGTTATGGGACCCAAACACCGAAGAACTCAAGTAAAACGTAGACTCCGTCTCTGTATTAGTAAATTGCGTGACCAAACCGTCGAACAGCTAAAGCAAAAAGTTCAAGAGAATTTGAGTGCACTAGAAGAAACCAATTCTGTAGATGTCGCTGCTACCTGGACACAAATTAAAGACAGTTTAAAAAGTGCGAGTGAGGAAATTCTTGGCACTGCAGCAAGTAAAAAACAGGAGGACTGGTTCAATGATAACGAAGCTTTTATACAAGAACTTCTTGACCGCAAACATATTGCCTTCCAAAACGCTATCAACCACCCTAACGACTCATCAAAAGCAGAAGCTTTTACCCAATCTAAGTATGAAACGCAACGCGAAATCAGAAGAATAAAGAACGAGTGGTGGGCAAGCAAGGCCAGAGAAATTCAAAGATACGCCGATTCACACGACTACAGGAATTTCTTTCAAGGAGTAAAAGCAGTGTACGGCCCCAGTCGGAAAAATATGTGCCCTATTAAAGATTTAAATGGAAATCTCCTCAAAGAAGACCAGGAAATAAGAGCCCGATGGAAAGAACACTACTCTAACATTCTTAACCAGCAAAGTCAAGCCGATCACGATATTATAAATCTTATCCCTCAATATGACACCTTCGAAGACTTAGATAAACCACTAACAACGGAAGAGATCTTAACCGCCATGGGGCAGCTAAAAAATAACAAATCTCCCGGCGCCGACTCACTCCCAGCTGAGATCTTTAAAGCTGTGTCGTCAGAGCTCATACCCTACCTCAAAAAACGGTTTGATGTCGTGTGGGAAAGTGGTCAAGCTCCGCAGGAGTTTCGTGATACACTTTTAATCAACCTCTTCAAAAACAAAGGGAGCGCTGCGGACTGTGGAAATTCTGTAATTTCCACAGTCCCTGTGGGTATAGCTCTCCTGGCTGTTGGAGGAAAGATACTCACTAAAGCGATGGCAAATAGGCTAACACCTGTTATGGAAAAGCTACTTCCTGAAACACAGAGTGGCTTTAGAGCAAACCGAGGCACATCGGATTTAATCTTCACACTTAAACAGCTTCAAGAAAAAGCACTCGAACATCAAGGAGAAATTCACATGGCCTTCATTGATTTAACCAAGGCGTTTGACTCGGTGGACAGGGAAGTGCTCTGGAAAATTATGTTCCGCTTAGGTATCCCTAGAAAATTTGTGGAAGTATGTCGCAGTCTACATACAAACAACAACGCCCAGGTTATGTATAATAATGAGGCAACCGAACCTTTCCAAACCCTCACTGGAGTTAGGCAGGGATGTGTCCTGGCACCCCTACTCTTTAATTTGTTTACCACTGCTCTAACAATTATTGTTGACAACAAACTGACAGTCAGAGGAATAGGTCTCAGATACCGTTTTGATGGCGGTCTCTTTAACATAGGGCGCTTTAGAGCTTTCACGAAGACACGCACACGATTCATTTGTGATCTCCAGTATGCCGATGACTGTGCACTTTTAGCCTCTACGCCGGAAGAGCTTCAAGAACTTTTAGATGTGTATGCCCAGAGCTATGATTCCTTGGGACTTAAAATCAACATTGGAAAGACTAAGATTATGTCAACTCCTCATCAAGTGAACCAAATAGACATTACACTTAACGGAAATTTTCTTGAAGTGGTGGATCAGTTCAATTACTTAGGCAACGTTGTTAATGACAAAGCAAACATGGACAGCGAGATTCGCAATAGAATTAACGCTGCATCTAGAGCACTCTGGGGACTTAGAGAGAGAGTATTTGACAACCACGACCTTGCTTTGTCAACGAAAATGGCTGTCTACAGAGCAGTTGTCATTCCAACACTGCTATATGGATGTGAAAGCTGGGTCACTTACCGTCGTCATGTGAAAGAATTAGAACGTTTTCAGCAAAGACACCTCAGAAGTATGATGAAAATCCGTTGGTTCCATCACATATCAAACGTGAAAGTACTCAGGAGAGCAAAGAGCCTTCCAATTGAGGTGCTTATTTCAAGAGCACGCCTAAGATGGGCAGGTCACGTTCATCGTATGCATGATAACCGCCTTCCTAAATGTACACTTTATGGTGAATTGCTAAGCGGTAGAAGAAGGCGTGGCGGTCAACGAAAGAGGTTCAAAGACGCTCTCCATGAAAATCTAAAATCCTGCGGTATTGCAGACGAGCAATGGGAACAACTTGCAGCGGACAGAACCGAATGGCGAGGGGTTGTGGCCAGCTATCAAGGAAATGTTGCTGCAAGAAGGCCGAATCCAAGACCTAACCAGGTCTATGTTTGTCCTGACTGCGGTCGACATGTGCTCTCCCGAATTGGCCTCTATAGCCATAGTCGTGTGCACCGTAGATGAATGGGAATTACAATAGACTACACCTTTTACTTGTTTTTTATTGTACGCAATTTATCGACTGTAACATTTTTTATACTCGGACTCGAGTAACGGCTAACGGCCTTCAGCAGAAAAGCAGGTATTCCGTCAGGACCAGTAGTCTATTTGGGTTTGAGTCTTTTTAAGGCAGCCGCAATTTCACTCTCATCAAATTCTTGTAGGTGAATAGTCGAGTCTACGATTTGCTCATTCAGAGATTGGTTAGTAGTGGTAAAAATGATTTACAGAAAAAAATCGGCGAAAGTGTTTGAAACTTCGTTAGAATCCACAAGCTGTCTCCCGTTGTAAGACATTTGAGAAGGTATGCTAGGCGATCTCTTTCTACCATTAATAAAAGACCAAAATTTGCTGGGATCATTTTTAATATTTATTTCAGATGTTCTTATATAATCTTTCTAAGATGCATCAATGTCTGATTTTATTTTAGATCTCATTGTTTTAATGTTCATGAAACAATTTTAAATTTGAAAAATTCGTACTCCTCGGAGGAAGATGAGATTTCTAATTATATTTTAAAGGAAATCGCTATTAATATATTAATGCCCTTAACGCATATTATTATTTTATCTCTGGAGCAGGGAATTTTTCCTGGCAAATTAAAAGATTCCATAATAAAACCGTTGTATAAGAAAGGAGACTCGGAGACAGTGGAAAACTATAGGCCGATTAATATATTATCTAGTTTATCAAACGTATATGAAACCATTGTAAATGTTGAATTGACTAATTTTCTTTTAAACAATAAAATACCTAAATCTCAAAACCACGGTTTCACAAAGAATAAAAGTTTAGAAACTGCTTTAAGTAATGTCATCAACGAAATAGTCTCAAGTCTTGACAAGAAGCAATCAACTATCGGTCTATTCATTGATTTTACCAAAGCGTTTGATTGCGTAAACCATGTAATACTTTTAACTAAACTGGAAAGGTATGGGATACGTGGTATATGTTTAAAATGGTTTGAGTCATATCTTACAAACAGACGACAAAGGGTACAAGTTAACAAATCCAAATCGGTTTTAGCAAATATTGATATAGGAGTGCCTCAAGGTTCTATTCTTGGCCCTACTTTATTTATATTGTTCATTAATGACTTGGCTCGATACCTTGAGAAATTTAACTCCGTACAAGTTTCATATGATGATGATACTAATTTTGTAATTACTGACAGTAACATTGAAAATGTGGGATCCAAAATAAAGAATTTTTATGTAGAATTATGTCATTGGGTTGATAAAAACCAACTTTTAATAATTCACATTGTCCCCGACAAAATTTTAAAATGTAAATAACTCTTACTATTATTAAAAACAAAACAGCTATTTACGGTTTTTAATAGTTCGTAACAATTTTTCCCAAAGCACATTTACACGAGGGATACGAAAACTGTTTATGCCAAAACGCATTACAAAAATATCTGAAATTAATCAATAAAAGTTGTAAATAACTGGAAAAAACTATAAACTTCAATAAATTAATATTTATTTTAATTAGTAATTGATATACGAGAATACCCGAGGGGTCAACCACTAACCCGAAATTTGTATATGGGATCCCACTGTAGGTCCCATTCAGGTAACGATTTCGTCGGTAAAACCTACATAACATGAAAGTTTTGACCTAAGGGAACTCATAAATGCAAAGGTAGGCGGGAAAATGTGTGCACAATTTTAATGCACATGCATTTTCGGAGCATAAAAAATGCTGTTTTGCCAGGTATCGATTTCGTCCCCGATGTTTGCACCATGTTTTAGAGCGCAAAATCCCTGCAAAATGACCTTGGGTTGGCACCAGCCAACTTGCAGAACCCACCGCCAACCCTATCTGAAGGGGCTAAGAAATGGAACCAAATGTGGCTGTGGAGACGCCAGAAGTCACCTGTGGAATGAGGCTGTCAGAAAGACGCCTCTTCTACAGGCGTACACCGATGGCATTTCTCCTCGGTTTGTCTTTGACAGACCCTACATAATACAGACGAATAGTGAGAACGAGGCTGCTGGCGAAGGTGTGATCAACATCACAGATGGATAAAAAAAAAGGATGGGGCAGGATGTGGAATATATTCCAGAAGTCTGCAAATCCAATATAAACGGGCTATGGATGGGCGAGTCAGCGTGGTACAAACGGAACTGGCGGGAATAACCATAGCAAAGAGATTGCCCGTAGACAAACTACGGACAAAACAATCAAGATCTACACAGATTGTAGACAATCATTGCTAGCCATTGCTAGCCCTGAGAAGTTACAAAATTACCACAGGAGCAGTATGGGAATGTCACCAAGCACTTGTAAGTGCTTCCAGCATGAATAACATACTAGTATGCTGGGTGAAAGGACATGTACAGTGTAGTGGTAACAAAGTAGCCGACAGACTGGCCAAGAAGGCAGCAGTATCTTTGGACCAGGCCTTGCCAGTCTCTTACCGATCACGGCGATAACACAAATAATTAAAGACAACACCCACAATGAAGCTGTGAGATGAAACAGGCAGCTGTCAGCTTGCTAGGCAACTACTAAAATATCCCAATACGAGCACAGCAATGGACTACCTGGCAATGTCCAGAAGGAACCTACGTTTTATAACGAGAATCCAGACTGGATACTATCCGTTAAGGAAACATCTACATAATACGAGATTAAGCGAAACACATCTCTGTAGAAGTTGTGAACAAGAAGATGGGACGGTCCAACATGTAGTTTGTGACTGTTCTGCCGTCTTATCAATCAGAGAATCTATTTTGGGAGAACGTCGGCCTACTTTGGCCGATGTAAGGGAGATGCCCCTAGGCAGCATCACCACATATTTCGCAAGATTAGGTTGGTTGGAGGCATAGGCGAGGGTCTGCCTACAGGGAGGATGTACAAAGGGCCCGATGGTGCCTAAATGCTGTGGTTCAATAATTTTTATTGATCACCCTCCCAATCAATTTCAGATTCCAGAACCTTCTCAATTCATAGTTGTACGCTACAAATCCTCGAAATGTGAAACACATGAAAAAATGCAAATAAAAAGTGTTCGCAAAATTCTATGAAACTTTGAATTTTCAACGCAAAACAGGTGAAAATGCATTTTTCATGTGTTTTTAACAAATTTGTTGCATCGAGAAACAATTTGTTTGTTGTGAGTTAGAAAAGCGCCTTTTTCTAATTCACAATCGAAATGTCGTACTTTTCAACAGTCATGTTAGTGTGCAAAACGTCACTTTAACGCACCAGTGGACCAGTGCGAAAACAACTGTCACTTTTCACACGCAGTGCGAAAAGAACTGTCACTTCTCGCACTGGTATCTAAAGAGAAATTAATAACATAAGCAATCAAATCAAAATTTATTATAATTTTGTAACAATTTATTGGAATTTTACATTAAGAACAGTAACATTAAGAATTTATTTGTTATATATATTTTGGACGCATTTCGTGCAGTTGTTGAAAGTTATCCCCGACAACAGCTGATGGGACGAAATTGTGTTTTCCATCAGAATTGCATCTCCAACTTTGTGAGTTAGAAAAAATCTTGTATGATACTCGTGTGAAAATGCGTTTAAGGCACTTGTATGAGTTACACAAAATAACTTTCATACGCGTGCCTTAAACATTCATTTTTCACACTCGTATCATAAATAGCTATTATTACTTGCAATGTTAGTTTATTTAGGTCAAATCTTGCAATCAAAATTTCGATTAGTTCTAATTAAGTCAGAGCTTTGAAATTTTGTACATGTGTATAAGTCCGGTGACAATACACTTTAACATTTTCATATAAGAAAAAAACAAGATGGCGGCTTCAATATGGCGGATGACTTTACCGTTTATGATCCGATTCGACTCAAAATCGATATCTGGGGGTTTTCGAGATCGTCAATCATGAATTCTTGGTGAAAATTTAGAAATTCAAAATGACGGCGCCAATATGGCGGACGACTTTTGTCATTTACGGTTCAAATCGATCAAAATCGATAACTGGGGGTTTTTGGGTTCGCCGATTACGAATTTCTAGTCAAAAATTTAGTTCAGAATGGCGACTTAAAGATGGCAGACGACTTTACCGTTTAAGATTCAATTAGTCTCAAAATCGGCATTTGGGGATTATAGTATATCAAAAGACTAAGAAGTAAAAATAAAATTATATAAAAAAATATTTTTAAAAAAAGCTTTTATTTAAATGCTCTAAAAAGTAGAAAACAAACTTTGAAGTAAATCAAACCCATCATTTTGTTACATTATATAACTTTTTATGATACCTATAAAAGCTTGTCGCGAGCAATCTCCTTTACACCGGAAAATCCCGCGACAAGCTTTTATATCAGAAAAAAAAATATATAATGTAACAAAATGATGGGTTTGATTTACTTCAAAGTTTACTTTCTACTTTTTAGAGCATTTAAATAAAAGCTTTTTTTAAATATATTTTTTTTAAGATAAGAAAATGTTCGCGCACTTTTTAACCGATTTCTGTGAGTAGTAATGCTATCTTCACTGTGAAGTTAGCATTTACCATGGGTTATCTTTTTAAAATAAAGAGTTACAAATGTTTTCTCACCGCAACAAATTCACAACAAAAAAACTACAATTAATGGGACCAGAACGATTTCAAAATTTTAAAGTGGTAGTGTTAACTTAATATAGCTTATAGAATACGCCACTTACCGCTAACAAGATCCCACTGGTGCGCCATTAAAAAGTGACCACCATGTGGTCCATGTGTATATGCAGTTGAACAAAAATTCTCCAATTAAATATTTACTATTAAATTATCCCAACAAGCTTTGAAGTTATTAAGTAAAATTATCTTTCTACGAACGTTTCCTTGTTTACAAACTTCTCATATAATAATACTCCTCCAAATAAAATCTTATAACTTTGAATACATAATATAAACACCTTTACCGAATGAATCATCAATAAAAAAAGATTGTTTGTACGGTTAACGATCTCCTTTGTTTACAGAGATAGTGGAAAAATCGTTGGGCGAATATTACAAAGATAAATTGAAAAATTGTGCGTTGAACAATTTTACAATGATGCCAGTTTCACAGGATGCATACTTTAGAATACCCGAGGTTCTACGGGACAGAATTAGATGTATAAATAAACCAATGATATTCTAAAATGAAATCTAACAACTCGATTTAATCCAGCACCAAGGAGGCCATGACAATCAAATATTTATGCTATCACTCATTTGTTAATTTGACTTCATGGAGATAGGAAATATATTATGTGATTCACACAGCCCAAAAAAAGCTGACTTCAAGGATTTTCTCTACAGCACATTTGCGGTTCATTGACTTATTAATTTACTTCTTTTTAGCAACTGATATTTTGGCTATATAAACTTTTAAGTTTGATTTAGTCGCTTCTGTAAATTATCACCAGCTATCATTGTTGATATTAAGCGATATCTGTACATTGCGAGATCGATTACGTTTTATTAAAGTTAAAATACGTAGCACAATTACCTTACCAATCAGTGGCGGTCCTAAGAGGGGGGCCATAGCCCCCCCCCATGGACACATGAACTTTGTAAATCTGCTGATTACTAATTATTAAGCTCTCTCTACCCTACATTTACTTTCAACAAATCACCATAAAATAAGCCCAGTAGTGCTGCATCAGTTCAGTCCTGTCGGAGACAGGACAATAAAATAAAAACACACTATTTTGCCGACATTTCGGTTATTTGGCACATACTTCTTCAGGGCTTAATAATTATAATAGGGTGACCATATGCACTTATTTTAGTTAGACAGTACTTTATTTTCGGATAGTGTCCTACTGTCCTTAATAGGTTCATTAAGTATACCTAAATGTACTTCTTTTTCTTGAGATACAAAAAATTTGAAGTTTAAATTTTCATTTACTTTTTGCAAAGCTGGAGTTCGAACTTAAATGAACTGAATGTTTTTGAACTTGTGAATTTGACAAGATGTTTCATGAAATCAAGTTTTCTTGTTCATGTGAGGCTTTTAAGGACTACATAGGTCTGGTATTGAATGAAGACGAACTATTCGGCGAAGTTGGTCTAAAGCCAACATTACAGAAGATAAAACTGCCGACTGGAATTCCGAAAATATTTGCACTATCGCACTGAAGATCGCTGGCCTGGGGGGCGAGCGTAGGTGCGTCTTTACTATGTACATACTTCGGTATGCGATGTAAAGCAACGACAGGCGCAGTTAGTACTTGGATGGTGACCATTCCAACGGAAACCGCGTTCTCGCCTCACCCATCTTCCAGCGGCTTGTATATCAGTGTATGCGCGGAAGCTATACAACCTTAGGCGAGGGTTGTATAGGAGATATACCATCCTTCGGAGGGGATGTAAAGCCGTCGGTCCCTTGTCTATTAAATGTTAGGCAAGTAAAAGATCCCTACTCTTCTTAAGGGAAGAGGTTCGGCAAAATTCCTGGTTGGGGGTAGCTCGTCTACAGGCGTCGGTGTTAGGCCTCAGTAGCGGAAATAGGCCGACGTTAAATAAATGTTTAAAAAAAAAAAAATCGCTGGTCTGACTCGAGAGTCTGGATAAAGTAGAAATAAATTAAAAAATTTGGAGATCTTATGGAGTTTATTATTTTTTTTTTTTCATGAGACAAGTGCGTGGATTAAGCGATTGTTCTCCAATACTAATAACTATTGGAGATCAGAAAAATCGTAAATGGAGATATTCACACTAAAGGCTGTGTTGCAAGTTCGCTAGAACATCAATGAGAGTTGCAGCGAAATGTTCCAGTTTCCAAAAGCCAGACCGTAAATTTTGAAAGCAATCCTAAGTTCCCAAAAATGCGACTGGTACCAAAGTGATGATTCAAGTGCTGTAGTTGCAGGCACATCGAGGGCGGCAAATTGAAGAGCATGTTTGTTATTTTGTTATATTTTGTATTTTATATTTTTAAGTCTTGCCCCCACGAGACCTACATTTCGAAGACAATATTATTTTAAATAAAACTTCTAACTTTTAATTTAAGTCTCTTTGACCTTGAAAAATCTAAAATTTTCGCCTATGGCGCATTTTTTCACCCTGCAACCTCAACTTTAATAAAAAGCTACTTTCATCATTGTACTTTTTTTTTGAAAAAATATGGTCGCCCTAGTTATAATGCGACATCTAACATATAACAATTTCATCAACACCAATACCAATATTCAACATTAATAATGATGAAATTGTTGTGCTTAAAAATGTTGCATTATAACTATTAAACCTTGAACAAGTGTGTACCAAATACACGAAACGCCGACAAAATAGTATTGTCCGGTCTCCCGACTATTTAAGCACTAATCATTAAATCCCCTTGCAGCTGACGCTACATGTACACAGCAGAGCTATGCTGCCCATCTTTGATGGTTCCCCATGTCGAAATTCCGGAACCGCCACTGTCACCAATCACATAATGGTTCACTCTAAACAGAAAATTATAACAGATAACTTTATACAAGTTATTATAGAGACATGCTGTTTGAGAAAAACACGGAAATTCCTAGGCCATGATGCTCTTTTAGCTACACTCTTTGAAGTCTCATTTACAAGCAGTTGCATTTCGAACGTTTAATGGCGTGATTTGAAAAATATTCACAGACCCTGCATCTTACGCAATTATCGTAAGCCTATTAAAAATACCAGGGCCGGACTGGCCTGGGGGTAGGGAGTCAAAGTCCCAGCAGGCGTCCGAGGGTCTCGGTGGACCCCCGAGTTAAAAATCTCGTTATTTAATACTTCAAATCACATACTAATAAAACAAAAATTTACAGCCTGAAGTACAAAAACAAATTCGGGAAGTGGCGAAAGACAGCGTTTACGTATGGTGCTACGCCCATCTACATCAGACAGTTGTGATACTTTGCAAGCCAAAAATTCATTTGGACTACTAAAGCGCTTGGCAACATTTTTCAGCGAATCTTATAAGCGAATGTATGGATATTTGGTGGGATACAGTAGCTAAAATTCGCAAGTCAAAACTAAAAAAATCTCAAAAATTGGAGAAACTCGGTGGTAGACGCAAGAAGCCCTGAGTAGATTTTTTCAGGTGATAATTGTCTGTATCATGTTGTATTGTTCGCATTAAAGAAAATAATGGAAGGTAAATTCGATGCAAGGACAAGTTCTGAGGCTGAATCTCTACGCGACAAATTTCTGGAGTACAAGACTATTTTAACAATATTTTTAAAGTTTTTGGTCCTACGTAAAAGTGTCTACAGACAATAAATTTGGATTTGGTCTCGGCGTTGTGACCGATGCTCACAGCTTCATAGCATCTTAAATTCCAAACTAGAAGCTACAGATATAGAAATGTCCATAAAAGAGAAACTGTCGACAAGGACACGCATAGCCAGGAGAAAACAAATCTAAGATCTATCTATCTAAGAACCCAACGGATGTGTTTCGCTTTGAAGATTTTACCGCTATTAAAGATTCAATTAGGATCGCTCTAGATGAAAGATTTTCTAAAAATAGGGAATTAATTGCATGCTTGCAATACGTCGATCCACGACATTTTTCTAAATTTGAAATACAGGAACCCCCGATAGAAATACAGCTCTCAACACTGGCCACCTTAGCTTGAACACCAACGGTACCTCTGGTTTGGAAAAAAATAAAATATTTTTGGCTGGAGAGCTTTATATGAGACTCTAAAGGCCTTTCGTGCTCTTTATTTTGTTTGATTCGAAGTCGAGGTGGTTAAACTTGAAAAGCTGGAACGGGCCAAATGCTTCGCCCTGTATACTCTCAGAGCTGATTTATACTTGAAATAAATTTTATTTAATTTTTTTAACACTGCTGAATTTTATTTCAGCTGGCAAGGTCAAATGCTACACCCTATATAGTATTTTAGCACTAGCTTTTAAATTAAACACTTTGATTTAGAACAAAAATTAACAGATTATTTATTTTCGGTTAAAACACAGAGTTGAGTATTAAAGTATTGAAATTAAAATTTTATTCATACAAAATTATCTTAACGTATCGACACTAGAAATTTGCCTAAGTCGGGGTTGTTTTATTTGCTTTATTTAAAATTTGTTACTTAAGACAGAAAATTCACTTGAAAAATTGGGGCCGCGAAAGCGATTTGAATTGCAGCACTGGGGCTGATCATTAATAAAGTACTTTTTTACTAGGATCTGCCTAGGAAGGTGTACGGGCACTGTGTTAAATTCGCGAGATACACCGGAAGACACACTTGGATTTAGGCTCTGGGGCGACCAAAGAGGTAACGCGGGCACTGGATTTAGTTGTTACTAGATACGCCGAAAACACAACTTGCCGGGGGCTTAGCTCGCTCCCTAATTTATACTGATGCCGGAGCACGACGCTCGCTGAGAGCTAGAGAAGCTGGAAAGGGCGCCAGACCATCATATGGGGCTCAAATGATATGATATTAGGCAATACTTCCTGAAATTTTGGGTTGAAAATTATATCACTAAAACGGCTATGAAAAATGGAGCCATTTGGTATAAAAATGTCAGCGGAATCTATTTTTGTTTTGGAAATATGAATAATAATTGTCTGAATAACTTGTTAAATTGAATTGGCCTCATGAAGTAACATTGAGGGCTGTATTTTAATCCATATTTGATGTTGTATTAAGTCATGTTAATCCATATGTGATTGTTATGTTATGCTATATTGAGGGTATGTAATTGTCTGCGTTGAGCAGAGCGGGATCCAGCTTTAGGGTAATATGAAATGAAGATAGCGGCGAGTTGCCAGCAACTCGTGCGGAATATGTAAACTGGACTTATTTTGGGACGAACGTTTTATGTGTTGGCTGGAAAGGTGAAGGGTGTTTTGATATATTAATAGAAATTTCAGTTGAGAGTTGAAACGAATGGAAATGGACTTTTAGAAAATTTTGGAAAGTGAACTGAAATGATTTGATTTAATGTTTGGGGAGTAGTTTTGAAGTGCTTTGAGTTGATGGGGGGGGGGGGGGCTGTATTTTTTAGGGCGATCTTTAGTAAAGTTTTTTCTGTAATTTGATGAATTTTGATGTTGGAATGATTTTAGTGATATATTCGGATTAATTGGGAATTATCGATGTTGCGTGAATTTTCTCAGAATTACTTATTGGAAATTGTGGTTTTTGATTTCCACGAGTGTCTTTTTTATGGGTTTTGCCAAGTTGACCGTAATGATCGAATGAATTTTAGTACTTTTTTCGTCGGCCATCTTGTTAATATGGAGAACTTACGATAACAAGCTACAGTAGAAATATCGCTGCCACGCGACGATTTACTACAATTTGCTAAAATGTTTCCAACATTGTCACACAACTTAAACACAAGAAGTGACTTACTTAATGAGGACTATGATGAAAAAATGGATATGTCAGAAAATGAACTTGATTAAGAACCAGAAGAGGAGCTAGAACAATTTGCAGCAAAACCTGAAAAAAAGTCTAGAAAATGCAAGGAGCAGAAGAAATGTAATAACTGCCTGATTTGTTGTTACATTTTTTTGTACTTATACAATATGCAGCAGCATTTACAAATTTATTTTTAACCTATGAGTATGTGTCACGAGGGTTTCTTGTGAAAGAGCCCTAAGTAAATAAAAAATAATCAAGTCTAGATTAAGGGCAGCTGTTCTCAAGACTTGTCAGAAGCCTTCACGATTAGCATTGAGAAAGATCTCCTCGAATCTATAGATTCTTATTACAATATTTTAATCTACTAACATGTAGTATTAAAATGGCAAGTACATTTTTAATACTAGACTCCTGTGTTTTGCTGTTGTCCGCAATTTTCTATTGTTGTTATGTGAATATTCAGATTTTTTCCAGCAGGCCTTTTCGAGGCCAAAGTCCCGCTGGACCCTTGCCTTGCCAGTCCGCCCCTGAAGATGCCTACACAGCTGTTAGTTTAGTGTTAGTAGAAATTTAATTACGAAGATCCCATATTTTTAATTTCTCGATTCGATAAAGCGACAGGAGATGTTTAACAAAAAGGGACAAAAAACGTAGAAAAAAGTAAATTGTTTAAACAAGAGATGTTCCGTAGAGGCCCAGCATTGACAAACATTTTTCCACAACATCTACTGTTCGTATCATTAATAAAATTCACCTTTCAAGTTAATTCTAAATGTGGCAAAAATTTGGATTGTTTGCCATCAATAATACATTCGTTAGTACATACTGTCCACCAAAAAGTCTGTACCATACGGAAAACTTTTTTATTCAATTGTTTTTTTAAACGGGTTTCGGCATGATTAATAACCACAAAATTGCCAAAAGTATTTATCATGTCACAACTATGATAATTCCAAAAGTCATTCGAAATTTTAAAATAACCCGAAATACCCTTATTTATCAAAATATGGAAAAGTGCCACAAGGAAAAGTTGGTTGTACAACAAGAGTGGATAGCCATATCGCACGAGATAGAAAATTGAGCACGACGCCGTAGACGGAGTGTCTCAATCTATCGAATGCGATACGGAATCCACTCGAGTCGTACAGTATACTTTTTCTACGACCGGATTAAGAAGAAACCACAAATAAGTAGTTTTAATCAAGTTTTAATATACAAACCTATAGCGTCTGCTTAATCTCATGCTCTAGGTGAAACTATTTTAGAAAAGTGGCAGTAGCCTAGCGGTTGCATTTACGCTTCCAATGCAAGAGGTCGTAGGTTCAACCCCCCAAAACAAACAGAAAAAAATGTAACAGGAAATTACAAAATAAAAGAAAAGACGGGGTAGAATTACCAAACGTGAAACCAGAGCATCCCAAACAAGTTGGAGGACAAATTTTATAGTAATCCTTACAAAAAATTGTCAGTAATTACTTAAAGCAACAAGCTTAGTGAAAATTATAAGGATTTCTCAGTGCACGCGGTAAATTCGGCGAGATAAATTTTTGAAATTCTAATAATATGTCAAATCGTGAATGTGACATTTTAAATGAATTATAAAACTGTTAATAATTTTTCGTTGCATAGCAACATAAGTGATAATCTTGTAATCCTTTAATAATTGGATGAATTTTGACATGTGACTATAAATGGACGGATTTTATTGGATTTCTATTTCGTCCAAAAATTATCTATATAATAAAATTAAAATTGGGTAGTAAAAAATTTCTCAACGGAATAAAAGCAGTACTTTAGAAAATGCTGTTTAATTTTGTACTTATAAGAACTAAAATTAAGAGATTTTATGTCGTGAGGAATATGTTTATATAGCTGGAGATTTAACAAACTTTTGTTTGATTTTGTTAATCTAAGCCTAGGCTGTCTGAGTTGAGTGGCAGCCCTCGTGTCATAATCGTGAAAATCAGAATTAGTCGAAAAGGAATCTATGTTCTTGTGGATTTCAAGTAATGTGGTGTACATATGTAAACAATCAATCAATCAATCAATCAATCATCAAGGCTTTATTATAAATTAAAAGTACAACAGTACCTCTCCAGAACCCATCCCGGGACCGACCGTGCAACCACCCCGTTACATATGTAAACAGGAAACTGGCATTATACCTAGTTTTTTGAAAATTGATTGACAATGGTCACTCCAGTCGGCATTTTCAATTAACCTAACTGCTCTTTTTTGTAACCGAAATATGTTTACTGCATGAATTGAGCCACCCCATAGCAGAATTGAAATAACAATTTCTTTAAGGCGCTAAAACACAGTACATTTTTCAGTCTACGAAACAGAAATATAATGCTTGACAGCTTGTTGGAGAGTATCTCTACGTGATTGAACCAGCTGAGGGTGACATCCAAGACAACGCCACGAATTTTTATGCTGTCTTCTCTTCTTAAGTTTAAGATTATTGGAAGAAAACCAATTACTAGCTTGCTGTACTGAACTAACGCTGTCCCTATTTAAATTACTAATGTTAGAATTAGAAATAAAATAAAAAATAGGGACCCCAGCACAGAGCCTTGAGGCACCCCGTACCTTATTGTTAAAAGTTCTGAATTAAAGTTATTAATAGCAACAAATTGTTATCTATGATTCAGATCGGAATTGAACAGATTCAGAGGTAAACCTCTTATGCCATAAAAGCTTAATGTTTCTACAAGCAACTCATGTAAGACACAGTCGAACGCCCTTTAAAGATCACACAGGTGTACAGCCACATGCTTACCTTCCTCAAGGCCCTCGATTATGTTACTGACTATTTTAAAAACCGCTTTCGTGGAAGAATATTTACTTCTGAAGTCAAATTGGCCGCAGTTTAAGATATTGTTAATTTCAAGATAATTGACAAGCCTCTTTTTGAGAGAATTTTTGAAAAAGAAATTATAGAAATGGGCCGGTAGTTATCGATAGTGTTAATATCTCCTTTTTTAAACAGAGGTAAAACTTTCGCAACCTTAAGCATATCTGGAAAATGGCCTTCACTAATGCAAGCATTGATAAGCAATGTCAGTGGCAGTAGAATTATATCAATGATTTCTTTAAGAATTCGACTATTTATACCATAAATGTCAGTGCAATTAAGATCTTATAAAGTTTTCACTACCACTACCTCGGCTACTTCATGTGTCGAAACTGGTACAAGAAAAAATGATGATGTGAGTTTTATCAGGTGATCTGTTGCAGAGACGTTTGAAACAGGTAAGGCAGGGCAACAGGTAAGGTAGGAAAACTGTTCGGCTATGGTAGAAAAATATGTATTAAAAGAGTTTGAGGAGATACTGTGTTCAAAAGAATTAGATGTTGATTTATTACGTTCCAAATTAATCAATTTCCAGCTGTCGCGGGCCTTATTGTTGTTAGAATTACTGATGAAACCATCATATGCTTCAACTAATTTAGATTTATATTCCCATTTTAAAAGATTATTCAAATTATTCAATTCTTGGTGCAATTTGAAACAATCTTTATACAAGAAAGTGTATCCCTCATATCTCCGAGTAAGTCATTAAACCACTGAACGGGTGCATTGTGATTAATTTTGCATTTTTTTAGTGGAAAATGATCAATAAGAGATGAATAAGTGTTTAATAAAAACTCTGCTAAAAAGTTTGCGTTATAATTCGAATTCTCAAATAAACCCCAATCAACATTATTTAAAGAATGTTTGAGCTTATCAATGCCTGCCTTACTAATTCTCTAGATATGACTGGCGGCATCTCTGTTGGCTTTTATATTGATTAACTGACCCAGATGATCAGACAGACAAGGATCCCCCAGTCTCATAACAACCCATCATCAGCCAAGTTAGAAAAAATGTTATCAATACAGGTCATGGTATGTGATGTAATTCTGGTGTAGGACTATTTAGTCTGCCATTAAGAATACTACAACAAACATTCCATCACAAATCCTGGGGGGGTTTCGTTAGCCCACCACCTGCAATTTTGGGAACTTACTACCCCATTGGAAGAAAAAGTTGCTACGTCTGAGAATAGGATTTGTATAACAAAAGATCGATTTTCTTCCATTTCCCCTTGTATAGAAGCACAAAAAGGAATCTAACATTAAAATCGCGTTCCTTAAGCGTGTTAATAAAATTTGGCTTGTACGGGCGAAATTTGTGTTTCTTCAAAATTCTCCTTACAGCAATTCCTCCTGCCCCAGTTTTGTAGGAAATTGCGGCAATCGAAGTTTGTTTATGTTCTATTATATCAAGCAAAACGTTTTCCTCTTGTTCATGATGTGTGGCTTTTTGGCAAATGTGCCGATTGTTTTGAATTTTTGGAAAATACGTCCAACTGTTGAATAGGAAACAGACTTTTGGGGATATTTTGGTTAAAAATATCGGCTGTGTCCCTATTTTATTTTAACCATGATAATTTCAATTTATTCTTCTTTAATAAGCATTTTTTAAACTATCAACAGTAACAGAAAAATTAGGTTTTATTGTAGACATTAATAAGGCATCGATCCGTCAAAAGCCAGCATTTGTTTCCAAAACTTACTTGATTACCTAGTAGTACAGTAAACGAAGGAAATGGCACGGAAAATTTTGGATAGTTTGAGATATTTGAACTCTTTATGTAAAAACATGCTCTGGTCACGGGAAAAATACTTTAAAAATTCCAAATATGTCGCAACATGTCCTTATATACATATATATGTATATTCTTAGGCAAACATCTCGCAAAATAAACATTTTCTTGAAAAAAATACAAGAATAAAAAGTGTTTAAAATCGCATTTTTCATATGACCGTATATTAGATTTGCAATTTTCTCTTTAGTTTTCCGGAAAAACGGAAAAACTAACGTAGTGTGTTTATTATCCGTTTTCCCGAAAAATTAAAAAATATATATATTCTAAATAGCGTCACTGTATATACAATGCAATTTTAAACGCTTTTGGTTCTTATAAATTTTTTGAAAAAACGCATAGATAATCAAAGAAAACTATAAATATATGTTTTTCCGGAAAACTAAAAGGAAATTGCAAATCTAATACCGTGGTCGTATGGAAAATTCGATTTTAAATACTTTTTACTTTTGTATTTTTTTTTTTTTGGAAAAAATGCTTATTTTACGAGGTATTTGCATTCTTTGCCAAAAATGTACATATGTATACAGGGTGGGGCAATAGTGCGTCGGACCTCCATATCTCGAGTTCTAAGATAGCTAGAAATTTTTTAAGAAATTGCAAGTAAACTAGATAAAAAAGTCTATAACTGGAAATTATTTTCGAACGTACAGGGCGAGCCAAGACGAAATTACAGGACCAAGTGCCTTTTTTTAAATGGAATGCTATGTATATCAGTACATTTTTGAAGCCTCTTTCTAGGCTCTATTCATTCCCATATTAGCATTGAATATCTGCAAACCACTTTCATTTCCTAAGAATGTACAGGGTTGTCAAAAATTATTTTTCAATTAAGAACATTTTAAATTTAAATTTCTCAATTTTTTAAAATGGAACACTGTATATTTTTCGACGATGTGATGTAGAAATGAAAAACGAAAATTTTTTGTAAGTACTTCCCTATGGCTAATTGCAACCATTTTCGTTTTATAAATAAATAAGTGTCAAATTCAAGAATAAACTTAAAAAAAGAGGATCCCTCAAATAATTAATTAGAAAAATTTTGAAATGTGGGAATTTAGTAGGACCATTTCTTCTAATTTATTGAAATGAGTAAATAGTATTTAACCGGTCCTTTACTGTAATGTTTTTTTGTACATTTTTTTGCTGTTTTTGTTATTCGACAAGCAATAAAACCTCAGTTTGGTATAAGTTGTCGTGTACAAAGGAGCATTTATCACACATATCGGTCGTTACAATTTGTATTGAATTTAAAATATTTGGAATTTTACAATATGAATTTTAATAAAGCGGAACTGGTAGACATGACTTTTGTTTTGGGCGAGTCAGACAGAAATTGTTTACTTGCCAAAAGAATTTATCACCAACGTTAAAAGCAGAATTCCTGATGTTAGCAGCTTCCAAAACCTTCTCGATAGATTTCTGGAAACTGAAAATGTCGAGTATAAAAAAAGTGAAAGAATAAAATGTGCAGTGAACGAAGAAAATGAGTTTTCTATGGTGCTGGCAACGGTTGAGAATCCCCATGTTAGTCAAAGAGAAGTAAGCTCATTAGTAGGAATAAGTAGACGGTCTGTGGGTCGAATCTTAAAAACAAATAAGTTGCACGCATATCATATTCAAATGCACCAGGAATTATCTGGGGGGCGAGCGTAGGTGCGTCTTTACTATGTACATACTTCGATATGCGATGTAAAGCAAGGTTAGGCGTGGTTAGTAGTTGGATTGGTGACCGTTCCAACGAAGACCACGTCCTCGCCTCACCCATCTTCCAGCGGCTTGTATATCAGTGTATGCGCGGAAGCTATACAACCTTAGGCGAGGGTTGTATAGGAGATATACCATCCTTCGGAGGGGATGTAAAGCCGTCGGTCCCTTGTCTATTAAATGTTAGGCAAGTAAAAGATCCCTACTCTTCTTAAGGGAAGAGGTTCGGCAAAATTCCTGGTTGGGGGTAGCTCGTCTACAGGCGTCGGTGTTAGGCCTCAGTAGCGGAAATAGGCCGACGTTAAATAAATGTATAAAAAAAAAGGAATTATCTGATGACGATTTTCAAAAGCGCAAAATTTTGTAATTGGGCCAGAGGTGAAATGCAACATGATGTCAACTTCTTCAATATTGTTTTATTGTGATGAGGCAACTTTTCATAAAAATGGATTTGTTAATAAGCACAATTTACATTATTATGCTTCGGAAAATCCTCACTTTTTTATGCAAGTTGATAACCAATACAGATGGTCTATAAACGTTTGGAGAGGAATTATTGGAGAACATGTAATAGGGCCACATTTCTTTGATGGTACATTGACTGGAACTATTTATCTTCATTTTCTGGAAAACCATCTGCCACAATTATTGGTGGACTTTACATTGGCAGTTTTAGGAACAGTGGAAACCTCATTTCAAAAGCGCATAGAAATGTGTGTCAATCAAAATGGGCAACATGTGGAACATTTATTATGATTTTTTCTACTGAGTTACTTGAAGAAACCTCTTTTTTTAAGCTTATTTTTGAATTTTGCTCAATAAAACGAAATTGGTTGCAATTAGCCCTAGGAAAGTACTTACAAAAAATGTTCGTTTTTCATTTCTACATCATATCGTCGAAAAATATACAGGGTGTTCCATTTAAAAAAATTGAGAAAATTCAATTTAAAAATGTTCTTAATTGAAAAATATTTTTTGGCCACTCTGTACATTTTTAGGAAATAAAAATTATTCAAAAACATTAATTCTCGTATGTATCTATTCAGATAAAAAAAAAGGTTTTAGCTGAAGTTTTAACGTGTTATGCAACCAATTTTATTATTTTAACGTAAACTTTTAATTTTGATTTGAATAATTCCATAGAATTCTTTATATTTCTAGTGTCCTGAGGATGTTTATAATAATAAACGAAACGTCGACAAATAAAAAATTGTGTTTTTTGACAAAACGTTGATCCCAATACCCACCAAACTAGTCAAACAATTATAAATTTTGGATCACTAAAGAATGCAAATTTTTCCGGCGAAATGATGAAGCGCCCGAGACTCGTTTTCAGCCGCGCGTGGTTGACTTCCCCCACCATCGCTCCCACATTGACTATCGAAACAGCGGTAACTTTAAACAATTGCCATATCAACAATTTTTAAATAATCGAGTCGAAAACTTTTGCATAGGATTCTTTGAATTCCTCTGTAGATTCCAGCTAAAATCATTCCTTAATATCAATAAACAATGCCACAACAATTTTTTTAAAAAAGAATCTATCTCAGCTTCTATTGGTCGTAAATACTTTTTTAAATTCGTGAAAAAATGTCAGCTATCGGATGCTTTTTTCAGCATTTCGATACCATGCATCGCCGAAGAGATATTCTATTTGTTTGTAATGAAAAAATTAATGCTAACATTGACAATTGTTTTCAACAATTTAAAATCAATACTTCATTTGGTTGTTTTTTGAAATTGATAGTATAAATCATGAACTTTCATTTGCATACCCGCAGATTGCTGTAGAACCGCCATATCGCTGAGAAATAAGCGTTAAAAAAGTCAAAAAGTTATTATAAATTAATTGTTCAAAAACTATTCAACCATATGGCTCCCGAATTCGCGTGTTTTTTCTATGCTACAAGAGCCTTCTTTTCCCATGGTAAGAAGTATATGAACCATGTTTTTCTATTGTTTATTAACAATTGAAAAAACATCCATTTTAGCATGTTTCTTGCAATGACTAATAAACAAATTAACCGATTTTTATGAAATAGGTCTCATTTTGTAGGTTTTTTCACGGTGTACAACTTTTAACAAACATTTTTTTTTTCTAAAATCAATAGTTTTTTCTAAAGCTCGAAAAACCATCTTCTCAAACCTTAATTGTTTAATAAAAAAATTTTTGTCATGCAAAAAAATTGAAGCTTTAAGAACCCCACATTTCTACAATCATTCTGAACATCCTGAATTCGGCTTATAACTAGAAACATTTTTTTTTTCAAAATCACCTCATTTTCAAACTAATTCGACTGGCGTATTTGTAGATGTGGAGCAATATACATTGTTTCTAAAAAAGTATACCACCCTAAGATAAACTTATGTCCTTGAAGTTGTACAAATATTGGTCTATCGTAAATATCCAGGTAAATATAGAAATTATAAAAAGATTACATCAAAAAAGTTTTTTAGTCATCACGATTAAGAAACATTACATATGTTTTCTTAAACTATTATTCCGTGTCACGAAGTATAAAATTATTTTTATTGCGGCTAGTAAGAAGAATAGAGCAATGTTCATATTTCAAACTGCAGAATGTGGGAGAGGTCTAGCAACCGATATGAGGCAAGGATTTCATAAAATAGCTCGAAGTACAATAAGATCTCATAAATCTAACAGCTATCCAGTGCCCCCAAAGCTTTTCACTCAAATGCTGTTTTAGATCAAAAGATATTCAGGATATGTGGTTTGGAAACGAGAGGATCGTATAAAAGAAGATAAGAGTTGTAGTTGTAGAATGTTCTGTTAATGTTTTATGTAAAAACGCCTATATTTTCTTGATTCAGTTTCATGTGGCATATCAAACGCCGCCATTGGTGATTTTATAAATTCACCGACGTAATAGTCAAATAATCCCATTGCATACATGCTATTGTAATTATTTTTTATTAACATTCGACCTTGTTTATGAATTATTTATAGTATCATGTAATTTGGTAGTTTTCGTCAACATTTAGACGCATTTAGTGCACACAAACATTTTTATTTTTTTCATAACATCGTTTTATTTATTGCAACTATTCATCTGTACAAATATTTTATGTTTACTCTAGATGCGATCACCAAAATGTAACTTGTCACTTATCGCACACGCGCATTTTTACGTCTGATATACAGGGTGTCTCACCGGGAACTGAATCGATCGATATAGAGAAAATTACGCATCAGAAAATTTTGAAAATTTAGATAATTATTAATGTCAGTGTGGCCAATCCAATTAAAATAACTACAAGCAGTTGGCACTTCCGCTTATACCGGAAGTCGATACCAACTTGCTTATTTCAAATATATATCCTATATATATATAACCCTATATATTTTAGGGTTATCGAAAAGAGCATAAAATTATGAGTCGAAAATATGTAGCATATCCTATACCTAAACCTAGCCTAGTTTCAGAGATATTTGACATTTTATAGAAAATTTGACAGGTGCAACGGTTTGCAAGAACCGTTATAACTTTCTTCGTGTAAAAGATCCTCATTTGCTTCTTGTCACGTAAAAAGAATACAAGGAGAACTACGTTCTACAACTGAAATAAATTCAATAATATCATACCAAGTGTTCCGTTTTTCGCGTTACATTTTGTCAACTTCAAACCGCGAAAACTTGTTTAGGTCAAACGGAACACCCTGTATTTTTTTACAAGTTGTGTAAAATTGAATTCCCTTTTTTCTGATATTAGCATTGTGCGGGTTAAAGTTGCAACTTTTTGAAATATTTGCGATTTTATTAGAAATTCATGAATTGTTGTAATCATTTCATCAAAATAGCCATGATTAGAAACAATCAGTCATTATCTTATGTCAAAAAATGCCACCACGTTTAAATTACACCCACGAAGACTTTTTAAATTTGTTTATTATCTATGGAGAATGTGATAAAGTAATATCAAGAACTTGCAGCACATTTGCTACTCGATATCCACAAAAACGCAAAATAACACTAACACTGTAACATGCGTATTCATCGAATTGAAGATATGGCATGAACTAAAATAGCAGAGACAAGATCAATTTAAAATATGATTTCATTCTAATTTAATAATTACTCAAAATTCCGCCCTCGAACATTTTCCGCACCTTCGGATTAGTTCCTCAGCTCTTCTAATTGAATCTTGTGATATGTTTTGAAATGCATTTCTTACTCTTTGCATTCAATCTTCAATGGTTGTTAATGGGCTCTCATAAACTTTATTTTTAATAGTTAACCAAATGAAATAATCCAGAACTGATAAATCGGGCGAGCGAGGAGGCCATAAGAAAGGTCCATTATTGACAATCCATTGATCATAAAAAAGTTTTTTTGTAAATAATTATTAATTAAATATGCGTTATGTGGGGGAGCACCGTCGTGCTGATAAAAAATGTTTCTATGTTCGGCGAGAGGTAAATTTTCTAAATAGTTATTATTCAAATTTTGCAAGATATTCAGATATTTCACCTAAAAAAAAAAAAAAAAAATTACCTATACATATTAACTGAAGAGAAAATTTAATTTACCGTTTAAAATTTAAAATTTAATCTATCGTTTCTTATGGCACAGTAAACATTGAACTGCCAACTTTCCTGAAAGTTTCGCTCTCTGAACATACATGAGGATTTGAGTCACTCCAATAATGCGAATTGTGTCTATCAAAAAGTCCATTTTTAGTAAATTTTGCTTCATCTGTCCATATAATATTTCCCAAATAAGAATCGTGACCCTCAGACCTTGTGACCAAACTCACAAAAATTCTGTTTTAGGAAATCTGTTTCTTTTAATCCTTGAACCATATGGAATGAAAACGGATGAAACTTATGTTTTATTAAGATTCTGTGAATTGAATCCTTGCATAGTCCCGATTCCAGAGCAGCTTGTCTTAATGACATCCTTGGAAATGCATGAAAATATCCCAGAATGACTATTTCAATGTTTTCGTCATCAACAATAGGCTTACTTCTTTGCATTTTTGCCTTGACAGAGCCATAATTTTTAAAATTTTCCAGTATGCGTTTTACAGTGTTTGGTGACGGTTTCCGTTTTTCTGGATATCGAGTAGCAAATGTGCTGCAAGTTCTTGATATTACTTTATCACATTCTCCATAAATAATAAACGAATTTAAAAAGTCTTCGTGGGTGTAATTTAAACGTGCTGGCATTTTTTGACATAAGATAATGACTGATTGTTTCTAATCATGGCTATTTTGATGAAATTATTACAATTCATGAATTTCTAATAAAATCGCAAATATTTCAAAAAGTTGTAGCTTTAACCCCCACAATGCTAATATCAGAAAAAAGGGAATTCAATTTTACACAACTTGACGTAAAAAAATGCAGGGTGTTCCATTTGACCTAAACAAGTTTTCGCGGCTTGAAGTTGACAAAATGTAACGCGAAAAATGGAACACTTTGTATGATATTATTGAATTATTTCAGTTGTAGAACGTAGTTCTCCTTGTGTTCTTTTTATGTGACAAGAAGCAAATGAGGCTCTTTTACACGAAGAAAGTTGCACCTGTCAAATTTTCTATAAAATGTCAAATATCTCTGAAACGGCTAGGTTTAGGTATAGGATATGCTACATATTTTCGACTCAGAATTTTATGCTCTTTTGAAAAACCCTAAAATATATAGGGTGTTCCATCTGAAATAAGCAAGTTGGTATCGACTTCCGGTAGAAGCGGAAGTGCCAGCTGCTTGTATTTTAGTTGGATTGGCCACACCGACATTAGTAATTATCTAAATTTTCAAAATTTTCTGATGAGTACTTTTCTCTGTATCGATCGATTCAGTTCCCGGTGAGACACCCTGTATAATATGAAATTATGCCAAGGTAAATTCAATTTATCCCGATTGCATATTTTTGCCATATTTTAAATTTATCGTATGTGCAGGAGCATCCCTCATATTTTGATTGACACAGGACTCGTTTACAAAAAATTTAAAAAAAATGTAAATACAACTTTTTCTTCAACTGTCAAAAATTTATTACAAAAAAAGCACTAGAAAGGCGAAATCTTCTATAAATTAAAATCAATGTAAATACATGTTCACTTTTATTAGAAAAGAACAGAAACAGTAAATAGCTCTATACAAAACTGATAATAGGAACACGGGGATTAGGTAGGATCATCAGTTGAATTTTCGATATGTATTGTAACCAGTTTCATACCAATTGCATAAAATGGTTCCTATTGTGTACGGCAGCTGTTTTCTTTGCGTGAGAGCCTAGGGTTATGAGTAGGGAGTGTGGACTATGAGAGGGCGCCACTTGGTTGCTAAAGTCACTTCAGAATTTTGCCCAACCAAGAAGTTAAAATTATGCGACGACGGGCGGGGTTTTACATTCACGCGGGGGCATTCAGTGCGTGACCAACCGTTCCGTATGTTAGATGTGCTTGCTCACCCGCCTGTGTTGATTTACATGAAATATTAGCACCAAAATATAGGTAATAGGAATATTTTCAAGAAGTCGCTGTTAGTCTGAAATATTTTCTAAATTATTCTGACATCATTAAAATCTGACAATTCAGTTCACTAGTTGCCGTCTCAAGCGTTCGACGTGCCTGTCCGCCGCTTGTTCCGATCTGCAAGAAAATATTTAAGTCTCAAAATACAGGTGATAGAATTATTTTCAATAGATCGCTTTGACGTCAGTACGATCTGTGGTACATCCGCCAGCGCCGTTTCTCTCTCTTGTAAATAAGTGAAGAATATACGTGAAGCGGTCCAGCATTTTTAAGTTAATCAGAGCGACTCATCGACAGCAGACGTGACCTTTCCGAGATACAAACCTAACTATATATTATTTCCGAGCAGCGTACTACGTCATCGACCAGCAGCGCATCCGTCTGGCATCTACTCCGGCTCCTATAATAAATAATAAATTGTTTCATTTTAGGAAAGGATCTGAAGAACAGTGCAGTGTATTCCGTTCCGACCGTTTCACCGCAGCAGACGTACCCGACAGTGACGTCCGAAGTAAGTGAGACCATAAAGAACTAAAGTAAATGAGTAGGTAAGCTTGGCTTGTGCAATATCACCGATAACTCCTGCAAGACTGATCGTCAGCCATCCTGTCCGTGCACAAGGGTTCAGGCCACTTCCGTTTCAGTAAGCATATAACTCGTAGGTGCCTTTCAGTAGTTATAAATCGTTTCCGCCAATCATACCTTGATTTTCAGGACTTTAATCAGATTTTACTTTTCAGGTTTCATTAATCCACCTTTTGTTTCAGACCCCTAGTTATTACCACTCCATGCACTAGCCAAGTACTGTATAAAACTTCTCTATAATTTTGCATTGTATTTTTTAAATATCTGTGGTCTTGCTTCTCATGCCTAGTAGCCGTACTTAGTATGCACTCGTTTTACCGTTTGGTCTGCGTTATCGCTTTACTCTGTGATACTGTTTTGCTATTTACTTTGTGATACCGCTTTACCGCTTGCTATTCTTGTCATTTCAGTCATCTGGCACTACTTTCGTTACACCGCTTGCCTTCATTTACTGTTATTTAACATGTAGAAATTGCTTGGGGTAAACAAGTTAGTAAAAAGTATAGTTTTGTATATAGTAGGCTTAATTGAATAAACTAACCTCATTGATCTAATTCTGAAATTTACTGTTTTGTATGTGAACGTCTAATTTCCCAAATTGACCCACCGTTTCTCCACTTGAGCTACTCATCCTCACATATCCAGCTTGTGAGAAGTGTTGTCTGAACACTTAAAAGCTGGGACTGGCGTCCGAGCTCAAGTGTCAAAGAGTTGCTCTTTTTCTCCTCATCATCCGCAGATGTTGAAAAAAATACGTCATAAAGAACTTTTATTAAAACTAAATTATCTCGTGGCATTTGTTAGCTTATGACAGGTTCATCAAGGTGTTTTTGAAGACTTCCTGGGAGGATCAAGTTTTTTAGAAAATTTAAAAAGTATTGTGGTTTTACAACTGCTTTCTGAAATTATCTTGGGGTCGTTGTTAATGCTGGCCTATAAATCTAATATGCTTTGAATTCTAGGTGGAACCTTCATGTAATCAATTATTTGTTAAAGTTTTAATAAATAAATTTCTTAGGCTTAAAAATATTTTTTTTTGATCATGGGAAGGTAGTTAAGCCTCTTGTGAGAACCAAACCTATAACAGGAAATGAAGATATTGAAATTAACGACCTGGGATATTTTCAAGGATATGCATGTGCTTCCATCAGAACAGCATCTGCTGATTTGGAAATTTCTTATGCCTCGTTGCAACGAATTTTTTGTCGTCATAAGTTACATCCATTATAGAGGGAAACGGATGTGCATCAACAAGTGGGTAATAATTCAATGACGCTAAGGTAAAAAATCTAATAAAAAGTCTCAGCTCCATATACGTATTAATTTTTGTTATATGTACTATAAATTAATTTGATGGTGTTCTGGTCTTATATAGTTTTAATGAAATTCAAAATTTTACATTTGTAAAAACAATATATAAAAACAGTATTTTCTACATGTTTGGGAAGGTGGCTGACGGGTTACTGATCGATTGCTGGCTACCGGTTATTCTCACGGTTGGTTATTCCATCATTTTATAACATATTTACAACTTATTAACAGAGAAAACCTTATTTCAGAATTTAATGTATTTATACTGATATTTTTACGGAATATGATTGCCGTCGACGTACTGATTGACGAAATGCAGTTAAGTTTGTAAAAATATAAATAATCATGCAACATGACTACCATCTCATAACTGTTACTAGACGCAATTTTGTAAATGATTAATTTAAGTTATAACGTTTTAAGTAAACAAAAAATAGGTTGCATATAGTTTTGAAGGAATCATATGGTCAATGACAAATTAACAGTTTTATGTGAATTGGATAAACAGTTGTTCATTTATTATGCGAACGATCAATAATTACTGTTTTAAGTATGTGGTCGTAGAACCAGAAATGGTTTTTTAAATTTTAATGCAACAGCTTTTGTTTTTTTTTTTTTTCATTTCATTTCGTTTACGAGTAGATATTTGGGAACATAATTTCAACATGAAACAAGGAAGAAATATTTATTGTGTATGTATGTATGTTTATAACCACAAAAACATAAACAAAGGCCGTGACAGACCCCAAACATCAGGTTGTTATGGGCGGGTGGTTCTGACTTCATAGCGATTTCCCCGGGTTGCATATTCGAATGTAACAGACACGTCCGCTGTTTGGCAATTTTCGTCGATATGTGTCCTAAATATTCATAATAACGTGTTTTATATATATTCGTCCACTAATCATTAATGGTTAATGGATTTCCAGGCGTGGGATCGGGGGGGTCGAATCAGCTTCTTGCAGTTTTTTTTTACCACATTTTGTGCGAGATGTACTTCGGCTCGATTAGCAACTAAAATACGTAATAAGTTTTAGAAATCTTTCTATATGATTTTATCTACCATCATGTCTCCAACAAAATCTCAGTCTATCAACACGGTTTTATTTAGGGTCCGATTTACTACAACAAATTTGATTTGTGTTACTCAATTTATAGCAGAATCTATAGACATGCAGACACAAACTGTTATTTATACAGATTTTTCGAAATCATTTGATAGACTCGATTTCAGCATGCTACTTCACAAACTGCATTTATTCGGCTTATATGATTCTCTATTAAACTTTTTTAGGTCATATTTATATGACAGAACACAATATGATTTTCTATACCATCATGTGTCCAACAAAATCTCACTCTACCAACACGGCTTTATGAAGGGCCGATCTACTGCAACAAATCTGATTTGTATTACTCAATTTATACCAGAATCTATAAATATGCAGACACAAACTGATGTTATTTATACAGATTTTTCAAAAGCACTTGATAGACTCACAAACTGAATTTATTCGGCTTATCTGATTCTCTATTAAATTTTTTAGGTCATATTTATATGACAGGACTCAATATGTTGTATTCAATGGTTCTAAGTCTGCTGAATATACTGTAACTTTTGGCATTCCACAGGGGTCCATCCTTGGTCCCCTGTTGCTCATTATTTTTATAAACGATATTGTAGATGTGTTGGATGTGAATGGTCTTATTTCTGCGCATGATTTAAAGATTATAACCTAGATAATGTTAATCTGAACCGCCCCTCTACCTCTCACGATCTAGGCGTAATTTTTGTTACCAAGTTTTCTTTTACCGCTCACCTTGACACCGTTACCTTAGAACTCAGTATAATATGGGTTTTTGGTGCGAAATTGTCGTAATTTTACTCGGTTAGACGCAATTAAACCTGTCTATTTTACCTTTATTAGATCTAAGCTCGAGTACGCATCTCTTGTATGGTCCCCGCAAGAGGAACTGCTTTTATAAACACGGCATCACAAGTCCTGAAGCTAGACGTAGATATTTCTCTGAGGCATTCCTTTTTAAAAGGATTCATAATATTATTGATTGCCAAAAATGTTTGGCTAAATTAAATTTTATGGTATATAAGGTAAATTCAAGGAATATTCTATATTTTTATCTGTCAACATCGAAACATTGGTGCTGTGCGAATGGTTAAAACAGCCACAGCCATTTACTACGATTATAGATAGATAGATCTGTCAACATCTCGTACTAATATTCTTAAATACTCTTGCTTTACACAGTGTGCAATATCTGGAATGCAAATGGTAGCCACCTTGATATATTTAGTTGCAGTCTTAATGATATTAAAATGTATTACTTGAGATGAGCTTTGTTCTATTTCCTTGTTTTTTCTTATTATTTTGTATAGTTATGTTTATTTTAACCATCTTTATGTTATATTTAATCGTATTAATCTGTATTCTTATTTTCTTAATGTATAGTTCAATTTGACATGTCTAATGCTTTACCTTTATCTTTCTTATTATACAGAGCTTATTTATTAATGTTTTCTTTTTCTTATCTTCCTGTTCTGTAATTGAGTTTCTACCTCTAGAACAGGATTATAAATAAATAAATGATAATGGCTATAGTGACGCAGATACAACTAACAACGATAATAAAGGTAGGAATGCTCAGATAGGTTGATCATGTGATTGAGGGTGAAGAACAATAAAATGGTCAAAAGAACCATTGGAAAGTAGCAAAAGAGGGAAGACGCATCTCAGCAGGAAGCACAGAGTTACTCAAGATGCTCAATATAATTGTTATAAGGAAGTGGAAAGCAGTAGCACAAAATAGAACAGAGTGGCAGAGGAAATTGCAGGAAGTCAGAGCTCACAAAGGACAGTAGACTTATGATGAAATTAATTTAAAATACGCATTTCTCAAGGTACACGCGCGAATGGGCGCTGTTACAATGCTGGATGAGTGAATCTTTCAGATACTTATATGGTCAGTTGTTCAAATGAAGGGTGATACAACGCATCCCGTAAATTCTGCAAAACAAAGTTTTGTACTGTCGGCAATCATACGCTATTTTGTCGCTGTCATATTTTTGACTAAATTTAAGAAGATTCTTCCAGAGCTCTGCGATATTTTATGTGAATGAATAAACGATCACTTACAGCCTAAAACCGACATTTGGTAAGTAATGACATTCTTGTTAATTGCTATTTTCATTAAAATCTTATACAATTAAATTGACGATTGTCCCAACTTTAGTTCAAACAAAGCAACACAGAAGTTCTATTGCAAAACCCCAGTTTCTCAACCATTCCCTTCAATTTGGTGAACAGCTGAATTTAGTTACCTATCATTTTAATAGTCATAGTCGTGGGTAGTAAAAAATATACAGGGTATTCCATTTAAAATAACGATATCGATGCACGGCCAACGCAAATGGAACATCCTATATAATTTGAAATATTTTACGCAGAATTGAAAACCAAAAAATTGCTTACAGAAAATTTGTTTCTATCATTTCAAGATCATAACTTTGGCGCATCCTGTATATGAAATTGAAATTATAAAACTAACAGAATCCACCGTATTCACATGAAATAGTCTACACACATTCAGCAATACAAAATTAAAGATAATTTAACTCCAGAAGAAAAGTTATCGATAAATTCTTTAAAACGTGATGAAAGTATAAAAATATTGCCAGCAGACAAAGGTAATGCCACAGTCATTATATATAACACAAAAATCATGACCCTTGTAAATGAGGGACCCTACTCAAAACTAAACAAAGATCCAACAAAATCAATAGAGAGAACTTTGTTTAAATACAAACATGAATTTAATGATTTTGAATGAAGGAACCTTACACCACATCATAGTAAGCCTCCTCATTTTTATGGCTTACCAAAGACACATAAACAAAATATTCCTTTAAGACCAATTGTTAGTTCTATTAATTCACCATATCATAATTAGGCAAAATTTTTACTTAAAATTATTGATCCATTTACTGGAAATACCGATTCATATATTAAAAATAGTAAACATTTTATAGAAAAAAATTTATGAAAACGATATTCATAAATCACACCTGATGGTTAGTTTTGATGTAGTTAGTCTTTTTACCAATGTTCCGGTAGATGAAACCTTAAAAATAGTTAAAGACAGGTTGCTAAATGATAACAATTTGGAAACTAGAACTAAATTAAGTGTAAATAGCATAATGGAACTATTAACAATGTGTATAAAAACAACCTATTTTCAATTGGACAATGAGTTCTATCAGGAGGATATTGGTATGGCTATGGGGTCTGCATTATCTCCAATTTTAAGCAACATATTTATGGAGAACTTTGAGAACAAACATGTTCAAAATTGTATAAACAAACCGGTTGTCTGGTGAAGATATGTTGACGACATTTTTGCAATTTGGCCTCATGGTGTCGATTTACTAGATAGTTTTTTGGAAAATATAAATAGTAAGGAACCGTCTATTAAATTCACATTAAGTAGAAAGTAGGAATGAACTACCGTTTTCAGATATTTTAATTAGAAGGGTAAATAATACAATTGAAACAAGCGTTTATAGAAAACCAACACATACTAATAGATATCTAAATTTTAACTCAAATCAGTCAATTAATGTTAAAAGGGATGTTGTAAAATGTTTATACGATAGGGCCAAAGTAATTTCATCTAATAATGAAATATTAAATAACGAGAAAAAATTTCAAGTACAAAATCAATATCCTGAAGCCTTTGTTGATAGACTTTTCATAAATGTTGAAAATAGGGATAATCAGGTACGACAAAAACCTGAACGTCATTATACAGCAATAATTCCTTATGTATACGGACTATCGGAGAAGCTACGCCGTATTGGTGACAAATTTGATGTTAGGACGATATTTCAAACGGGGAACACTAAGATCTATTTTAACAAAAACAAAACCGATAAACAGGGAGCAGAATTAAAAAAACTGTATTTACAATATCCCGTGCGAATGTGATAAATGTTATGTGGGTGAGTCACCCAGAGATTTCAGTGTGAGGTTGGATGAGCACAAGAATTATATTAAAAAGAATGAAATTCAGAAATCAAAGATTTGTGAACATGCTTGGGAAAGCGGACATAGAATAAACTGGGACTCGGCAAAAATTTTAACAGAAGCAGATATAAAAAAAAATTAAAGAATCAGCAATAATCTTATTAAATGAAGATAAGTGCGTATCTAATTGTTCTGTAGATATTTGTACAACTTGGCTACTAACATTAAAAGAAGAACTTAACAAACTCAACGTTATCTAAAAGAAAATATCATCAGTTCTATGTTCTGTGTAAGTAGTAAGTATCTATGGAAATAACATAAACAGAACCTTAAAGCTGTGTATTTGACATACACAGCAAAATAAGAGTTCTTCCAAAAAAAATCTTTGAAAACGGAAAGAGACTACTTTCCGAAACGACAGCAAAATACATTGTTTCTGTGTTTATTCCGATTTATATTATTTGCAAAACATAACCTCTGACTATTCCTTCGACGTAAACGTCACGGGCGCAGAGGCTTTTTTCCAATAATTCTTTTATTTTGTAGATTCGGTGATTTGTTTTTGAAGAGGATAATAATAAATGTGGTAGAAAACCCAAATAATAGGAAAGAATATCAGTATTTTTGTTCAAGTATTATAATGAGAATTAAAATTACGCGTTTCAGTTTAATATTTTTTATTTTCCATTGTAGCATTTGCTTGTGAAAGTTTGTTTCTTATTTTTCTAATTAAAAAAGACTGGCTATTTATTTATTTTTGTTCAATAAATCTCAAAAAATTACTATCGGCTTTGATTTAATTAGTGATTTAAAAAAAGTAGTTGATTTAAATCAGCCCAACCCTGATTAAAAGTTTTTCTACGGTTATGTTATATAATACCTATATCAGAATAAATAAAAGCTGTATTCTTGAAACCAATTTATAATCTCAACAGGAACCACGGATTGTTCCAACTTTATCGTAAACACGGAAACTGTAAGTCATCTAAACCGATCGTTTTCACAATTCATATAACATATATATTTATTCGTTTTTTAATAATTCAAGACAGCGCGCACGCTCGCTGGTAATTTGGTTCGTAATCTATGCGAAAACGTAGAATACCAGGTGATCTCAAGTTTAAGCAACGGCGGAAGTTGAGTTATGAATTAATCAATATGACCGTGACCGCCGTTGTACTGAAAATGAGGCGATCAGAATGTCTAAAAGTTACTGATTATTTTCAGGGTCAGTTTTATGCCTATGATACACACTGAATATATATCTACATTGTATAATCGTTTAATTTTAATTTTATATGAGTGTAGATGATTGCCTTCATGCGTGTGGTAATATAATAAAGAACATAACATAACACAAAGATAGATATATACAATCAATCATACAGTGGATAATTTGTAAGAATAATATTTAAGTTAGGGTGGGTAGGTATAGTTTGCTTATTATTCAAAGCAATGACGCGTAGATGTAGCCCTCGAGAGGCAACCGGATGGCCCTTGGTATTTGTTACCCAATTGGACAATTAAAGCTTGTCATGCAAAATCACTCACTGGCGAAACAAGACAGAAGACGGGAAAAACAAAAGAAAAAACAATGTATGTATTTATATGCAGAAAATTTAGTATAATCATTGTTTACTTAATATGGATTCTTTAAGACCGATTTTAAAGCTAGAAATGCTGAGACTCTTTAAACTTTCATTAATACCATTATAATTTTAGGGGCTTGGTATAAGAGGACTGAGATTTAGTTGTCGAATGTTGAGGTATATTAAATTGATTTGGGGTGCGGATATTAACATTGTGTAAAATGCCACGATAAATTAATTAGATAAATATGGGGGAGACTTAAATTTAACTGTTTTGAAAATATGTGTTGAGAGATGAAATATACGTCTATTTGCCATATTTAACCACTTAACTGCAGTTAATTTAGATGATATGCGATCAAATTTTCTGAAACCGAAACGAACACAATTATTTTGCATCTTCTGGATCCTAAGGGAATCGAAAGCATCAATACAAGGTCCGTACATGACGTCGCAGTAATTAAAGTGTGATAGTACCAGATGTTTACAAAGACTCTGTCTCATATAACTGCTCAAAATAGATTTATTTATTTATTTATATAAAATCTTCAGAGAGTAAAAGGCCTTTTGAAGACAGTTGGTGATATGAGATGTGATGTGATGAGATGTTTACTATCCACATAAAAACCAAGGTTCTTAGCAGATTCTGTAATAAGCAAGGTATGATCTCCTATTTTTATGTTAAGGCGGGCTGACACCTGAAGTTTACTATAAGTGTTACCAAATAGTAGTAATTTAGTTTTTACAGCGTTTATATGTAGATTATGTTTTTTAGATTGAGATATAATGTTTGTTAAATCTGAATTAATTACATTATTAGCATGGTCAGCTTCTTCAGGACAAAAACTTTTAAATAGTTGAGAATCATCAACATAAAAATGATAAATTACAGTGACGAATGGAGTGACATATATCTGATGTACATAGAATAAAAAGTAACGGTCCCACTATTGACGCTTGGGGGACACCCTTAGTTAGAAGACGAGACCGAAAAGAAGTTACCAACTACTACTCTTTGTTTACATGTTAAAACATTTTTGAAAAAAGATACATTTAAATCATTGAATCAGTAATATATTAATTTAGCAATTAGTAATTCATGATTAATAGTATCAAGTGTCTTAGTAAAGTCAAGCAGTGTAATCTTTTTATTGTCCCATACCTTAAAAATTTCATCCCCAACCTCCAGAAGGGTAGTGGCCGTACTTACCCTTTTCTAAAACCTGATTGATAGCGTGGTAAAATTGAATTATTATTAACATATTATGCGTATACTTACTCATAAACAATTATTTCCAAAACTTTTGAAAGTAAGGGCAGTATACTTATGGGTCTCAACTCCGAGTAGCCTTTAGGATTTAATTTTTTAGGAAGAGGGCGCACTACTGCCTCCCTCCATGAAGTAGGGAAATACCCCTTCTCAAGATAGAAATTAATTATATGTGTTATTGGTAGACACAACTTAAGCATGCTTAATGATATGTCGTCATTTCCAGGCATTTGACTTAAACGATGAAATTATTTCCATTACTTTGTGTGGGTTAGTGAGATGAAACTCAAAATTCAGGGAATTATTATAAATTTGAGTACGATAATGCTGTATCAATCAGTTGGGAACAGTCCTCATCTAAATTTCCTGCAGCGGTCAGAAAATAACCGTTACTAGAATCTGCATCGGCTAAGTGAGCGGGAATTTCAGTACTTTTATTAAGGGACACATTAAAATCTCTAAGAGTTCTCCAAACTTTTTTGGAATTCATGTTGTTGCCATTATTTGTTAAAAATTAATATACGCTTTCTCTTCTCTAAGAATAGACGAAAGGACAAAGTTTCTTAATTGCTTATAATATTATGATCATCAGGATGTTTAGTTTTTTTATATTTACTTAGAGCGGCGTCTCTTTGTTTAATCATGATTTTGATGACATCCGTCAGCTAGGGCGCCTTGGGTTTAGTTATACGAAAAGTTTTTATAGGTACTTGTCTGTCAAAGATGTTAACAATATTTTCTGTTAAAAAATCTACTTTGTCATCAAGAGACTGTATTTGATATGTCTGGCGTCAGTCCACAGAGAGAAGATAAAGAGTAAATTTATCATGATCAAAATATTTAAAGTCACGAAAAGTTAAGAATTTTTGAATTCTTTTAGTATTCTCAATGTTAAGAGATATGTAAATTAGCATGTTGTCTGAAATTCCTTCTGCACTTATGGTGCCCGATGTTAATACCAAATTTTCACATGTTACAAAAACTTGATCAAGCAGGGCAATACTGTGATGAGAAATTCTAGTAGGTTCATTGATAGTCTGACTTAAGAGCGCTCCGGATATAAACCGGAAAGACGGTTCAATTTATTTTCATATAAATCATTATTTTAAAAAACGGCTTTCACTAACAAAGCATGTTACAATGTGGGATGATGAGAGAAAAAAAGTATATATAAAAAAAAATTTTTTTCTTCTATTTTCGATTTGCAAAAATAATTCTTATCATCCCACATCGGTATTATTAAAATAAACATTTTCCCTTTTGTAGAACTAAAATAAAGTTAGCCCTAATGTCCTCAAGTGTACCGAGAAATTTAAAGATTAGGTATAATAAATTTGTCCAATGTCATATTTTATTACATCTCTATCTCTCTCTTTCCAAGCACACCGTACATTCGGCTGCGTCATTTTATTGACGTGAAGTCATTTACAATTAAAATTGGAAGCATGGATGACTAATACACTCCGAACAACTCTTAATCCAAATGAATCCATTGTTCTGCACATATAATCAACAGATGATTCTGTATCATTAAAAAAAATTGAATTAAAATCTCCCATGCAAATGACCTTCATCTGCGACGGGCAGTATAGTTGAGATAGTTTCTTCAATAATATTGACAGAATCTGAAATATTAGCTGTCTATAAACAACAAGACCAAGAGCAATCGATTTTTTCGAGTGTTTGATTTTAATCCAAATCTGTTCTAAATTAACATTATATTGTGGAAATATTACCTCAGCTACCTTTATATGAAAGATAGTCCGCCACCTCTACTTGACCCATCACATCTGAAAAACCTGTAATTAGGTATATTAAGTACTTCCGATGGTATATCATTCGACAACCATGTTTCAGTAATTCCTCAGGCAAAAAAGGAATTTTTTAAAATAATATTCTTTAACTCATCGAATCCAGTAAACAAATATCGTGCGTTAATATGAGCAATTTTGCAAAACGTATTACCTAAAATTATAATACATATTTATATAAAAAAAGATCGGTAGCTACTGGAACCGGCTGGAACCTCCCCACCCGGTGGATCTTTGAAGCCAATAAGAGCATTAGATTGTGTGCCAAAACGGCACTAAACGTAATTCGATCTCATCCAAAACATTTTCAGATCTTCTGGGGCACTAAAAAAACCCTCAACTTAATGAATTTACAACATCACCTGCGGCTCGTACTACAAATTTCATCTATGCGAGTTATTACCTACATTATCGCCCGTTGAATAATATACTATTAGGATATTAACAACTTTAACATCACTTGAACGACTAAGAAAGTCTAGTTATTCTAAATACTACAGATTTGTAAAGCAACAAACTGAAAATTGGTAAAGTGATAATCTATAATAAATTCACCAACGAAGGTACAGAAAGCATATGATATTGATATTGTTATATCTACCTTTAAAGTTTGTGACAATCCACTGGTGCAGTCACTAAAAATTACAAATATGCCGAAATCTTATTAACATGGCGTGACACTAACGTTATCGGATGACAAACGATGACAATGACAATCGTCAAAATTTGCTCATTGCAATCCGATCGCTCGCGGCTGTCTTTGTTATATGAAACATTAGCATTTCAGTAATTTTATAAGATTTTAGAGGAATATTTGTAGTTTAATTCTTCGATTTGTCTGTATACATATTTAAAAACGGTACTAAACGTAATCCGCTCTACTTCTAAAGCAGTGAAGAAAGCCTCACATGTGAGTTGACACGAGATGTGATGAGTTTCATAACGTAACGGCTACGCGCATCGATCATGTCACGCGAAATGCGATCTTTGCTTCATATTTGCTTTGTTTTTAATTTTTTTCACGGAAACCAAATCGAAAGGGTGGAAGTGTGATATATCGTTGAAATCAGAATTTTAACTGATTTTCAATGGTTCCATTGCAATTTGAGAGTAATTATAAAATAAACAACTTGTTGCGTCAAAATGGCATTAAACGTAATCCGATCTTCTGGGACACTAAAGAAACGCACATGCAAAGTTTCATTCAAATCCGTTCAGTAGTTTCGGCGCTATCGTGCTAACACACATACACACACACACAGACATTTTTCAAAAACCACTTTTTTGGATTCCTAGGACCTCAAAACGTAAAGATTTGATGTTATCTCAATTTTCGTTTTTGAACCAATTTTAGTAACCTCTCACAATTTTATTGTGGTGAGGTTAAAATAGATTGGCACAAAAATATTTTCTTAATACATATGGTCATGCCATTTAGCATGATCATGCTCCTTGAAAATGCAGAGGGGGTGTTGCGAGAGAGGAGGTCTTAAAGAATTTATTTTTTTTTCTCTGCAACGGCTGACCCAATTTTGATTAAAATTAACACACAGGTACTCTCATAGTACCAGGTGACATAATAAGTTCCTCCTAGAAAATACAGGGAGGGGTCTGCGAGGGTAAAGTTTAAAGTTTCATTATTTTTCTCTAAGACGGTTCTAATAATTTTGATTAAATGTAACACTTGAACACTTCCTCAGTATCAGTGTGCCATGGTATAACTAGTTGCTACCGGAATAGGAAAAAAAGGCTGTGGAGGGTAGAATTTATAGAATTGAAACATTATTTTCTCATCGATTTTCTCCAAAACTGTTCTTACTCCTTAACGGAAAAGTCTGTGCGAGTTGTGTGGGACCGATTTTTAAGAATTTATTTTCTTGGAAACTTTAGTTTTGTTGTTCAATTTCAAGATAAATTATTTACTTCAACAATACTGTGAAAATTCAATAAAATTTTTCATTAAACTTGCATGCCAAAAAACAGTTAGTCTATCCCTGGAAGTCCACGTTGACTAGATAAGTTCATGGTCGATAGCCAAGTGGGTTAAGGCGCGAGGTGGCAATCGCGATTAATCACACGGACATCGCACCACCGGGTTCGAATCCTGGCTCCGGCACTGTCGGAGGAAATGGTTGTATGTCCGCGTTTTTTCAATGTGTAACCCCCTTCCGCACAAGCCCTGGCTTCTGGAATTGGGGGTTGTCTAATTTATGTGGTGTTTATTTATTTATTTATTCAATGAATTATCAATTCGGTCGCACAAATTTGATGCAATTACATAGGAGTGGGGTTGACCTACGTCCACAACTTGTTAAACAGCGTTCTCCTACAAATTTGCCGGTCGTTGATAGCAGCTATCTCGCCAAGACATTGTCAATGCCATTTAATGATATTGTTCTCCTACACGCTACTAAATAGCTGGTCGCTGGTTGTCAGTCGTTGGTCTTGATCCGAGAGCAGAGCAACGTCCCAATTCGCGGCGAATTTGTTTGTTTTTGTTTGTTTAATATCGTGAAATATGAAAAAAATTCTTTAATTCATAATCTTTTAGATGATTTTTTTATAAATTGATTGGAATCCTTCTGTCTGTCTGTTTTTAAACATGGGCAATTCTTTCTTCCTGCATCTCGCATTCTTTTGTGTCAAGAGTGGAAGTACATTTTCCTCTTGAGCTTGATACTGTAGTAACATTAAAATAAGTCTATTTCTATAAATATTCATTTACGACTGTAAGGTATTCGCCAGATACTAATAATATTGACGTGTACCCAGTAGCGGCTACCAGCGACCAGCGAATTTATAGGAGAATGCTGCTTTAAGGCAGGTTTTCCTGCACCTTCGCCAGTCGCTGACGACAGCGACCGAGTACCCGCGACCAATTCGTCAAGACATCTCCAATGCATTTTAACCTGAATGTTTTCCTACCTGCTACTGGTACTGAGTAGTTACTACCAGCGAATGGTCGCCGTTCACGAGAAGCCACTCATCTCCGAGAGCAGTAGCTGCGACTAATTCGTCGACGAATATAAATTAAAAATAATATTTTTAGCAGGTATATTTGTAATTTTTACTTGTCATAGTTATATAAAGTAAAAGGATAGTACATGTATATTACTATATTATATTATACATTGCATATTTCATTGGTAGGTACACCGGCGAGCAGTTAATTAAATATTTGTTGTTATTTTTTAATTGCGGCTTACTGACAGTTAGTGGCATGATATAATTTAGGTCTACACAGTACTATCTACACAGTACTTGAAAGCCATTCTAACTAAAGAAAAAAAAATGCTTCAACCGTCTTTTTTGAATAGGGTTAATTCTTTGCTCCTATGTTTTTCAGATTGCAATGTTAAAACTGTGTGACTGTTTAGAAATACTCATTTTGTCGCGAGCACAGATCTCAAGAACGAGAAACACTAATTGGTGCAGGCTATGAAAATGGGTTTGAGGAACTAGGTCGTGGTTACTACCGCTCGCGGCTACTCGGCGCAGTCATCAGCGATTGGCGAAGGTGTAGTAGGAAAACCTGCCTTTAGAAAACATGTATGACTATCTTTGCGATGATTTAAGAGAAGCCGAACTCTTGCTTTATGATCTTTTTATAACTAAAGTGGAACTGATATGCGTTTGGTCTTCTTTACGTTTTTTGCGACCTTTTTTATATCGCTGTGCCTACTATACATATTTAAACTTTTGCGTTTTAGCATTTTGTTAATAAACAAATTAACTTTTTGACTTGAAACTTGACCTGGTTGTTTATAAAGTTCGTAAGCCTTACGAGATTGCGCGTCCCGAGGGAAGCCATTTCACATTAAATATATAGCGTGTATGGAAATTCTTATCCCCAATTTTAGATGAAAATAGTATTTGTAAAATATGAAAAAGAGTACCCATAGATGTGTCCGAAAATACTTTCTAAGTGAGTTAGGGTCCCTTGAAAGTGGTGACCTAGAGTAGGTTATTGTTTAATATTTCAGGAACCTTTTGTGTTAAAAAGGGATTTGGTACATTATTTAGTGTCAAGAGTTATTATTTCATGGTATCAACAAAATAAAATTCAACCAGAAGGGGCGTGAGGAAGAGGGGGTACATTGATTTTTAACACAAAATATTTTTGTTTCACATTTTTCAAATTTTGGCACCGAAAAATGGTTCTCTCTTACCTAAACAGATCATCTTTATTGAACAACATAGGACCAACCGTTTTTTATAAGAATTGATTTTAAATAGTTGTTGCAATGCCGACAATAGTTCCAGCAACTAATTGTACTAGTTGGGCAGGGGCCCCATCAATGGTAAGTCGTCTAGTGCCTCCTTCTCACAGTTGCTCTGTTATCTAAATTTAAATACAATTTTTGTATTGCACAGTGCATATATACCATACAGTTCATGTATCTCTTGATAAACATTTGAGCTATCGTACGTAATACATTTTAGGAAAGTTTTAAATTTTAACTCGTAATCATGTTAAATATTATTTTCCAGAGGTTAAACATTTAAATCAATAACATCAAGAACAAGCTAACTTAATGTATGATTTTTTTTATACAAAACTAATTAACAATGTTTCAAAACAGAATATTTACAGCAAGTTGTGTTTGTGAGAATCCAACGAAATATAAATTTATTCGCTTCAACTTCCTGAAAAGAGCCCCTTTATGGATTGACAACATTTAAATAAACACTGTAAATTTTGTATTTTGTGAGATATTACACTTAATTAACAAACCTCGTGTTTTAAAAGCGGATCTTCCAATTTGTGTAATAAATAGGAACACATGAAAGATTCTGGCTTTTGAACATTGCTTATTAACAGTTAATCAAAGTTGTTTAGTTTTTATTTGATTTGAGTAAATATAAATCAACCATTTCTCTAAACGGCGTTGTTTTCACCATATACGTTTTAAGTTGTTTTTTAGATACTTACATATGCAAACAAAAACTCTGCCGAATCTCACCAATTTAGTTAAATATCACAATAACAAAATAACTAATTTTTGGCGGTGCAGTGCATACAGAACTGCGTCGTTCGAGGCAGTCTTAGTGCTGGCGGGGGTTCCCCCTGTAGATTTATTTGACCAAGGAGAGAAAAGAAGTATATGAAGGGACGGGGAAGCAAGGGAGAGACTCCTCCAGAGATGACAGACTAGCTGGAACAACTCAAATAAAGGGGAGGTGGACAAGGTGACTTAGTCCGAACATAAAAGCGAGGGTGGAGAGGCGGCATGGGCTTTGTGGAATATCTGTTTGACACACGGGAGGGTGTGTACCGTGTTTTACTACAACTGGTGGAGGTCCAAGAAAATAGGAGACCATTGGAACCCTAATAACCTAATTACATGCTGGAATTGGAGGGGAACTGGCAAAGTGTAGCAGATGCACATAATATTTCAGTCGCAAGCTCCTCTATAAAATCCTTATTTTACTATAAGGAATGTAACAGCTTCTCTCCGGGCTATGTGCCCCGCCGAGCGCTGAATTACAAGTTACAAGCCTGGCGCGTTAAGTGTAATAATCGCATATTACCAACAAAACGCTAATGCTTCGATTGCAACTAACACTAGCCGAAAGACTGATCCTACTTAAAAGAGCTCTCGTGCCAGTCGTCCCATACCACTTGCAGACTGCAGTTTCGGACTGTTGACTCTCGTCATTGCAAGGTAGGCATGTGACGAACGACACGAGGGTCTCTTGACTATTTGGTACATCTCTAATATTATGTTTTAATATTTCTGCCCTCTAGAAGCACACTTGATCTATGCTAAGCTCAGTCAGGCTATTTATTTTTCTATTGCAACAGACACTGGACCGCTGGATGGCGCCTGCTTACTATTTTACATCTCGCTATCATAAAAATACCAAGGCATACTCATAATATTGCCTTATATATAATTCATTTCATTTTCTAGAGGTAACTATAGTATTTTTTTGCTTTTCTCATGTATTTTATAATAATCCCCAATTTCATACCTTAGTCTATAGTTAACGTTCAAAAGTTTTAAAAATATTTTTTCTGTATCTCTCATAGCACATCTCATGTTACAACCTTGAATATGCATATTGTTTACACCCTACACCCTCTAAATTCATCCCCAAAATTACTAGAATTTTTCAAAATATTTTACTGTTATTGTATAACAAACTGAACAAACTCCCAAAATTTCAAAATTCTGACCGGCTAGATCCTCATTTCTATGCACTGTGTATCGTAGACGTCTATATCTCCTTTTGATTAATAAAGCGGGAACTCGCCACCTGATCGCGCAATTTCGCAACTATTAGGTACTTACAATTGATCAAAAAGATCCGAAAAATGTTTCCATTGGAAAAACCTGACTTAATTGTTTCATTTGAAAAATTTTGACATACAATAATTGTTTAATCGTGGTTTAGAGAACCTAACATGGTATTTCATAATTAGGGAAAATGATATTGATAATAAAATTTCTGTACTTAATGATATGCTAATTTATCTTTTTGACAAACATGCTCCTCTTAAACGAGTCAGGGTAACAAAACTTAAAGCCCCGTGGCTTACTCATAACTTAAAGCTGATAATGATAGTCCGGGCGAAATCAGTCATCGATCGGGAAAATTTATTCGGATGGAATATTTTTGTGCCATCTTGTTCAAACTGTGCTTGCTTCTTTATAAGAAAGTACAATTTGCCAGATGGAAATGTGGTCAGGAATTTTAGTTAGATTTAACAAACTTTTTCAGAATTTAACAAAGTGGTGTCGTTAGCAAAGAGAACACATTATTTGGGTAGTAAATAATTGTACAAGTCATTATTATTTATTTATTTATTAATATGTAGTATAAATGATATGGGTCCAAGGACAGAACTTTGTGTGCACCACTCGTAACACAGTTAGTTTCCGAAGTATTATTATTAACTGAAACGTATTGCTTTCTGTTATTTAAATGAGAACTGATGAATAATAGTGAAGCACCTCTAAAACCATAGTATGACATTTTCTCCGGCAGAATGTCATGATTGACACAGTCGAAGGCTTTGGTGAGGTCATACAATGTAAGCATTGTATAATTTCCCTCCTCAAGGCCGTCGATTATGTCACTCAGCAATTTTAATATAATTTGTGTGGTTGAGCAACTTTTATCAAATTGATGGGAACATAGAAGGCAGTTATCTTCTAGGTACTTGGTCAAACTGGGTTTTAAAATTATTTAAATGATTTTTGATAAAATAGGAATAATGGAAATGAGACGGCAGTTATCTGCAGAATTTGGATCTCATTTCTTGAAGACAGGTATGATTTATGAAATTTTAAAAGCGTCTGGATATACCCCTGCGCTAAAACATGCATCTACCAGTATTGTTAATACAGATGCAATTATGTCTGCAGTTTCTTTTATAATTGTACTATTTAGCTCATAAATATCAACAGAGTGAGAATTCTTTAAAAATCATATCGCTTCTAAGACTTCTTCGATAGTGACAGGCTGAAGAAAAAAAGATACTGACGGAGGATTAATGTTTTTTATTAACTCCGTAGCTGTTAGATTTACATCGGGTACTTATAAAATGATATAATAATAATAATAAATCGACTTTATTGCAGCCAAAAAATATTGATCACGATCAAACATTACATACGAAGAAAAAACTACAATGAAAACTTTGTATGGAAAAACGCGTGGTCAATAACAGGCAAGGAGGCACCATCAATCTTAATTTTTATGTTCTCTTTTAAGAATATTTTTTAATTTCTATTAGCAAATATAATAACGTCAGATTTCTTTGAATTCAGTTTTAAATCATGTTCCTCAGATAGTTGCTTAATGGTTTGCAGTTCCGAATTGATGGTGTCCGTAGCTTCGATATAATTATTTGCATCAAAATACAGGTATACCTGAGTATCGTCAGCGTATGCTTGGATTTTACACGATCTCGCAGAGTTTAAAACATTCGAAGTATAAATAATAAAAAGTAGAGGACCTAAAATTGATCCCCACGGTATTCCTGAAAGTATATCGATCTCAGGAGAATAAACATTGTCAATAGAAATATTTTTCATTCTACCATGCAAATACGAATTAATAAGTGAAACTGAAAAATTATCAAAGCCAAAATATTGAAGTTTAGAACAAATTAGACTGTGGTTAATCGTATTAAAAGCTTTTGAAAAATCTAAAAACACCAACACGCTGACCATTCCCTATCCTGACCCTTAATCAAATCATTAATAACAGTAGCCAAGACTGTAGCAGTGTTATATATCCTTTTCTAAATCCACAATGGGAATCAGGCAGCAAATAAAAATAATGATAGATTTGGTCATAAAAAAATGTTTCAAAGACTTTTTTTAGGTAAAGGAATTCCAACCGCAATTTTCCACGCTTGAGGGAAATAGTTTTGCTCGATACGACAATTGATTACATTAGTAATGAAAGGATCAATAAACCGACTACAGTATTTTTAACATACTAGATGATTTGATTTTATTGTCTGAAAATAAAGTTTGAATTACTTCAAAGGATATTTTCTACTTTTTAGAGCATTTAAATAAAAGCTTTTTTTAAATATTTTTTTATATCATTTTATTTTTTACTTTTTAGTCTTTTGATATGCTATAATCCCCAGATATCGATTTTGAGACGAATCGGATCATAAACGGTAAAGTCGCCCGCCATCTTGAACTAAATTTTTGACTAGAAATTCGTAATCCGCGACCCCGAAAACCCTCAGATATCGATTTTGATCGATTTGGACCTAAATGACAAAAGTCGTTAGCCATATTGGCGCCGAAATTTTGAATTTCTGAATTTTGACTAAAAATTCATAATCCGCGAGCGAGTTCGCGACTTAGAAAATCCCCAGATATCGATTTTGAGTTGAATCGGATCTTAAACAGTAAAGTCGTCCGCTATCTTGAAGTCGCCATCCTGAACTAAATTTTTGACTAGAAATTCGTAATCGGCGAATCCTAAAACCCTCAGATATCGATTTTGATCAATTTGAACCATAAATGACAAAATTCGTCCGCCATATTGGCGCCGCCATTTTGAATTTCTAAATTTTGGCCAAGAATTCTTAATTGGCGATCTCGAAAACCCCCAGATATCGTATCATAATCGGTAAAGTCGTCCGCCATCCTCTTTTTTTCTTATATGAAAATGTTAAAGTGTATTGTCATTGGACTTATACACATGTGCAAAATTTTAAAGCTCTAGCTTAATTAGAACTAATCGAAATGTTGATTGCAAGATTTGACCTAAACAAATTAACTAACAAACAAACAAATATTGCAAGGTAAATAAAAGCTTTTAAAAATTAACATTAATATCACCTACATAAATTACTTCATCAGCTGTAGGACATACCGTAGACAGAATATTATCAAAAGTCATTTATAAAAGAATTGATGCTTGTATTGGGAGGTCTATAGAATGATCCAATTACTAACGTGAAAGATCGTAATTTAATTTGTATAAATAGGTTAAACAAGTTGCTCGCTAATAAAAAAATCAGCAACTCCTGACAATTATTATATGAGGATTTAACATACGCACCGGTACCAGCACCTCTGCCTCTTCTATCTTTATGGAAGAACCTGTATCCATGTACTGATATTACTTGCGAGTCCACATCATCAGAAAGCCACGTTTCAGTTACCACAATTACATTAAAATCCCCTTCCTGAACCAAAGTGGAAAAATTAATAAAACCTGTCGAAATTGACCTTATATTAATATTTTCAAAGACAAAAACAGCTCGTAAATTTTATAAAAAAGTAAAATATAATATATAATTAAGTAGATGAAAGAAAATATTAGATAAAATGCAGGTAAAATATTTCAAAGACAAACAAAAAATAATAATTATACAGTAACGAATAAACCAGTGAACTAGAATATTATATTAAGTACAAATAATAGTGCCGTGCCACAGCTTGTAAGTAAAGAAAAATAAAAAAAAATAACAAAGAAAAGCAAAAGGTAAGCCAAACAATAAAAAATAATCTAAATACACTTATATAAATAAATACACAAGCAAAATGTACAGTGCCTATGAGACTCCGATTGATTAATATAAAAGAAACAAGCAAAAAAAATTAATAGCGATCGTATCGTAGCGTATCGTTTACAATTTCCGAAAAGCATACTGCGATAAATTGGACGTATTTTGTGCGAACCAAATATTTAACAGCTTAAATATGAAGTGATCACCAAAAATGAGAAAAAGTTTGCCAATGAATAGCCAATGTATTTTATTATTTTTAGTCAAATTATCTCTAAAACAAGAATTGCAGTAAATCTGCAAATTGTTACGATTCTTTCCTACATTGTCACCTTAGGTCATTTTTGTTGACCTTTATCCTTTTTTGTAAATAAGAGTTAAGTTCAATGAAGCTCTAGCTTAGTGCTCGTGGATTTCAAATACTTATTCAGATTTCTTAGTAATAGCGAACGAATACTTTAATAATAACACTGCTTAGTAGTCGAAAAATAAAAGCATTTTTTTTAATACATAGTGTTCGCAAGAACTTTTCATGAGTGTTCGGCACAGCTCTATCCAATAGTAATAGTTAGATGAGTTTGGATGAGGTCAGATTTTTGGCACGTTAGATGTTGACTCTTTATGACGCAAGCGGTACATTAAAGGTAGTAACGCACGGAGGGCTACACTATAATTTATAATTATAGCTTAGGGGTGGGATAAAATATTATAGTACCAGACGAACGTACGAGAATCGTGTGATATATTTTCGGTGACTGTAGTTTGAGAATTTTTCAATATTTTTCTCATATATTCTCATGATATATTTTAGATTTAATTGACAGCTGATCAGATGATGAATTTGACGCCACGCTAGCGGTGTTAGGAATTAAGTGTAAAACAAAAAAAGATTTTGGATTGCAAATCATATCTTTATGAAACTTTCAAGCAGTAATAAACACTTTAAAATTTTAATGTCTGTCAAAAAAGCAACTTTAACGTATAATAAGTTTATTTAAATTTCAACATATTGGTTCAAATGTATCGCTTTAATTACATTCTATAGCCAATTTTGATATTTCGTTGCTGAATTGAATATTTAAAAGGTTACTTTACGTTGATACGGATTTGGATGTCTTATAAAAACCGCACGCATACATTTCTTTGTGTTCTTTTTTAAAGTGTAGTACAAGTTAATTCGTCCAATTAATACCCAAGGTTTGGAATACAGTCATTCCAAATCCTCGCTTAATTTAAGCATCGGATAATGCAATTTTAATAAAACCTTCTATATAATGTTTTTATTTTGAAAACAAAACTACGTTATATAAAATAATATGTGTTGCGTCTTACGATATGAATAGACCGTCTAGATTATTAACGGTTAATTTGAGAAACAAGTTACAAAACAAAACCACAAGTTCTTGATTTGACATATCTAATAATTCGTATTTTTTAAAATCTGTCACAACATATTTAATTAAAGTGCTTTATTTGACGTGTAGTATTTGCAGAAGTCATAATAATACTTCAGGCATAATTACACGTTTTATTTCACTTTCATTTCAATATGCGCGTGGTTTATTCTTGCCAGCAACACATGGCATACTACAACCGGCTGTGCCAATCCCGCTAATGACCCCAATGTTAAATGCTTTTTTATGTAACTTATTGGAATTCAGTTTTATGTAAAAAATAAATCGCCAACTGATGGGTAATAAATTAAGCCATGTTTTTTTGCCTATGAGTAAATGTATTATTGGCGATTTGGAACTTTCTTTCACTTGTTTTATCAATAACGATCTGATAATCAAGTATATACATAACTTGTTTTGACACATTTAACTGTGTAATTGATTTAGTATTAGCCGGACCATTATTTTTTAGTGGCATCTGCGTCTTTTCGAATTGGTGTAGTAGGTATGACCAACCAAAATTTTCTAAATCGCACATTACTGCGATAATTACAAATTATTGTAATTAATAATAATAATAATAAATCGAAAATTTTACAATAAATAACAATTAGGCTCATTTGTGGCGAAGTCTAGCTTAAAGCTACTCATACTTAACCACAAAATTAAACTCTAAACATAATGTTAAATTAGTGAATAAAGTGCATGGCAATAATATAAAAAATCGTACAAAATAATTTATTGAAATATTTAAGTTATAAAGCTTTCCAGGAGCTGATAATTTGCGGGATAGTTCTCGAGTCCTCCCCCACGCCGAATATCCCCAATACACGACCATCACGTCATGGCCCTCTTCCGAAGCTTTATTTCGCTTCTGAAGAATGTCACGACAAGGCGATCAAAACGCCAAGCACTCAAGACAGTCAACGCGAAAGAGAACCCGAAAACCACTCCACAAAGAAAAAAAATAGTTACTATAAAATTCCGTTTGTACTCATTGAAAAATGTTGCTTTTATACTTGCCTCCATGCTATGCTTGTCTACGTGCAAATTGGTAATAGATTTTTCTTGCTGCTTCTGGTGCTCCAGGCAATGATACACGGGTTACTTTTTCTAGATATATTACTAAAAGTTGATGAACATTTACTACATACATATAAATAGGGCAAAACCAGTCTATAGAAGTGCCTTTTTCCAGCGTCCAAACTTCTTTCTTAAATTCACTTATTATTCATTGTTTGTTTTTCGTTGACTTGACAACACGGCCAGCACGCCTCGCGTTTGCTAACAAATTGTTCAACACTCATATATAGGCTAAAAAATAAAGTACTTAAAATTATTATTGCAGCTGCTTACTTAGCAAATAACTTTTATACTTGAATTTGAATTTTCTTGGTTCCAGGTTTTTTAAGTTATCAGGTAATGAGTTGTAGAGGTTTATAGAATTAAACTAGAAATGGCCTCCGGCCATTTTTCAGTTTTTCATTTTTCAGTATTTCATTTTTTAGTTTTCCATTTTTCAGTGTTCCATTTTTCAGTTACCCATTGCCAAGTTTTTTATTTTTCAGTTTTTCATCAGTTTCATTTTCAGTTTTTCATTTTTTATTATTTCATTTTTCAGTTTTTAATTTTTCATTTTTCAATATTTCATTTTTCAGTTTTTCATTCTTCAGTTTTTTATTTTTCAGTATTTCATTTTTCAATATAAACCGAACATATATTTTAAATTCGTATACGTTATAAAATATTGAAACGACATTCCCCGCATCGTTCGAGATACGAATTCATGATAGAAATATCTATAAAATGTAATGAAAGATGAGGAAAATTTATTTAAATTTTTTCTACTCCCTTGCGTAAATTTGCCGTTTTCCGTACAGTCTATAGTAGAATGGATATGAAATCGGTCAATCACAGCTAATCTTCCCAAAAACGGTATATCGCCTAAAATATTTTTGAAATCATTATACAGATAAAATTTTAGATCTACGCAAAAAAAAGTAGCTGTGTGTGAGGATGGAACCAATTCAATTCAAAACAGCTTTATTAAAATTATTGTGTACAGTAAATGTGCCTCCCCAGAGCCCATCCCGGGACCGACCCTGCAACCACCGCGTTAACGCGGTGGTGTATCGCAAAGCCGGGCCGAGGTGGGACTGGTTTGGCTAGGTAAAAATTGAAAATGACAAAAAACTTAAACTCCTTTTACATATGTAAATAAAATTAAGTGGTATGACAAAAAATGCTTAAAAAAGAAAGCTTAACTTAAAACTGATTAAAACGATCACTTGGCTTTCGCCGTTCGTGCACTACACTGAGTTTAATTTGGGCACTGACGCTGACTCCGTAACTTGCTCGGGGTGCCATTCGCGAATTACTCCAACTACGGGTTGCGCAAGGCAGGCCTAAACTGTGATTCTAAAAATTTTGATTGTTCTGATATAAAATTTGGATTCTTTTACGAGTTTAATGAAGGAAGGATGAATTTGCAGACAAAAATGTACAAACAGAAACGACGAACAAACACGACACAAAAATACACAAAAACAAAAGAAGAGGGGGGCAGGAAAGAATTAAAGTGGATGAAAGGTATGAAATATCAATGGAAGGTGGATAGTATTAGAGAAGGTATAGTAGGTGAAAGTTTGGCTAGAGTGGCTGCCGGAAGATTGGTAACGTCTGGTAAGGTAAGGAGTGTTTAATCCGAAATGGGGCATTATGCTGTCTAATTTGTGTTATGTTTCTTGTTAGTGGACTATCGCCCAGTTTGAAAGAGTAGAATTTCTGGGAGATATCCTGGACGTAGTCCGCTATTGGGGTTATGTCGTGGCAAAGTGCGTATAGGTCTCTGAGGGAGGTGTACCTTCCAGAATTAGAGATGAGGCGCATAAATCTGTGTTCTAACACTTTTAGTTTTCTCATTGTCGTGACCGGTATGCTGCACCACGCCGGCGCCGCGTATGTGATAGGCGGCCTGATGTGAGGATGGAACCGGGGACCCATCGCTTGGAAAGCATCGACTATAACCGTTCGACCAGCGCGTCGCCTTAACGAAATGTTTCACGTACATCATGAGATACAGAAGAAATTATTTGACGGCAACAAAATGTTCGGTTTAACTATAAAGTCGCATTTTCTAAAGGCCGCCACAACCTTCTTAATATTTATAGTAGAGAAATGAAAGTCTGCATAGCGGTAGATAATTTATTTCTTTATATTTTCGTTAGAACATTTTGTCCGAAAAAGGCCTATTTGGCGAGATATTCGGTTTTTAACGAAAACGCTACGTATTTTGGCCACCCGACGTCGTTTCTTTCAAAACGTTCTAGCTCGAAAACGGCTCGTCGAAGGTGAGATCTGAAAAATGGAAACGATTCCTCATTAAATAATCTTGTCCTTTGGGAGTTTTTATTATTAAGAAATTTCCAGCGGTTTAGAAGTTATTCAAGGAACACCGAAAACGTGCGTATTTCGCCGGAATCGCGAAAAAACACCAAACACGCAATCTTTAAAAGCTCATATCTGGCGAAAAACATCCCGCAGACGGCCGCACGATGTCGATACGGAAAGGACATGAATGGGCAATGAAAGCAAATCGTAAATCCCACCGGCAAAATCGAATTTTAAGGCCGCCAGGAACGGGGAAAAAAAGGAAATTTTTGACGTTTACCAAAATAAGCCAGTACGTCATCAAAAAGGAGCGACGCAAATTCATTTTGAGGGTCGTAAAAATGTGTGGGAAAAGAGATAGCCGACGTTATTAGCCTAATTAAAAATATCAACCCCGAAATGCACGAGTCGCCAATATAAACTTGGGACGTAGTTCCGCCTCCCGCTTCCACTCGTCCCGCTCCCGACCTCGGGCTCTGCCGCAAACCGGAGAATATCCGCCAGCAAAATGCGAAAGCGCAAGGGGCTCGTACCTGTACGATTTTAATATATATTGATAAGAATTCTGTCTTATACATGGCTGTAAAATCGTGTTATGAGCAGGATGGTCGTCATATGGCTGGTGTAATTTTTAAACAATAAAGTGACTTGTATTTGGCTAATGAAATATGTAAATACAAATTTTATAACTTGAAAAATAACTGAGCATTGCTCATTCAAAAATCGTCAGGTTCCCGTAGACCACCCTGTATATCCGTACTCTTATCTTTTTGTTAAATAGCGTGACTATTTTGCGAGCACACGTCAGAAAAGCTTTTAACTTTGGAAAGAGTCAGTATAGTTAGTCAAACCAACGAGTGTTAGAGAAATAAGACAGATTTTCATACAAGATACGTTTGCCTTTCAACCAAAAACTTGAAATTCCCGGCGTTTGCGAAGTTTGCTGAGGATAGTGGACGGAATCCTTAGCAGGATTCTCTAAGAGCAGTGGTTGTCTCACATGTATAATTAGATGGCTCAACTTTGACAATTAAATCCATAGTGTATGTTACCGCAACTCTCGACATAATACGCTTCCGCGCTTCTACTTTTTATCTCTCTGGGGCCGCATAAGCATTTTCTGAATTACTTTGTCAAGTATATAAAAGAGCAAGAAGGGCACAGGCACTGTTTATGCAAGTAGTTTGTGGTAGTAATAATAAGAGTAAGTAGTGTAATAGACATTGCTAACATGATTGATGAGGATTGTTTTTATTTTCTTTAAGTACCGTGTAACAGTCCGATTTCTGTTGTAGATTACACACGAAGTTGTTTCTAAAGTCATACTAAAATAAAACTCTTCCTTAACACTTCCGCTGACATACCTACTCGAAATCATTAATTTTCTTCAAGGTCATTTAATTCAGTTGCCTAACCAGAGCCTGCCCCGGGACCGGCCATGCAACCACCGCGCTCACGCGGTCGCGAATTGCAGGCCAGCCGGAACAGATCTGGGTCGGCGAAAACAAAAATGAATAACTAACCTAAGCACCTTTTGCAACAAGCAAATAAAACATTAAAGATTTTTAAAAACAACTTAAAACTACACATATTTTTAATAACTGACTCACTGTAACACTTTTTTAAAAATTTTGTAGTTGACGCAGATACCTTAATCTAAACGAGGCACCTTCTGCGAAATTCATGAACGCCGAGCTGCACATGGCTGGCCTAAACTTTTGGCTTTAATAATTTTGATTTTCAGAATGTTTAATTTATTTGATATTCGTAATGAGAAGTGAATTTAGAAAAACAAAAATGTACAAACAGAAAACAAGAAAAACAACAAACAAAAGGGACATAAACAGAAAAGAAGAGGGGGACAGCAACGATTTAAAGATAGTCAAAAGGTATGCAATATTAGTAAAGGTGGATAGGGTAAGCGGAAGTTATAGTTGGTGAAGCTTGGCTACAGAGGTTGCCGTAACGTCTGGTATGGTAAGGGGTGTTTACTCCGAAATGGGGCATTATGCTGTCTAATTTGTGTTTTGTGTCTTGTTAGCGGACTATCACCTAGCTTGAATGAATAGAAGTTTTGAGAGATGCGTTGGACGTAGTTCGCTATCGGGGTTATGTCGTTGCAACGCGCATAGAGATCTCTGAGGGAGGTGTACCTTCCAGAATTTGAAATGAGGCGCATAAATTTGTGTTCAAATACTTGAAGTTTTTTCATTGTCATGGCAGGTATGCTGCACCACACCGGCGCCGCGTATGTGATGGACGGCCTAATCACCATCGTGTACAACAATTTTTTATTTTGTCGGTTAAGTCTGCTACCCCTGACCATGAGTGGATACAGATTCTTGGACAGGGAGTAGACCGTCCGTATTGTCTCATTTATATGGGTATTGAACGTCAGTCTTTCGTCGAGTCTTACCCCCAGGTACTTCACGCATCTCCTGGTTGGAATTTTGTTTCCCCTGATCGAAATTGGTGTTAAAATTTTGTTCTCAGTAAAACGACGCGTGAAGAATATTGCCTCCGACTTCTCAGCGTTCACCCGAAACTTCCACTGGTCGTAATAAGCCGTGGCACGAGCCATGTGCGCCTTCAGCAGCATGTTCGCCGCTTGCGCGTTGTGAGAATGCGCGTACATGGCTGTGTCGTCGGCGTACTTGGCCAGCTTCGTATTCGGGAACTCTGGGAAGTCGGAGACGTACAAGTTGTACAACTTTGGAGAGAGGCACGATCCTTGCGGGACTCCCGCGCTAATGTCCCGCCGTGTTGACAGTGTATTATTCACTCGAACCTGCAGGGATCTGCCCGTCAGGAATGAATGAATGAGTTTAGTGCAGTAAGTCGGAAAGTTGTAGTGGTGTAGTTTGTAGAGTAACCCCGGGATCCAGACGTTGTCGAACGCCTTCTCAATATCGAGGAGCACCATGGTGGTGTTCTTCCCGAGGTTGTATTGTACTTTGACGTCGTTAACTATCCTAACGACCTGTTGCACCGTGCTCCTACCCTTTCTGAAGCCAAATTGAGACTCGTCGTCGATGTGGAGCTCCTCCTGAACAGTATTTAATCTGATCAGGACGAGCTTCTCCACCAACTTGGAGATCGCCGACAACAACGAGATGGATCTGTAGCTGCCGACGAACTTCGCGTTCTTGTTTGGCTTCAGGATGGATAAAACATCCCGATACACGTCGATTTTTGTTTTTGAAATGACATCCTGCAACGTACAAATTTCATCTCTAAATTCAATCCCCTTCGAGCGGCACTTGCAACCTCTAATTTTTTAAATGGGAAATAGGGACTTATGATGTTATAGTACGTTTCACATATTAACAATATAGTCAAGGTCAAAAATAGTAAAATTTTCAAAATAAATCAACCATCAAGGTCACCTAATCAAAACCCAATAAAAAAGCCATTCAGGCACTCACAATAGTCAAAAACCACAAATTTTCAAAAATAATTCTGAGAAAATTCATGCAACGTCGATAATTCACAATCTAGATTTATCAACAAAATCATTCAAACATCAAAATTCACCAAATTACAGCCAAAATATTACAAACGACTGCCCTGAAAAATACCGCCCCTTCATTATCTCGATTCACTTCAAAATCACTCTTAAAACCCCAAGTCAAAATATTTTAATTCACTTCTGAAAACTTTCTACAAACAAATTTCTCTTCAAATCAACTTCTAATTCAATCCCTCATTAATACGTCAAATTATACTCCATTCACATTTCTAATAAGCCATCAGAACATTCATCAAAACTTTCTTCCGATATACCAATATCAACGCCTCTTTCCCATTCATATGTTCCATACGCGTTGCCAGCAACTCGCGGCTATTTTCACTTCAATCCTCAAAGCTTATTTCCATTTCGTTTCAACACTGGCAACAGGACATTCTCAATATCACATTATTATGGCGTCAATATGAATTAAAATACGACTTCCAACATTACTTTACGGGACCAAACCAATTCTAACACTATATTCAGACAGCTATCGCTCATATTTCTAAAACTAATTTGGATTCAACTTTCAATTATATATAGAAAAATTTTATTTTTCATCGCAGTTTTTATGACATATTTTTCAGTCCTCAATTTTAATTTTTCAAAAAAATTCTCAATATTTGACAACTTCGAGCCCTATAGACTGTCAGGGGACAAATCCAGCTTTATCCAGACTTCGGCGAGCCTAGTCCACATCTTGCCGTATAATTAGAGGAGCAGGACAAGCCCAAAACAAGTCAGTTTCGGTGTACCTCAAGTTAGTTTCTGCGTTCCGCAAGCAAAGTCTCTAAACCCACAGTCAACAAATCGAGTGGCCGTTCTACTTCCTTGTGTAACACAAGTAAAATTATTAAAATAATCAAACTGCCGTCGCGCATAAAATGAATAAGTGAACTTTCTCAGACTTTAAAACATAACTAAATCAACTAAATAAGAAATCGTCTTTAAGGAAAAATTTCATTTCATCTATGTTAACTCGTGTAAACACAACTTAATTTAAATAAAATAAAATACTCAACTCTGTTATTTATTTAGCTTAATAAAATATTTCTTAATTTTCTTTTAAAACCGAGTGTTTAATTTTCAAGTGAAGTGAATACAGGGTGTAATAAATGCAATAAAAGTGCTAGTCTGACTTAAATAAATAAATACAAGTGTAGCGTATACAGGGCGAAACATTTGGCCCGTTCCTACCTTTTAAGAACTAACCGCTCCAACTTAAAAAAATCAAAAAAATTAAGTGCACACATGGCCTCAGGGTCTCAACTCAAGGTCTCCAGCCCCAATTATTTTTATTTTTATAACCACAGGAGGTGCGTGCGTGTTCAATGATACCTCATTTGGAAGGTCTTTTAATTCTCTATTCAAAAATGCTATGGTTTTAATATTTATTGCATTGGTAAAAAAATTGATTAATGTGCTTAACGGAATTCACAACAGCAAACTACCTTCTTTTCACCAACATTGTCTTTTCTCGTGTTGGATTTAGTTCAGCTTCCTGGACTTCATTTTCATTTGCGTTTAACATTTCCCTGACTTGTTTTATAGTTTGCAGCTCTGCTTCCATTAAGGTCTTTCTTCTTATAATAGATCTGACTTGGTCAGGCAACTTTTGACTCAAAGTTTAATACAGGAAACTCCTGCAGCCATAGGTCACAGATGCGGTGTCTATAGCCTGTGACATCTTCTTTACACCTACTAGCAATATAGTATGCGCGCATTACTGTTCATGGCTCTATTTTAGCGTATACAACACTGGTCTTGCCACTTCGACGGGATGGTGCAAGTCTCCAGCGGTTGGCTCGTTGTCCAGTTCATGCGGCCTTGTGGTTCCATTACGTATTAGGGAGCCACCCACATCACCACCTTCTACGCCGAACCGATCATCAGGATGGTTCCGACCAGAACCAGTTCGCAATCCTGTACAACCCGGCTTTGCTCGCTTCTTTCAAGAGCGGCAGAATTCACGTTGAACGGGCTGCTAACCCCCTCAACGGTTTGTCTGTTTTGGTTCGCGGGAGGTATATTATTTCCCTCTTACCCCTTAGCGTCGCTAAAGTGCTTTCCCCTATCCACCAGCCGGGGACGCGCCCGATGGGGAACAGAAAAACAAAAATAATAATACTTATTATTAATTACGGAGACTGGTATGATAAAAAATATACATAATATTTTCTAGGAAATTCACTTTTACGTAGTTTTGGAATCATCTCTCTATGTTAAGTAACCAAGAAAATTAAAAAAAAAAAGTCGTCTCCTTTGACAATTTTCTTCTGTATCTCCATAACTACCTTGTTTTGGGCCAAAAAAGTTATACATATGAATTAATTATAGTCCCACCTAAAATACGGTTATGGATAGGACTTTCTATCGGGGACAGATCGCCTACGGCCTACGCTTTCCACTGGAGCAGTTTACCCCACATTTATCCTGCTAAGGGCTTTTGATTTTGGATTCTTATTCAGGATTATCAGAAAACCCCTTTTGAACAGAAATGTATGTTCTACGACAATGTATTCAATATATAAAATTGTTTATACAAAACAATTGAACATATGAACTTATGCAAGTTCGTTTATTTTCTATGCAATGACATCATATATGTTAATAATGTTCAAACTTGTACATCAGGAACCGCGCTCATGCATTAACGTCGTCCTTCAGTTGGTATTCGTACGGTGAGAATTATTGAACTCACGAAGTAACTATGGTTTCATAAATAGTAATCTGTTACTTTGGAAAATTCTCGTAGATAGCAGGATCGAGTGGTTCTTCCGAGAAAATAGCAAGTTAATACGAGACGTTTTGGGTAGGATACCGTAAAGGGCCAAACCGTTTTGGGTAGGATATCGTAAAGGGCCATCTTCTTGGAAATAAAAAAACATAGCGAAAAAGATTATATATTTATTTTGTTACCAGTATCGCCAGTACTATTGTATTTGACTACAAAGTTCCTGCTTTATATGAACTAAATTTTTTATTCTGTTCGACGTGCCATAATGTACATTCAATGTATTATTGAATGATGAATAAAGATATATCTTTATATCAATCTTTGATGTTTAATCAATAACAGCCGCTCTTAAGCGCGGAACGAAAGTATATCTACCTCAAACAAATTAATGAATAAAAATAACTTTACCTGTCCATTTAAGAGAATGAAAATAAATTAACGGAATTAATAAATAAAATTAAAAATCAATATAACAATGACAAAATAAATAAATATTTCAGATATAGCCGAGCTTGGGAAAGTAGTGCAAGAGTAAAAGATAATTACAAAAAATAGACGTAAAATTAATAGAAAATTATGCCGATTTTTTATGAAATAATAATACTTAATTTACGGAAAAACGTCCATTAAGTGATTACAAAAAGATATAACTAGATATCACAATCATATACACATTTTACATAATTTAAAAACAAGTTAAATAAGTAAATACAAGTATAAGAATACTCATAAAATTGCACAGCAATAGAAATAAGATAAATTCAAATTTCATACAAATACAGTGTGTCTCTCACTTAAGAGTATAACAAGAGTAATAATTCCTTTGTTTTTGTCCGATTTAAATCAAACTGATCTCAAAAGATAGAGGTCACCAAGGTCGATTTAAGACCATAAAATCACTTTCTATCTTTAAAATCTACAATGCTAAATTATATGAAAAAAATCATAGTAGGCATTTTTTAATCAAAAAGTTTTCTTAACAAAACTTATTCGAAATTATTCAAAAACCCTGAATCTATATTTCGTAAATGAGTTCAAAAGTGGTCTGCCAATCTCAAAAGTCGAATTGAAAATGATTGTTCTTTAGTTCTACTTGAATAAAGAAAACTAATTTCGTACCAAAAAAGAACTTTATAAATCTAAACTAAGTTGAAATAGAATATAGGAAATATAATAATTACCATTTTGGTAATTTTGCAAAAGTAAAGAAATCTAATTTTAATAGCTAGTGTTTATACCAATCGTGACTTTAAAAATGCATTCTGTAAAAGGTAGCACCACCTGGTATCGAATTATGTAAGTACCACCACTATACAAATAAACGACTCTGTAAACACTAAACTATTAGTTTCTATACCAGTAGAGGTCAGTGCTTCTCATTAAGTTGTTAATAAAGTCTGCTATAATAAATGTTACTTTGACAAACTGATTTGTTACGATTATTGGATAACCTATAAATCATAAAGGTAAGTAATTATTTAACATTTAAACCTAAATATTATGAATAACAGAACGTATGAATTGACTTATTATATACCTGTATAGTTTCACATCAATCATTAAGTGTTAACTGTAGTTAAATAAAGTTATGTTTTAGGATGAAGCCGCCTGGAAGAATTGGAACTGTACAAAAATGATAAAATGAAATAAAATATAACTAAATTATGATTAATATACAAGACTTATTAAAGTACGGTACTAACAATAACAGTACAAAATTGTTATACACTATATTTGACAAATAGTTGCAATCTTCAATGAATTTCAGCTACAAAAATCCATCCATGTGTTATACAGGGCGTGTTAAGCATAAGGAAATATGGGGACATTTGAATAAATGGTAAATTTGATTATTCAAATGTTACACGTTTTGTCTGATTTTTTTGTATTCTAGCGCATTTTATTTCAATTAAAATGCTTACAACTGCGGAAAAAGTGGAAATTGTTAGATTAGTTGGTGATAATTCTCATAGAGCGAGGGAAGAAGATGCTACATAATTTAATAATCGGCATCCAGATCGACCTCCAATGGACAACGTAAAAGTTTGGCGAATGAATAATGTATTCGATAGAACTGGCAAAGTGTGCAACAAACAAGAGCAACATGTGGGGGATCAGGTTAAACACGTAGAAATTCTTCAGTTTGCGAGAGAAAATTAAAAAGTGTAGCCTAAGAAGAATGTCCACAATTTTAAATGTACCCAAGGATAAAATTTGGGGATGCTTCCGTCGAAATAAATTACGTCCCTTCAAGCCTGTTTTCTTACACACATTAGAAGCAGGAGACGAAGAAAGGCGGCTGGAATATTACTTTTGGTGTCAGGGAGAGTTTTTGAACAATCGTATTTTTTTTTAAATATTTTATTCTCAGATCAAGTGACATCTACAACTAGCACAGTTAACTCTCAAAATACTAGATATTGATCCGTTGAAAATCCTCACTGGGTTGTAAACTGTCGACGCCAGTATTCTTAAAAGGTGAATGTGTGGTGCGGTATTTTGAATGAACTAATAATTGGTCCATATTTCTTTGAGAGAAATTTGAATGCGGAACGTTTTCTAATTTTTTTGAAAGTGAATTTTCAATCGAAATTGAAAACTTGCCCTTTATTGCATACAACAATGTGATATTTCAACTTGATGGAGCCCCAATCCACAATGAAATGGTAGTACGGAATTTTCTAAACAACAGCTTTCCCCGGAGGTGGATTGGAAGAAATAACCCTTTTATTAATTGGCCTCCTCCGAGGTCACTTGACCTCACGCCCTTGGACTATTTTTTATGGGAATTTCTAAAGAAGTCTACAAAGCTCAGCCACCGTATAGACTACAAATGGAAAACCGGATTAGGCAAGCTTGCGCTGAAATTACGCCTGCAACCCTCCAAAAAGTTATGAGCAAGAACAGAAAGCGAATTGAGGTATGCATTTGGGCTGATGAAAGTTTTATAGAACATTATATTTAATTCTTTTGGTTGTATTTATTATTTATTGGTGTAAATTGTTTCAAAAAAATAAACTTTGAAATAATTTTTATCAAAATGCCTAAAATGATTTTATTCATCAATACCCCATTTTTAAAAAATTTAACTAAACTTCGGATTCAGGGTTTTTGAATGATTTCGAACAAGTTTTGTTAATAAAATTTTATGGTTAAGAAATTCCTAATATTTTTGATTTTTTTCATATAATTTAGCATCGTAGATAGCCTTGCATTTAAAGATGGAAAGTTATTTTATGGACCTCTTTCTTTTGAGATAAGTTTGATTTAAATCGGACAAAAAACAAAAGAATTATTACGCTGTTACACTCTGTATATAAGCATAACACTGATATTAAAATCTATTATAAAAACTATAAAAATATTGTAACGATACTAATTAAAACTTATATAAAGAAAAAATTCTCGAGACCGCAAACAATTACAGAAAAATTTAGAACTGCATCAACGAAGTCACAAATTGTCATAAAATAATAACAGACGATAACACAAAGACGAAATAGCTTCTACCTTTAACCAGTTCTTTACTGACATCGGCGAAAAAATAACTAGTGACATTCCGAAACACGCACAAAACCTGACCTTAAACGACAACGTAAGCCAGAATCTCAAAGACTCCTCCTCTCCTGAAAAAGGTGGAATAAATAACACCACAGGTAATTATGACCCTCTTTATCCCGGAAGGCTCTAGAACCTTATGTGGGAGGAGGCTATACATTTAGAGACAAGGGACACCCAATATCCGTGTATAGCGGAAAAATCCCTCTAACAGTATTTTCCACTACCATGACCTGGAATCGAACCCGGGACTTTTAGGTGAGAGGCAAGTATGCTTATCTCTCGATCATCAGTCATATAAAATTTGTCATATAGAACCCTGCAAGTAAAATTTGGCAATGCTCTTAGTATTAAGAAATTAATAAAAACTGCTGACCTACAGAGACCTACCTTATTCCTGCTGTTCATCAACGGCTTACTTAACAAAAACTTCGGATGTAAATCATATCATATGCAGCTGACACTGTACTGATATGTTCGGGGGAGACCTGGAAGTTGGGACTACCCCAAACCGTGCAACCTATTCTTATAGATAGAGAAACGAATAATTACATTCTAAACACCACTACTATCAAATACCTCGGCGTTATTTTCGATAATCACCTAAAATGGGAAAACCATATTAAATATTTAAACGGGAAGCTAAGAAAACTAATATATAAATTCAATAAACTGAAAAGTATTCTAAAGAGAAAGTCTCTTAGTGACATATAACAGACAGCGGAATCAACAAATTTTTAGAGGCTCTTGGTTCTCGTATACACACTAAATTCCAATTCAATTTATTATTCCCTTAAACAATAGGGTGAGGGTGGCAATGGGGGTGGTAGTGGGGGTAAATAATGGAAAAATTAATTTTATAGGCCCTTGGTTCGCGTACACACACTAAATCAGAATTTAATTTTTGACTTCCTTTAATAATAGCGTGCAGGTGGTAATGGGGGTGGTTAATGCCAAAAAATTTTAGAGTCCCTTGGTTCTCGTATACACACTAAATCCCAATTTAATTTTTGACTTCCTTTAATAATAGCGTAATTTTTTACTCCCTTTAATGGGGAGGAATGAGTAGCTAGCGCCAAAAAAATTTTTTGAGACGTTTCGTTCGTGTATATACACTAAATCACATTTTAATTTTTTTTTACTTCCTTTCACCATTTTGATAATAGTGTCGAGGTGGTATTGGGGGTGATGGTGGAGGTGGCTGATGCCAAAAAAAATGTTGAGACCTTGACTTTTCGTACATGCCCTAAATTACAATTTTATGGACTCTTACCTGCTTGCTCTGCCTGTTTACCCTTATTTTACCCCATTTACTCCCGAACCTTTCAACGCAATTAGATCAAAATAATAATCTTGTTCCAGATCTCGTTATAATACATAAGTGTACCAAATTTCAAGTCAATATCGTAAACGGTTCCAGAGTAAACGTACGCACAAAAAAGTTACAGACCGACAGACAGAAATATTTTTCGTTTAAATTTAAAAGCTCGACTTTTCATGACATTTTAAGCCTATTTCAACACCAACGAAAAAAAATTTGCGTTACTACACTTCTACTGGACGTAGAAGTAAAAATTCCAATGCAATATTTTACTCCCTTTAATAATGCGGTGGGGGTGGCAATGGGGGTAGTAACGGGGGTGGCTAATGCCAAAATAAATTTTAAAGGCACTTGGCCCTCGTACACATACTAAATCCCAATTTAATGTTTTACTCCCTTTAATAATAGGGTGTGGGTGGCAATGGGGGTGATAGTGGGGGGTGGCTGATGCCAAAAATTGAGAACTTGACTTTTTGTAATGCCCTAAATTGCAATTTTATGGACTCTTACCTGCTTGCTTTGCCTGTTTACCCTTATTTTACCCCATTTACTCCCGAACCCTTCAACGGAATTAGAATTAGAAATAATAATCTAGTTCCAGATCTCGTTATAATACATAAGTGTACCAAATTTAAAGTCAATATCATAAACGGTTCCAGAGTAAACGTGCGCACAAAAAAAGTTACAGGCCGACAGACAGAATTTTTTTTCTCTCAATTAAAATCTCGACGTTTCATGACATTTTAAGCCTATTTCAACAAAAAAAATTATTTTTTTTTGCGTTACTATACTCCCACGTCCAGTGGAAAGTATATAACACACAATTATTATAAGTACAAACCTATAAATCGTAATATTCCTAGAAAATGCAACGAATATTAACGCGTTGAACAAAATGTTAAATACTGCTAGACACAACACGAGGTCCCCTCAGAAGCCCAATTCTTGAAATCATAGGAATAAATTCTTTTGGGAAAATTTTCTGTTACTGAAATCTCATGTGAATCAAAAAATCAAGAGGATTGCCAGTCTTGGATCTCGTAGAAATCAAATTCTGATAAGAACAGTAGTGGGACGTATTCCAAATTATATATTCGTAGTATAGTACTAGTATTTGCAACAGCCAGTGAGCATGTTGGATTGGATTGGAGACTTTTTTAGGACTTATAAACTATTGTATGTATTATTAACGTTATTGGTCAGACTATTTACATAAAATTAACGTATTTTTATGAATATTTTTTAGAAAATGTTTACCGGGAAATGTGTTAATAATATGTTAGAATGATATTTTTCCTAAGAGTATGTTTCATCTTGACATCTCTTACTAGCCTAAAAAAAAGGGATGAAATTTGTAGATTTGAATGAAATAGTTCAGCCCGGGCTGAAATTTTGGGAACAGGCTTATTATGTGGTACTTGTTAACATATCAAAAGCCCCCACCCATAGACGCCGGCGGAGGGGAGGGAGGAGAAAATAGGTAAAAAATTTGGTTTTTCGCAAAAAACTCGGATCAATTTTACTGTAAAATATGTACACATGAAAATTATAGGTAATAAAAATCCGCACAATTTCGTTTTTTTTTTTTAACTTTGTATGACGTATTGGAGATTGGGGCCGTGATAGATTTTTTGAAATGACACTAAAAGTTTTTTGAAGAGAATTAAATTATCTGTAAAATGAGCTCCAAGTGACCTTCGTACCATGAATGGTTCACGAGTTACAGCTGTTTAAAGCTATGAGCAAAAACATCATTTTTATTATAAATTAAGATTTTCCTGCAAGAAATGTGCATAACAATTTTTTAAAAATATGGCCCAGCATGAAATGACTCAGAAATGCTCACAGAATAACTTCTGATACTTCAGAAAGTGAAAAAATATTATTAAATTAAAATAAACGATGATATATACAAAAGAAGGAATTAAAAAATATATATTAATTCAATTTTTCTGAACAAACACGGTTTTCAAGAACCTTTATTTTAAAGAAAATATACCTTGCGGACGACTTAAGCCGCATTTACACTGTGCAAGATGTTTTATAAACTTTTGTTTGCAAAACATGTTGCCGAAAACTTATGTTTTATAAACCTCGAACTTTTGTTTTTAAACTCGTTACAACATTTGTTGTACAACATTACTGTCGGTGCCCTAAAAAATGTGTGAACATGTTTAACAAACTTGTGTAGTGTGTGTAGTTGACATAATGACTTCAAGCAGTGATGAAGTGATGATGGCTGCTGCCGCCTGTGTGGTAATATGTTCATGTTGTAAAAAGGAAAGAAAGAAAAGACGGTTTTGGGTGCGCCCTTCATTGGAGGCTAAGAAGAAATACAGTGGTAGTGATTTATTACAAGATTTGGAACGAGATGATATTGATTTGCTGACACACTTTCCCCAGTCTCGACAGCTAATTGTTTATCCAATTCGTCCCAAGCGTCGTGCCGTTTGTTTCTGTTTTTAAAATCATCCTGCAGTGGATCCCAGAGAAGTTTCCTCACTTTGTATCCCTCAATCAACTTGTAAACGTCTGCCTGACGCCACTCCATCACTCCACAAAAAACAAACTAAACTCAGCATGTAACAATGTTTACTGGACGGCAGCCGAAAACGCACTGACCTGACGCCAATTTTCGTAAACAAATGGTGCAAATAGGTTTTTAAACAAGTTTTATAAACAAAAGTTCATGAAACGCAGACTCCCTTTGATCTTACCGACACGGGCCGGGACGACTGAAACCTGTTGCAGAACACGATTTTCTGTTGTAAAACACGTTTGTTGTACAATATTGTGCAACTTCTTTTATTGCATTCTTAAACTTGTTGCATACGGGTAGAAATTCTGTTGTAGAACAGAAGTTTATAAAAATGTTGCATAGTGTAAATGCGGCTTTATATTATCGCACTACTTTCAAATTTATATAAACTAATAAAAAATAGGTCATAACCAATTTTTAAAAAATTGTTATGCACAGTTCTTGCAGGGAAATTTTAATTTATAATGAATTTTTGCTCATAGCTTTAAACAGCTGTAACTCGTGAACGTTCATCGTATGAAGGTCACTTGGAGTTCATTTTACAGATAATTTAATTCTCTTCAAAAAACGTTTAGTGTCATTATTGCCTAAAGCCAATCAAAAAATAGCTATTTGTAAAAATGCATTTGAAAATCACAATTTTTCATGTTTTTCCCTTTTATCTTCATACACTCGTTATCAAAACGATTTTATACATATACCATCATATTCAAAATCAGATTTCTTTAACTTTTATTGCATACATTATATGCGTACGATCTATCGTTTTTATGGATTTTATCATGGAACAAGTGTTCTGATAGCGCGCTATAGAGATGTTTAAAAATTCATATCTCTGCCAATCTTGATTGAATGGAAATGAAAAATAAAGAAAAATTGTTCGTAATCGAATTTTCTACAACTTTCATTTGAAACAGTTTGCGATTCGAGTGATCATTTTTGAGATTCTCGTGAAGAACGCGCGCGTTTCCGTTTCGTCGCAAAACTGTCAAAATTTCAAAAAATCTATCTCGGCCCCAAAAGGTCATCGTACGAAGTTAAATAAATTGTGCGTATGTTTATTAGCTATAATTTTCACGTGTACATATTTTATAATAAAATTGATACTTTCCGAGGTTTTTGCGAAAAACCGATTTTCTTTTACCTATTTTCTCTCGCCCTCCCCTTCGCCGGCGTCTACGGATGGGTACTTTTGATATGTTAAAAAGTAGCACAAAATAAGCCTGTTCCAAAAATTTTAGCCCGCTCTGAATTATTCCATTCAAATTTTCCCCATTTTATTGGGCTATACAGTATTATTAGACTGCCTTTGTGGATATTTCTATAGGCGATCTAAGAACAGATGCGAGAGAGAGAGAGAGAGAGAGAGAGAGAGAGAGAGAGAGAGAGAGAGAGAGACTACCTAAGTACAACTGTAACAAGAGTAGTGTTATAAATTTTCACTCGATAATTTCAAACATATGCAAAATAGTTCGATTTAAATTTAGAAGATACGAAGATTAACATAATTTTTAAAATTAAATCTAACTATTTTGCAAACAACTGAAATTATTGCATAAAAATTCATATCACTACACCTGTTATAGTACTACTTAACTAGTCCTATACTTTTTTTTGCCAATAAAAAGTTATGGCGAAAAATAATAAACATCTCCTTATCTCTCTCACTTGGATATGCCCACCTTAATTTCATTCAGTTACAAATGACTAGTTTGTTTGAAAAAAAACCATGATACAATAGAGGATAATCGGTTATTTTAAAGTTACACTTTTCAGCTCATTTTGAGATTTAATTACAATGTTAGTACTAGCTTGGTGCAACTTTATGTTAACAATTACAGTTACTAAACAGCAACAATCATAAAAAAATACACCTATGAAACATTTTTCACCCGGAAAGATGCAAGAAATCCACCATATACGAAAGTACAATATTCTTTAGTAGCGCAACGCTGTTATTGCCTAGATAGAGTTTTCTGAATTATACACGCGACCTAATTATGGTCGGCCAATGCTTTACCGTGCCACCACATCTGATATTCACCCCTCCTTAGGTCAGGGACCTGCCTCCAAGCTATTTACCAAGTAATTACCGAAATAAATGATGGATGCGCCGGTTACATGGCGTAAAATAATTATATTCTAGAAGAACACGTTAGATCCCATGTTACAGAAATTATCTACCGTTACCTAACTCCATTCGGTTAAAGCGAAACTAAATTATATTTTTCAACTTTATCAAATTCAGAATAATCAATATAATAGGGTGGGTTATGATTTTATTATAAAGCCAACAACCCAAGATCATATTCAGGTGGAACTAAAAACATTCTCGATCGGTGGGTTCAATTTATGGCGGCTGCTGAAAGGAGGTTGCGGAAACGGAGAAAACTGCGATAAGAAGGTTTGAAGGCGTATATGGTAGGAGTATAATCATTATCTTATGTTGGTCAAGAAAATGTATATATAAGTATTCTCTCCTTTTTTAATATTTATTCGAATGTTCGACATATGCATGCACTATCTTGTCAGGAAACACAGGTTATCTAAAAAAATAAGCGGAAATCCTAAGGATAACTCAAGAATATTTATATTGCTTTTAAATGTTTATTCTTTTAACCTGCAGCATTAAATTTTAAAAAAAACGTCATTTTCGTTTGTTATATTTTCAAGCCTTAGAAGGAATTGTAACTTTTGATGCTTTTAAGATAATTTTTCCAAACAGCAAAACACTGACCACTACACTCAAATACACTATCCGACGTGCTTTTCGTTAATTATGTTGGCATCATCAGGAGGAGACTAAAGTAAAATTAACTTAACGAAGCATCGTCTATTTATAATAAATTAATGTCATCGAATTCGTTTCGATTTCAGTGAATTAAGTTTTATCTCTTGAGTTGTCTAAAAGTAGTTGTAATTTATTTCTCAACGGATTCGTAGAATAATAAATGCATATATTATTAGTATAATATAAAAATGTATTGGCTCTGTCATTTTCTAGTTAATGACGTAGTTCTGCGAAAACTGTCAATTTCACGAGGTGATTGCCAAGCGAATGACATACAAAATTGTAACACGGTTATTACAGCTAACGTCTAATGTGCACAAATCTCAGTATATAGTTTACAGAATTGTTTCGTGTTCGAAATTTTAAGAATTTTACGTTAATTTGCCTGACACATGGGTATGTATACTGTAGTTAACTACAGAAACAACAATAATAAAGAAACTGAAGTATCCGATGCGTTACTTCTCATTTCTACAAAAGAATGTAAATTTATCACTGCCACCGCAAGAATTTGTTCCATGCATTTAACAAAAATAACTATTGCTTGCAACATGGGCTGTAAAATAGCGCGAAATAATAACACGATCAAAATAATAGACATTAAAGTCCTGTTAACTAATGCGTTAGAAAGAGTAATTGTGGCGAAGATGTGTAGATCACGTGATAACAGAAGTGAATGAGGAGAGCTTGACAATCTTATTGACGTCACTATAGAACCTATTATTAAAATAAGAGCCGAAGTGATCAGAATATTCAGAGACTTAACTTCATGAGGCCTTTTCGTGTTTTACGTATGTATCCATTACTCCCCGATATTGCAACTGCCAGTGCTGGGGATTGAACCTAATACACAGCAGAGTCTGACCAAGAGTGTTCGCCGCACAACGCACTTTAGCCGACCAAGCTACCGTTCTGATAAGTAATGCAAAAAGTTTCTGTCTTTCTAAAAAAGTACACGAAAATTAAACATAAAAGCTTACTTAGAATAGGACAAATAATTTATAAAGTTTTTATATTACGTATATAATAGTTAGGAACAAGACCCAAAATAGTTCCCATTTAACCAGTGTCCGCAACATCCCTTATTTTGGTAATAAACCACCCCCCCCCCCCCGGGTGGTGCATTCTGGCGGTTTTTCTTAATTTTCTCGTAAACCGTTGTTCAAACGTAAAAAACGTATAGGACCATTAAACCGAACCTTTCCAAACCCTCACTGGAGTTATGCAGGGATGTGTCCTGGCACCCCTACTTTTTAATTTGTTTACCACTGCTCTAACAATTATTGTTGACAACAAACTGACAGTCAGAGGAATAGATCTCAGATACCGTTCTGATGGCGGTCTCTTTAACATAGGGCGCTTTAGAGCTTTCACGAAGACACGCACACGATTCATTTGTGATCTCCAGTATGCGGATGACTGTGCACTTTTAGCCTCTACGCCGGAAGAGCTTCAAGAACTTTTAGATGTGTATGCCCAGAGCTATGATTCCTTGGGACTTAAAATCAACATTGGAAAGACTAAGATTATGTCAACTCCTCATCAAGTGAACCAAATAGACATAACACTTAATGGAAATTCTCTTGAAGTGGTGGATCAGTTCAATTACTTAGGCAACGTTGTTAATGACAAAGCAAACATAGACAGCGAGATTCGCAATAGAATTAACGCTGCATCTAGAGCACTCTGGGGACTTAGAGAGTATTTGACAACCACGACCTTGCTTTGTCAACGAAAATGGCTGTCTACAGAGCAGTTGTCATTCCAACACTGCTATATGGATGTGAAAGCTGGGTCACTTACCGTCGTCATGTGAAAGAATTAGAACGTTTTCAGCAAAGACACCTCAGAAGTATGATGAATATCCGTTGGTTCCATCACATATCAAACGTGGAAGTACTCAGGAGAGCAAACAGCCTTCCAATTGAGGTACTTATTTCAAGAGCACGCCTAAGATGGGCAGATCACGTCCATCGTATGCATGATAACCGCCTTCCTAAATGTACACTTTATGGTGAATTGCTAAGCGGTAGAAGAAGGCGTGGCGGTCAACGAAGGAGGTTCAAAGACGTTCTCCATGAAAATCTAAATTCCTGCGGTATTCCAGACGAGCAATGGGAACAACTTGCAGCGGACAGAACCGAATGGTGTGGGGTTGTGGCCAGCTATCAAGGAAATGTTGCTGCAAGAAGGCCGAATCTAAGACCTAACCAGGTCTATGTTTGTCCTGACTGCGGTCGACATGTGCTCTCCCGAATTGGCCTCTATAGCCATAGTCGTGTGCACCGTAGATGAATGGGAATTACAATAGACTACACCTTTTACTTGTTTTTTATTACACACAATATATCGACTGTAACATTTTTTATACTCGGACTTGAGTAAAGGCTAATAATAATAATAGTATAATTGTATAAGTCCAGCGGTCTTATGAACTTATACAGTTATACATTACTCAAGCATTTATCAATGACGTTTACCAATACACGATCAACAGAAAGCCTTGTTAAGTAATATAGCGAACATAGATCGTTTTCTTTCTCAACTTGTCGCTAGATTAAATGCTGAGAATATTAATACGCTTACTGCATTAGACGATGCCGATTTACTAATCGTCACAACCTCCATCGATCTATCAAGCCAGCATGATAGTGTGGTTGTAGTTGGTCAGGACGTCGATCTTCTCGCCCCTATTATTGCCCTTGCTCCTCAAGGTAAAGATAGTCTGTTTTTGAAACCAGCCATGGAAATATGGAGAAAAGAATTTATAGATCTTCTGATTTACAATCATCCGATGTTATTAAAAATATTAAAGAAACTGTTCTTTTTGTGTGTGTTTAGTGGCTGTGCTAATGTTAAAGAACACGATAAAACCCTCGATATACTTTTCGACGCTGTAACAAAATCCAACTTAGGAAATATTTCGCATGAAAAGCGTGCTTCACGTAAAAATGTCGTGGAAGAGCTTTTTAATATTCTTAATCATATTTTCGGGGCGAGCGTGGGTGCGTCTTTACTATGTACATACTTCGATATGCGATGTAAAGCAACGTAAGGCGCGGTTAGTACTTGGAATGGGTGACCGTTCCAACGAAGACCGCGTCCTCGCCTCACACATCTTCCAGCGGCTTGTATATCAGTGTATGCGCGGAAGCTATACAACCTTAGGCGAGGGTTGTATAGGGGATATACCATCCTTCGGAGGGGATGTAAAGCCGTCGGTCCCTTGTCTATTAAATGTTAGGCAAGTAAAAGATCCCTACTCTTCTTAAGGGAAGAGGTTCGGCAAAAATTCCTGGTTGGGGGTAGCTCGTCTACAGGCGTCGGTGTTAGGCCTCAGTAGCGGAAATAGGCCGACGTTAAATAAATGTAAAAAAAAAAAAAAAAATCATATTTTCGCTCTACGGAGCGATTTTTATGCAAAAATTTCAATAACTTCTCAAGGAGCGTCGTTTTAGAAAGTGTAGTAAATGTCGCTGCACAGGGACGTAATGTCGCCCCGACCACTAAAATTTAGAAAGTATAACAAAATTTGAACAAAAAATTTCGGAAATTTCAAAATTAAAAACCCTTTTACGAATCCACGTTATTAGGCACTGCAACTCATGCGCGGTATTAAATATGAGGACAAGTTAATCCAGCTTCTATTCAAAGTATATCGTGAGTTTTAGCGAAAATAGCCTTTAGCGACATGGGACTCTCATCATTTCCTAGCAGTCGATTTTGACGGGAAAATGATGAGTTTTAACGGGATTTGCCCTAAACCGGTTCCTCGGTGATTCGGTGTCAGAAAAGTATCTTTACCATCTACTCATGGGACCGCCTTGCCTGAACGTATTGAAATTGTAATTGCCCAAATATAATTCAAAGTCGTTGCGATTCAAGCATTTTCAAGCTCCGAGGAGCGACCAAAATTGATATTGAAATAAAAATACGTGAATAGACAGGCAAGCAAAAGCCCACCAAATTTTATAAACATTGAACTTTTCTTGAATCTTTTTGTGTAATCGTTAGCTCAAAAGCGGCATATTGGATGGTAGTTGGTACATCATAAATCGTTCCGTTCCTCACCACGTGTTGTACACGGGCCAGACTATTGTTTGTAAAACATATTTCTTGAAGTTGTTGTAAAAACATAAATTTTTGAAGAAATTTAATATATATATTTTTGAACTTTATATTATCTTTTAATTGCGTTTTTAACAAAATTCCCTTTCAGGTATAATTTTAAGAAAGTGCTAGTTACTTCCAGCGTTAGGTTTATAGTGTTACGACGTCCAATAGATACCATCAGAGCAACAGTTAAGAAAAAACGAACAGTAAGTATAAATTTTATATTATTCTCCGTCTGAGACAGTCGTTTTGAACCCTTATTTTGTGAACGTTAACATTCATTTTTGATAAATATAATAAAAGTCCTTCAGACTCCAAAAGATGGATCGTTCACACTAACACCTTTTTTTTTTTTTTTTTTTTTTTTTTTTTTTTTTTTTTTTTTCGGAAAAGGAAAATCAATAATAGTTCTATTAAACAAGAGAAAGGGATTTGGAAGATTAAAAGTGCTGGTGAGAGATTCACACTTGTGTTATATAAAGCTGAACGAACGGAAACTTCTTTGAATAGCTGCAGATTTCCTTCTTTTAATAAGTTGGTTGATCAATCCAATCATGCTGTAATTTTATCTAAATTGCTACCAAGATCTGCAACATTAAAACAACATTCTTACAGGGTATTTCACCAAATTCAATCTTGGCTTGGAAAAAATATGCAGCCAACGCTATGGGGTTGGAAAAAATGGGCAATATTTTATCACCAACTTTTACTACAGAGACGCCTGCTCCAGTTTCTATTTTAAAAGTTATATCGTGCACCTGTAAAAAGGGTTGCGGTAAGCGATGTGGATGTGTTAGAGTTGGATTGCGTTGTTTAACTATGTGCTCCAACTACCATGGACTAGGTTGCCTAAATTCACCTCTTGAGGAAATGCTAAATGAACAGGATCCAACAAACGAATAAAGAATTGAAACGTCAATGAAGTAGGCCTACTGGAGACAAAACTTCAAAGTGAGGGGAAATCTGTTATTCTGTTGACGGCCAGTAGGTGGGGTGGCGCCATCTCGAGTCAATTGACGAACCGCCATCTAGCACGTAGTAGAAAACTTTGGAGGATTCCAACCTGTTCTAGAATGTTATGGAATAAGATTCTGGTACATTCTAAGGGTGTATATAAAGAAGTGAAGTTGAGCAGGCTAGACAGAGTTTTAGGTTAGATAAGAGTTGACAAGTGATTTAAAAGTAAAGTACAGTTGTGATTTAAAAGTAATTAATTTATATTAGATTAAAGTTATTAATAGTTGTGTGATTTTTAAGTATTTACTATTGTAATTTAAGTGATTAATAAAATAGTGATTTGTGAAGATTCTTGTTGCAAGTTATTTGAACCTACAGAGTGTTTACTGAAGACTGTAAACACATAACAATATTTTAACGGCCTTATCAACGCCACTCCTAACTTTGAACGCTATTTGCGAGAATTGAGTAAGGAAGTGTAAATGACAACTTTTTTGGATTACAAACATATTTTTTTTATATATTCTGCTCTTGCTTCACCCAAAAACTATTTTTATTATGTTAGACTATAAAAAATGTATTTAGTTCTGTGATTTGGCACAACGTCATATTTTTTAATTCTGAGCAAATTTTTCTAATATAATTTTTCAATATTTCGAACAGAAACGGCACTTTACCTGACGCGATTTTTATTTTGAAGCTTTTACCAGCGCCCTCTATACATTTTTTTTAAAGTCCAACATATTAAAAATAGTATTTGGGTGAAGTAAGAGCAGAATACAAAAACTGTGTTTGTCATCCAAAAAAAGTTGTCGTTTCCACCTATAATACTGCTTTGCCGTACATTATATTTACAACTGATATTATTAGAACAGGCAAATGAGGAAAAGTGCTCAAAGTTGATGCTAACTAAGGTTTCTATACATCGATAAAAAGCCCTTGTCATCCTCTATCACATACTGAAGTTCCCATTTAATCCCGTATGCGTAACTCGCCATCTTTAAAAATGGCTGAAATCGGGAACTTAAATAACAGCCTATATCTCGCGACCCACCAACCATTTTAATATATATTTTTTTTTCATAGAAAGCTCATAAAGTGTTGAAAAAAGGCCCTTCCTTATAACTTATCCGTGAAAACTTTTAAAATTGTGTGTAATGTGCCATAGTAGGCAACAAGGATACAAAAATAAGGTAGAACACCATAAATATAAAATATCATAATTCTAAATTTGAATCATCTACAAAACTGGAAAATTTGCAGTCAAGGCCGTGACAATTCAGACAAAGTGCAGAGCACTTCCCAGTAGCGGCACATTTACATTTTTTTTGACACCCATCCTGACACTTGCAATATATTAATTGTAGCAATTCTTGGGGAGCGGCATTTTGGGTCATAGTGACCGGAAATAATTTAGTGCCAACCATTTTCCACCCATAATCTGTAGCAGGTAAATTGTTTCTCAGCCAAACTTGAACCTGATGATAAGTCCTAGAAATTGAAATAAAACAATCGGTACATACGCACTGAACACGTAGGAAGGGTTTACTCAAAATGTGTTGGTTAAGGGCGTCCTCGGTTGGTGGTAAACTGGCTAAATTTAAGTCTCTCTCGAATGTTTGTTTCGCTACAGCTTTGTTGTAGAGCAAATATCTTTGGTAATTGATTTGGGTTCCCGTTTTCAGCCCATACAGACAATGACAAAAACACAGACAATGACAAAAATATCGAATTGCTTCAAGCAACTCTTCATTGTTTGCATTTTGCTAATTGAAAATTGCCAATTTCTTTCTCAAAGATGGTTGTTTTTTGAGAACTGCCATACCGTTCGCTTTTCCTTTACGGAAAATATACGAGGTTGTATCGCAGCCGGTCATAGTGTGTAAGAACAGTAAATTAGTGTAGATTTCATCACCATATATTTGGCAGAGGTTTCGGCAGAGGTTAAAAATATTGAAAAATTGTTCTCCAGTTTTATCGTGAGCTGGCTTTTCCAATGTTGAATTAAGAGCAATTGCAATCACCAGTAAATCGGTATCCTCCCCTACTATCGCTATAGGCTGTGTTATGTCGCTTTGGGCCCCTTTTATAGCAAGATTGACTATTGAGGCATCCGCGTCGGCGAGGGCTTCATGCGCTTCGATGTTGTGATCCAAAAAACACTCAATCAATACCTTAATGAGCTGGGTTTTGTTTTTACTATTAGCCAAAAAATTGGACTGACCAACAGGGATGATGCTTTGTTGTTGAAGCATTATTTCAAAACAGTTCTTTTTCTTTCCGGCACTTCTTCTATGTTTTTGATCTTTAGTCGAAGCCTGAAGCCACTCGTTGAATATATTGTTGTCCTGTGAATTGTGTTTAAATTAGCGCACTCTCCTCAAACCCTTTGTCGGCACGGGCAAATATTGCGGTGAACGGTCTTATATATATATATATATATATATATATATTCGGTATTCTTTGGCGCTACTATTAATTGTAATACCGGGAAAACTACGAAGATGAGGCGCAGTATTAGAAAAAGAATGATCAGATATACCTACCTAGTTTTGAAGAAATGATCACAATTGCATGTATTTAGATTTAAAACGTTTCTTAACTAACAGATTGTCCGCAACTGATCTTGAAATACTGAATTTTTTCAAATGTCGTTTTTTATATTTTTGGCGTGTAAACAGTAAATTTAACGGAAAAAGCCATAAGGTTTTTTTTTCCAGCACTTCATGGGCTTTCAATTTAAAAAAAAAAATAAAATAGTCAAGCGGGTCGTGAGATATAGGCCTTCATCTAAGTGCCTGATTTCCACCATTTTTTCAAGATGGTGAGTTACGCGTACACGGGATTAAGTGGGAACTTCAGTATGTGACAGAGGATGAAAAGAGCTTTCCATCGATGTATAGAAACCTTAGTTAGCACAAACTTTGAGCACTCACCTATAAGCCCAGTATTCATTTTACTGGTCTATATATAATTTCCTACAATGTAATGTATAAAACGTGATATTTCAATTTAATACACCAGAAAGGTGTAAAATCAATGTTTATTGATATATTCAAGCTTTTTTTAGTATAGTTTCCAAACAGTTCATGTCGAGTATACACAATTTTTTCTGTTACCGCACTGCATGTAGGTAATAAAGTTGGCAGGCATTTACGCTGCTGAAAGTCGCCATAGTAATAAACCACTCTGCCATGCCGGGCTAAAAAAAATTCGCAGTTCACATCTATAAATTATTCTGTAATTTTAATAGTAGGATGGGCTCTACGTCGTATGTGTCGATTTTTTTCACGCACGCGGCCCAAATTTAATGCGGCCAGTGGTGAAGAGCTCACAAAAAATTGTTCAATAGTGGTAATATTTTTCCTTTTCTGGACAGGTAATTGAGAAGACGCCCAAATGTTTCATGTATTAAAACGATTGGAGCATGGGTGAGCTAATAGGGGTCTTTGAACGGGAGTTATCAAGAGATATTTTGTTACAAGCTACATGCGTACAAATTTCGTTGGACACGCACGAGAGAGAGAGAGAGCATTTTTCAGGATTACGTCTTTTTTATAATTGTTTCTGGTAATTTATGAAAGCAAGAGATACAATCAGAAAGCCATTTTTTGATAGCCGTATAATAACTCGTAGATTTAAAAAATACTACTAGTGGGATCGATCCGGCACGAAAAAAGCCCCAAAACGACAGGGTTTTTTTCGAATGTTTTTTGTATATATTATATAGTCGAATTCCCTCTATCATCTGGTCATGTTTGTGTGCGCGAGGGGGGGTGGTGGAGGGGGGGAAATTTACATGTAAAGATAGGGAAAATCAATTTTTCGGACATAACTCACTTAGTTTGATTCAGATCGAAAAATTGTAAAACGATTAAAATTAAGGGCTCGCGAAAGCGCGTAAACTGAATTTTGACTCATCGAAATCGGTCTAGCGGTTCTCGAGATATTGCGATTTGAAGATACGGATTTGTACACGGATTTTTAGCTGTGGCGGGAACGTACCGAGAGCCGTTTTCGCGTTTTTTTCGGAGAAGAAAGTGACTTGGGGACTTTTTTTTTCTTCCCCCGATAAGACACTCGGGATCTAAGTACTGTGTCCAAATTTCAAGTCGCTAGGTTGATTAGGGGGAAGGGTAAACGTAAATGAAATTAAATTTTTTCCGCAAATCGCGCAGCAAACGTAAGATTGTGTATTAATGGGTCTACTTTGAGTTCCGCTCATGTTTTTTCAATTTTCGGCATAAATAAACAAATGGTTGCGAAATAACCAATTTACTGTTAATGTTTTTAGAAAAAGTCATTTTTCTTTCCGCCATCGAATGTGAAATTTTTTTCTCTTTGATTTAAGCCCGACCAGATTGCGATACATCTGAGATATTCTCTGAAGTACCAAAATTGACAGGCTTTTGGATGGCAGCAAACAACAATAATAAACTGATGTCGGTAAGGACAGATAAGGCTCATATTCCTAATGAATTACACAATATAATTGCTTGTGATTGTAAGGTTGCAAAACTATACGTTGGTCAAACAAAATTATTGGCGTCACATGCAGCAATTTATGCTACAATGGAAGGAATACTTTATGTGAACATGCAGATAATATTGTTGACGAAGCTGTAGTTGATGAGCAATTAGAAATTAGTCCTGATAATTATGATATTGAAGAATTCGAAGAAGATGCTAATTATGAAGAAGATGTTTGTACTTCAGAGAATATCTCAGATGTATACGATTTTAGCGATGACGGGGGTGAAGAAATATTCCAAACTCCAGTTACCGATTCGGAAGTAGACACTTCTTGTAGTATTGTAGAGGAAAACGATAAATGAAAACAATCACAGATATAGTAGGAATAGACCGGTGGGCAGTGCAGTGGCGGCTCGTGGTTTTTAGCTCTTGGTGGGCAGGATGGGAGATAGAACCGAATAATAATGACGCCTCTACACAGAAAAATCACGCAAAAAAGCCTCTGCCCATTTCAATCAACTTGTATGTTTTAAAATTATCTATCCCTGTTGAATTTCACGAACTTTTACTATTTTTACTGAATAACAGACAAGGCCAGCAATAAACTTTATTTTTTATTTCACTTCCAGAAAGCCATAAACATTTTTGATACCCTGCGACACAAAATTTTCTATCGGATGAATTTGAATTTACATTAATAAGATTTCCCATAGGGGCAAGGTCGTTCTAATTTAGTTAAAAATGTTGTCATCGTATGTTAGTCTCACAAAACTGTTATAAATAAATGTAAAACTGTAATAAAAAATGTATAATATCAGAATTATCGCTTAACGTTTGTCTTACGTCGGCCATGGCAAATATTTTAATAATAATAATTTGTCAGTTGTCCACACTTATTTTTTCTGCTAAAGTAGACTGTTTACTATTTACTAAATACCAACAAAGATCACAGATTACAAATTTCAAAAACATAAAATTGAGAGAATAAAACATTACACAAACCTAATAAAATAAAATTTTCCAATTTTAAAACAGCAGCAACAATTTCCAACATTTGAGATTCGCGAATACTGGCTTGACTCCACAGTCCACACGTCCAAAAATGAAACGATTCTCGGCGAAACATCACGAGACTGTAAAAGAAAAGGGAAGGGATGAGGGTGGCAGTGTCCACATCCCACCTAGCGCGAAGTCCCTATTTGAATATTATACAATTATTCATTTACAGATTATATTAATTTCACATCTAAAACTGCTAAAATAAAATTAAACATTATTTTAGAACTTTTTGGATAATATAGAGCCATATGTGTTCTAATACATTATACCTTAAAACGCAAAGAAACATAAAATTATAGTTATATACGTAACTTAACTATATGGCACCGCTGATATGTATTTTAACTTCTTTTTGTCCCTATTTATCAAATTAGAAATTGCTATCATATTTGATATTCATAAAGGATTGATTAATCAATTTTAACACATTAGTTATTTTTCCTGTTTGATATCTTTTCAATTGTGAACATATTCTATTCTATATTCATATTGTTTATTACAAGTCTTGTTCAGGGGTGGCATACCCACTCTAGGTTGTAAATAGCCTAAGCATGCACGACGTACGTCTCGTTTTGATATACATTACAGGCATAAGATCGAAGTGAATAACCAACATGCACGTAGACGTATTATGATTGAATTCACGATTTCTGAGTGATGCTTGCCCGTCCTGGCTTGGCGCATGACACTTTAGATAGTATTACGCCAGAGAACATTACGCCCGGTTTGTAAACGGATTCATAAGCGTATCTATACCTATATGAGGCAGAATAATATGTAGTAAAAATAATATTATAAAAAAATATATTTTTAAATTTTAATACTAATATTAATTAACCGCAAAATTTTACTATATTATTTAACAACAAAAATATATAAAAAATATAAATATACCTTTATAACTAATGCTTATGTAATTGGGTGGGCACTGCCTACTCTGCCATCCCTGACGGGCCGCCACTGGGGCAGTGGCGATGCATCATCACGTCTTACGTCTTTTATGTCCGTGCATTAAAATGAGAGAGAAGGTTTGGGAGTCTGTCTGCTTAGGGTCTCACCTGGCACCTCCCTTCTCGATGAAAGTTTTACGTATTTTATGTCGCATGCATTAAAATGAGAGAGAAGGTCAACCATGTGGTCCGGCTTCTTAGCGTCTCACCCCGCACCCCCTTCTCAATTATTGGTTGCCTGTACTATAGCACATCTAATACAACTATTAGAAAAAGAAAACACGAATAAAATAACATAATAATCAACATAATATATTGAATTTTTACATATTAAATATGTAAAAAGTTTAATGAAAATCAAGTGAATTTTCGAAAAAAAATAAAATATATATATATATATATATATATATATAATAATCTTTCATGATTTGTAAGGTATAATTCAATGCAGGTCGGGGTATTTGCCCGCTGAGTAGTTGTTTCCTGCAAATCATGTATAATAACCATATATATATATATATATCTTACCTTCGAGTTTTTTTTAACCTAAATATATAAAACCTGCTCGCAATCACTTTTCATTGTTAATTTTGAAATTTTTATAATGAATAATTACACGTATACTTGTGCGCGCATACGTATAATACCGAAAATCGACGGGAAAATCGCCGCGCGCATGTATATACCAAAAATGACAAAAAAATCGGCAAAATTAAGAAAAAAGTGATTTTCACGTGAAAGTAGATAAAAATACCTTCATTTTGCGAAAAAAAAATTTCGTTCGACCATTTAGACAAATCGGGGAACGTTTTCAAATTTTTGTAGAATTTGGACTAAAAATGGAATTGCGGACAAACTATTGGATATTTTTGCTAAAATTTGGCAGGCTAGTTCTTGGTTATATAGGTTATTTTCATCTAAAATTTCAAATTTGGTTTAATTTTGGACAAATTAGCCGTAATTCAATTTTTACGTTTTTTCAGTATATTATATATATTATATATATCGTGGGAGGCGGTGAACCGATTCTCACGAAATTTGAACTGAACGTTTCTTGAACATCTACAATAAAAGGGTACCGGCACGAGGAGAGGTCTATACCCGCTACACCTGCTCTAGGAATCTTCTGTTCCACAAACTAGAAAGAAACTTTTTTATATGTAACAAGAGAAATCACAGTAATTTGAAATATATATCACTATATAATGTTATTGTAGTGTGGAAAACACATTAAAATAAGTGTAATTTGTTCTTACTAAATTTACTATAAAAAATGGAGTTTCACTATTTTTTGGGAAACATGTTCATCTTCCCGCCTCTGTAACTCGTTACATATTAGACATACAAACAAAAATTATACAAGAAATGTGAGGAATTTTGTTTTTCTTATAACTTTTTTGATGACATTTTCGTCGATGGATCAACCGCTGTGGAGTTATTTTCAAAAAACTAATTTTGTGTACCTTTTATTCAAGATGGCGGCTCGAGCGGTCACCCAAGGTCGAAAACTTGGATTTCTTGTCAACGCCTGGACGTGAACAATGAACAATACATTTAAAAATTATTACTACCCCATCTTTTTGTAAGGCAAAGGCCTTTACTGACTGGATTAATTGTAAGCGTATCAAAAAAGTGGATGTAACCTGAAGCTCCATCCACTTTTTGGAAAAACATTTTTTTTCGTATTCAGGCGAATCATCAATAAAATTTTCTCTGGAGAATTGTCATCAAAAATAATCAATTCGGTTATCTCACTGGTGATAGCACGTGTGAAAACCAATTTTTACTGCTAAAACTTATTTTTATTAAATAGCAAATACAATAAAACGCTGATCAGTTAAAACCAAATGATTGAAAAATGCAGTCCACCTTAAGTAAACTGTTATTTTGTTCTGGCACGTATCAAAATTTTATGTTGTTTAGTTGGCCTCATATGAACCGCATTATTGATAATATGCACAATTTTCTTTCCCAAGATGATAAATATCTACTTAGTATACAATTTTTAAGCTGCATTTAGATTTGCAGAACAGCAAATTTCGTAACAATAAATATTATGATCCTGATGATTTATACGAACCTATTTATCGGTCCTCGAACTTTGTGGGTGGTACACGTACCTGTAAAAAAAATGATAAAAAGGTTAGTATCAGTAAACACTGTCAAGAATCTTAGAAATCAGCATCAAAATATTCATTTATTTAAATAAAGAAACTGTATTGTTGAATTATTCAAAATGTAATTACTATGCTTTAACTTGATATTAAAACAGGTCAATTTGGCGGACTATGTAATGCGTTATTTCTCACTGTCACCTTCCTTTTGGATATATTGAAAAATACATGAGAGGTAATACCAGAATAAATTAGTAGATTACTTAGAAAGCTTTTTGTTCCCTTTTTGAAAAAAAAATCAATAGAAAAAAGATAAATAACTCATAAGAATTCATATTTTTTAGCTTTAAATATTAATACAATACACCAGATATATGTCAGCGTAAAATGTGGTCAGTGTGAAGTACTTCAGAACAGTTATTTGGAAAGAGCCACAAATAGCTCTATTGACGTAATAGTAAAAATAGTTCCGAAAATTCCATGTGAGCTAAAACCACCATTTAGAATACATTGTAATTTATATTACATTATATTATTATTTATTTATATGTTCCCTTCACGTTCTAAATAGTTCGCTTCTTTTCCAATCTGTGTGCCAACATTAAAAATAATTGTTTGTAATTCGTCACTTTTTTATATATCATAATAAATTAACACAGGGCTCGTGGGAGACATAATACCAAAACGTTCTTAATATTTTAGCAAAATTTAGTGTATTTTTTTTATATGGAATAAAGGTGACATTTTTTGTCTCGAGGATGTACTTGACGGCCGAAACAAGCTAGTCCGGCAAGAACAGCCGAAACACAAAAGTCACTTTACTCCACATATTTTTTTTCAACCGTCGAAGATGAATTAAATAAATGCTGTTATTTTTTCTTCGAATACTTTTAGAGTAAAATGATTTTACAGACGTTCTTATTTTTCAGTTTCAGTTCTAGCTGTAGAGCAGGCGACAGGTTTTTTTTTGTTATAAGAATTCCTAAGGGAGCTTTTATCTTTCTATTTCTTTTTATTTAGAAAGAGATTTATTAAAAATGCCCCCTCCAATTCGGCCCGGAACATATTGTTTAAACAATTGAAAGGGAAAATTTTCGCGTTTTTTAAAGAATATCTCCGAAAATATCAATAATAGGACAAAAAAACAAGAATAGAAATTTATCCTCCACTAAACTCTACATAAAAAAGGGCTCTACGTTTTTTTCGATTGGTGTAATAGTTTTGAAGATAAAACCGTGGAATTAGCGTAAGAGAGCAAAAAGTTGAAATTATTATGAATGTGGTAGTTAAAAGATTTAAGACACGAATTCAGGTGAAATAATTGAAATGATTGTTTATTCAGGATTATGCTACATATTATATTTATTGTTATTCATACAACCATTTTCTTCCTTTTGCGTTTAGGTTGGTGCCCAAGATCGAGTTGCTCTGCTATTTCTGATTTCTTGATATTCCTTGGCTTCTTCAATCTCTCCAATCTCTTCAGGTTCTGCAGTCTCTTCAGCTTCTCCCGTCCCTTCATCATCTGCATTTGACATCAAAACGTTAAAAAACTCCTCGAGATCGATGTCAATATGTTCATCAATGTCTTGAATGTCAATTCTGAGTGCTTCGACATTGGAGCAAGTTTGACCATCGCAACATATGATGGAACATTTTAGCCCATGTTTACGGCACCCGCAGTTTCCCTTGCATACACCTCGACAACTATAAGATAATATTTTTAGCAATGCTGGTGGTGCAACTTCTTTTTCAGTAGTTACTGGGGGGAAACCGTACAGAGTCCACTTCCACCCCTATTCGGTTGGTTCTAAATCAATGTCTCCCCATCTTTGTATTTGATGGTACACTCTGTATGCATGCTGCCGTGCCACTGCACGAGTAGGTGGTAAAGAACGAAGGTTGAATGAATCTTTAGCCACTGCTTTTTTTATACTAAGTGCATATAATAGAACACCTACGTTTAAAGATAAGCGTCCACTGATCGGCATCGAACGGACGGTACGCATCGCACCAATCGGATTTATTTTGTACACTGCGTTTACTGCTCCGGATCATCGGTATCGTCGGCATCGGCATTTTCCCTCCGCAGTTAACTAACTGGCGTTAAGAGGAGCAGGCATTATGTCGTCGTCAGTTATTAATGAAGATGTTATTATAATTTGCTTATTGTCAGAGGAAGAAGAAAACAAAAAGAAAAAGAAGAAAAATTGTGTGCATAATATAAACATAAAAATACCAAAGTTCGGAGAATATCACACTTTATTTCGTGATTTAGTTCAAGATGATATGTATAAGTTCTCTCAATATTTTCGAATGTCGCATGATAGATTTGATGTGCCATTAGATATTTCCACTTTAATAATGGGGGTAGCTAATGCCAAAAATTTTTTTCAGGTGTTTTGTTCTTGTACACTCACTAAATCGCATTTTTATTTCTTTTACCTCCTTTTATAATATCGTGAGGTCGTGATAAGCCTTGCTACATCCATGATTTCATTTATGCTGCCCTCTAATAAAATCCTGATACGGAAATACCGATGCCCTGCTTACACTTGTCGGTATTGGTATTAACAGCATTGGCGGTGTCGGTACGCAACAGATTTTGATTTCGTCTTCGGAATCCCGATAGGTAGTGCCGAAGTGCGATCCGTGCGATGCCGTTATGTGAACGCTTACCTTAAAACGCAACACCTCACAAATCCCGCGCAAGCGTAAAGTCGTTGAACTTTATAAAGAACTGGAACGGGAGCCAACACTTTATATCTTATGCAAATCGCCTAGCCTCGCTGGAGCGGTGCACGGCTAACTACGAGTGTAAAATCGCATAATGTGTAAGAAGTGTAGATAACAGCGTGGCACGCGAGGGGAGTCGGGCGCGCTCCTTCGCACGGTTCTATCTTCAAAATCATTACACCAATCTAATAAAATGTAGAGCCCTTTTTTATGTAGAATTTAGTGGAGAATAAATTTCTATTCTAGATTTTTTTCCCCTTTCAATTGTTTAAACAATATGTTCCGGACTGAATTGAAGGGGGCATTTTCAATAAATCACTTTCTAAAGATAAAAAGAGGCGATAGAAGAAAAACAGCTTCCTTAAGAATTATTCCATCAATCCGGTGATATTCAACCTCTGACGCCTAGACGGATGCAATGTGCCTTTCGGATGCAATGTGCCAGGTGGGCAACTAAAAATGGAGGCTATATCTCAGAAACCAATCAATGCACAAGTTTAGGAAAACATTACCTTAAGCAATGTGACCCTGAAAAATCGCTGAAAAATATTTTCGAATTTCTAAAATAAAGTGGTGGGGAGATGCCATTTTTTAAAATGTCGATTACTCCGATTAGTCTTAACGGAATTTAACGAGCTTCATCTCGTTTCTTAGTCTATCGAGTGCGATTTGCGCTGTTTTCATCTGATTATTATAGTCGCTGCTAGAGGGCGTTATTTGACATGTCAACAAACATCGCGCGCTTTTTCTAAAAAATTTAAATGGAATAAATATGTTTATTTTTACACGGTAAAATTGAAAATTAAAAGCTTCCGATGTCATAGAAAACCGCAACTCGATTACTTTTTTCTAACAGTAGATATTAGCAAACACAGTTGAAATTATGAATTATTATCCAATCTTGGCGACAAAATTTGCAAAGTAGCTGTTGAAAACAAGTAAGCTGTGAAAATGTCATAATGAAGAAACAAAATATGTCAAAAATATTCAGCAGATTTGTTTAAATTTTTGAAAGTAGTGCCAAAGCGCATGCTCTAAACTGTACTAAAGAGCGTGCACGGGAAACGCAGCTGACGAATTCATCGCGTCATGGTCCACCAGGCTCCATTTTTATATATACGCTTTGTTTTGGCGGCTTCGTTCACGTCTTACTCCATGTGACTTTTATAAAAATCTAAAAACTTATCTATACTAACTACTACTAACTGAACTATACTTCGATATCAACAAAATACATAAAAAACTAGGTGACTTACTATCGCGTTCCTTGACAGTATGCCACATTTTTACGGGAAATGATTTAACCCTTCTTTCTTCCGTAAAGAGAAAAAACCCTTTTCAGATTTTAAAGAAAAACATGGCTTTTCAAAAAGCTTTTATTAATGTTATACAAACCTCACCATTTCAAATAAATGTTGTGAGCGAAGTTGTTAAAACGATTGAAGAATTCGTTTATAGAATGTATGGACTAAAAACCAAAAGTGATGTTAACAAAGGTCGTTTTGAAATGTTTGAAAGGAGTTATAAAAATACTAGGTCTTCATGGGAAGTATTAAAGAAGAAAATTAGATCTTTTGATGATATAAGCAGCATATAGTGCAATGCACACAAACAAACGACAACGGAAAAGAGACCAGAAGAATGCGGCTAGGATTAAGAGCGCTCCGGATATAAGCCGACAGACAATACGCTTCGATATACTCCCATATGAATCATTATTTTAAAAAATGGCTTTCACTAAAAGAAATTAAAAACATGTTACAATGTGGGATGATGAGAGAAAAAAGTATATATAAAAAATATAATTTTTTTCTTCTATTTTCGATTTGAAAAAATAATTTTTATCATCCCATATAGGTATTATTAAAAGAAACATTTTCCCTTTTATAGAACCAAAGTAAAATTAGCTCTAATGTCCTCAGGAATAAACAGAGATTTAAAGATTAGGTATAATAAACTTGCACAATGTCATGTTCTATTACATCTTTATCTCTCTCTTTCCAAGCACATCGTACATTCGGCTGCGTCATTTTATTGACGTGAAGTCATTTACAATTAAAATTGGAAGCATGGATGAGTAATACACCCCGGAGAGATCTTAATAGATAGTGCTAACTACCTAAGTTTTATTGGTTTGACGGTCCTCAAAGTCCAACGCTCCACGAAATATCTTTAGAAAATATAGGTATACTATTGAAATCTTATAAAAAATCTTATAATTTAAAAAATATATGCATCTTTATAGAACTTTTATCAACATTATTTCAGAATGTACTATCGATGATGAAGGCGATTCGAGTAATGAAACTGACAACGATGAAGAATACGATAATGAAACTGATGATAATTCGAGTGGTGATGATTCAGATTCAGAATAGTCTTAATTTTGATTATGTTGACATTTTCAATAAATTAATTTATATACCGCATTAAATAACAAAAGTTATTAAGAACAAAATATGGTTTGATTATATTTCATAATTTTTTTAAATAAAAACAACTAAAATTAACCGATATATAATAAATATTTACTCATTTATTAGTATTTATTTACTACATTGCACAGTTTTGCTCTATAAGGGTATGCATTAAATAAAATATAAAAGTTCTAATGAACAAAATTTGGCCTGATTACTTTTCATAATTTTTTTCACAAAGAAAACTAAATTTTACTTGAACTGAAAATCAGAGCTTTTTTAATATTAATTCATTCTTTAATTAGTCTTTATTTATTAAGTTGCATAATTATCTTCTCCAAAAGTATGAATTTAATAAAATATAAAAATTGTTATGAACAAAATTTGGCCTGATTAATTTTCATAATTTCTTTCACAAAGAAAAGTAAAATTTACTTGGACTGAAAGCCAGAGCTTTTTTAATGTTTATTCATTTATTAATTAGTATTTATTTATTAAGTTGCATAAGTATCTTCTCGAAAGGCATGAATTTAATAAAAGATAAAAGTTGTTATGAACAAAATTGGGTCTGATCATTTTTCATAATTTTTTTCACAAAAAAAAACTAATTTTATTTATTAAATAATTTATTAGTACTTATTTATTTACAATACATTGCACAATTATCCTCTATCAGAGTATATATTAAATAAAATCATAATACAACATATCAACATTAATTTACGTAATATTTGCAGCTGATTATGCACGAAAATAAAAATTCGATTAAGGACGCATCGTATTAACCTTTTTTTTTTGTCGGACTGGCAATATGATCCACTATTTTTGTCGGACAGTGCTATATTTAGTTCAAAAACGTACCAATCTATCATGTGTAATTTTTGTCCGAAATTTCGAATCGCAAAACATAACCTGCCATAACTGACATATTCAGGTTGTCGGAATGAAAAAACAAGGCTGAAAATTTGTCGGACAAGTTATGGACTATCTTTTTTAGGCAATTATGAGCAATTGCAATTGAAAATTAGGTGTTCTGCAATAGCAAAACGGTACCGCGCTAGAGTGACATGTTGCAGGTGTCGGACTCGACAATCGCGTCCTCTTTTTTTCGGACAAAATATTTTTTTTTGATTTGATGCATAATCTTTCAAATAAAATAAATTTGAGTTTCGTAATTAAAAATCGTAACCGCACTAGAGCGACAGGTTTAGGTGCTGAGCGTGCGGAAAAGCGCCCATCCCGTACTCTGAAAATTTTATCACTTTTGTAATAATTTTCAAAAAAGGACGCTGTACTGAGGACTATATATTACATAATATAAAAATTAGTAATAAATAACAATGACAACATATCTAATGGAAATAACAATAAATAACAATAAGCAATGTAATAAATCAAAATTTTAAAAAAGTAAATGTAAAACACATGACAACACATTTAAAGAATTTAGAATGTATTTAGTGGCGCCCTAGATGTTCAAAATGTCGTCCATCATTTTCGATGCAAAAATTCATATTATGACGAATGAATTGAACAGAAGTCTCTATTTCTGCCATCGAAATACTTTGAATGACATTTCATATTCTTTCGATGTCATCTCTTCTAGTGGGACTGGTGACAAAAACGAGATGTTTTTATGCCCCCACAAATAAAAATTTAGGCAAGTCAGATCTTGGGAAAATAACATAGAGATATAGATAATTAAAGCTTAAGCGAATACAAAACAAACAACATTAACATAACAAATGTGTGACCGAAACACGTAAGTACATACATATATGACCCAGTAAATAAAACAGATAACATCATGTCTCTTCAATAAAGTCTGATATATTATAATAGCCCTTATTAGATAGATATTTTTTTAGTTATATTTTAGATTTTGAGTTGTTTGGAATATCACGAATACTTTTAGGGAGAGCATTGTATAGGGTGATACCAGTTATACATGGATGATGATCGTTTAAATGAGCTCTTATGGTGACTCAGGTACACTTAAGAGATCACCATCTCTCGTTGGATAATTGTTAGTTAAGTTAAGCATTTTAGGTATAGATCTCGGTATAGATCGAAGGAGTTGTAAGAATACGTTTTTCTATAAATATTTCTCTACAACTTTCGTTTGTTTTTAAGTCAAAAATAAGCCTGATAATTATTTTTTGACACATAAACACTCTTTCACACTCAGAGGCTTTATCTCATCCAAGAATATTAAATTAGATGTGAGATACGCTATAGCATAATATACGTTGATTAAGCCTTCTTTGTCTAGAGTGGATTTTAACTGTAACATTACAAAGAATGCCTTATTTAATTGACTACATACACGATCTATATGTCTACACCAGGATAACTTGGAATCAAGTAAGGTACCAAGTAATTTGACAGAATCCGACAGCACAATATCATTGACCATGAAGTTTTCCGGTAAAGGTTTTTGAAGGTGAAAGTTTAGGCAAACTTTCTTTTTTTCATTTAGAATCAGCTTGTTTCTTTGACACCATGCACTTAATGAATATTGTTGATCTTAATGTGAAGCTCCTTGGATGTATCAGTTGACACGGTGATTGTTGTGTCATCCGCAAACATTGTTACATGGCTGCGCTCCATGTAACTGGGTAAATCATTTACATAGAGCATGAACAGTAATGGGCCTAGCACTGAGCCCTGAGGAACCCCAAGTGCAACACTAAATGTATCCGACTCCTGGTCATTTAGCCTCCCCCTGAGCCATTTATTTTCCATATAGGAGATCAGCCACAGCAGAATGTTATCCCTAATGCCGACAATGTTTAATTTACTACTCAGTATTTCTTTATTAACAGTATCAAATGCTTTTGAAAAGTCAAATAACAATGACACAACATACCTACCCTCATCCAAGCATTTGTAAACATTCTCCGGAAGATGATAGGCAGCTGTCTCAATCGATTTGTTTGACCTAAACCCATGCTGATAGTTGCTAATTTTAGTCAGTTCAATTCCAGCACCTCTTGACTGATTTAACACGTATAGAAATAGCTCCAGTATTATTATATTTTATACGGTTTTAGTCGTAAGTCCATTATAGCCAGTTCAATTTTTATTTTCTAATTGGATAATAATGTAGGGTTCTACAGTGATAAAATTAAAGTACATTGAGTTAACATAATTCTCATTTAGAGTGCATGACAGAGGTATATTAGACCCAAAGTGTTCCTTAATTATTTTAGGAGCATCACCAGAGAAGTGATGTGTAAATACTGCAGCAACTTCAGTAATATTGTTTATGATGCGGTCATTTAATAATAATAATAATAATAATAATTTATTAACCATTTTCGATACATTTAGTATATATGGCAAGTCATGATATAATGTAATTAATATAAAACAAACTTATTTTGTGACAAACAACATATAAACTTGTTACATAAATATATACATATGAATTCTATATATAAATAAAATAATAGATATTTGCAAGTAGTAACTACTCAAACATATAAACATAGCAATTCAATTGCTTTCAAAATAGTAATTATACTTGTGGCCCTAAGGTTCCCTATTTAAAAAGTCGCGTAGAGTATAGAATGCTCCTTTTTGCAAAATATCTTTTATTGCCTTTTTAAACTTATAATAACTTCGAATATTTCTTATCTCATATGATAAACTATTATATAATAGTATACAATTATAGCATGGAGATTTTTTAAAACATGTTATACGGTGTTTTGGTATGCTGAGTAAGTCTCCATGTCTAGTATCATATGCGTGATTTTCTTTTAATGTAGAGAATAAGTCCATATTTTTCTTGGTGTACATTAAACATTTGAATATATATATGCATGGAGTCGTCAAATTTTTTTTTATTTTTAAACACATTTTTACAGCTTTCCCTAGGGTTTAACTTAAATATTAGTCGAATAAGTCTTTTTTGGCATATAAAAACTCTATCACTGACAGTAGAGCTTCCCCAACAAATTATGTTATAGGATATGTGCGAATACGCCAGTGCATAATATATATCTACTAGCCCAGTTTCATCTAGAGTACTCTTCATTTGCAATATTGCAAAGTAGGCCTTATTTAATAGATTGCAAGTGCGATCTATTTGAAGATCGTATGATAGTTTACAGTCAATATAGGTTCCAAGTAGTTTAATACTCTCAGATGGACTTATATCGTCATATAATGTCATATTGTGCGGGAGGGGCTTCTGTATATGAAAATTTATCAATACCGTTTTTTTGGCATTTAATATCAATTTATTCCTCTGTGCCCAAGTGCTAACTTCTTCAAGAATTAGAATCACCGCTTCCTGAAGCTCCTCAGGTGTGTCGGTCGTCAACGTTACTGTAAAATCATCTGCAAACATAGTCATATGCCCTTTACTTATGTGGTTAGGCAATTCGTTGATGTACAGCATGAACAGTAATTGTCCCAAAACGGAACCCTGAGGAACCCCAAGAAGTAGTTCTTCTAACTCAGATTGTGATCCTTCAAGTTTTACTTTCATCACTCGTCCTTCCATATATGACATTACCCAAGATAATATATTTCTCCTTATACCGATGCTATAAAGTTTTTGTTTTAGACATTCTTTGTTTATCGTATCATCGTAACATATTTGCTTTTATCTAAATTTTCGTAGACGTAATCCAGAAAACGACAAGTCGCAGTTTCGGTAGATTTATTTGCCCGGAAACCGTGCTGAGCTGCTGTTAGAATATTGTTTTTTTCTATGAATGGTATTATCCTGTTATATATGATTCTCTCGAAAAGCTTAGATATTATACTTAGGACAGAAATTTGTCTAAAGTTTTCAATATCATGGACGGAGCCTTTTTTATAAATTGGTGTAACAGTTGCTTCTTTTAAAATGTGTGGAAAGCACCCTTCGTTGATGGAGTTATTATAGAGATAGACAAGATGGTCTATTACACTGTCTTTAATATTCTCTAATGTTTTAGCTGTTAGCCCGTCAAAGCCAGAAGAGTTTTTATTTTTTTATTTTACAAGGGCTTCATTAACTTCTTGACCTCTAATAGGTGCAACGTATATTGATTGTTGTAAATATGATGATGTAGTACATGGTAATGAAAGATTTGCACCAAAATGTTGCGATATTTTATTTAATGCATCTGTGGAGAAAAAGCTAGCAATGTGCTTGCTATTTCTTTTGGATTATGTATTGTCCTGTTTTCATACTCTAGTGTAAATTTGCCGTTTTTATGTCGTTTGCGTCCTAGTTTTGTGTTACGATATTCCATGTTTCCTTTGTTTTGTTAGTTGAATTGCTTATTTTATTTTTGTAATAATTTTGTTTGGCATTTTTTATATTATATCTGTATTTTATTTTTTCCGCATCATATAGTATTTTTGTTTCTGTGTTTGGAAGATTTGTCATCAGCCAATATAATTTTTTTAAGTCATTGCTTTGTTTTATAAGGTCTTTTGATATCCATTCTTTGTTAGAATTTAAGTTTTTGTTTGTCTTTATTACTATTTTTTTAGTGGGACAGCTGATATTGTAGCACCATATGACAGTGTCTACAAAAAATGCAAAGGATTGATTTACGTCTAGTAGATACATTTGTTGCCAATTTATACGGTTTAGTTCAAAGGTGAAATTTTTATATTTGTTTCGTTGTGGCTTCTTCTTTGGAATGTAGTTACGTCATTTGCATTATTTATCGGCACTATTACATTTATTTGTAGCATATGCCCTAGATGATCAGCTATATTAGGATTAACCAATTCGCATTTTATTACATTAGCAGGTAAGTTTGTAACCATGTAGTCAATGGTGCTAGAACTGGTATGACCGTGCGTATTGGTAACTATGCGGGTATATTCGGTGGAAGTAAGATTTAATTCGAATGAGTGAAAGACATCAAGCAATATATTTGTGGTTTGACATTTATCTTTTGCATTGATGTTAAAATCATCACACAACACAACATTATTTGATATGCCATATGCGATATTTAGGGCATTTGTGAGGTTCTTAAAAAACAAGTTTACATTACCACTTGGCGGTCTATATACTGCAATAACGGTATACTTTTTGTTATTTACATGAAGGCATACTGCACACATCTCTATGTGACATTCTATAGATAGCTGTTTAATCTGTAAAACTTCAGTATATTTTAAGTTATTATTTATTAGTATAAGAGAACCACCATGTATGTGGTTTGATCTAGAATAATATGTACTTATTTTATGGCTTTTAAATAATATATTATTTAAATTATCATTTAGTACAAAATGTTCTGTCAAACACATGATGTGAATTTTTAATTTTATGAGCATAAACTCAATTTCGTCTAATTTGCTAAGTAGGCCTTGTAAATTGACATGGAATATAGTAATATGATGGTTATTATAAGAAATATTCGAAGTTAGATTGTCATTTATGGCTAGATCATTCGCGAAAAAAACGTATATTTTTTAATAAGGGAACCTTTAGGCCAGTTATCGCTTTTAAACGCTTCTTCTACTAGATCGTAGTCAAGTCCTACTTTAAAGGCCTCTGTTTTACCATTTCTCCACTTTGGAAGCATCTCGACTTTCGTTTCGTGTCCAGGGAAGGTTACATCTACATGCTGCTTCATTTGTTGGTGACTAGTCCCCGGAGTAACTCGTCCCACGTATATCCATAATTTTCTGCTGACAGCAGTAAGGCTAGATTTACCTTGCGTTCCCGTACCAAATACAGCAGCGGATTTTTTTTGATGCTGGGCTTGCTTTCTGTTATTATTTTGTTGCTTATTTTGTATGTCATTGCCCTTTCGAATGGAGATAGCATTTTCATTGTTTTTATCAAAGATTTTTTTAATTGGACTTTTTTGTATCGACTGAACTTTATCAGCCTGAGCTTTTTTATTTGAGATATCTCCTGTATTGGAATTTACAGTGGGCCAGTAATTTATTGGAATCTTGTTACTTGTATTACATTTGTTAGTAGTTTTCTTATTATTTAGGGACTCACCCTTTGTCAATAGATGAATGAGTTCAATGTTTGACTCCCGCAGGATAACTACCTCTTCTTCAAGTTTAGAAATCTTTTCATTTAACTCCGTCATAGTTGATTTAATGATATCACTAAACACTGATTTAATTATGTCATTGTTTAGCAAATCAGATAAGTGAATTTCACAATCTTCATTGGATTTCTCGTACTAGTCTTATTAGAGCGTAAGAAATACATTTTATATATTTATAATACCTGAACTCTTTTAATAATTAACACACAAGAATAGGATATCGACATTCAGATTTTGCATGAGAGTATTACCTTGAGAGTAACGCTACACTCGGCGCCATTTTTATTTCTGTCTAATATTTTATTGACTATTTTTCAAGTTTCCCTATTTTTGTTTGAAGAGTTATTTGTTTGGTTAATTTTATATTATTCCTATATTTCTTTTTTCTTCATCGTAGAGTCTTTTATGTATAGGACAGTTTAAGTTTACTCTAATCCAAAATATTTTTTTTAAATATACTCTTTGCTGCTTCAACTATAGTGGACTGCTAAGAATAATCACGCAGAGTTTGCCAGAAAAATAAAAAGGAGAAGGATATTTTAATGCAGGGTAACTTATATTGTAGAACATTACATTATAAAACAATTTCCGTCCTGCGAGTTTAAAATTTCTTCTATACGAATATTTTATGTAAATATTAATGAAATACATTTTGTTAAACTTAGTCAGTTGGTAAAATGAGATTTACAGAGATAAAAAAATACTGAAATTTAAAGAAGCATTAAGTCATTCGGTTTATTTCTGACTATCCCAAGTTAATATTTCTTTGTCGGATTAAAAAATATCTGATCAAAAATCTTATAAAAACAGTTTTGTTACATCCAATTTTTTAACTATCATTTATGTATAATGTAATGTAATTATGAAATCAGATGAAATAGTTTTTGTTTTTTCGCGTTGAACGAGCATTTATATATACTTACTTTTTGTCGGAGTGGCTGGGAGTGAGTCGGCGCCGGGAGATTTGTTATTTTTTAGCTGCCCAATGGCGGTTAAGATCTCCTCCGTTGTTAGTGGTTTATCTAAGTCTTCGAAGGTGTCATATTGAGGGATAAGATTTATAATATCGTGATCGGCTTGACTTTGCTGGTTAAGAATGTTAGAGTAGTGTTATTTCCATCGGGCTCTTATTTCCTGGTCTTCTTTGAGGAGACTTCCATTTAAATCTTTAATAGGGCACATATTTTTCCGACTGGAGCCGTACACTGCTTTTACTCCTTGAAAGAAATTCCTGTAGTCGTGTGAACCGGCGTACCTTTGAATTTCTCTGGCATTGCTTGCCCACCACTCGTTCTTTATTCTTCTGATTTCGCGTTGCGTTTCATACTTAGATTGGGTAAAAGCTTCTGCTTTTGATGAGTCGTTGGGGTGGTTGATAGCGTTTTGGAAGGCAATATGTTTGCGGTCAAGAAGTTCTTGTATAAAAGCTTTAGTATCATTGAACCAGTCCTCCTGTTTTTTACTTGCTGCAGTGCCAAGAATTTCCTCACTCGCACTTTTTAAACTGTCTTTAATTTGTGTCCAGGTAGTAGCGACATCTACAGAATTGGTTTCTACTAGTGCACTCAAATTCTCTTGAACTTTTTGCTTTAGCTGTTCGACGGTTTGTTGGTCACGCAATTTACTAACACAGAGACGGGTCTACGTTTTACTTGAGTTCTTCGGTGTTTGGGTCTCATAACAATTTTCATTTTAGAGACAACAGGAGGATGATCGGTCCAACATTCGCTATCAATGCGCGCCTTTGTAATTTGGACGTCCTTGAGATGCTTCCTACGTACAATAACATAGTCCAGTAGATGCCAGTGACCTGATCTGGGGTGACGCCAGGTGCCTTTAAATTTATCCTTTTGTCGGAAAATGGTGTTTGTTATAACTAGATCATGTTCGGCGCATTTAGTTAGGAGTAGTTGACCGTTAGCGTTCATGTTGCCCAAACCGTTCTTGCCTATGATGCCTGGCCAGGTGTCTGCATCTCTCCCTACTCTAGCGTTAAAATCGCCAAGAATAACGAGTCGTTCCGTTTTATGTATTCTACAGAGGGTTTCTTCCAGCTGTTGATAGGACCTTTCCTTGGTTTCGTGACTTGCATCCAGAGTGGGAGCGTAGGCGCTTATTAGATTTACCGCGTTGTCATCTGATAGCTTATAGCGTAGCAGCATTAGACGCTCGGATAGGCCTTGTGGTACTTGTGTTAAGTTGGATAAAGTTGGTCTCTAATATTATTGACACATCTACAATTGAACTGAAAATCTACGAGAGTAATCAGGATTTCGAAGATGAAGTTGACAAATTTATTTATGAGCATATCGAGATTCAAGATGTCGTTGATGGTCCTACGTTACTACGAATCAACGAAATTACTTCTAATAAAGTAGGTGCATTTAAAAGTTTTTATCCGGCAGTTTTAAGGGGAATAAAATTATCGATTCGATGCCAAGGCACCATTATTACATGGAGAATTGCGGAAAACCATTTATGTGCAGCAATCCGTAGGATATGAGGATGGGACAGATCGAGTTTGCAAGTTACATCGAAGTATGTATAGAAATCATCCTTTAAACGATGTACTGAATAAATTTCATTTGACAGCAATAGATGCAGACCCATGTTTTTCAAACCTAAGTTGGATCATCACATAATTATAATATTGATGAAGGGCTAATTGCTTCTAAAGATCCAAAACTAACAGATTCACCGCCGCATGAACTGAAAAAGTTCAATATTACGCCCAACTAAGTCAAGTACTTAGGTCTGGAAATCGAACAACTCCTAGACGAGTCAATCTTCCTTCATCAAGAAGCATATATGAAGAAAATATTGGACTGATTTAATATAAACGACGACGAAGTATATCATCAAATGTCTACTGTAATACATAAAAAAGTAGAAACTGATCAATGCACCTTATCGTGAGGCAGTTGTGAGCCGGATGTATTTGTCAATACGAACAGGACCTGATATTACTTTTGCAGCCAGTAGTGCCACAACACTTAGAAAAGCGTACAAAAGTTCGTTGGAATGCAGTCGAGAGGATTTTAAAATATATAAAGGGATCATCACTCCATGGTCAACATTTCAAACGTGAATAAGTCCTTCGACTCATAGCAATGTGATGCAGATTATGCAGGTGACATAGATGCGAGTAGTTTTGCCAGTGGCTTTGGGGTGAAATTGGGATCTTCAGTCTAGTTATCAAAAAGAGAAGGTCTATTGCCTAAATGCTCTAAAAAGAAGAAAATAAACTTTGAACTAAATCAAATTCATCATTTTGTTACATTATATATATATTTTTATGATATAATAGCTTGTCGCGGGAATATATCTTGGCACGAGTAATTAAAAGAAAAGAGATTGCCCAAAATAAATCCGCTATAATACAACAATTTCTTTAATTACTTATATTCTATTTAAAAGTAGATGAATCGCAATATCTTTAAGTTGATAGTATTATAAAAAAAAGTATGCTATCAATTTTATTAAAAAATGTTAGGTACTTTGTTCAGAAAATCAACCAAATCAGGTGATTTGAAAAAAAAAGATTCGTAGCTGCCGCTATCGATTAAAAAAATAGCTGTGGTTTCTTTTACCATTCATGTAAAAATTATCATATTTGCTAAATGGACAAATAAAAAAATTTGGGACCTTTCCTTCATATAAATTTGGGCAATCTCCTTTACACAGGAAAATCTCGCGACAAGCTTTTATATCATAAAATTATTATATTATATATTATTTTATATTATTTTCTTCTTTCTAGAGCATTTAAAAAAAAGCTTGTTTTTAAAAATGTTTTATTTCATATTTTTAGATACATAATCACCCCTAGAAATTAATGACCGCATACCTGAAAAAACCTGTATATTTATAGAAAGTACTAATATTATTTTTCTACTCCTTTATGTAAATTTGCTGTTTTCCGTACAGTCTGTAGAATGGATAAGCGGGCCATTCCAGTTAACTGAACGGATATATTTCATATACGTTCTAGGATGGATATGAAATCGACCAATCACAGTTCGTGTATTAAGTACATAGGCAACTATTCGTTTTAAAAAATTCAAGTTAGTGCGTAAGCTGTCAAAGTAATTGTCACTGTGTATTCGCGCAGTTTGAGCTAGAAAATAATTTAAAATGAGTGATTCCAGTAAAGAATCGATAAACGGTATACCACCTAAAATTTTATTGAAATTATTATATACAGACAAAATTTTAGAGATATATTATGACAAAAAAAAAATAGCTAAATGTGGGGATTGAACCTATGATCTCTTGCATTTCGAATAACTGCTAGGCTACTGAAGCTTTTAAAAAATGTTTGCACCTAGAGCATAAGATAAAATTTGATTAAAACTATTATTTGCTGTTTTTTCTTAATCCGGTCGTAGAAAAAGTATACTGTACAACTCGAGTGGATTATCCATAACCACTCTTGTTGCACAAACTACTATTAAGTAGTAAGTAAACCGCGAATGTATAAATAAAACTGAACAACTATAACTGCTGAAAACATCATAAAATATATATAAGACAATACCACCTCAACTGCAATCAAGTTTCCATATAATCTATGACAAAATAACTCTTCGGATTAATAAACATATCTATACAATAATCAACTACAATACAACAATAACCTATTCCAATGTCAAGTTTTCTTTCGACTTCCCTGATTAATCTGAAAGTTAAATGGTGATGTATGAAGCTACGCTATTTATTATTCAATAATGTATTATTAATTATTTGTTGAATTGAAAAGTATTTGATTATAGTCGACTAATTACGAAATAATGAAAGGTAATTAAGTGAATCTTCGATGGTATTGTATGAACATTTATCGAAGACACATACGAAACACTTCTATTAATTGCAATTTCATTGTAATTTATCACTCTACAAACTGGCAAACTTTGTTATTAAACACCTTTCAATAGTGAACTTTAAAAATTATTATTCGATGAATGGCTGAAAAACTAACAACTACTTTATAAGAGGTTCAGAATACTAACATTTTTAAACGCTTTATATTAGTTCACCTGTATGTTTGTTTGTATGTATGTATGTAACTGAATCTTTGAACGTGATTCTTAACCGCTTCAAAACGGCAGATTAAACTGAAATTTTGCACAATTATCAAGGACCGATGATAATACAATAATTTCTTGACAAATTTGTCCTAATGTCCTTATCAGGATCATCAGGATAAAATAAAAAATATAAAAAATGGCTAACCTATTGTCGAAATTTTGCGCTGCTGTTATTAATATATATTTTATTATTTTAATTTTATTAGCTTCACCTGCCTGTTTGTTTGTTCCGCCCTCGCTTAAGCTAATACCACAGAACGTAAAAACGGTATGAGTTTTGGACGTTTCTCGTATTATTATACAAGCATCAACACCCAGCGCTCGACGAGAGTTAAGCAACCGCGGTATAGTTTGTGATCATTGCATACCTGAGTACATATACGTAATTCTCTGTAACGTATTTGCCGTTGTATAAAAAGGTAACTAGTCTATTGTTGATATTTTGTCGGAGGCGCCGCTGTCATTAATATATTTTTTATTATTTTATATGAAAAAAAATTATAATTTAAAAAACTAAAAAACACGCTTTAATAGCAAACCGAACTAAAAAGTAAAAAATAATGTTTAAAAAATCCATTTTATTGTAAAAAGCGTGGGGTGATTGATTTAATTATAGAAATAATATAGTAAAAAGCACCCCACGCTTTTTACAATAAAATGAATTTTTTAAACATTATTTTTTACTTTTTATTTCGGTTTGCTATTAAAACGTGTTTTTTAGTTTTTTTAATTTAGACTCAATTAGGCAAAGTTACCACTGCAATCCTATATAGACAGCGTAATTTGATGTAGTTGCGCATTTTCATATTTAAACTATGTTAAAGTTGCTTTACTGTTTTTCTATAGTTGTTGAACATTCTCTTTTTTAATACGGGAGCGTAGCGACCTTCTTCTTAAATTCTGACTTTCGAATTAATAGTGAGATTATAGATCGAGTAGGAAAATCAACAACACTTATTGAATTTTATGCCGACGTCTCGAAAATGTATTTTTTCATCTTCCAGGCTCACTGCAATTTATAAAACACAATTATTTTCTTGTATATTAAACAAAGTTGTACTTAAATTACTTACATTCATAATGTTGTTTATATCTAAAATACAGGAGTATGTTACGAAACACGATCTCATATTTTTTTCAAATGAATTTAAAATAAATAAAATACATTTTTAATAAAAGGTTAAAACTTATTGATAAGAGTAGGACAATACACTACACGTTAAAATAGTTACTATATTAATGAGTTCCTTTGGTGAAATCAACTTGCGATATGATAGCTATTGGTGGGGTGTAAAATGCCTCGCACACAAAGAAATAGTAGGTACACAAAAACAATTGGAACATTTTATATTTACGTATTTAAATTATTGTTATGCTCTAAAATACTAAAATATATACAATTTAGACTTTCTATATCTGTGCGTTTATTTACGCTGTTCTTGTTTTTTAATTTCTATCATTTCTAAAAGTACCCTTTTTTAAAGTTACTTACTCTCTGCACCTAAAATTCTACAATTATCAAAATAAAAAAATGTGGTCAGGTTTTTGTAGAATATGTTCCACTAATGGTGTATGAGTAGTTTCATTAATATTTTTCGATGTTTTTACGTCATATTCATGTTCTTTAGTTCTATCTTTAAGATATCTCTTTGTCTGGCCAATATAGACACTATTACAATCGGTGTAGTTGCACCTGGTTTCATATACCACATTTGATTTTTCTAATATGGGTGTATGAGATTTTAGTCTTGTATAGTACTGCGAAATTGCATTTTCATTTTTATAAGCTATAGTAATGTCTTTATTAGTAAGGGCACGCGATAATTTTTCGGGAAGAGAGTTGGTGTATGGAATTTTAAAATATGTTTTTTCACTTTTTTTAACATCGATCATTTGAAATAATTATTAGATCGTGTTTCGTAACATACTCCTGTATTTTAGACACAAACAACATTATGAATGTAAGTAATTTAAGTACAACTTTGTTTAATATACAAGAAAATAACTGTGTTTTATAAATTGCAGTGAGCTTGAAGATGAAAAAATATATTTTCGAAACGTCGGTATAAAATTCAATAACTGTTGTTAATTTCCCCACTCGACCTATAGTCCCACTATTAATTCGAAAATCAGAATTCTCTCTTTTTCCAAACTAAGTTCATTTTTTCCATGTCAACAATGTATTTCTGATTTTAGTTACCTCATGATAATGTCATAAACAAAAAAATCTTAGAGGTTTTTACAAATCATCAAAAATAAAACTTTAATTAATCTCAGAGAGAAAACAAACGATAAAGAAATATTAAATATAACGATAATTGCAAGTTGAAAACCCCATTATACATTTTATCGAGTTAATGGTAGAATGAATCGTAGTTCAACGTTAATATCAATACTTGTGATAAGGGACATTATACGTTAACTTGCATATTCGAGTCCTTGGTAATTCAGTATCATGTTCTTTCATAAGTCAGTGAAATTGAATACATATTTAAAAAAATAACATTGTTTTCTATGTGTTTACCAAATTCATATTTAGTTCAGATAATATCATTGCCATCCCTTGTCCCTCCCGAGCCATGTTCTCAGGTTGTTTTGTTCCATTTTTCAAAAATTTCTCTTGCTAATATTAATATATATTTCTAAATAATTTTAAAACTATAGTACGGTACAGTTTTTATGTAACTGTGAAAGTTTTCTGAATTATAATAATTATTCTTGCTGAGATTGCTAGTTCAAGAACAGGCGACACAGCTTTGAGTCCCATAATAGTATATTTCATTAGGAATTTGGAAATAAGGATTTTTCCGTGCGTGTGTGAGGGACAGCTGAAAACGGGAAGCCATGCAAGCACGGAAAAATCTATTTCAGGACGTGTAATGAACGATACTTTTTATTATACTTCTTTGAAAACGATAACATAAAACAAATATTCTTTTCTATTATTTGGGTTTTCTACCACATGTATTATTATCCTCTTCAAAAACAAGTCACCGAATCTACAAAATAATAGAATTATTGGAAAAAAGCCTCTGCGCCTGTGACTTTTACGCCAAAGGAATAGTAAGAGGTTATGTTTTGCAAATAATACAAATCGGAATAAACACAGAAATAATGTATTTTGCTGACGTTTCGGAAAGTAATCTCTTTCCGTTTTCAAAACTTTTTTTGGAAGAACTCTTATTTTGCTGTATATGTCAAATACACAGCTTTAAGATTCTGTTTATGTTATTTCCATAGATACTTACTACTTACACATAACATAGAACTGATGATATTTTCTTTTACATAATATTGAGTTTGTTAAGTTCTTCTTTTAACATTGGTAGCCAGGTTGTACAAATATCTACAGAACAATTCGATAGGCACTTATGTTCATTTAATAAGATTATTGCTGATTCTTTAATTTTTCTTTTTTTGGTATCTGCATCTTTTGTTAAAATTTTTGCCGAGTCTCAGTTTATTCTATGTTCGTTTTCTCAAGCATGTTCACAAATCTTTGATTTCTGAATTTCATTCTTTCTAATGTAATTCTTGTGCTCATCCAACCTCACACTGAAAGGTCTGGATGGCTCACCCACATAACATTTATCACATTCGCACGGGATATTGTAAATACAGTTTTTTGAATTCTGCTCCCCGTTTATCGGTTTCGTTTTTGTTAAAATAGATCTTAAAGTGTTCCCCGTTTGAAATATCGTCCTAACATCAAATTTGTCACCTATACGGCGTAGCTTTTCCGATAATCCGTATACATAAGGAATTATTGCTGTCTAATGACGTTCAGGTTTTTGTCGTACCTGATTGTCCCTATTTTCAACGTTTATGAAAACTCTATCAACAAAGGCCTCAGGATATTGATTTTGTACTAGAACCTCTTTGATAAATTTTTTCTCGTTATTTAATATTTAATTATTAGATGAAATTATTTTGGCCCTATCGTATAAACATTTTACAACACTCCTTTTAACATTTATTGACTGATTTGAGTTAAAATTAGATATCTATTAGTATGTGTTGGTTTTCTATAAACGCTTGTTTCAATTGTATTATTTACCCTTCTAATTAAAACATCTAAAAACGGTAGTTCATTCCTACTTTCTATCTCTAAATGTGAATTTAATAGACGGTTTCCTTACTATTTATATTTTCCAAAAAAACTATCTAGTAAATCGACACCATGAGGCCAAATTGCAAAGATGCCGTCAACATATCTCCACCAGACAACCGGTTTGTTTATACAATTTTGAACATGTGTGTTCTCAAAGTTCCCCATAAATATGTTGCTTAAAATTGGTGATAATGCAGACCCCATAGCCATACCAAACTCCTGCTGATAGAATTCATTGTCCAATTGAAAATAGGTTATTTTTATACACAATATTCCATTATGCTATTTACACTTAATTTAGTTCTAGTTTCCAAATTATTATCATTTAGCAACTTGCCTTTAACTATTTTTAAGGTTTCATCTACCGGAACATTGGTAAAAAGACTAACTACATCAAAACTAACCATCAGGTGTGATTCATGAATATCGTTTTCATAAATTTTTTCTATAAAATGTTTACTATTTTTAATATATGAATCGGTATTATATCGGTGTTAATGGATCAATAATTTTAAGTAATAATTTTGCCAAATTATGACATGGTGAATTAATAGAACTAACAATTGGTTTTAAAGGAATATTTTGTTTATGTGTCTTTGTTAAGTCATAAAAATTAGGTGACTTACTATGATGTAGTGTAAATTTCCTTCGTTCAAAATCATTAAATTCATGTTTGGATTTAAACAAAGTTCTGTAAATTTTGCTCTCTATTGATTTTGTTGAATCTTTGTTTAGTTTTGAGTAGGGTCCCTCATTTAAAAGAGTCATGATTTTTGTATTTTATATATATATATATATATATATATCTTTATCTATAATGACTGTGGCATTACCTTTGTCTGCTGGCAATACCAGAATACGGTTAACTATTCAGTAGCAGCCCGTAATAAACAGTAATGTAACAGTAGGAAAATAAGGGTAGAAGACACCTGCCGTCGCCGCAAAGGTCAGAAGCAAGGTGGAAAAAAGGAAACCTGCCGTCGCCACGAAGGCTAGAAGCAAGGTGGGAAAAAGGGAACATGCCGACCTCGCGAAGGCCAGAAGCAAGATGGGAAAAAGGAAACCTGCCGACGCCGTGAATGCCAGAAGCACGGTGGGAAACAGGAAACCTGCCAACGCCGCGAAGGCCAGAAGCAGGGTGGGAAAAGAAAGGAAGCCACAAAAATAAACAATTTATCAATCAGCAAAATATCAGAAAATATCAATTAGTATAACAAAATATCAGAAATATCAATCAGGATAACACGGAATAAAGTTCATTAACAGTAAAATACAGTTGGTGGGCACTGGTAGATTGGTAATCGACTGCTCGCTTCAAGTTCTGGAACCACTTCTCATTTTAATGCTTGGGCGGGCTATTTTATAGCCGCGCTTCCCTACCATGGCATCGCGAGAATCGCCACTTCTTAGAGACGCGCATAGACCGGTGCACTTGCTATGAAATAGCGAGGACGGCTGTTTTGAATTATTGAATGTACTGGTAAATTATTATTACATGTGTCCGTTAGTATAAACAAAGTATCAAATAATTATTCTAACCAACTGCGAAAAAGAAACGGATTTAAATTAATTACTTTAAAGAATAAACAATAAGTCCTAGTTTATAAACATTTTGACTTTAAATAAATGTTCAGGTATTCAAAAGTAAGTATTGCCTGGTAATATACTATAATTCGCTTAAGGCAGTACAACATATATTTTATTTTAATAGACAAAAAAAAATACTTTTCTAAAGGGTACAAATAAATATAAATCCTGTGCATATTTTGGTAACAAAAAACACTTCGTTATGTAGTTTACATAGTCCCGCCACAGGGACAAGTGGTGTTGACACCTAATAGAATTGTGACAAACACATAACCTAACAAAATGGTGTCGACACAAATGCTCAATACCACAAGAAAAACGTCCGCATGGAAACCTATTATAGCATAATACTCAAACTAATAAGGTTTAATCCTACACAAGCAAAATAATGATATCGTTACGACGAACAAAATTTCTAAGTACCAAAATTAATTTAGTGAGTAGGTAAAAAGAACAAGACAGTGCTAAAAACTCGGTATCGTATCGTTATAGTCTAAAACAAATAGTGTAAACGGGACGCTAAAACTTTTGCTAAGAACCAGTGCAGAGTGAATTTAACTCATTGATAAAATGTATACTTACTACAGTAACTAAATTGCAACGTCGGTTAAGCCGAAATAAGTTAGAGGTAGTACTTATTTTTGAATGTGAAACCCCATGCAACAAATACAGGGCCTCCATGGGCAACAGATTCTCGCACAAATGAGGGGTTAGGTTTTCAGATCAGCTGTTCGTTGGTTGACCTCATTATGATGGTTGCTTACCTTATTCTACAAGCGTTATGCGTAACTGGCTAGATGTCGCTGTAGTTACCTGAACCAGCGATGTTAAAAGAACAAGTTCTTTCCCTAGATAACATTTACCAGATGGACACGAGGGAAGTTCTAGTAATTTGTTCTCATATCAATTACTTCTACTCGATGTCGATTTATACTGGATGTTTAAGTTGTAAACTATATATCTCATAGACCAAATCCAAGTTTCCCGCATCCAAGGGGTGTATTATCCAAATTCCAAAAAGATACTCAAAAGTATGATTCATAGGAATGTATACATTTACAAAAATCCAAAAAATAGTAATAATACCAAATAATAATAATCCCATATAATAAAAATTCAATTAAAACGTCACGTGGACGATAGATATTTTTCGAAGAAATTGAATTACCGGGAGCTCGGGTTTAAAGCAGCTGTGTTTAAAGGTTCTTGGCGAAAAGAACGTGGCAAGGGCCGTTCAAAATGAAGAGAGGTAAGGCGCACATGAGTAATACAAAATTTACAACTCAAACTATGGAATAGACAAACTTTAATAGACAAGCTGTTATTGAATTTGTTTGTGCCAGTGCCGGAGCCGGGGCTCGAACCCGGTGGCGCGATACCCGTGTGATTAATCGAGATTGCCACCTCGCGCCTTAACTAACGCGGCTATCTGCCAGACATGCATTTCTGATATTTCTTTTTCTAGCATGAACTGTTTTACTTTCTTTTAAAAATATTGTATGAAACTGAATTTTGAACGTGTAAAGGTCAGTCATTAGAAAATCTAGGAGCCAAATGTGTATAACATCTTTCTCCAATACTTTTGTCGTTACTTTCGTTTTAACTGCATATTGCTTATACCTTGTTTCATAGATACGACCAACAGGCTCTAACTCATTACGATAATTATTGTCTTGTAGCCGCAAGTCTATAATTTGTCTGGCGGAAGAGATTGTTGGAGAGGTACTAGAGAAACTAGAAAAAATGGGAAAGGTATAGGACCTTTATTCACAGTTAGCGTACCACGTACAAATGTAGTGGTGGAGAATTCGGATTGGCTGAGAAGTTGAGTTGCTGAAGTTTTCAAATTTAAAAGTTGCAACGAGTATGAAACCATATCGTTACAACATACACAGCATATAAGAATGTCTTCATAACTTTGAAAAAGGAACCAGACGCTTATTTTTGTTATAATCAGTATTAGTTTTCAAAAAAACAGTCTCTGACTGTTGCTTTGACATAAACGTCACAGGCGTAGAGGTTAATTTTCCAATTACTGCTTCATTTTGTTATTTTTGTAGAATTTGTAATCAGAATATATATGTGGCAGAAAAACCCATAAAAAGAAGAAATGGAGTATAACTTTTGTTGCTTCGTATGTGCATTATTTTTCCTTCCTGTGTGGATTAGTAGACGAAGTTCTACGTTTTCTAGTGAAATCCAAATAATTTTTTTAAAATAATTTCATTTAAGCGAGGATCGAAGCCGCTTCATTAGCCATGCTAATTTTGCGAACCTAATATGCCAACCACAAGACTACGTTTCCGAATAAAATGTAACATTTCTGCCCACAATTTATAAACGCTTATGATCAGTTTATATGAAATCGTGACTGAATCGGCGGCAGTTATTAAAAACCAATTTCCACGTTTCTTGGAGATGTTAAAAACAATACCTGAGTATTGTTTTTACAATTAACAAAACTCGTTCTAGCTTAGACAATGTAAGCAGAAGTGAAAATCAAAAGCGTAAATATCTAAAACTAATTTTAAGCAGTTTAAGTTTTACCAAAATTAACAAAATCGCTTGCAGTAAAATAACAGTTAAAATTGTAATATATCGGACAAAATTTAGAAAGTTTTGAAAATTATTAGAAATGTTAAGGATATCATAAGAATTACTAAACCGAAAAGTTCCCACCCCTAAATAATGTGCTTCATCCCCTAGGACGTCGTGTCCATCCCCATTTTGAGGTTTTCTAAATTATCTCGGGAACGGTGCACATTTTTATAAAAATATGTATTACTGGAGTCAGACAAGCAAAACATAAGAAATTGTTTCCAGTGTCAAATTTTATTTTTTTAACATGTTAGTTACATTGAATTTTGGTCGTTCTTTCTAACTATAGATGAGTATATCTCGGTAAGTGTAGGTCCAAAAAAATCGAAAAGCTAAAGTTGTTCGTTATGAAATAGGCTATCAGCAGTTACAGTATGAAATTTGTATCTGCATACATAACCTCAAAAAAAATAAAAACTGAAAAAACTGCTAAATTTTGCTTTTTTGGTTATAACTACGGATGTTTTAAGTGAAATTTGATGCAATTTTCAGAAATTGCAGTTTATAATGTGAACAATAACTGGCTAAAATTTCAAGTCAAAATATCTAATACAAGTCTCAAAAAATGACTTCAAATTTTAAAATTTATAACTTTTGGGCATCGCATCATATGAGGTTCTTTTTTTAAAAAAAATGTAGGTTTTTTTATGATGCACTTTATGATGGTGAACAAGAAAAAAAATTTAAACTGGGAAAAAAGTGAAAAAACCGATGATGATTTGTATTTTTGCGTCAATTTTTTTCGAACAATTTCACTTTTTTGATAAAATTCATTTTTTTTGTATTATTAATTAATTTTTGACATATTCTGATCTAATTTTTCGAAAGGGCATTAAAAAATATAAAAAATCAATTAATTATAAAAGAATTATACGTATACATATTTATATTTAGATATAGCTCAATAAAAGCACTATTTGTATGCAAATGTATATTTATTGTATTTAGATACTGTAGAAAAAAATGGAAACATTTTACTCGAAATTGAAAAAAGAAATAGACGTGAGCAATTATAAAAGAATTATACGTACACATATTTATATTTAGATTTAGCTCAATAAAAGCACTATTTGTTATGCAAATGTATATTTATTGTATTTAAATACTGTAGAAAAAAGTGGAAACATTTTACTCTAAATTGAAAAAAAATATACGTGAGCAATTATATTAATCGACTTCGTTTTGTCTCACTTGATAAAGAATCATCAGATTGGTTTTCAGTATCGCTTGAAGCATAATTATAAAATATAAGTAGTTAACAATATCACTCAAGACCGTCACTCAAGCTACAGAATTTTTATTCAAAAATAGTACTTTTCCGTCGACCGTGTATTAATGAGTTTGATTAATGTTACTATTAATAAAGACTGTTTTAAAAACTTGTATGTGCATATATGTCTGAGGTATTAAGGTGCGTTTAGATTGGGCACAAGTATCTGGATTTCTTCGAGATTTATTCAGGCTATGTTTAAAAAACTCATATATCTGAGGTATGATAAAGTGACATTTAAAAAGAAGTTTGTCAATATGTCTCACGAAATTGCGAACAATTTTCTCTTTTTAAGTGCATGGCTTTGTTATTATCTATAAATTAAAAAGGAAACGTCAAAAACGCAGATGGTGGCAGCGTACATTTCTGAAATACAGGGAAAATCAAGGAGCTTATACCATGTTAATTTCTGAATTAACGTTGGAGGATGGATCTTGTTTCAGGAAATATGTGAAAATGGGACTTGATGACTTCGAAAATCTGTTGCAAAAAGTCGCACCACATGATATTCTCAAAAAAGATAAAAATTTCTTCGTATATATCGCCTTGAACTTTTGTTTACTCCTTACATCCCAAACATTGGATTGCCTTGCCTTTTCAATGAGTAACATGGTTTTTTCTTTCGTCCACGATGATAATTTTCATATGTCACGGCTTCCAAAACCAACACAAATTATAAAAGTATGCGCTGATTTGTCATGTATATTGAATTAATTCCATATACACAATGTATGAGGGACAATCAGCGTATTGTCACTGCGCACACAAAATGTGTGACAAGAAGTATGAGAATTTATATCGCGATTTGTCAAATAAACAAGTATCTTACACAAATCCAGATACTCGTACTCAATCTAAACGACGCTTAAGATTGACAATGACAAATATTGACGGCATGGCGTTTTAATTTGGATATTTCATTTTATGTATTTTTGGGTGTTTATTCTAAAATCGTTATTAAGAGTAAAATCATTATTAATAGTAAAATTATTTATTAATTTTAATTTTTTATTTGATTAAGCCAAATATAATTCAATTATTCATTAATTAGTATTATCTGATTTGTTTTTGTAAATATTTATATTATAACACAGATTTCAGAAATTATAAACTTGATTATCTTCCAGCGGCTTGTATATCAGTGTATGCGCGGAAGCTATACAACCTTAGGCGAGGGTTGTATAGGGGATATACCATCCTTCGGAGGGGATGTAAAGCCGTCGGTCCCTTGTCTATTAAATGCTAGGCAAGTAAAAGATCCCTACTCTTCTTAAGGGAAGAGGTTCGGCAAAATTCCTGGTTGGGGGTAGCTCGTCTACAGGCGTCGGTGATAGGCCTCAGTAGCGGAAATAGGCCGACGTTAAATAAATGTATTAAAAAAAAATTCACTTGAAACATCCGAAGTTATACCAAAAAAACAAAATATTGCAGTTTTTCAGTTTTTATTTTTTTGAGGTTATGTGTGCAGATAAAAATTTCATATTATAGCCGCTGATAGCCTATATCATAGCGAACAGCCCCAATGTTTTTCGCTTTTTTTGGACCTAACATACCGAGATATACTCATCGATATTTAGAAAGAACGACCAAAATGGTCGATGTTTCACAAAGTGGCCAATAACTTGGGTAGCGGCGATTGCTAGAGGTAGAAAATGTCCATTTCATGTAGTATTCGATGTAACTACATGTTAAAAAAAAAATTGACACTGGAAACAATTCCTTTGTCATTAAAATCTGATGCTTGTCTGACTCCACTATACGGGCTGTCCATTTTATCAGGGCCCTTGAGAATATCTCACTTAATATCGGTCGTACAATAAAAATATTTTCACGAAAATTGTACCGATTTATATAACCTACAAAATGGTTTAAAGACATTTGAAATCATCCATGTTAAGAGTTATGGCGGAAAATATCGAAAATGCGGAAAACGTCTAGGCCAAATATCTCCGTTATTTGAAGAGATACGAGAAAAATTCTAAGGCGAAAATTTTTTGCAAAAGAGTGTTTCAACGAGGTTTTATCTATTTTTTTTTCAAAACCGCTGTATTTTGAGACTTACTCTTCAGGCTGTTAAAAAAATTATTTTGAAACAGGCGGGAAATGGCGCCATTAAATAGAGTATTTTCCTCCATTTTCAACGATATATCACATGCCATATTTATTCATTGGTAGGTACTACGTTAGTAATTATAAAAACATTTATTTAAAACCAATATTTTTTTTTAACTAGCATTATACTTGCCGTGGAGAAGTAAACCATTTTGTAGGTTACATAAATCGGCACAATTTTCGTAAAAATATTTTTTTTTGTACGACCGATATTAATTGAGATATTCTCGAGTGCCCTGATAAAATGGACAGCCTGTATATACAAAATTATCCCTTATAAAATTCTCTATCAAAAACGTCCATACTTTTTTTCTAAAACGAATAATGCTGTGGGAAATAAGGCGCACACATAAGGGTTGGTTCCGGTTAACACAATCTACTACTATAATCTGATTTAAAGTTCAATGCCTAACGCTAAAAATTCCATTTAAAACTATAATAAATGCACCGTTTTCCACCCTCTCACTCCTACAAAATATCGTGATTTTTAAAGAAGTATAATACTGTGTTATACTTTTTTCCACGTCGCTTCAGAGGTAAAGTAGAGGTTACCTTTTGATAATTAGTGGATTAGGCCTGCAGGGCACACCACGTAAAAAAAGAAGTCACCAAGTTCTTTATCTCTGGGATCGGATGGCATGGAAACAAGTATAATATACAATATTATCGTTTCACTAAAAATCGCGTTATTTCATGGGGCTGAGAGGATGGAAGCGGTAAATTTATTATAATTTTAAGTGGAATTTAGTAGCTACTGCTTTAGCTTTAGGCACTGAACTTTAAAGCAGATCTTAGCAAAGATTACAATAATGTATTGTGTTAATCGGAACCAATCCTTATGTGTGCGCCTTATTTCCCACAGTACTATTCGTTTTAGGAAAAAACGTACAGAGACGTTTCTGATAGAGAATTTTATAAGGCGTAATTTTGTATATAGGTATTTTTATAAAAAAGTGCAGCTTTCCCGGGATAATATAGAAAACCTCAAAATGGGGGTGGAAATGACGTCCTAGGGGATATTTAGGGGTGGGAACTTTTCTATTTAGTAATTAATAATAATAATAATTGCTTTTATTAATAGATATTAGATTACATTGTTAATAAAGAGTTCGCTGTTCATCGGAGTATGAGGAACCGCGCTCTTCCACTCAACGACAGACGCCCACCGAAAGCAAATAGTACATTATAGATTTATAAATTTGCAAATAACTTTGACTAAATACAAGACCACTTATTGTCTGAAAGTTATTTGTGGCATTCTACGAATATTCTTTCCTATTATTTGGGTTTTCTACCATATGTATTATTATCCTCTACAAAACAAATCACCGAATCTACAAAATAATAGAATTATTGGAAAAAAGCCTCTGCGCCCGTGACGTTTACGCCAAAGGAAAAGTCAGAGGTTATGTTTTGCAAATAATATAAATCGGAATAAACACAGAAATAATGTATTTTGCTGACGTTTTGGAAAGTAATCTCTTTCCGTTTTCAAAGCTATTTTTTGGAAGAACTCTTATTTTGCTGTGTATGTTAAATACACGGCTTTAAGATTCTGTTTATGTTATTTCCATAGATACTTACTACTTACACAGAACATAGAACTGATGATATTTTCTTTTAGATAATGTTGAGTTTGTTAAGTTCTTCTTTTAACATTGGTAGCCAGGTTGTACAAATATCTACAGAACAATTCGATACGCACTTATCTTCATTTAATAAGATTATTGCCGATTCTTTAATTTTTCTTTTTTGGTATCTGTTTCCTTTGTTAAAATTTTTGCCGAGTCCCAGTTTATTCTATGTCCGTTTTCCCAAGCATGTTCACAAATCTTTGATTTCTGAATTTCATTCTTTCTAATGTAATTCTTGTGCTCATCCAACCTCACACTGAAAGGTCTGGATGACTCACCCACATAACATTTATCACATTCGCATGGGATATTGTAAATACAGTTTTTTGAATTCTGCTCCCTGTTTATCGGTTTTGTTTTTGTTAAAATAGATCTTAAAGTGTTCCCCGTTTGAAACATCAAATTTGTCACCTATACGGCGTAGCTTTTCCGATAGTCCGTATACATAAGGAATTATTGCTGTATAATAACGTTCAGGTTTTTGTCGTACCTGATTGTCCCTATTTTCAACATTTATGAAAACTCTATCAACAAAGGCTTCAGGATATTGATTTTGTACTAGAACTTCTTTGATAAATTTTTTCTCGTTATTTAATATTTCATTATTAGATGAAATTATTTTGGCCCTATCGTATAAACATTTTACAACACCCCTTTTAACATTTATTGACTGATTTGAGTTAAAATTTAGATATCTATTAGTATGTGTTGGTTTTCTATAGATTTCTTCAATTGTATTATTTACCGTTCTAATTAAAACATCTAAAAACGGTAGTTCATTCCTACTTTCTACTTCTAATGTGAATTTAATAGACGGTTCCTTACTATTTATATTTTCTAAAAAACTATCTAGTAAATCGACACCATGAGGCCAAATTGCAAAGATGTCGTCAACATATCTCCACTAGACAACCGGTTTGTTTATACAATTTTGAACATGTGTGTTCTCAAAGTTCTCCATAAATATGTTCCTTAAAATTGGTGATAATGCAGACCCCATAGCCATACCAAAATCCTGCTGATAGAACTCATTGTCCAATTGAAAATAGGTTGTTTTTATACACAGTGTTAAGAGTTCCATTATGCTATTTACACTTAATTTAGTTCTAGTTTCCAAATTATTATCATTTAGCAACCTGTCTTTCACTATTTTTAAGGTTTCATCTACCGGAAAATTGGTAAAAAGACTAACTACATCAAAACTAACCATCAGGTGTGATTCATGAATATCATTTTCATAAATTTTTTCTATGAAATGTTTACTATTTTTAATATATGAATCGGTATTTCCAGATAATGGATCAATAATTTTAAGTAAAAATTTTGCCAAATTATGACATGGTGAACTAATAGAACTAACAATTGGTCTTAAACGAATATTTTGTTTATGTGTCTTTGGTAAGCCATAAAAATGAGGAGGCTTACTATGATGTGGTGTGAGTTTCCTTCGTTCAAAATCATTAAATTCATGTTTGTATTTAAACAGAGTTCTGTAAATTTTGCTCTCTATTGATTTTGTTGGATCTTTGTTTAGTTTTGAGTAGGGTCCCTCATTTACAAGAGTCATGATTTTTCTGTTATATATATATCTTTATCTATAATGACTGTGGCATTACCTTTGTCTGTTGGCAATATTTTTATACTTTCATCGCGTTTTAAAGAATTTATCGATAACTTTTCTTCTGGAGTTAAATTATCTTTAATTTTGTATTGCTTCTCTAAAGCAAGTTTTGCCCGTATGCGATATTCATTACCACTATCTGTTGGTAAATTTTGAGCCGTTTTTTCTATTGCCGCTACTATGTCAAATTTTGGAACAGTTTTCGGGTTTATTGCAAAATTTAAACCTTTTGGTAGTAGAAGCCTGTCTGAAATGGACACTTGCTTTGGTGGGCAATTAATTAATTTACATAATAAGACAATGGACTAAGTTTATTAATACCAAGATAGAACAAGATTAATACTAACATTTTTGTCTAGTTGTACGGCCGTGAGCAAAAAAAAAATAGGACATGTCTTATAACGGTATTTTGCTAAAGTCTAGTTGTGTACATCTAACTTTAATTTCTGTGGCATTGTCAGTTAGTTGTCATAATTTATTGCAAGTGTGCAAAAAACTAATATGCCTCATATAAGCGATTTAGTTAAATCTGGAGTTATTGCTAAAGCAGAAGATGGCAGATGCGTTATAATATTGACAAAAATTCGGTGTGTAACATTTTAAGAAAGTGGAAAATAAACGGTACAATTAGAAAAATCCTGGATTAGTAGAAATCCTGGATCAACAACAAGATTTGCAATTGGTAAATGCTTTAGTAGAAAATCCATTTTACTCAGTTATTCAGGCTGCTGAAGAAACGAATTTTCCTGGATCGAGTAGTACTGGTCGCCGGCGAGTAAGAGAATCGGAGCTACGCTGTCATGCAGCAGCACAGAAATACTTACTTAAAGCTGAACATAAAGAAGCTCGAGTAGGATTTGTGAATTTTTAGCGCATGATGTAAATTTTTGGAACAATGTAACCTTTACAGACGAAAAAACTTTCCATTCAACACACAGCGGTCGTATTCGTGTTTACCGCCCTCCGAATACTCGATTCGATGAAAAATATATATCTAACAATGATAAAAGTGGTAGATTTTCCGTCAATATGTGGGCTTGGATATCGACACGTGGTCCTGGTGTTTTGTGGCATATTAAGGAACGATTTAATAGTGAAACGTATATTAGGATTTTAGACAATATTATGCTCCCTTCTGTGTCACAATTATTTCCTAATAATGAGTTCATATTTCAACAAGACAATTGTTCCGTTCATACCGTAACTAACTGGTATCAAGATAACAACATCAATGTTCTTAACTGACCCAGTCATAGTCCAGATCTTAATCCTGTGGAAGAAGTAGAGGGATTACTCGTAAGAAGTATCCAAAAACCAAATGTGAGACCACGGAATGCCGAAGAATTACTGGAAATAGCAAATAATGCATGGGAAAATATTACTAATGATTTTCTTTCTTTAGTTATGGCAATATAACTTCAATACTTTGTCCTGTAATTGGTATTGTACTGACGGACAAATAAGTTGATATTATTATTATTGATTCCATTCAAAATCTAGTATCCAGTATAAGGCTTTTTATTTTATGCAAATACTCGAAAATTTGTAGAAATAAAATACCTATACATAGTCTATGTATTATTATTATTATTAATCTAGAACCAGAAGATTGTCTAATTATATCTAACAATAGAAATTATTTGTATTTGCCTTTAATTTAGCAACAGTGCGAAAAAATTGCATCCAAATTACTTCATTACAAAAGACCTTTCTAAACGAGCCGAACCGTGCCTAATTATTCGCAACTACATCTACTACGATATTTAATATTTGACCGGTGAGGTAATCAAATTCTCTGCTCTAGAGAAAAGAAGTAGGCCTCTTCGTTCCGCAGCAGGCCATTCCCACATGCGGCGTAGCCAAGTATACTCTAATTTACCGGAATCTACCTATAAACAACTTGCAACATATATTGTACATGTAATTATTTCAAAATGTAAATAAAGATGCAGTACTAATTGCAGATTATTTTTTAATGACTGAAAAGGCAATTTTTCGACATGCACGATTTGGTAAGTGCACACATTTTCGTTTTTATTTACATACACCGGAATAAGTCGCATGCAATAAAAAATATTTGATGGCAATCGTGGACTGGACTGGACACTGCGTAAAGCAGAAAACTGAAAAATTAACTGCTAACTTGGTACGGGTGCATGAACTATGAGAGGTTATTAGATAATACAAAAAAACACTTTGGCTGCTGCGCGTAGCAGATCGTGGACACTACTTAGCCCGGATAAGCGATGTAACGTGCCCACGACAAAATTTCACTAGCTCAGAAATCTCAGGGTGTTAAGCCCAGGTTCAACACAAACTACTAGAAGCCACTACTACCTTTTACATAAACTATCAGCAGTGGTTAGTTTACTTATTTAACATAAAATCACCAAGGGTTCCATTCGTAGTGGTCGCAGATGAAATAATGACACTTTCTTTCAACATAAAATGTACTATATTACAACATTTACAATTTATGGTTCTCTAATATGAACATGGCGATGTTCAGTTATTTGGCTATATTCAGATTAATATGTTACAGCATAAAATAAAGATAAATACCCCTCGTGTAGCTACACTTGGTTTACAAGGGTTGACTAAAATAAATTTGGCCGTAATAGGTTAAATTAGAGAACTTACTCAATCAATAAGAGTGAATAAAATCTTTGTTTAAATATGTACAACGTAAGTTAAAAGAAAACGAATATTATTACACAGAATCACTGCAGGTGGTTTCTTGGTAAAAGACACAATAACACTTATCAAAAAATATTGGCACGATATCCAGTCGTCAACCAGTGATAAGACTGCAGCCCCATAGTGGTGGGTTTATCGCTTCCCTAAATTGTGGAACGCTCGGCCTAGCCTGTGGGATTTTCTAACCTGGTCCGTGGAACGTTCAAAAACTGTTTGTGGACCCTAAGATATACCCATTTAATTTGTAAGTCGGAAATGCACGTAAAACGTGTATAATAAGAACAATTGAAATTGAAAACAGATATAATTCACAAAAGAAATAATTTACCTCTGACTTGTTGAGAGGGATTCAATCCACCAAAATTCTTGTACAATGCTGCAGCTCAATTAATTAACAGCGAAGATACTCCCAAGGGAAAGTGGTGAACCAGCCTATAAATATTTCAAATACATGGGTAAAGTCAAAAAAGTTGGCTAAAATAAGTCTACTCACGTGTGCACACATAAATCCCGCACAGATGCGGATTAAACTCTCTTCTTAGCAACGAAATATTCTGATGAACAACAACAACTTAAAACGAAAGGAATTGTTGCCGATAATCCAAAATCCATTAAAATGCTCAAATAAATAAGCTTTTAGGAATTATCGGCAGCGTACACACACAGAAGCTAGCCTTCTCGTTTTACACCAGGCCGAAGTCACGTCACCTTCCTTCCCAGTTGGGAGAACGCAACCGCCTCTAGCGGAGAGGAGTCAAACCTCCAGTGGTTCGGGACTATTGGCGATATGTGGCCCGCGAAACACAAATGTGTGTTGAGGGTCGCATACGCACCAAGCCCGCAACAAACTGCCGCCACCAAATGCTTACTGAGGAGCCATATTTTCCTCCAAATAACTTTCATTCTGTCGTTGTCACACCAGAGTTCGCCCATTAGACTTAAACAGGTTTATACGTATTTTATCCTTAAACAAACATCTTCGTACAAGTTTCCGAGCGTTTTGTGTCCTATTTTTGCGAATATTTATAATTAACGATCAAGAGTCACACCTTTTTTTTAACATGATTTTGAGATACATCGTAAATATCTGACACGTCTTTTTGGGACATTTCAGTATCTAATAATCGAATGCAATTATTATTCAATTATAAGGGGCTAGGCTCAGCTAGGCGCCAGAGAAACAATATACTCGAGGTGTGGGCAAATTAAAAGCAACTTACACCAAAACTAGGATTATTATTATTTGAATTTGTACACTGCATTGTTAAATACTCCACAACAGTAATTGTCTCTCCCCCGGCGGGCTTTTGGTAAACCAATGAAATGTCAATGAGCTCCAATCCAATAGGATTCGGGAGACAGGGCCGACTCTAGGCAAATGTGCGAGGTAGTGTTATACAATTCTTTTAAAGTGAGACGAGCCCATTCTTGATTTGCTTTTATCACGAAATACTCAACCGAATGTTGTCAAAACTGTCAAATTGAAGTCTATTAAATATAAAAAATATTTGAAGTACGCCAATAGTTTAAAAAAGAATGACCAGTAGATTAGATTTTTAAGGTGACTAAAATATCTTTCAAATTTCAATATGATTTTATTTTTAAAAAATCGGGAATTTGGGAAAATTCCAGAAATACTTTTTTCAGGGTATGAATATGAATTGGAATTATATCCATATTTACTGTACTTAATAAAGAAATTAGATATAATTTGTGACCTCTTCAAAATTTTCGGGAAACATCCTGTATAATAGATACATTGAACGTATTCATGTTCATCCGCTAACAGGTCTATATTTGTTTTTAATAGAATTGGGGAAATATTATATCCTGATGATTTTGTTTAATAATAATTTTCTTGTTACGATCAATATTTTGTCTCTATCGGTTGGTTTAATTCCTAACGCCAATCTCGATCCGGGGAAACAAAATTCCAACTAAGAGGTGCGTGAAGTACTTGGAAGGGGGGGTCTGACTGACCAGCGACTGACGTTTATACATCACATACTCGGCGCCGTTGTGGTGCAGCACGTCGTCCACGACAATGAACATAAAAAAAAATTATAGTTTAAGAAAACTAAAAAAAAACACGTTTTAATAGCAAATCGAACTAAAAAGTAAAAAATAATGTTTAAATATTAAGTTTCTTATTTAATTGTAAAAAGTGTGGGGTGCTTGATATCAATTGTTCTAAACTCCACGCTTTTTTACAATAAAATAAGAATCTCAATATTTAAACATTATTTTTACTTTTTAATTCAATTTGCTATCAAAGCGTGTTTTTTTAGTTTTTTTAAACTATATTTTTTTTAGTCACACTCTCGCCGTTCATCCCTCGGCACGTTTCTCACAAATGATAAAATATATATTAATGACAACGGCTCCTCCGCCAAAATCTCGACAATAGATTAGTCATTTTTTATTTTATTTTATCCTGATCATCCTGGTGGGGACATTAGGAGAAAATTTGTCAAATTATTGTATTGTCAACAGTCTTTGACAAGTGTGCAAAGTTTCAGTTTAATCTGACGTTTTGAAGTGGGTGAGAATCACGTTCAAAGATTCCTTTACAAACAAATAAACATTCAGGTGAAGTTATTAAAAGCGTGTTAAAAACATTACACAAATTAGACGGCATAATGCCTCATTTCGGATAAAATACACCCTACCATACTAGACGTTACCGATCTTCCGGAAACCTCCGTAACCAAACTTCACCAACTATAAATTCCACTTACCCTATCCACCTTTACTGATATTTCATACTTTTTGAATCTTTAAATCTTTCAGTCCTCTTCCTTTCCGTTTATTTCTTGTTTTCCTTTTGTACATTTTTGTCTCTAAATTCATTTCCATTCAAAATTAAAACAAAAATTCTCGAAAATCCAACATTTTTAAAACCACAGTTTACGCCAGCTTATGTGCACCCAGGCGTTTTCAGTTTTATAAAATCTGTTTTTTAGATATATGTAATTTTAATACCTTGTTTAATCTGTTTGTCAGCAGGAGTATAGGTCTAAAGTTTTAACTGTTTTTTAGCCAAGCCAGACCCACCACCGCGAACAGCGCGGTGATTGCACGGCCGGACATGGAGTGGGTTCTGGGGAGGCAACTGTAATTAATAATTTAGAATAAAGTTATATTGAATTAAATTAGTTAGTTTAACAAAAAAAGAAAGCGGCCTGCTATTGATATCAGTATAATTCTGTAAATAAGTGGTTATCGTGTTTGCTTCATTGTTTTATAATATTGCAAAATCAATTCTATTAAAAAAATAATCATCGAATATTTCTTCTATTTTTAACTCGTTGGACACATATTGTTTGTTCTGTGCTTTATTTATAATTGCCCAAATTTTTGGGTTTCTTGTCGCTACTAATGTCTTATTCCATATCGTATTTTTGGCTTGGATAATACCTTTTCTTAGAACAATTGTTCAGTAATCTTTTTATAATTTCCATTTTTTAAATTACGGGTTAACTTTATTAACTGCATTTATGTCAGCAAAATATTTTAATTCCTTTTGTTTTTCATGATGAGTGTTAACCCTTTTTAGTGGAAAAGAGTATAATTATGTTAGATGACACCAATGAAAAAAGTGAATTTGTTTTTTAAATCATTATATAGAAAGCTTGCATAAGCAAGAGAGTTCAAATCGTTCGCTACTTTTGTTTGAAATTTTATTACATTTTTGTCAGAGAAAAATACACAATAATTAAAGTTGTTTTAGTTGATTTTATTAAGGTGCACACCTATACTGATTCCTTGTGAGCAATGGTCCATGGCATCGGTTTGAAATGTGGAATAATTATTAGAAGAAGACTTTTGAAAATCCCAAAATAGTTCTAAGGTTGCAGACTACACAAAAAACATTTATCACATTTTTTTACGTTATAAAATAGAATAGTCTCGTTCATAACCGCAAGAAAACCGAAATGGAATCCAGCTTTTGATCTACAAACAGCTGAATTTTTAGTATTACATTATCTTACTTTAATGTAATTGTTCTTTTAGATCAAAGCGCTACAAGAAAAGACTTCAAGACAAAATGTGTAGGGGCTTTAAGAAAACCCAGTTCAGAGAGCTGAGGTATGTTATACAAAATCATATTTTCACAAGGATATTTTTTGGAACAAGAAATAAAACAGTGTGGAATCCTATGATACGATATATTCTGTATCTAAATCGATTTTTAGACATTTCTTGACTAAGACTAAGAAATCAATTTTTGTTTTCTATGGGATACTTCCTTTATTTATCTGCTATCCGTTTAAAATGCAAGATAAGTAAGTACAGACATTACACGGATTCCAAGAAAACTCAAATCGTTGGATAGTTACGATGTTCACATTACAAGCTGCTTATAAAGCTGTCTTTCATAGAGATACTGTAGTACTTATTCTTTTTTCTATTTCATTACAATTTCTAACTAAACTATTAAAAAAAAAATTAAACTATTTTTGTTTAGTACGGGCGTTTGACCTAATCAAATGACACCGGTATCTGTCAACGACCATCTAAATTTCTAAATGCACCACAAATACAATACATAACCATGTTATACTATTACAATAATCTATATTAAAAAATTCCAACAAATCCACACAACTATGTTAATAAAACTCACAAGAAAATCAAGGCTGATAGTTGTCTGACTTTTTGACAGGACCAGGAGAGACTACTTAACAGCATATTTTCAGAGTCGTTCTAAGTCGGATCATATTCCAGCTGAAGAAAATTCCAAAGATGATACGGCGTACATTTTACAGGAAATCGCAGTAATATTTTAGCCGCGACGACCTTATGATTTTTATCTCAGAAGGGGATTATATCTGGCTATTTCATGTAAAATAACTTGTCTGGAATGTTGAAATTATTGAGTAGTAATTAATTGTTAGGATTGGCGTCCACTTCTCTAATGTCTAATGAATATAATGTATCCTTAGGACTTCCTCAAGGCTCCGTGTTTGGTCCCCAACAATGCATATTGTTTGCTAACTATCTACTAAATTATATGAAAGGTGACACAGTAACGACAGTGCCATAACAGTGACGGATTCCAATATTCATACTTTAAATGATAAAATTACAGCTGTGTTAAATGCATTTATTACATGGTGCGACGGTAACAAATTTAATACATCCAAAACAGCAAGTACTCAAAGTAAATTTCTATAACATGTCCTGGAGATCTCAAATCGACATCGTATGCAAGAGGTTGAATCAAGCCTATTTCACCATTATACAAATGAAAAATCTTTGTAAGAAAAAAGAATTATTAAATGTTTACTCAAAAAGTCAGGAGATAATTGTTTAAAAATTTTTAAAAGTAACATATTACTCACAACGCCCTCAATATATAGAGTGGACCATTAATAATAGAGGCCATAGTTCAGGGGTAGATTCTTTGGGCCAAAATATGAGAATATAACCAAATATGCTTTAGTAAAATATTGCTCTGGAAAAAGATACAGGGTGTCAAAGTTCAAATTATTTTTTCGTTTTTTTTGCAATAACTCAACAGCCTTCTTGACTGATCTTCGCCAAATTTGCTAGAGGAACTTTTTTTATTCTAAGAAACAATAATTTATGTATTACATCACGTTAGATCATAGAGGGCGCCGCAAGACCTGTATCTGATGACGAATTTTTTTCATTTTTTTTTTTGACGAAACCTTGTGGTACTTCTGACCAGAAAATCTGATGAGGATGTAATTTCCACTTATAAAAGGTACACTTGGTAGAACTTGATAACTCCAACCGTTTTCGAGGAGAGTACCGTAAACATCTCAATAATGTTTTTAAAGACAAATTCAAATTTAATGAAACAAAGTGGTATTTATTGAAGAAAGTACAAAACGTAAGGGAAAACAAAATCGTAATAACAGCGTAAACTTTTTCTCACTTTCTTATGAAGCAATGGATTATTTTCATGGTATTGAGATAAATATGATATTGTCTAAAATAAGGATCTAATCTTATTAGAAGACCAAAAAATAACGTAAAAATTGACTTAATGACATTACAAATTTTCTCCCATGCAAAAACCCCTTGCTGCAACTTAGACTAAATGTTCGATATGGTCTCCACCTACTTCTATGCCTTTTCTAATTCTATTCATAAAATATTTCCCTACATTGAAAAATACATTTTCCTGCCTTCTAATAAAATTCGCTCCGTTTTGTATTTTGTCCCACAGTTCTTCTCTTGAGTTGATAGTACTTGCATAGACTAAGAACTTCATATGTCCCCACACATAATAATCTAAAGGATTATAATTAGGACTCCTTGGTGGCCAAGCAAACTCACTTCCTCGACCGATCCATCTGCGTGGGAAAGTATCTTCAAGATAATTCCTGACTTCAATGGAGAAATGCATGAACCACATTCTATTCCGTATGTCTAGTATGAAAGCGTGTAATATATCAGCAAGAGCATTTTGAAGAAAAACCAGATAAGACTGCCATTTAAATTTAGAGGAAGGACACATGGTCCCAATAATTGATCGCCGATGATACCAAACCAAACGTTAATCTTAAATTCTTGCTGACAATGCCTTTCTTTAACGGCATGCGGATTTTGTACTTCCCAGTAATGGGTATTTCTCCAGTTAAAAACGCCTTGGCGAGTGAAAGTTGCTTCGTCAGTAAATAAAGTGTTCTTAAAATTTCGATCCCTGCTGTGTTTATTTAGAACAAATTGACAAAATTGTAGCCTTTGTGGAAGATCCCTTCGAAGTAAGTTTTGTACAGGAGTGAGATGATATGGGTAGAAGCGTTATTTACGTAAGACTCTTAGGACATATTGTTTACTCACCCCTGTTGCCGCTGCTAAACGACTTGAGCTGACTTGAGGATCCTCATCCACACGAACTAAAATTTCTAGTTCTTGATCTGGAGTAATTCGTTTCGGTCGTCCTACATCGTTTTTATGGCGAAATGAACCCCATTCTCCCAATCGATGAAACAGATCTAGCTGTATTCTATTTGGATATTGCAATGAGTATCTCCTCGCTGCAGCACGTCCGCTAAAATTATTTTGTGCGTAAACGCTTTACCTATTTGAAAAATTATTATGTTTAAGCATTGTAAATAAAGAAATTAGCTCGAGGAACACAGGAATAAAATAAAGTGATTAAATGACGTGCCTGTCTTTGTAAAGGGAAATTTAGCTGTTTAAATCAAATAAAATTGAAAATAACGGTTGAGAAATTATCAATCAATCAACTTATTCTCCACTATCGTTACTTGTATAAATAATAAATACAATTAAATTAACTTGTCTGGAAAATACTAGTCTTTAGATACTACAACGGCCGAGAACGGATTCAGGTTGTAAAGTATAAAAGCACCCCCCGATTGCAATATAGGTTGGCAAACGGCTCGTAGACGTGTAACAATTGTCTTACCCGGTCGGGAAAAACCAGTCTAAAGCAAATTTACCTCTCTATCTGATAAAAAAATAAAACACGCAGGGTACTATTTGAAAAATTGGGGTTATCACAAATTGAGATTTGTACAGCAACGACGGCTAATGGCCGGTTTATCAATGCAAGGTGAACTCGTAACTAAAGTATAACTGTTAAACAAAGCAACAGATACACATTGTTTCGATTGACATTTATCCTATAGTTAAGTATTAACATTAACCCTGTATTGATAAACCAGCCCTAAGTCTCCTAGAACTTGTAGCGCTATCCATGATGTTTTCCCCAGGATCTCTAGTTGCATTCTCGGAGAAGCTGCAGTCCATGTTGACGACGGGAAACCGGAGTCTGACGGCTGTAGTACTTGGGCTGGAGCTCTCCTCTGGATCGGGTAAACGAGAGTCTAACTGCTATAGGTTGTTCCTGGTTTCTACACTGGTTTCTTCGGAGTGAGCCTGCTTTATCGTCAACCCCGCTCGTCTTCACTGCACGTTCCCGTGGTTTCTTTTATATGCATTGCTACCCCCTGCGTTCCAAGGAACGCCCACCTCAATGTTTCCATACTGAATTAATAGTGAACCTTATTACCTCTTAACATACAGACACATAAAAATATATTTCCAATTTTCTTACTCAATAAAAATATTTAAGTATTGAAATATTTTTTTTAATTACTGCCAGTGAAATTTATTTCTTCCTATATTAAAACTGTATTAAAAAGTATTTTGGATTAAGATTTAGCAATATTGTAATTTTGCTACGCATGCGTTTATCAATTCGGACGTGACTCGAAGCTTGTTCACGTTGTTTTCTGACGCGGACACTACGGAAAAGTTGTTATTTAACTTGTTTACTGTAACTCATCGACTTATTATCGTCAATACTGTAATTGTTTTGAATATTAAAATGGCAGAGAAACATGTTATAAAGCTATCTATTATAATGCAGCTTTCTAAAGAGTACACAAAGGCAAATATTAGTCTACGAAAGAAGTTTAACCTCAAATACTGTAAATTTTGACAAGAGTTTACAGACAGAAACAAAATAAGCTAACACGGACGTTCGATCGTACACATGCGTAGTCCATTTGAAATATAAATAATTGTTTTAATTATTGTTCCAACAAATTAAAACATTTTTAACTGGTGGAGTATTTGTATCGATTAGTTATAGTTATATAAAAACATGTGTCAATAGTTAAATATGAAAAATAACGCCAAAATAACCATATTTAGAAAGGTGCTCCTAATTTTGACCCTAATAGCAGCAGTACCTACATAAGGATCGCTCTTAAATGGCTTGGAACACAATTTGTATTTTACCGCGTGATGGTGACGTCACCACTTTTAGCGTCCATTACATATAAAGAGTGTTAAGAGCGGTCCGGATATAAGCCGGCAAGACCCTTCGATTTTCTCTCATATAAATCATTAAAAAACGGCTTTCACTAAAAGACATTAAAAACATGTTACAATGTGGGATGATGAGAGAAAAAAGTATATATAAAAAAATATAATTTTTTTCTTCTATTTTCGATTTGCAAAAATAATTTTTATCATCCCACATAGATATTATTAAAATAAACATTTTCCCTTTTGTAGAACTAAAATAAAATTAGCCCTATTGTCCTCAGGAGTAAAGAGATAAAGATTAGGTATAATAAATTTGTACAATGTCATATTCTATTACATCTCTATCTCTCTCTTTCCAAGCACACCGTACATTCGGCTGCGTCATTTAATTGACGTGAAGTCATTTACAATTAAAATTGGAAGCATGGATGACTAATACACTCCGGATAACTCTTAACATAGAGCGCCGGACTGGCTGGGTACTTAGAATATACAACTAATTTCGTTTTAAAAACACAACTACATCTGGGACCCAAATTCAGATAAGCGCATTCAAAGTTAGTGTTTGAAACGGTTTGGAAATTACTTTATTCGTTATTATCCATTAATCTTAGGGTGGTTACTGATAATTTAAAACCTCGCAAAAAAATTTAGTTTCCATAATAAATAGGAAAAACAGCTGACCTGCATCCATTCCGTTTCATACTCATACTATACTATATCATATTTAATGATCTAAAGGACAAATAAAGTAGGTATTATTATTATTATTAGCAATTACTGGTAATTATTCAAAGCCAGGTTAGCTCTCGTATAAGAAATAATCCAAATATAAAAGCACTATGGAAAACATTTTTGGATTTTACAGTGAGATCTTCATTAATGGTTGATATGATATACCCGATCATATCAACCTAGTAAATAACCAAGTTTGCTACTTACCTACCTACATTATTTTTAAACTGTCGTCTTTTCCTAAACTAAAACTAATCCGATCTAGGTTAAAATTCTGTTCCTGGACTCACATTGGCTTTTATTTTTTTTTAATTTGTCATAAAGTTGGATTTCGCGTAATGCTTTATGAAGAAGTAAATTAAACGATGTCCCTTTCCCTTTCTTCAACCTGCCTGCGACAAAAGTAGATTCTCACTATAAAAATTTCAACAAGGTAGATTTAAAAAAGCAATGTGTTCTCATATGAGGAAACGCAGATTTTGAAAATGATTTATTAGTTTTTAAATTAAACCTACGCATTAATTCTCTTAACGGCAGATAGTGCAAATTTTTTCATTGTTATTTATAGCACCGCGGTTCAACTACATTATTTTTTACGCCTAATATCTAAATTCTTCCGCGGTATCTCGGAATAAAAATAAACAAGACTTATTCGACCCGGCAACGCCGGGCAATTCCTAGTCGCATGTGTGCATGCGTTAGATTTTGTTGGTGTTGCAGGTTTGCAAATATCCAAATGTCGCGGTGCCTTGCGATCGCAGTGGCCATGAGAATAGGCGCGAGGGGGGCCAGGAGGGAGAGTGGGGGCGCGGGAGCATTAGCCGCTTCTAAGGACGCCTTGGAACGGCATGTGCACGGCCACGGCGCTGATGTGTGCGTGTATAGCGAAACAGAACCCACCGCCGCAACGCCCGCCAGTGCCGTAGAGCGTGGATGTTGTAAAAAATGTTTAATAAAAATTCGTGTGGTTTGTCAAATAGATATTAATAAAGGATGTATTTAATTTTAAGGTAAACCTCAGAGTGGTGTTCACTTGACTGATTTTTATAATCCAATTCTTTTTTTAGATGCTTTGATTCAAAATTATAGTAATTTTTTTTTAGCTTGGTGTGGTAAAGTTGTAAATTCTACTTTATTACTCCAGTGGTTAACTACCGTAGAAGTCAATTAAACTGCAGTAACCCAGCAAACATTTTCAATAAAATTAGCTATAACTCGACTTGGTAAAAGTCGAATTTACTTATTAAGGCAGGTACTTATTACGTAAAGTTGACTAGAAAAAGATACCTCCGATTTAAATTTACCAAATGGTTCTAATTTATATTTAGATTTACGTAAATTATACCAAGAAAATTTACCTCATATGCAAATCTGCTTAAAAGTAACTTTAACCAAATCAAAGAGGAAAAACTACTAAAAAAATTACAAGGGTAAAAGTAAAATTAAAGTAAAACGTAGTCATACGTTCGTTAGTAATTTGACAAAAAATGCGATTTTTAAGAATTTATAAAAAATGCTGTTTGTACTATTAAATGTTGTATGGGTTAGTCACTCTCCTCTCCTGAGTTCGAGTCTCAGCTGCGGTAGATAGTAATAACGACAGAGATAGGTTGTTGCTCCAAGTAATAATTTAAATACCTTTTAGATTTATTTTGTTTCATCATCACTATTTTACAATGATCACCTGATAAACAGGTGATTCATGTCAGATTTATTAAATGCCAAATGAACAAAAGATACTTTTGTCTTAAGAACTTTGATTAAAACCAAATTATCTTGTACCCTTTATTAGTTTATGATTTATTTATTAAGGTATTTGTGAAACCTTCAATAAACCTCTGTAGCCGAGTGGGTGACCAGTCTCAAAAATTGGGTACACCAGATTTAGGATTTATGGGATATACTATTTAATATTTCTGTATTTAAAAAGTATTTACATATGTTTACCAGTATTTATAGATATTTACAAGTATTTTCAATATTTACAGTATTTATAGATATTTATATACTAAACAGTTTGAACGCGAGGAGGTTAAAAACAGTTTAAGGATATATTTCAATTCTTTTATTTAAAATATTTAACCGTATACATATGTATATAATTTGGAGGGATTCCGTTTATTTTTTTTTTCTTATAAGGAAAGATATATCTTTTATTGATGAAGGTAATTCACATTATTTTATGTAATAATACGTTCTAAAAAATTTAAAATAAATAATAAAATGTTAAAATTAAAAAGTAACTCTACCCTGCACCCTGCTTTGTAAATTCAAACGATTACCGATGTTCTCTTAAGTTGTCTAAGGTCTTTGTACTTTGAGTCCAGTTTTAACCTATCTGATTGACATATGGTCATGCAGCCAGTACCAATAATTTTAATTGGTCCAAAAAAATAAATTCTTTCCTCACTTCCTCTATATCACTCTTCTTGGTCCAAAAAAATCTTCTAAAGAGATTTTAAGAAACTTCACCAGATATTTATTTCCATCCAAAATTTCTAGTACCCTACCAATATATCAGCTCTCGGAATAATAAACGCCATAATAAAGTTGTTTTCAAGCAATATATCATGCGTCGCCTCAGTCTTCGCCAACGTTACAGCTGACGTATTTTTGAATTTTTGATTTATATCTGCACTTAATCTGAAATATATACGTATAGGTCAAGTAGTAAATTCCTGATACATAAAAAACGCAACAAAAACTTTACATAATTATTATCGCCGCGGGCCACGGCGGAATGCTGCATCAAACGACCCAACGCACATTAAAAACCTATAAAGGTTAGCGAGCTGATTTCCGGTCGAAGTAGCACAAAGAATAATGGTATTTTAATGAGATCGTAAAGTTTTTGTTGCGTTTTTTATGTCTCGGGATATTCCTACTTGAACTATACTTAATAGACTTATGTATGCAGGTAAATACCTTAGAATATAAAAATATATATGTTATACTTTTATACTGTAAAGTAGATATACAGGTCAAAGAAAATCAAGATTAAAATATTTCAGTTTATAGAGGAACAGACTCAGTGGCTCAATGCTTAGACCAAGGAGTCCCGAGTTCGAAGCCTGGCTGGGGTCTGGATGTTTAGTTGTGTTTTTCTTGTGTTACCGAGTTGATGGCAGTGGACTAGACGAGGTTGTGCAAGAGACAGCACGATTAGTTGCTGCACCACCAGTTCGAGTCTCAGCTGCGGCAGATGGCAATGTCGTAGGGAATGGTCGTTGTATAAATTGTCTATGTGCATGTGTCCTGGTTGAGCGATGGAATGGCTAATGCTAAACTCCGCGAGGACGTTAATCTAAATGAGGAGTTAAAATAATAATAATAATAAAAAACATCGTGTTTCAGGAACACATCTACTTAGAATCATTTCTTTTGAGATACTTCTATATTATCTAGAAATTAACAAGATCTGTAAAAAAAATATTAATTTTATTTTATTTATTAATTTATTAAATTTTTTTATAATTTATTTCTAAAATTTTGAGTCAATTTTTACTAGAATGAGAAAAGTTGCAAACGTTGTGATATGCAATAAAAATAAAACGTCGAATGAAGAAGCTTAGCCTGCACTGATGTATGTGTGTGAGTATTGTATCAAAATTGTATGAATTTTTTAAACGTATGTTTTATTCAATAATATACTTTGACCTATTCACACAGGGTTTGGATTTTAATTTGGCACAATATGCGATTTATAATGGAAATTCGTGATACATTTAACATTAACAAATTTAATGATATCGTTATATCATAATGTAAAATATTCATCGTAATCTGTTGCAAACGTAAACTATATCAATAAAAACATTAATTTAGCACTTCATCGCATGACAAGCAATAGTGCGTTCCATTTGAAACAACCGAGTCATAGCATTTTTATTAGTGGAAAAATAATATCAATTTTTGTATAGAATTAATGTTAACGTTGTTCCTATTATAATATACCGGGTGGCCCTGAAAGTACCTACCCTTTTTTCTACAGTTTTAAAAATAAAATTCTGAAATTTGGGAAATAACCAGTGGCCAAATTTAACCATTCGGTGGTAAAAAAATCACTTCCGGTATGGCCAAAAATTGCCACAACTTTCTTAATTTAAATAGCACTGTAATTTCATAGTACTGTAATTTCTCTTTCCAACGATTTAAATGGAAATGGCATTTATTTGCTATTTCTAGTTGGCTTTGAAATTCAGGAAGAAATTTAAAAAATTTCGAAGTATACTTTGAATTTGAATAAAAGGGTATTTCTCGACAAATTAAATGTAAAATTGACCTATTTTGTTCATTTGCTTGGATTTAGAAATGTTTTTTCCATTTTTCCATTTCATGGAAATTCAATTTGTCATAACTCCAATTTACCGTGTATTTTTTATTTTTTCATCAGATAGAGTGGTAAATTTGCTTTGGACTGGGTTTTCTCGATTAAAAATTGAGTATAAATTAAAATAAATATTAAGCATTTTGTAGAAGAGTTTCGAATTATCCATATTTTGCAGTAAGTTATGAAAAACAGATGAGTTATTTGTAATTTGAGAAAATTTATTTTGATAAATATAACAAAAATTTTGATGAATCATTAGCAAAAAACAAAAATTCACACAATCAAAACCCATTTATTAGTTATGATAACCTAACTGGACATCAACTTACTAAATTTATAAATATTATAATTAGAACAATCCAACACAACTAAATACCAAACCTATAACAGGTGCTCAAAATGACGCCCACCCATTTCAGAACACTTGTTCACTCTCCGAATAGTTTCTCTCATAACACTTTGTAACATGACTGGAGTTATGGATTCAAAGGCATTCACAATTTTATTTTGGAGTTCTTCTAATGTTGCAGACGGCGTTGAGTACACTTTGTCCTTCAGATAACCCCAAAGAAAAAATCAAGTGGATTTAGGTCTGGTGACCTAGTAGGTCACCTAATAGTTCCATAGTAGATATTACCCGGTTGTCAAACTTTGCACCAAGGTAATTTCCCACAAAACCAGCATTATGCGGCGGTGCTGCATCTTGTTGGAAGTACATATTTCTGAAATCTTCCAAGGAAATTTCAACCAGTTCGTTTTCTTTTTAATTGTGCAAAAAGCTGAAGTAACGTGCGCCAGTTAATGGTCCCTGAAATAGCATGGGACCAATAATTTTGTACCGAATTTTCCGCTCACACATTCACTCCAAATCTATTCTGATTGTTACCTTCAAATTTACCATTATATCTGATAAAAAAATAAAATATACAGAGTACTATTTGAAAAATTGGAGTTATGAAAAACTGAATTTCCATGAAATGGAAACATGGGAAAAACATTTCTAAATCCAAGCAAATCAACAAAATAGGCCAATTTTACATTTAATTTGTTGAGAAATAGCCTTTTAGTCAAATTCAAAGTTTACTTCGAATTTTTTTAGGTTTGTTCCTGAATTGCAAAGCCAACTAGAAATAGCAAATAAAGGCCATTTCCAAGGTTATTTTTCATTAAATGTGAAAAAGCGTTGGAAAGAGAAATTATAACTTTATGGGAAAAGTGACTGAAATATACAGGGTGCCAATTTGCGACCATACCGGAAGTGATTTTTTTTTACCACCGAATGGTCAAAATGTGGCCGTTGATACCTATATTTGATTTAACAAATTTCAGAATTTTATTTTTAAAACTGTAAAAAGAAGTAGGAAGAGGAAAAGCAGGTTACCACGCTAAAGTATCTATCATTTTGACATGAGATAACTTTGACAATTTGATTAGAAATGCTGATAACGGGAAATTTTATTTTCAATGGTTTGATTTACTGTCACTGTATTTCAAACATTATAGTTTTTAATTTATTAATAATTTTAGGTAGCAACGATTATCAGAGTTGACGATGCTTGTATAAAAAGCGGAATGTTGAAGCACCCTGTATATGGGGTATATATAAATTTAGTTTTTTCTTATTTATTTCCAAATTCAAGTAATTATTGCAGTTAATTCATTTCATTTTTACATTTATTTAGTCATTTAATATTGAATACAATAGAATTACCAGAATGCATTTTAAAATCACATTCTTCTAAAGCAACGTTAAACGCTACATTTTTACAAAATAATTTACTTAAAAATCGAGTCTAATCACAGCATTTGTTTACAATGGACACGATAAGCGTCAAGTACTTCTGTTACTTCCCACAGGATGAAATCGCCTGCCGTTTTCTATCTTAAGTCATGCAAAGGACGGACTCTGCGAACTACGACGCATATAGACATTGAAATTTATAATGTAAACATTTCCAAGCGTGGGACCACGAAATTCGTAGCTTTCATATAAATTGTGACGTCATTTTTACCATATAAAAAAAGATCAGACTGTTCAGAAAAGGGAGATTCATTTGTAATTCCAACCGAGTTACTTTGCAGAGTTCACCTCGCTGTGCTTAGGAAATAAAATTTAAACACACCCTAATTACTTTGCAGACTTGATGTCCGCTGTACTTAGGAAATAAAATTAAACCACGCTCAAGGTACTTTGAAGACTTCGGTCCGCTGTACTTATGAAATAAAGTTCTAATACACCATTGCATTGCAGTACTTCGTGTCCATTGTACTTACATCAAAGACAATCACTGCTTAATGTACACTTTATGAAGTGTCGTTTTAACGTATCTACGATGCCCTACAAGGATGTTAAACATATAGAACCTGGGGGAGAGCATTCACGGGCGGTATAACGCTATACAGAGCGCACAGAAATTCAGTTGGCATAAATTTCTAAAGGTGATTACTATCTTATTTCGAGACTCTACTTTATTATTTGCAATTGCATTCATATTCTGGTTACGGGGTGTTTAAAAAAGACACATTTGTGGTACTAAAAGAATATTAGATTTTGATTTTACGAAGCTTTGATTTTTAACAAGGAAACAAGATAAGGTTATATTACAGTTTACTTAGTTATGACTTCATTCGCGAGTTTAATTCATAAGATTTCACTTTCTGAATGTTTTACTAGGGTTATTTTGCGTTTGCATATTTTCTGCGTTTATGCAATGACAAGAAACTTTCACTTCCATTATTTTTCATTTGATGTACTTATTTAGGCTACTGTGTGCCTAATTTTGGACATGTCAAATGTCCTAGTAATGTTTATCTTTCAAATGATTATCTGAGATTTCTCACCAGCGATCTATTTGGTTTTCTATGATTGTTTAATAACGATCCATCCACATAATTACCTTGTGCTCACAAACTGTACAGGCCATCGGTCAGTGCTGGGTTAATTAGCCCGTAAACTTGTTCGTATTAAGAAGGGTTTACTTTTCGTCGATTACTGAACCGGGACGATTCGTCTGTTTGATTTACAACTGCCCACCTTGTTTTATGTTGTTGGACAGTCATACAAAATTTGGTACACTGCTTGTTTTAATTATAATCAAAGGATTTCTCCTCAACATTCTATGATTTTTTACATGAGTATTGAATTCTCATTTATCACTTATATTCTATGATGCACAAACATGACATGATTCGTGTCCTTTGTTTTGCATTCGATTCATTATTTGGCTGTTGCTAACAACTTTAATTATATGTCATTATTATCTAGCGATTGCCAATGACTTTAGTTATAAACAATTATTATCTAGCGATTGCTAAAAGCTTTGATTATTAATTATCATTATCAGGCCATTGCCACAACTCTCATTACTATTAAAATAACACAGCATACTTTTTTATAACAAAGTTCTTGTTATTGCATCAAAACATTCAGTATATCTATAGTATGGTCATTGCTATAGCGGCGCAAGTTTTCTTATTATAATATTTAGACAATTGTCTCAAATATTTGGATTATTTTTGATTTCATGTACAGCTATTTGCTGCATCGATTAATATAAAATAAAATGGGTTATTTTTACTATTTTTTCCCATCAATTATTGCCTTTTCTTTCACCTCTACCTTTTTCATCATACAGTTAACAAACTAAATAAATGGTTTAATTTCAAATCAAAATAGCAAACAAACTTCAACTATAAAGGCACAGTGCAATCTTGAGTAATAAAATACTACATAAATAATATATATAATTAACTAGGTCTCTCAATCAATAGACAGTGTGTTCGAGTTTACCAGGTATTTCAATTTACAGAGTAATTAATTTTCTAAGGTATATAGTATCAGACAGAAACAAATAATATTAAACTTTATATAAAAGAACCTGGGATAATTAAAAAGGGTTACTACACACACAACGAAGTTTGAGTCCTACACTAATAAAAAACTAGACGATCACGCAAATGGCCAGTTTTATTTGTTTATCCTTCAGATAAATAAATAGTAATTAATTAACCAGAAAACATAATTACCAGTACTTTCTTTTAGTAATTAACCAGGGTACCGTAAAGCTGTTACAATGTGATGGAAGGAATTTAAAAAAATTACTATTCCAGGCACAGAAACAAATGTGATAAGGGAATTTGTGGTGATAAATAGCAATATATCGGGATACAGAGAAAATTTAGTAAATACTGTTCAAACATAATATGTCAACCTGCGACTAAAAAATACAAAGCACGACCGTTTTTCTTTTTGTCAAATACAATAATAACAAATATGTAGTACTACCTGTAGGTATAAATACATTTGGTTGTTTACCAAAATTAATTGCACAACATCTTGGTTTTCCAAGTGCTGACGGTTATACTGGATAATGTTTCCGGCCATCGGTCTATGCTCGCAGGTTCAGGAGCTGACATTTTAAAAATTCAGTAGCATGGGGGCAGGAAATCCAATACCGTAGCAGAAGGCTACGTCGAAAATTCTTTGGCTAACAAGAAAAGAATTTCAAATAACATACCAGGAGAATATTCTGATGTAACTGTTTCAAGACAAGTAAATCCATCAGGTTCGGTTGACAATAAGGAGAGATATTTTGAAATAGCTGTTAAGAAAAAAGAAATAAATATTCCGTCAAACGTCAAAAATGCATTTAAAATTTGACATTAGGTAAAAATTATGAAACTGTCAAATTTGATGACATAAATGATAATTATCCGATTAGTAGTGTAATATGTTTGGTTATTTCCCCAAGCGTAATTAGAAATGAACAGATTTGATAGGATTATTTGTAACAAAAAAATTTCACTGGCATCCCTATATACTTGCATATATATTGAAACAAATCTAAATATTAAAACGGGAAGTAGATATTTGCAGTGCTGTCCCTGGGATATTATCTCTGTCAAATATAATGCATAACAACTTTATCTTAATTTGCTTCTTTCTGATTCTACAACGTAAACAAGATGTTTTTAAATATAAAAAATATCTCTTCAATATTTACAAATAAAATAAAAATAATAACTTTTATCATAATCACTTTATTGTGAGCTGTTCGCAGGTCAATTCTCAAAAATACAGTTCAATTGCAAAATTAGTGTTGCATTTTCCTTGCTGTTTATTATTTTTTTACGTCAATTTCCTGTTATTTTTTTTTCATATTTGCCTTCTAACATAACTTGAATGTCGGCTAAGCCTGTAAGTGTGAATGGATAAAGGTTAACCCTATCATTACTCACAGTGGTCCAAAACCAACTATCACTACTTTTAATTTTCCTTACTTTTTTGGAGGTTTTCGATCAAATATATCATCTGCCCTCTTTAGGCGCACGGTGGGTGGGTGGGTATTGTGGGTTCGAGCTCCACCTACTACAAAATAATTTTCAGTAATAACTTATCCCCCAAAACTGATTCGGATTCCATTACAAATTGGAGATCCCAGCCTCCTTTCAAGATCTGCTAGACTTAAGAGGGTTATTCAGGTGACCTGGAAAGCGGTTAAAAGCATCATATAAAAAATAACTAAGAAATCTAGAAAATAACATAATTATCCTATATATTACGGGGGAATAACATTTTAGTGCATTCTGTAAATCGGATAGGAATAGGAATTTTTCCTAGCCCTACGAGACTATGTTGCCCCCCATTTTTCGAGGATGCTGAACACGATGGAAGTGCTTAAAACTCTCTCCGAGGTCATCCCTCCCCCCAAACGGCCAAGAACCACCCCCAAAGGGGTAAACCGCGTATCCGCCGTCTCCTACCAGGCAAACCTGTATTACCGCCCGTTTTCGAGGATGCTGAGCACGATGGTGATGTCGAGACCCCTCCTCGACTCCCGCCAACCCCCAAGCGGCCAAAAACCACCCCCGAAAGGGGTAAACCGCGTATCCGACGTCTCCTATCAGCCAAATCTGTATTACCCCCGTTTTCGAAGATGCTGAGCATGATGGTGATGTTGAATCTTCTCCCCGAGGCAAACCAACCCCTCAAACGGACAAAAACTGCCCCTTTGATACGCGGTTTTATGAAGTGAGTAAGTTCACAGATCATTGAATACGTGCCGGAAGATAGGTGCATACTTTGTGTCTAAGGTTTAGATGGGAAAATCAGGTATATGCAATCACTGGCACAATTTCATTTATTTTATTATATTAAATAATGAACAGTTCTATTACTTATAAATATAAAACACTTTATATTGACGCATACAATTATTTATTCACTATTTATAAATATAAAACATCGTCATAAAATCACATTCCAATGAAACATTAGTAACGGGTTTAGCCGAGAGATGACGGCCTATTCGCGTTTCACCCCTTTCGGGAACAGTTTTTGGCCATTTGGGGGGTTGGCGTGGGTCGATGAGGGGTCTCGACATCACCATCGTTCTCAACATCTTCAAAAACGAGGGCAACACAGTTGTGGCTGGTAGGAGACGGCAGACACGCGGTTTACCCCTTTCGGGGGTGGTTTTTGGCCGTTTGGTGGGTTGGAGGGGGTCGTGGAAGGGTCTCGACATCACCATCGTGCTTGTGAACGATCCATCTTTTCGAGTCTGAAGGACTTTTATTATACTTTCCAAAAATGAATATTAAACGTTCACAAAGAAGGGTTCAAAACGACTGTTTCAGACGGAGAATAATAAAAAATCTATACTTACTGTTCGTACAGTAAATACTAACACTTTCTTAAATTTAAACCTGAAAAGGAATTTTGAAAACACAAGAAAAAGACAATATAAAGTTCAAAAAACGTATATTAAATCTCTTTAAAAAAAATCATATTTTACAAAGACTTCAAGAAAATGTATCGACAAACTATAGGCTGGCCTGTGTACAACACATAGTGAGGAACGGAACGACTCATAATGTACCAACTACCATCCAATGTGCGGTTTATAGCTAACGATTACACAAGAAGATTCAATAAAAGTTCAATATTTATAAATTTTTGGTGGGCTTTTGCTTGCCTGTCTGTTTACGTATTATAAGTTCAATAGTAATTTGGTTCGCTCCTCGGAGTTTAAAAATGCTTAAATCGCAATGATTTTGAATTATATTGTGCCAATAATATATTCATACGTTCAGGCAAGACGGTCCCATGCACATCTGACTATATGGTAACTATACTTTTTTGACACCGAATCACTGAGGAACAGGTTTAGGGCAAATACCGTTAAAATCCATCATTTTACCATCAAAATCAACTGCTAGAAAATGATAGGGCACCCTCGACGCTAAGGGCTATTTTCGCTAAAACTCTCGAAATACTTTGACTAGAGACTGGATTAACTTGTCCTCATATTTAACACAACGCATGAGTTGCAGTGCTTAACAACGTGGATTCGTAAAAAGGTAAAGTCGGATTTTGTTACAGTTTTGAAAAGTTCATCAAGGGTTTTGGCGTGTTCTTTAACACCCCCTTCTTTTGGTGAATCTTTTATCTAGTACCTCAATCCAAACGAGGTACCTTCTACGAAATTCCTGAACGCCGGGCTGCGCAAGGCTGGCCTAAACTTTGGCTTTAAGAATTTTGTTTTCAGGAGATTTTAATTTTATTAGAAATTTGTGACGAGAAATGTATTTAGAGACAGAAATGAAAAAAAAGAAAAGAAGAAAACAACAAGCGCGACAAAAGAATAAAAACAGAAAGGGAGGAAAGATTTAAAGATATAAAAGGTATGAAATTTCAGTAAGGTGGATAGGGTAAGCAGAAGTTATATTTGGTGAAGGAAGCATGGCTACAGAGGTTGCCGGAAAATCGGTAACGTTTGGTATGGTAAGGGGTGTTTAATCCGAAATGGGGCATTATGCTGTCTAATTTGCGTTATGTGTCTTGTTAGCGGACTATCGCCCAGCTTGAACGAGTAGAAGTTTTGAGAGATGCGCTGGACATAATCCGCTATCTGGGTTATGTCGTTACAACGTGCGTATAGATCTGTGAGGGAAGTGTGCCTTCCTGAATTCGATATGAGGCGCATAAATTTATGTTCAAACACTTGAAATTATTTCATTATCGTGACCGGTATGCTGCACCACACCGGAGCCGGGTATGTGAAGGACGGCCTGACCACAATTGTGTGCAACAATTTTTTTATTTTGTCGGTTAAGCCTGCTACCCCTGACCACGAGCGGATACAGACTCCTGGAAAGGGAGTAGACCGTCCATATTGTCTCATTTAGATGGATATTGAATGTCAGTCTTTGGTCGAGTCTCACCCCCCAAGTACTTCACGCATCCCTTGGTTGGAATTTGGTTTCTCCTGATCGAAGTGGGCGTTAAGATTTTGTTCTCTGTGTACCGACGCGTGAAGACTATCGCCCCGGACTTCTCAGCGTTCACTCGAATCTTCCACTGATGGTAATAAGCCGTAGCACGAGCCATGTGCGCTTTCAGCAGCATATTCGCTGCTTAAGCGTTATGAGAATTCACGTACATGATTGTGTCATCGGCGTACTTGGCCAGCTTCGTATTCGGGAACTCTGGGAAGTCGGAGACGTACAAGTTGTACAACTTCGGTGACAGGCACGATCCTTGTGGGACTCCCGCGAGAATGTCCCGCCGTGTTGACAGTGTATTGTTCACTCGAACTTGCAGGGATCTGCCCGTCAGGAACGAATGAATGAGGTTAGTGAAGTAAGTCGGAAAGTTGTAGTGGTGTAGTTAGTAGAGTAACCCCGGGATCCACACATGAAACTAACTAACTCAGTAACACATGAAAAACACCACTGAACATCCATACCCCAGCCAGGGTTCGAATACGAAACTCCTTGGGTGCAAGCCTAACACGTAAGTGTTGTGCCACTGAGCCGATTATTTGTTGATATCTCAATTATTATTGGTCGGAAGGTAAAATAGCTATTATGAATAATACAGACTAGACAATTTGCTATAAAAGAAAAGTAAGTAGATGGCAAACAAACCAATGCGAAGCGGAGCAACGCTCATCGTCGTTCGGCACGGAATACCACGAATATAATCAAGATTTTGTCAAATTCGTGGTATTACATGACGAGCGATGATATACACCAATTGTTTCAGGCATAAAAATGGTTATAGGTTTCCAGCTCCTGATACACTTTTCGACATGATTTTCTTCAATGGTAAGAAAGGTTGCGAACTAAACTACAACTGTCGAAAAGTCAGATTGCCGAGGCAGAAGGCAACAAGACACAAACGCGACAAAAACTTAGAACAAATCTGTTCTGTGACTTACATTGCTTTTAAATTAAGCCGCGCATACTATTGTGATACGACAGGATCAGACATGATTGTGCCTATTGAAAATCACTCGCGTTAAAATGAGCAGGTACAATCTTTCCTCAGCATATATCGGAGACCTAACTTAGGGCTGGTTTATCAATCAATACAGAGTTAATACTTAACTATAGGATAAATGTCAAACGAAACTATGGATATCTATTGTTTTGTTTGACAGTTTTCCTTTGGTTACGAATTAACCTTGCATTGATAAACCGGCCCTTAGTATGATGTTTTGAAATATAAGATCTAATTTGATTTATTTGTTTAAAAAAAATCCTTTAGGTCATCCGATAAAATGACCAACTTCGAGGATATATTTCCAATTCCTACATTATTTAAAATTACTTCTCCGTTTCCACATAGGGTGCACCCAATACTTTCTATTTCTGTTATTAATTCTGTTATTCTGTTTCTGTTATTATTCACAAAATCACTTCTTTAAACTAGAAGAGCCTAGCAGCGCCTGTGATATAACTTGTTATTATCAGAATGTTCGTGGCCTTAATACAAAAGTTACTGAATTTTACTCGTCGGTAAGTGAATGTGAATTTGATTTGATAGCTCTGAGTGAGACAGGACTTCATAACGATGTTTTTAATAGTGAACTGTTTCCCGACTCTTATGTAGTATATAGAAAGGATCGTAAGTTTCAAACTATTAATCATCAACAAGGCGGAGTGGTCTTGCTAGCACTTAAAAATTGTATTAAATCTGAAGTTTTGGATGTTTCATCCTTTGATATAAATTTTCCTGCAATTGATTTGTTGGCAGTTAAATGTTCGATAAATTGTAAGTCAGTTATTGTTTTAGTTGTAGTGCTGTGGTACTTGGTGACTTTAATGTTCCAAACTTTGTTAACTTAGATCCAACTGAAAGAAAAACTAATTGTGTCATGAATTTTTTAAACTTTTTCGATTTTAAACAATGTAATAATATATCGAACAACATGGCTAGACTACTCGATCTAGTTATAACCAATGTAAATTGTGAAATTATACGAGACAATTCACTACTTGTTAAAGAAGATGTATATCATCCATCTTTAATAATCAGTTTTCATAAAATTGGGACAGCTCAGCCAAAGTTTTCAACTAATACGAATCAAAAAGCATACAATTTTAAGAACGCTGATTTTGTGTCTTTGTATAAATTATTATTAAGATTAGATTGGTCATTTTTAACTGAAATAGATGATATTGAAGTAGCTGTATGAGTATGAGTTTTATGAACAACTTTACAAGTCATTTGATGAAAACGTTCCATAAGCATAAGCGTAGTTAGTGATCCGCCCTGGTTTGATGCATTTGATGCAAATATTATTAAGAATGTAAAAAATAAAGCTAGATTGTTTAAGAAGCATAAGAAAACTCATAATGACTATTTTTTACAAAAATTTTGAGAACCACGACATTTGGTTAAGGAACAAATAAGTGCTGCATACAATATTTATATTGAAAATGTCCAGTCCTCAATTTCCAGCGATCCCCAACATTTCTGGTCATATGTACATTCTAAAAATAGAACCTCTAGAAATCCCGGTAAGATATCATATGATAATACATTTTATAATAAACTCCAAGATATTGTGGATATCCTTGGAGAATTTTTTAAGAGTGTCTACTTACCACCTGAAACAGATGATGAAAAACATACTGAATTGCCTAATATTCATGAAAATATGACCTTTCAAAATATATCTGAAAATGATATCTTAAACGCTACAAAAAAATTAAAAAACAAAAGGTCCCGATAATATGCCATCCTTTATTGTAAAAGATTGTGTCGGTGTTCTAGCGGTTCCATTGCGTATACTATTCAATCTTGCATTAAAAACAAAGACCATTCCTAGTCGGTGGAAAGTAGCAAAAGTTTGTCCAGTGTTTAAGAGTGGTGATAAGGCATTGGTTGATAATTATCGGGCTATTTCTATTCTATCAAATTTTTCGAAGGTCTTCGAAATTGTTTTGTATGATCACATCTATCTCTCTGTTCGCAATCAAATATCGCATGGGTTTATGAGTAATAGATCTACGGTTTCAAACTTAGCGGTTTTTACCCAATATGTCTTAAATATATTAGATAGGCAGGGGCAGGTAGATGTCATTTATACAGATTTTTCAAAGGCCTTCGACAGGATAGATCATGCCCAGTCTTGTAAACTATTCTACGCCGATGACTTAAAAATATTTTCAGTTATAACTTGTATTGATGACTGTTGCAAGTTACAATCTGATCTGAATCATGTTCAATCCTGGTGTCTAGACAATAAATTAGGCCTTAATGTTTCCAAATGTAAGATTACTAGCTTCTCAAGAAAGGAAACAATATGTGAATTTGCATATCATATTGAAAATAATACATTAATCTCGACGTAATTCCAGCAAGGATTTAGATGTATTATTTGACTGTAAATTTACTTTTAATGAGCATATAACTTTAAAAGTGTCCGAGGCAATGAAATTTTATGGGTTCATTGTAAGAAATTGTAAAAACTTTACTGATATCAATGCTTTGAAAATATTATATTTCTCTTAAGTCCGCTCTAGGCTTGAGTATGCAGCTCTGATTTGGTACCCATATTATAATCGTCATAAAACAATGGTGGAACGAGTTCCAAGAAAATTCTTAAAATATTTTACTTTCAAAGCAGATGGCGTTTATCCCGAAAGTGAAATAAATTACAACTATTTAACTAGTAGATTCAATATTATCAGCTTGGATTTAAGAAGGATTTGCATATCATTAACCTTTCTATACAATCTACTACATAACAGAATTGATTGTTGCGCTTTACTTGGTATGATCAAGTTTAATGTACCTAGACTTAACTCGAGGCATAACCCAATCTTTAAATGTGATATACCCAGAACAAATATCCTGTTAAAGTCACCAGTATATGTTATGTGCCAAAATTTTAATAATTTATGTGATATTAATTGTTGTTTACTAGATACTCTTATTGAAATAGCAATTCTAAATCTTGATGTAAATGTTATTTAATCTTTTGTCTTACAATCATCATTTATTTCACAGATATATCTGATATGTAAACCAGTTATACTTAGTTATTATGCATTATTATGTATTGTCCTGTAAATGGATCTTCTGTTGGGCAATAAAGCTATTATTATTATTATTATTATTATTAATATTCGCAACTTGTAACAAACCAAGCGCATCCTTCGACGATTATTACTGCCAAATAAATAAATGAAGACCATACTTCAATATTTAAATGTAGAAGATGACGACCAAATAAATCCCATAATTTTAGTACAAGATTGGTCGTCTAATGAGGCTGGTGAAACAAACATAAATGAAGATCGGAATAAATGATCGGAAAACATGGATTGGGAAATTATGTTAAGAAATGACACGCCTTGCACTTTACCTCGAGGGTAGTGTGGAAATGTATGCTTCTGAGACGTATAACATCAAAACTATTACCATTCAAAAAAATTATAGAACCCTCTTTGTAGAGAAATCTACAATTTTTATTATACTTTTTACTGTTACTGAGATATCGACGAAAATATGTTTTTTCTTGGGCTTTCACCTCATATAACTTTTGAAGTCCAGCGATATTTATGGGGATTTTGATGCTTTATTTAAAATTACAAAATAAGTGTGCAAACAAAAAATTTGCTTCCTGCAATTTTTACGCAGAGGAATCGTAGTATCATTGGTACGGAAATACAACTTTTTAGTTTTTGTAACTTGTGCAAATGAAAATTGCCCAATGCTTACGACCTTTTTACCTGTGAATCATGAATCTGCAAAATACTTATATTTCAGGGTACCCGCTGGAACCTCCTCGACCGCCAGCTAAGAATACCGCCAAGACACGACCAATTTTTAAGTTCTTGCTTTTAAAAATCAAAACATTATAATTTAATCTTTAGATGTCAACATGTAAATATACCGGATTGTTTAATTTCGAATGAATTTAAAATTGTACACTAAGGTTCTAATAAAGTTTTTAACACATTTAACACGTTCTGTAAATTTCTTTTAAAAATAGGTATTTTACTGTAAACAAAGCGCAGATTGAAACGTAAATAGAATAAGCCTGTTTTTCTAACTTCCACATGTCTAAACTTTTAGGAATTGTCCTAGGCTGGCGCCATACTAATCGGAAGTGTTGATTGGTAATTTAGATCTGACTTCTAAGTGCTGCTGGTTTCCAGTTGCTTTTATTCTCCCACAGAACCTCGAACAACCAGATCGTTTACACACCTAAGTTTTTGCTATACTTTGCTATATAATAAGAATGTATGTACATAGATAAGTTCTCTTGTTTATATTTACAGTAAAGGGAAATAAAACAAAAACCATAAATATATCCGTTAAACACAACTGAGGATCAATTTCAGAATTTTTATGAATGTGCTCGAGGCAGAACTGTAAACTGTGTTCGTACATTATTGAAATTGTATGAAACATTTCCTTATGTCTCCTATTTCCACTTTTTCGATTATAATGACAACATATGTAAGTACAAAATAAATTATTATCCGAAACTGTGGGATTTTATTTTACGCATATATTTTGATATTATAAACTTAGTGAAGCCGAATATCAATTACTTGCTTTAATAAGTATAACGGAATAATTCAACTTTTAATTTTACATAATACATTAAATCTTCAAAAATAAGAAAGAAAGAAATGTCAAAAGACAAAAAAACTTAAGTAAGGTCAACGTTAATTCGCAATAAAAAGATAATTTTTTTTAAAAAACATAATTTTTTTTAAAAAACAAAAACCTGCTGGAATTTTACCCCGAATTCACAGGGCAGATGCTCTATATACTGATCTACTTACGTTTCTTAATGAAATAAAATTTTTCTTGGTAGGGGAGAGTGTTGTATCTTAGTCACATTTTTTATTTATAATTTTTTATTCACTTTATATACAGATTTAACATATCATTTTCTACTGAGCTTGTAGGACAACTATTAAATTTCACGTTATTTTTTTCGTAGTGTTACAGAAAGGTATTGGGACTAAAACACGAACAAATTTTCATTTAAATTAGTCATAAATAGCATAATATTGCACTAATTGCAGTTCAGATCCAAAATATTTAACTTGGTCTTCAGATTATCTTCCTAATTTTCAATTCTCTTCATAACAGTGCATTTCCCTCTCTCCTTCTCCTTCCATTGATTCTGTGAATTTTTGCTGGATAAAATATTATTTGTGATGTCTTTCAATAGTTCTTTACTTTCTTCTATGTTAAAATCAACTTCAAAATATGAATCGTCACTTGAAACAGCATAGGGAATTTCGTCGGAATCTTCCGAACTTGTTTCCACAATTTGCGGTGACTTTTTAGATCTTTTTATAGACACTTTTACTTCTGAATCTTCGCTTTTAAAACCTTTCTAACGCCCCGCTTTTTTGGTGCTTTTTTTTAAAACTCTTTTTCAGCTTTTTCATTTTCTCTGGAAGAATTTCATTTTTCACTGGCGTGCTTGGCAATATTAGTGTTTTTCCACATTTTCTTCCTCGATTACATTTCTTGCATGGTCCAGTTTTTGGAAACGGTCTTACGATTTCAGGTGAAAAATAACGTGATGTCGATGGCTGGTCACATTCAGAAATTGTACTTGAAGAAACTGCTGACGGCTTCTCTATATTAATATTATTTTTGGGTGATTTTGTATTCGGCTTGTTTATGGGTCGTGGTTGCTCATTCTCCTTTTCATTGTTTCCTGGGCGGTCTTTACATACGATCCCAAAAAGTCACGCCAGGTAAAATATTCTTGTTACATCCTCTATGTTTTCTTTTGTGAACGCTTTGCCAAATTTGTTCCCACATATTTCTGCAATATCATACAAACAGGTCGGCCTGGGTGGCTCAGCATCCAATTTGACACCATGGCTGCATAATATTTTTTGTATGGCCCAAAGATACATCTGTCCAACGGCTGTAGCTTATAAGATGTATGGAGGACATGGTAAGTAGTAGAATTCCGTTGTTTTTGGCTATATCTATAACCTCAATGCTTATATGTGATTCATGGTTGCCTAGAATAATAAGAACAAGATCCTCTTTTGGTGGCTTTACATGTTTTATAAAATGTTCCCTATTGCGTTAATCCCAGCAATCGTAGTAATGGTTTGCCCTCTCTCAGCCGATGTTGTACTACCAACTTGTTTCGCCCCTTTTTACATCATACTTTCTGAGGTACGTGAACAGTAGAATTTCTGGTTTCATCTACATTATGTATATTGTTCGGAGAGAATTTTTATTTTTGCATGGCTTCCTTCATGTTTGAAAGGCTAATTTCGAGATGTCGTTTTCTAAATCCTGGGATCCACAGTGGCGGTCCTACGGAGGGCCATAGGAGCCCGGCCCCCCCATGGACACAAATATATTTGGTATTTTATATTTTTAAGTCTTACGCCCACGAGACCTACATTTCGAAGACAATATTATTTTAAATAAAACTTCTAACTTTTAATTTAAGGCCGTTTGACCTTGAAAAATCTGAAATTTTCGCCTGTGGCGCATTTTTGCGAAATCATAAGCAAGTTTCGTGACGTTCCTTCTTCATCCATAATGTAAGAAAGAAACTTGAATTAAACAATTTTTTAACTCTCACTCTACTTTCTTTACATCGTGTTTGGGATGAGATATAGTAGGATTGTCTTCTGGTTGCATTCTAGCTTTGTGTACATAACGAATCAATGTGGTTCGGGGGATATCATAATTTCTAGCTGCTGTATATATTTTAGAATTATTTTTTATCACATCTTGAACAGCTCTCTCAAATGCACCTACATCTATCAGCTAGCGTTTTTTCCCAGTTTTACTGCGACGCATGATTCTAAAACGGAAAATTATAGATTGCCATAATATTCAATCTATTAAAGCAAAACACTACGATATGGACCAAAGTAGAACAGCCAGTATTGTACCTTGGACAATGTCCTAGGTATAACACCACAACACTGTTCAAAGTACAAGTACATTAAAAATAATGGACATGATTTTTCTTAATTTGAGATTATTCAAAATACAAAATAGTAATACACCTAAGTAACATATAAGCCCATATCTTACCTCAAAACACCAAAACCTGTGAATCTTATAGGATTGACACATAACACCTGGATAAACTTTAAATAAATATTTACTGTTAGGAACAAATTTCACTTGTATATGCTTACCACCATGACTGAATTTTGTGTGGATCAAACTTATGATGCTTTAAAGTTGACTCGCACTCAACGAACGATCGACATCAACATGGCCTATATAGAACCGCTACTTCTACGTCTTCGTTTCTTACCCCGCATTTCACTTTTCATTGGCTACAGAGCCAACCTCTAGAATTTCTTTCAGTAGAGAGTTTTAGCGTTCACCTTATTTTGTTGCGGATAAGGGAAGTTCGGTTACCCACCTTAAATGGACCCTAAGGCTTCTTATTGGTCAGAAACCCTAGTGTATTTGGTTTTAGGTTTGTGATAGATATTGTTGTAGTATATACTCCATTCAATCAAACAATTAACTCGAAAAAAATTCAAAATCTGTCAAATTACTCGATCTATCCTCCCGCAGTCTCAAAACCCATAAAAAAGTATGCTTGTATTTTAGTTTAACAAAAAACCACAATTTACAAAATTAAATTCCAGGAAAGTTTATCACAAACTGATAATTCCCCCACATCTCAAACATATCGCCAAAACAATCATTTAATCATTTTGCCCATTTTACAGCCAAAACATTCCAAATTATCAACTTTAAAATTATTGCCCCTGTATATTTTCAATCCACTCGTCATACTCTCCACATACCCCAAATATCAAATTTTAATTCGTTTAAATAAAAATTTTACATGCATTCTGTCGCGTGCTCTAACAAGTCTATTAGAAATGTAGTAAATAACAAACGGTTATTTATCTTTCTACACGTCATCCCATAGCCGCATATCAATATCTATTTCTGCTTCCCAAATATGCACCGCAACAAGTAAAGTATAAAAGATCTACATCCCACAGCACTTATTATACCAAGATCTACATCCACCGCCGTGAATAAGTTCTGGACTGGGGATTAATTAGTACAGGGTGCTTGGTGAAAACTAAAATTCTAAGTTCCCACAATTCATCAAATATCTTCTATAATAAAATAGATACAGGGGTCACCAAAAAAACCAAAATGTTTCAAATATTAGGCTCCATTCGATGATATACTTTTCAATTAGGACTTCAAACGATTTCGATAATTACGCAGTTACGTGCGTGCACGGAATGGCTGGGATAAGTAAGCAGTTTTAGACCAAGCCCGCACGCAGTCCGGGGACATATCCAGACAACAAAACAACGATTGTGCCTGACTCGATGGGGTACGGTTAACGAAATTCAACGATAGTATATGAGCTCGGACACGACGAGGCTCGAGCAAGTCAATTAGTACTGCGTTCTATAACCGTTCTCGAGTTTTTCCTTGGTGACTCAAGTAAAAACAACTATAATACCTGCCCTAGTGAAATTTTTAAATGATTTTTTAAATATATTTAACCGGCACCTTCGCCAAAAAGTGATCTTTAAAAAATCTTAAAAATAATAAACGAGTTAATTTTCCTTTTCAACGAAACTTTTGCAGTTGAAAAGTTACCCATTTATCAGAGTATATGTTTTTAGTTATTTTATAAACATTTCTAAACTTTGTGAAGTGAATTAAATAAATATTTTAGTTTGTGTTTTAAACAAGTGTTTCACCAGAATATACAGGGGGTTACGAAAGTTCACTGCCTACTTACATAAAGTGATTTTCCTACTTTTAACGAAAAGTTAAGTACTCCGACTGCTTGTACAGGGTGAAGCCTTGACCCTGATACCGGCAGATATTCATTTCTCTGAAACAGCAACCAAAGTTCCTACAAATAAAATAAGTGCACGAACGTCCTCAGGGGTTTTAAATCAAGCTCTCCGACTGGCCGTTATTTTATTTTCTCAAACACCGAGGCCCGTTCCTGTTCAATATACGGTGGTCGCAGTGGTCACGCAGTTTTGTTCTTGCTAATGATTGTTTAATGTTGAGAGTCAAAGTCAAACCTGTCATACTTAGTAGATCTCAAGAAAGGAGGTTGTCGAGGAGGATTTGGTATTAATAAAGCCTGTATCAGCGCATCTTCAACCTGATTCTCAAAAATCACAACTAACTTTAATACATCTTTCACAGCTACGGAAAACCTACTTTAAATTATGGTTGCTTGTATTGTTCAAAAATGTGTTAATATACATACCCAATTTTCCAGGTTAAAGAAATCGAACTGTTATAATTGTCATTTTACACACCAAATGTGTCAAATAGTATATATAGTTATAGTATATAGTTATTTTGTTGACCGTATTTGGTCTCATGACCTTTAAGGTTAACGCGAGTGGTATTAAAGGAATTGACAAAAACTCCCTAGTTACTCCAGGACGTACTTTCGATCGACGTTCTTGTCTGCATATTGTTGATTAAACGACTGGGCTGCCTTATTGCCACGATCACCGTTTCTAAAGAAAACTGTCAGAACATTTCAATAGACAAAATTATAGTTTTCAGTATAAAAACAAAACGTGTGTTGAAAACAACGTGGCAAAAGACGTCAAGTAATGTCTTTTGCCATTTAAAATTTTAAGGGTGGATTTTACCACCAATTAAGGCATGAAGTAGCGCAACTAAAAAAATATACAGTAAAAGCATCTCCATGATAATAAAACCGACAGGTCCGAGCGTTTTTCTACAAAATGTTTATACAAGCAGAAAACACACCTGTTTCTTTTTCGGTGGGCCATCGGTTATTAATCTGAAAATTGTCTGATGGGTTCTAGCATGAATATTTTTTAAATTATTATATCAACGCCTTATTTAGATTAACGTCCTGGCGGAGTTTAGCTATTCCACCACTCATCTAGTTCACTGCTACCAACTCGATAACATTTGAAAAACACCACTAGACATCCACATCCTAGCCAGGATTCGAACCCGGGACCCTTTGGCCTAACAAGTAAGCGTTGAGCCACTGAGCTGGCTATATTTATAAAAAAATCATGTCAGTGCCTAAGATCTCGGGTTAGATTAAATATAAGTTTCAATTACGATCAAGTTTTTTTTTCTTTTTTAAATTAAATTAAACAGAACTCCCAAATATTCAATTATAGGACAGGGTAGCACTCCTAGACTAAAAGTAAACCGTGATGTATCGTTTAATCACGCATAGCACTACCTCACTAATAGATACATTTTATTTTGTTTTTGGTATTTGAAATTCGAGGACAAACTAAATTGTACCTTTCAAAGTTGTTCAGTAGTGCAGGGTTATTATATCCCGTATACATTAATTCCCTATTAACATTAGCCGTTTTTATATGACCCATTTAATATTGTGTGTATAATTTAAGAAAAGTGGATTTCGTAATATAACAAAATTAGTTTGCATTTTTAGAAACAGTTCAAGCTATTAAGTAACAAAAAAAGCAATATACATGGTATTTTGGCTCGTCATTATAGTTCTATATAAACAGATGAATTAAGAATGTAAAACTAGTCTAGTTAAGCTGAATTACACTAGCTATAGCCAAGTCAAAGCTATGAAGGAATGACTAAGAACAGGGAATGCATTTTTTAAAATATCTTGCTCATAATACGTAGCATAAAACGAACTTTGTCATCCTATCGAAAGGCATAAAATCATCCACAAACATAGAAGAATATCCAGTTCTTATAAGTCTTACTGCATTTATGTTATTTTTCTTCTTCTTATATTTACGAAGATTGTTTGTTATTTGTAACCCTTTAACATGTAAGTAGTTTTTCAGTCATAAGGTTCTGAAGAAACCTATTTATTTTCTGATGGCAGTAATAGTCCGTGAGACAGTCTGGATGTCACTACCATTAAGGTGATCTTCCGACGCACGCGACAGCGACAAGAGACCGCGACCGATGACGGAGACCCATATCACGCGACAAACTAGAGACCAACGACAGGGAGGGCTACTCTCCCGATACACGCGACAGTGACACCCAGTTGTGAGTGTTATTGAAGTTGTATGAGTGAGAAACTAACATTGCAGCCACGCGACTCGACAGGAAAAGGTATCGCGTCACCGCTACCGAATCAGTTTAGAGACCTGCTCGAGCGACAGCGACCAGAGACCGAGACACTGTCTCTCGCATCGGGAAAGCTCCCATTTACTTCCATTGAGACACTTCTCGCTGTCTCCGGTCGCGGTCTCTGGTCGCTGTCACGTGTACCGGGAGAGCATCTTTAGGTGGGACTAAACGGCATCACCGTTTTTAGATTATCCTATATGTGAGTTAAAAGGAACCGCCTTCTAGATATTTCATATTCCTAGATAAATACGTTTTTTGAAAATGTCTCAACTTTTTTACCCAATTATGCCTGTATCTCAGAAACCGTTGATACTAGATGAAAAATACCTCTTAAAAAAGTTGTTCAGAATGAAATTTTACCTATAATATTTTTACATAATTTTCAGATGTTTCTGTTTGAATTTTCAAGCCTCACTGGATCGGCTCTATGTAGAAGATACCAATATCATCAGCGCAACATACTATGGAACCCAAATGCGTAAATCAAATAACGAATTAATCATATGAAAAAAAAAAAAAAAAAAAAACAAGATCTAAAACCGTTTCCTGCGGTATGTCACCCTCAACTGTTTAAGCACTTTTTATGAATTTTTCTTCGTTTATTGAATTTCTTTCTGTTAGATGAGATTTTAAGAATAAGTAGTTAATTACAGATTACTGGCTTCCCTGATAGCATAATTAAATTATTTACATCATACTTATCGTTGCGCAATCAATATGTCTATTATGGGGGTCACATATCTCAAAGATATATTGCTACATCGGGAGTTCCGCAGGTGTATAACTTGGGCACGCTACTATTTCTAGTCTTTATTAACGAGTAACCATCAGAAATTAAATGTGATCGTCTTCTGTCTGCGACCTCAAAATTTATCTAAAAATAACAAGAATGGAAGATTGCATGAATCTACAAAATGAGCTCGACAGAGTAGTCTCATGGTGCATCAATGATTCATAGAAATTGAATGTATCTAAATGCAAATATGTAACTCTTACACTCTTACTCGCAAATTAAACTTTGTTCGCTTTAATTATAATATAAATGGCAATATTATTGACCGTTGCGTTGTAGGGAATTTAAGGATCTAGGAGTTGATCCTCAATTAAGTTTTTCGCAACATATTAACTGTGTAACTCAATCAGCGCCTAAGCTACTTGGATTTTTTCGAGAAACTGGAGTTGCCTTTCTAAGATCGAAAGCATTAACATTTTATTTGATTCATTTATTCGAAGTAAACTGGAATATGCAGTTCTCATTTGGTTCCCAATTTATAACAATGCCATCTACTCCATCAAATCAATTCAGAGAAAGTGTATGAAATTTCTTTTTTTAAGCGCCACGGCTTTTATCCCCGAGAAGCATCGAAAATGAAATCTTACCAATTTTAATATAATTTTCCTGTACGATCGAAGAGAAGTTATTGCTATTTCATTTCTGTATAATTTATTAAATAATATCATTGATTGTCCAGCACTATTAGGCAGAGTAAATTTTTTAGTTCCTAGACCTACGTCACGTCATTCTCAAGCATTATATTGTTCTATTGCACGAACGAATGTAATGTATAAACCACCAATTATTAACATGTGCAGAATTTTTAATACACAATGATTAGGTGCACACCAGAGTGCACGGCTATTTTCAGCATTGGGTGCACTCCGGCATATTCGCCGATCATGCTACATACAGAATAGGGAAATAAATGCTGGGGTATGATTGGTGGGAGCCAAGAGAGCGCGGGCACTCCACACTACATCAAATAATATTAACATATTTAACCTAAAGAAATATTCAGATTAATATTGTATTTTAGTTGATAAAATGAAAAAAAAAACTGTAAAAAGTTTATTCGAACCCTCGACCTCACGTGTAGAATCGGGCAATTTACCAATTACCAATTAAAATATTTTTATTGAGTATTATATTTACATTATATTTCATTTGCATGATCTTTCCCTAGTTAATTTGTTAAAAACAATCCTGCACAAAGTGCGTTATAAAATTAACCTATCTAGTCAAAGTGATACTCTTCGTAGAATAGGATGGCCGATGTTCTGCCGGAAAGATGGTAGCTCCCCTCGAAATTTTAAATTAATGATAATTGATTTTCTATTTTCCCCTGAGTAAATAGAGTTGTTTGTATATGTCTGCCAAGCAGTATAAAAAATATGAAAAATAAGTGTATTTGTGGAGTTGTTGATAGAAAAATTAATGAGTTTAAATGCAGGAAAATAAATTAAAGAAAAACCTGCTCTAGTGAATGAGAAGTCATGAAAATAAAATCTATTCTAGAAAAAGTGTTAAAATGTATGTACAATTTAAAATGAAATGAAAATGAAATAAGAAGTGTTCTATGTTAAATTAAATTAAATTAAAAATTATTCTGAATTTAGTAAAATGAAAAAAAAAGGATATGAGGAGGGAGGTGAGAGGTGGGATTGTCCAAAGGTTTGTGTCTGAAAGGTAGAATCGGGCAACCTAACCACTACACCACGGACTGCTGATGAGGAACCTACATACTTCTTACTATATCAATTAGCACTACCGCGCACTCCATGAATGACGTCACATCCAAGGCATTCGTGATTTGGAGTGCACCCAACGCTGAAAATATCAATTTTAACAGCTTAAAATTCATCATTGATATATACCATAGAAATAAAACCGAATGAATGCTAAAGGATTACAGAATCTTATTCCACATCTGCTATTTTAATGCAACTCCCCCTTCACTATCATACATTCGTAACTGACCAACAGTATAAATTTTAGTTCTATTACAGTTTTACGCTGATAATATTGCTGCAACTACCATTCTGTAAATAGTGTTACGTGTTTACAATCTCCAGTAAACAACTTGTACGTAGGTTCAAATAATTGCAGCAAGAATTTTCACTAACCACTACTTTATTTAATAATTAATTACAATAATTAGTCGTTAAGCACATTAATATAGACACTAATACAATTCACAACTTGTTACTGTTCTTATTTTATCTGTTAACTTGTTCATCTCATATAAAACTGTTCTCCGTGGGCGGGATCCACTCCGTATCTATCCGTGGCGCTTTATTCTCGATCTTTCCAGTCTGTGAATCCAGATCTTTCTAGTCCGTCTAGCTTCTTTCACCATTTTCTCGTATCTGTGGTAATAGTAGTTCGCCAGTTGACCCAGGGTTGGCGCCGCTTTACCGGTAGCCAAATAGGCAGACCCCCCTCCACTGTACTACCTGGGATTGAAACTACCTCTCTCCGTTAGAAGGCAGCACATAACAATAGTGTAATGCTTTTATAACTCCGTACTGTATACAGCGTCCTTCACATTCTACTCGTTATCTCTAATTTTAGCACCAGATGGAGCTATCTGCAAGTTGCGGATACCTAATGTCTGTACTTTGATGACTATAGGCGGCCAGTGAAGTGTTGTTGTGCATTTGCCTATGTCGTACTGATGAGAGCTAACAAGCTCGAAACTAGTCTGCGGCTGGCGTTGCACATCGGCACTGCACTGGAAATCTGCCTGCTGGGGGCTTATTGCCATCAGATTTTATTTTGCGTTCTCCGATTGAAGACGTAGTATGTCGCAAGTTATAGGACAAAAAATATCATCAGTTCTATGTTCTGTGTAAGTAGTAAGTATCTATGGAAATAACATAAACAGAATCTTAAAGCTGTGTATTTGACATACACAGCAAAATAAGAGTTCTTCAAAAAAGAGCTTTGAAAACGGAAAGAGATTACTTTCCGAAACGTCAGCAAAATATATTATTTTTGTGTTTATTCCGATTTATATTATTTGCAAAACATAACCTCTGACTTTTCCTTTGGCGTAAACGTCACGGGCGCAGAGGCCTTTTTTCCAATAATTCTATTATTTTGTAGATTCTGTGATTTGTTTTGAAGAGGATAATAGTACATGTGGTAGAAAACCCAAATAATAGGAAAGAATATTCGTAGAATGCCACAAATAACTTTCAGACAATATTTATAGGACATTGTTTTCAATTGATTTGGAAACGCACATTGTGCACCTTGATTGGTGGCAATGAATCGATTTCCTTTCATAGGAAATGGTGGAATACTGGACTGTCGTAGTAAGTATATTTTTACTTTACTACACTTTTATAATATTTGTAATAATTTATCTACTTTTTGTTGGCTTATGTATTTTACTATTTTTTTTTTTTGTTACGTTTCCTTAATTATGAACTTTAGTTATTTTAGTTAATTTAAATAAGCATGTTACAATTAATATAATTATTGTATCGATCCAATTACAGGATTTTACTAGTTCCAGCACAGGAATCTAACCCTATATAGAAGTTTCGTCATGCTAAACCAGCTCCTTAAATATATTAAACATTTATTTTTATAGTTCCTGCAGGTACCGTTTGCAGTAAAAGATGTTAGCAATAAATTAGGATTCATAGGTGTAAATAACTGTGGACTAAACAAACTCAATCCTTTTCCCTTTTAGCAAAATTGTGATTTGTGTTACGGAAGAAATTACTCTTGACTCACAGATTAAGTTTAATTAGACTATTACAATTTTAAATTGGCTGGAATGTCAACCATCGGTTGACCACCTCTTTAAATCCACGCTTTGTTGCGGAAACTTGTTGACAAATATAAATCTTGCACAAATGTAGGAATGTACATATTTTCTGGCGTGGATTTATGCTGTGGCATTCAGTTTTTCATTATATACTTTTCAAAAATGTATTTGATACACAATATACAAGGTTACTTATTACAAATGTTTATTTAACTAATCAAATTAAAAGAATAAAATGATGGTTGTTATGAGAAACAAAATATTATGTTTATTTATTTTCCATAAGTTTGAATAGGGTTTAGAGGAATACCAGCAATTTATTTATTATTCGTAAAAATGACTTTTCTCCGCTTTCCATTCTTCATGCCATGATCTAGGGTGGTAAGAATTATAAATAATCTTCTTCCATTTTACTTTCTCTCGGCTTTAATAGGTTCGATGAGTATTGTTACAGGAAGAATAGAATCGGGAGGATAACGACGGAATTAAATCCCCTTTTTATTTTTGTTTTGTTGTAAGCTCCTCTATCATATCCATAATCTTTGTCCCAGATCTGCCACATTTCCAGATACATGGAAAGTATCCAAAGTAGTTCCTGTACTCAAAACAGGTGATCCGACCTATTGGCGTGATTTGCAATTTTGCCAAATTGTTCGAATCCATTATTGCACGTTGTTTGTACAATCACGTATCACACTCCATTGCAGTGGCTTTATGAAAGAGCGCTCTATTAATACAAATCTTTGCAATATTACACACACAATATACTTCCGACGGTCTAGACAACAAAAGGCAAGTTGATGTTATATAATGAATAATAATAAATAACACTACAGGTAATTACGACCCCCCTTATCCCGGAAAGTTCTAGAAGAGCCTTGTATGGAAGGGGGCTATACATTTAGAGACAAGGGACACACACACCCAAAAATCCCTCTCACAGTATTTTCCACTGCCACGACCGGGAATCAAACCCGCAGTTTTTGGGTAAGAGGCAAGTGCGCTTACCTCTCGACCATCAGTCATATATTTACGGACGATCAAAAGCTTACTTCGTAATCTAATAACATTTTTTAGCTCTCATTTAACTGATAGAATGCAATAGGTCGACTACATGGGACATGGGACCCTATGCAGTAACGAGTGGTATCACCCAAGGAAGTAATTTGGGCCCATTATTATTATTTTTGCTCTTTATTAACGATCTTGTTATGGCTATTCAAATGCCTAAATCATCATATGCAGATGACCTGAAAACTTTTGCTATCGTAGATTAACTATCTGTCACTGCAGAATGATTTTAATGAAGTAGTTAAAGTGATGTGCTAACAATAACCTGGAAATGAATATAGGAAAGTGTAGGCTAATGGCTTTTGCCCGCCAGTTAACCCTTACTGAGTTTGACTATCAAATTAATGGCCAAAACGTAACCAGAGTAACTGTAGTTAAGGATTTGGCTGTTAAATTTAACCAAAAGTTATCTTCTATTCCTCATATCGAACAGGTTTCTAGCCATGTGATGAAGATGTTAGGTTTTGTAATCACCAAGGATTTTCGTTACATTGCAACTTTGAAAATATTATATTATGTTTATGTGCGTAGTAAACTAGAGTTCTTGTGTTGTACGGGCTCATATTACAATGCTCACATACAGTCTCTCGAACGTATACATCGCAAATTTTGTAGATATTTACATTATACCGAAGTTGGTTTGTACTCTGGCAGAGACGTTTCATACTGTAAAATGTTTAGTTTATTTGGCCTCATTAGCATGGAAATGTCAGATTATTTATCTTTACAAAATGTTACATGATCAATAGACGACATAAATTTCTTTTCTTAGATAAACTTTCATGTACTAAGATTTTCTGCTAGAAATTGTCTTACGTTTAGTTATAATGACTGGTACTAACCAGTACCTGTTTTCTCCACTTATTTCTGTGTCGTGCTTATAACCACATTCAACATAACATAAAACTTATTTTAAGGAATATCTTGTAAAGCTATTGCTTAGCTTTGTCTAGCTAAAACCACTGTTCAAAACTAAGATGAAAATATTTAGTCACATTTATTTCTATTTAATATTGAAAAAAATCTATATTCACGTTTCAATATATCTTAAACTTTACTGATAATAAACAATGATGCTGCATAAAATAATGCATGAAACAAATACACAAACGTTTGATTTTCTTCTAGTCTTTTGTTGTTGATTCAATATCATTTGTATTTGTTTTAAGGTTATGATTTTATTTTACACTTTTTCTCATTTTTACTTTCCCTGTTTGGGTCAAATCTTGTAATCAATTTTTCAATTACAAATCTTATTGAAATAAATTAAATTGAATATTTAAATGCTAAATAAAGTCTATTAAATTCTGTATATGTCAAAATTTCGATCAATCTTTTTTCAGAGGAAAAATAGCTTCCACTTGTTACCGGCTCAATGCATATGCAACACACCTTTTGTATTTCGTGGGCCACATATCGTCAACAGCCGCGAGCCGAGATTTCGTATTAGGCCGCTAGTGGGTGGTCGCGTGCCTTCCAGCTGCGAAGAATGGTCACATGACTTCCGGCTGGGGTAAAAGGTAAACCGTTGGCTCCTGTGTGTGTGCGCTGCCGAGAGCAAAAGCTTGTTTATTTGAGCAATCTTAATGGATTTTGGATTATCTGCAACGGTAAAATTTTAATTTATTTTAATCCGCATCTGTACAGAATTTGTGAAAGTGGTCAACCAGCGTGTGCAGCTGGTTGACCACTTTCCTTCGGGAATACCTTTGCTAGAGAGACGGAGTTGGCCCTGTCAATTGAGCTGCAGTATTGTACAAGAATTTTGGTGGATTGTATCCCTCAACAAGTCAGAGGGGGTCTACGGACTGGGTTTGAACGTTTTTTTGAGACGTTTCGTTCTTGAATACACACTAAATATATATATTGGGGTGATAGTGGGGGGGTGGCTGATGCTAAAAAAAAATTTGAGACCTTGACTTTTCGTACATGCCCTAAATTGCGCAATTTCATGGACTCCTACCTGATTGCGTTGCCTATTTACCCTTATTTACCCTATTTACCTCCGATTCCTTCAATGAAATTGGATCAAAATATAATCTAGTTCCAGACCTCGTTATAATACATAAGTGTACATTTCAAGTCAATATCATAAACGGTTCTAAAGTAAACGTGCGCACAAAAACGCTCGGCTCGGCTCTGTCACATACGACTTTAAGCTTCCTTACAGTTTCCTAAGTGTTTTCAAAGTGTCATTCTCTGACCAGGTTGACGAATTTTGGTGCAGACTTTCTGGATAATTGAATCTTTCGAAGTAAGCTGACGTTTCGGTTGTTACAAAATTTTCGAGGTTCTTTTTCAGTAATCCTTCTGTGATAGATTCTGACTTAATAATCGCTCACTTTACAAACTACGCTTGCATCCGTGGACCGTTCTCTTTAATTTAGAGCTTGCAGCATGTTTTCCCTTGTGTCAAATGACAATTTCGGATAAAAAATGCAAGCTTCGGGGCCCAAATGCCACAAGTAATTCAGAAATGTGAGCATTGCAACGCGAGATATGGCTGGATCGATTGGTTTATAGCGGGACAGTTTTTTTTTTAAATCGTAGGTAGGTATTCGACGCTTTAGCTGCAGAAACCATGCTCGCACATACTTACTAACAAAAACAAACAAATGCCAGAAAGTGCGCTTCTTTCATCGATGTCAATGTAAATTCATCATGCAACAGATACCGCTTACTCTGTGATACCACTTTATTGTTTGCTCTTTGTGCTACTATTTTACAGCATACTATGTGCCACCGTTTTGCCGCTTGCTACTCTTATCATTTGAGTCTTCTCGTACTACTTTCGTTGCACCGCTTGCCTCCATTAACCGTTATTTGGTAACCAGTAGAGTTAGTAAGAAGTAGCTTTGTATATAGTAGACGTAATTGAATAAACTAACTTTATTTATCAAATTCTGAGTTTTACTGCTGTGTGTGCGCACGTCTAATTTTCCTAATTAACCCACTGGAGTACCGTATCTCCACTTGAGCTACTCAGTCTCGCGTATCCGGCTTGTGGGTAGTGTTGTCCTAACACTTAAACTGGGATTAGCGCTCGAACCCTATCATACCGAATACCCGTTTTCGAAGCTCGGGTGTTAAGGAGGCACCCTTTTTCGCCTGTCATCCGCTGAGATGGAGAAAAACCCGTAAATATACGCGCACTTCTCTTCCTGAAATATCTATCTATACAGATATAATATAAACTAAGCCTCACCATCAATATTAGCTTTACTCATTTAAACAGAACAAAAACAGACAAAACTCCGATACATCGACCTTCTCTGTATCTCATTTCTCACGTGGTGTCCGAATTAACTAACTTGAGGAATGTTATTTTAATCAGACCTCATAGCGGGTGGCGACAGAAAAAATGAACGGAAACATGATCAATTAATTAGTATTTTGTGCAACTTTTATATTTCATACAATGAGCCTTCAGATTACCGGTTGCTGCTTTAATGGAATAGAAAAAATGTAGCTTTTAAAACATGAGTTGTTTACGGCGTCCTACAATTTTCAAACCTATAATTTATCCGGATATTTTGCGTTTTATCTGAGCACGAGTAATATAAAAAATAAAGCATGGCAAACTCAGAAGAATATATAACTAAAAGCATTATGGTTTTACATTTTGTTTTGTTCTAATGCTATTTCATCTGAAATTAATACCATCAAAGCTCTGTAATCAACGGCCGGTGTTCTACAAAATTAAAGTCAATAGTATATTATTTTATATGGAGTAAAACTGACTTTTTTACGTCGAGAATGTACTTGACGGATGAGCAAAGCGGATCGGGCAAAAACAGCCGAGACACAAAGACTCAATTTACTCCTCGTAAAACATGCTATTATTATGTCTTCAAACGTCCAATATAAATAAATAATAAATAAATAAATAAACACCACAGAAATTAGACAACCCCCAATTCCAGAAGCCAGGGCTTGTGCGGAAGGGGGTTACACATTGAAAAAACGCGGATATACAACCATTTCCTCCGACAGTGCCGGAGCCAGGATTCGAACCCGGTGGTGCGATGTGCGTGTGATTAATCGCGATTGCCACCTCGCGCCTTAACCCACTCGGCTATCGACCAGACATATATATGTGAATTAAATAAATACTCTTTTTCATCAAACGTCAGAAAATTATGTTATTTATTACTAATTTCATGACATTAAAGTTTGATATTTCAGACGGCTGTGCGTTGCCATTACCAACGGAAGGAGAAGTACTTTTTCTTCCGCTGGAGTGTACTTTTACTTCCGTTTCTAATGACAACGCACAGCAAAATTTTTCGACGTTTGAAGAAAAAAATAACATGTCCTATTCGGAGTAAAAGCCACTTTTGCTTCTAATAAAACAAACGCGCGTGAGTGGCAGTAAAAGACTTCTCTTCCGCTTAAATCGAGTGTCATAGAAATGACAGTTTAATATCAAAAACTTGTCATGTTTAACGGAAAATAAAATATTATATTATTATAAACCCACATTTTTGGGAAGTTACGATGCTTCTGAGGAAAACTTTGACCTGCATATTTATTTAAAATTAAAATTTTTACTCAGATATCTGTGAATAACTGCAATGTGCCTGGTCATCTTGATCACATATTTTTTGGATGTAAAAATTACGTAGTACCCCACCGGTAATCTGTGCAATAATATAATAAAAGAGAGCAACGTTTCGTCACCCTTCAATTTACTTCACCTTTTATCCTTAAACAGGAAGGATATATTTAATCACCTAATTGCGTTCTTGCAAAAGACGAAAATTGAGTTATAGGTTAGCTTTGTTTCCTTTGTTTTATACCTGTGTGTTATTATACCCTTCTATCCGTGGTCTAGTTTTGTCCTGAAGGGCCCCTGGACGAGAAGTTTGTGACCCTTGTTATATCCTTTGTATAGCTGATTATTACATCATGTTTTTTTTCTGGTGTGTGGGGTAGGTTGGCGTAGGTTTTTCTTTTTTGGTGTCCTAATGCTTAATGCCTTAATGCCCAAAAAAACAATTTTTTTCGAAATACGGGACCATTCTATTTTATTACCAAGGGAGACATTTTTATTGGGTATTTCTCATCGCTCCAGTTCAACCTTTAAGTGGTGCTAAGATCCACCCCTTAAATTTTAAATAGTAAAGTGGGTCAAATAGCACATCGTAATGATTGTCAAATTGTCTTTACAAGGGCATATTACTTTTTAAATTTGTAATAATAATTCTTGAGATATTGCATTTTAAATGCGAAAATGAAAAACATTCGTCTATTCTGCATGTATGATCATTTCTTTCTTGTTCTTGTTCGTTTTTAATAAACTTTTACAACACGTAATAGTGTATTATACGCTATTTTTTATTATACCTGCACTGTAAAGTAAAAATAAAAAAAATTCATTAACGTAGATTCATTTTACAAGGTAATCTCTGAATTTCATTTTTAATCGGTAACAGTTATAATTTTTTTGTTTGGTTGCTATGTACATTTTTATTATAAATTTGTTGATTTGTGAAGTTTGTTTCGACTTTGTGTTCGTGAATTATTGGAGTTGTTTGAAATTAGTAAACCAGGAGCATGAATAAGGTCATCGTTGGTAAATTGTAAACTAGCAGACTGTACGATTCATATTCATTTAAGTAAATAAAGATTATTTCTGATTACCTGTGTATTTATCATTCTTTAAAATTGATTGTCACCCAAACAACTTTAAAGCTCTAGTGCTTTAAAGGCCCGATTTTGTACGCTTTTTAGTTTCAGGTATAATAAAAAAATATCTGGCATATTAAAATTGAATTTGTCTACAACTAATTTTTTTGAAATGAAAAAAAATCGACAAAATTTATTTTCTCTTGGTGATCTTAAACAGGGGTGTCTACTACATCCGGGCATTCAAATTTCCGTCTTTTCCCAGGCCTGTCTCGGTCTCTTTCGCGATTTTCCCGGTTTTAACCTTAATAAAATTATGAGAGGTTACTAAAATTGGTCCAAAATCAAAAATTCAGATAACATCAAATCCTTACGTTTTGAGGTTCCCGGTTTTAAGAGAATTTCTGTGTGCGTGTGTGTATGTATACGTGTTAGCAAGATAACGCCGAAACTACTGAACGGATTTGGATGAAACTTTGCATGAGGGTTTCTTTAGTGCTCCAGAAGGACTGAAAAGGTTTTGGTTGATATCGGATTACGTTTAATGTCGTTTTGGCACAGCAAGTTGTTCATTTTATAATTACTTGCAATTTGCAATCGAACCATTGAAATGCAGTCAAAATTTCGATTTCAACGATAATCACACAGGGCCGGATGAGCATGGATGGGGGCCTATAGGCAAAATTGGGGTGGAGGTTTGCCCAAGACAGGGGATTTTCGGAAAATCAACCTCCATAGCTTTCTGGAATCTGGGGTGTAAATCATGAGGACCTTTTTATTTACATGCATATTGTTTAATAACGTTTTTATATTTATATATTTTGGTGATTGCAATAAATTAACTTGCAATCATGGTAAATAAATAAAATGGAGCAGTCTCGTGTTGGTGTATTACGTGTGGTCGATATAGTTGAAACCACGTGCTTATAACTGAGGAGAGGGAGATTGGTTTGTTATTCCAAATTTCGAAAGAAATCAGAAATCAATAATTTTTTTTTCAAGGCAATTTGGTGGGGGCCCAGAGGCAATGCCTCATTGCCTTAGGGGTTAATCCAGCACTGTAATCACACTTGCATCCTTTCGATTTGGTTTCCGTGAAAAAAAGAAAATTAAGCGAATGTAAAGCATTCTTCTATCACACAATTAGGTACACTCTAAGTGAAGCTAGTGATGCAAATAGTTGTATTAAGGAATAACGTGTTCATCAGTTATCACATAATAAAATTTTGTCTAAGTAAGGCTAGAGATTTGCTATATACTTTTTTAAATTGACCAGATTCAGGGTGATGTCATTTATTTACTTTGTTACTATACTAGGTTGATCAGTATAGATCAGCGGTATTATATTTATACTAGATATTTCTATGATAGTTCTCAGCAGAATACCCCAAATAATATTTTCATTAACTGCATATAAATCTCCATCTTCTATCCAAATAGTAATTTTAAAAGCAACAAAGCAAATCAGATATTATTCTTTAATGTTTCTATTCTAGCTTTAATTTCTTTAAATGCACTATTTAGAATTACACCAATTTTTTGTTTCTTTAACTGTAGCTCTTTAATTTCAGTTTCCAATTTTCTCTTCTGGGCAATTTCTTCATTTCCAAATTTTATTAGGTTTTTTATCCTTAAGAGCTTCCTTGTATTTCTTATTGGAATGTCTACAGCAAGTCATCATTTTATTATCAATTACAACTTCCGAAACTCCTCCTCAGTGTAAGATGTTGTCATACAGTAATCGATGTGCGGTTATTGATTTTTCTTGAGGTTCTCCACTAGCAACTGTTTATTCATCGAAAAACCACTCGCAACGAAAGCATCTCCATGAGAAAATGTTAAAATTAATCATATCGCACTGTAGGGATCTTTGAATTTTGTTTGACTTTTGAGTTCGCACTATGAAACGTGTGAAGTTTTTCATCATTTTTTTTTATAATCTTTAAAAATTCCCAATCTGACACTGCTTAAATTGGTTTAGCATTTTCAGCTTCTCGAGATTTGACAATATTTATAGGAAATTTCTAATATTGAATTCATTATACTTTCAGCTAAATTCGATTTAATTTCAATAATACTGGGGTCAAGGCACATTCCTTTAACCATTTCATATTTCAGTCTTCCTCTTAGTGGCTTTAAGAACATGTTGAGTGTTTAAAAAAAATGTATTTTTCTTTTTCAATAACTTTAGATTTATTAAGGAATTTTTTTAGTCGCGAATCCTATATCTATTTCCATTACTGGAAGAAGTATGGACATGTTTTTCAAATCAATTTTGGAAATTTTATTTGTACAGTAGAAAATCAATTCAAAGTATTTTATGTGACGACTGAAATTCCAGAATTTTACTGAAATTTCTCCAGGACCACTTTTTGGATTCCCTGATTTTTATAAGTTTCCAGGTTTTTCCAGGTTGGTGGGAACCCTATTTAATTTTAAAAGAGCTTTACGGTCCCAAGTTTCATTGAAATTTACCTATTTGCTTTAAAGACACGATATTTTGTTTAAAAGTATATAATTTTTTTAAACAGTAATAATCGGTGTAAATTATAGTTTATATATATTTATTGTACAACTTTTATAATGGACATCTTCCATTTTTGTTTATACCTGTAGCAATTATAGACTTCTAGATGTGTTTAAAAAATCATTGGAAAACGCGCTCTAAAGAAATGTGTTAATTAAATAAACAATACGCATACTTCGCCAAAACTGCAAAACTTAATTATGAAGTCAATTTGACTCTCTGAACATGTTAAAATAAAAAAACTGCCCTGACCAGGCAATTCACATTAAAATTCTAATTTGACTCCAATAAAACTGATAGAAGTTGTTAAGTTTTCAGATGGCATATCTCAAAAACATCTCATTTTTGGAGGTCGCGTCCTTTGGGACTTTTGTTCTGCAATACATCAAAAATTTAAATAATTTACTTGAGTGATTTCCCATAAGGCATGCACGGGATTCTTTGTACATTTACTCATAGAAACACACTTGTGTACAATGGGATCTAATAACCATAAAATACATAAAAATGTTATGGTTTATTATTTAACCCCTTCATATCTATAACAATTCAAGTTCTTGTTCGTTCGATAATTCTGTATTGATTAATAAAATTGTTTTTCTTTAACTCACAATGTAATTTTTCCAGTTTTTATAATGTTTGTCAAATATTGCATCCTTTATTGAACACAATTCCTGACATAATCAATTCATAAAATTTTGTACAGTTACTAAGATCGGATGACAATACAGTATTCCACCGTTATTTTAGTAAATATCCGCACGTAGAGGGCGCGGAGGTGAAAACTAATTAAATATACTATCCAACCGGCACCTCCGGCAAAACGTAGAATACAAAAGTTTTTTTTCCGCCTGATCAGAGACTTCTACGTCCGTTTTTTTTTCTCCGTACAAATGGTACGATATTAGTTCCGGTGATATAATGGAATGCTGTAAATTGGTTCAATAAGTTATAAATAATTAAAAACTTGCTTTTCTCAAAGCCATACTAATAAGTAACAAATAATTGCAAGAAAAGCAAGGCGTACATATCATGCGTACAATCATACAAAGTGCGCACGCTTTGCCTTGCAAGTTTGAAAAAAAAAAATTTTTTTATTCGTAACCATGACACTTAAAACTACATAAAAACAAAGATGGCTGAAAGTAGCCTATGTACCCCAGTCTGTATAAAAAACAGTTGATTTAATTTATTACAGGTATCTGAAGGTTTGTAAGTCGTGAGGGGGGGGGGGGGGTAAGTAAAATGATAAGTACCTATAGACGTACAGCCAGATATTTGCCCTATAGTTGTCGGGCCGTAGAATTTTTCAATAAGTGACACAACGTCTTGGTGACGAGGCCATTAAGTGTCTTTATAAGTGTGCGGCGAAATTTCTGCCAGATCGGTTTGATACTTTATGAATAATTGCATTTGTTTATCCCAGAGAGCTTCTGTTTAAACAAACGCCATAAGCAAGATAATGGATCTAGAGATGTTTAACAAAGTGGAATGGATTCTTGAAAAGTTGAACTACGGGGTAACTTGAAAAATAAACTATTTGTTCAAATAATTGTTGTTAAAAAGTCCGTTTAAAAGATGGATGTCTTTTTGTTTATAAACAAATAGGATGGCTTTGTTATTTTTATGATAAACACTTGCATTAGACGCATTAAACAGTCGTTTGAAAAACACATATTTAAAAAAAATTAACCCTCTTACGTCCAATAGCAGTCAATATAGCAAGTTTTCTTTAAAAATCATATCTGTATAATTTATAAAGATTAAGAGTTGAAATTTTCACAGATTTTCAATGAAGACCTATATTTTATGATTCAATTGATGAGTATACATTTTATGCAATGAGAATGAAGTCCTAGCCTTTGAAAGTGAAGGTACTCTTGCAAGAGCGTCATGGTATGAAGGTGGGGAGACCAGCCCGAGCTCCGTTTTTAGACGGCTAAAAAATCGAAACTTCAATTGGAGCGCGCATGAAAATTTTACAATATCTCGGCTTCTAGGCAACGTAGAAACTTTTTTTTAATCTGGGGTAACTCCAATATTAACAACTGGGTAATTATCATTGCTCTGGAAAATTAAGAAATGTCGAAAAAATCTATAAGTTTTATTACCCATACTTTATTTTCAACGTGAATGCTAAAATTTTGCAATAAATCTTTTACTTTTGCTTCAATTTTATTCTCAACTATTTATTTTTGAAAATCTAATTATTTTATAAATTAATGAAGCAGCCATGTGTACGTAATACAATATTTTCGAATTAAACATAAAAATGACTGATTTTTTTTTCTGTGCACTATATTTATGTTCTTTATATATTTATTTTATTTGCATCAAATCATTATTAAATAATATTGTTAATAAAAATTCTTACTAATAAATGTATCACAAAAAAAATCCACGTAATTTTTGAATTAAATATAAAAATGATTGATCTTTTTTGTTTTGTTTTTCGATTTATATGGATTTTCTTTGCATTAAATTTGTTATAAATGATATTCATTATTATGCTACAACCTCGCCACAATTATTATTGATGCAGAAAGCGAGGCTGAGGAAGATGACGAGTTATTGGAAGAAATAAACAATAACGATAAAACGGAAAAGGCACCAGAAAAAAGGTCTAGGACAGAAAATTAAATTTTATTAGATAATAAAATGTATTTTTTCCAAATTTAGTTTTACTTAGCAAAATAAAATAATTTTAAATAATATACAATTATGTAGATTTTTCTATAATACACTTATTACTAATAATCTTTATTAACAATATTATTTAATAATAATTTGATGGGAATAAAATAAATATACAAAGAAAATGAATATAGTGCACAGGAAAGAATCAGTAATTTTTGTATTTAATTTGAAAATGTTTTATTACGTACAAACAAATTAATTAATTTATCAAATGTTTAGATTATAAAAAATAAATAATTTAGAACAAAATTGAAGCAAAAGGGTAAAAGATTTATTGCGAAATTTTAGCATGCACGTTGAAAATAAAGTATGGGTAATAAAACAAGGCAGGAGAAGCAGTGGTCGAACACGTGCAAGATGGATGGACGGAGTCGAAGAAGACCGTGAAATCCTAAGAGTCAGAAGATGGAAGGAAGTCGCTAGGAACAGAACGGAATGGAGACGAATCTTAAAGCAGGCCAAAATCCACCAAGGATTGTCGAACCAAAGATGATGATGAATAAAACATGTAGATTTTTTAGGCATTTCCCAATTTTCCAGGGCAATGACAATTAGCCAGCTGTTAATATTTCGTCGAGTTACCCCAGATTAAAAAAAAATTAAGGTTCTATGTTGTCTAGAAGCTCTGAGATATTGTAAAATTTTTATGCGCGCTCCAACTTGAAATTTCGATATCAAAAAGTCGTCGCCTGAAAACGGAGCTCGGGCTGCTCTTATCATACCTCTTCCCCACGGCACTCTTGCAAAAATACCTTCATTTTCAAGGGCTGGGACTTCATACTCATTATATAATTGAATCACAAAATATAGGTCTTCATTGAAAATCTGTGAAAATTTCAAATCTTTATGTTTATAAATAATAGAGATATGATTTTTTTCAAAAGCTGCCATCTTGACTGCTATTGGATGTAGAGGGCTTATTTTTTTTAAATACGTGTTTTTCAAACGGCTTTTCAATGTGCCCAATTACAAGCGTTTATCTTAAAAAATAACAAAGTTATTCTTATTTGTTTATAAGCAAAAAACACTTACCTTTTAAACGGACTTTTTAACAACAATTCTCTGAACAAATAGTTTATTTTTTCAACTTACCTTGTAGTTCAACTTTTCAAGAATCCAGTCCACTTTGTTAAACATCTCTAGATTCATTATCTTGCTCATGACGATTGTTTATACAGACGCTCTCTGGGATAAATAAATGCAATTATTCAAAAACCATCAAACCGATCTGGCTGAAATTTCGTACACTTATAAAGACTAAAGACCGATAATGGCCTATCTAGTAATGATTTCACCAAGATGTTATATGTCACTTACGACCATTATTGCAAAAGTTATTAACATTTATAAAATACTGCAAAAAGAGGGTTTTTCGCCATTATCTCGAAAATTTATTATCGATTTTAACGCATAAAAAATGAGATTAAAGATCTTTTTAATGCCCACAGCTTTTACTAATACAACTTTTCTCTAAAACGTAATTGGAAAATTCTACGGCCCGAAAACTGAATATTCCGACTTTGGTCGTTGTTTATAAAAAAAATAGGGCAAATCTGGCTGTGCGTCTATACGTATTTATCATTTACTAACAAAAAACCGACCCCCCCCCCTCCCCTATGACCTACAACCTTCAGGTACCCGTATTATTTTTTGGCATGAAATAGATGAATTTAATATACACAGACTGGATTAATATAAGGGAATACGCCACATGTACAGTTGATTTAAAAAAAAAAAAACTGTTACACTTTCTTTTAGCTATGTAAATTATTCGTCATTACTAAAAATGGTTCGACATCTAACAGATATTCAAAAACTTCGAATTGTTTCTAAAATTGAAGATGGTTGGTCCATAAGAAGACTTGCTGCTGAATGCAATGTGAGCAAAACCACGATAATGAGTGTTAAAAAACAATGGGAAACTAACCAAACGGTATCCCGTAAATTTGGTTCCGGTAGGCCCAGAAAGAGCAATTATCAGAAGGTGAAAATCTTATACATTACCTAAGAGAAAACCCTTTTCAGACTGCAGTAAATGCAATTTCAGAGACAAATTTCCCTGCTTCGGTACCTACTGCTTACAGAAGAATAAAACTAGGAAGCAAATTGAACAGTTGGTCAGCGGCTAAAAAAATACAAACTTTCAGAAGAAAAGAAGCAGGGTAGGATTATTTTTGCACTGAACTATATAATCAATGATGAAAACTTCTGGGGACAAGTTGCCTTTTCTGACGAAAAGGTTTTTAAATCCTATAACGATGGACATGTTCGCGTATATAGGCCTCCTTCCACTAGATACGACGAAAACTATACTTTCGATTCACAAATATCAGGAAGGTTTTCAGTCAATGTCTGGGCTTGGATGAGCCTAAATGGGTTAGGTGTGTGTTGGAACAGTGGTGGTCATCTCAATTCCATTAAATATATTGGAATATTAGACAATATTATGTTGCCGTCAGTAATAGAGGTGTTTCCGGAAAATAATTTTTTTCTTCAACAAGACAACTGCTCCATACATACGGCCTATCGTGTCAGGCAATGGTTTCATAATAAAAACATAGAGTTGATACCGTGGCCATCCAAAAGTCCGGATTTAAATCCAATTGAAACTGTTTGGGGACTAATGGTGAAACATATAAGAAAATTAAATAACCATCCAAATAATGCCCAAGGATTGGAAGGGATAATTGAAGACGCTTGGGAGAACTTGTCGCAAGAAGTTGACCTTGCAAGAAATCTGATTTTGTCCATGCCTGCAAGACTTCAGGCAGTTTTAGACGCTAATGGAGCAATGACAAAATATTAGTTCATTCTGTATTACGTAGTTGAAGTTCATTTATTTTATTTTTTATTGTATTTTTATGTTCAGTTTGCATTGTTTACATTTTTTTTAAATCTCAAGTGGTATTTTTGTGTTCTTATTTTAAAAATAGAATTATCATTATTCAGTTAGTATTTTAATTACAACCATTAGTAGAATTATGCGTAACAAACATTATTTTTTTAAACAATAATATGGCAGGTTTGAAAATGTTTTGAAAAAGTTATTTTCTAATTATTTTAAAAATCCATTTGAATAAAATTCACCTCTTCTCCACCCCCCTCTCGACATGCCTGGCCAGCCCTATTTACAGACATATGCACACAACTAAACTATTAAGATTTTCGTTTACAAGAGTTGTACCAGTTTTTTTTTAAATCAACTGTACCTACGCGAAAAATTACTTAGTTCATTACAAATAAATACATGTAATTACTAGATAAAGAAACAGTATGATAATGTATGGCCATAATTATTTAGATCCATTTTACAATATGATAATCTAGTTTCAACGTTTTTCTACGTAATAATTACTATAGTGACAGAATATATCAGGTTATTAGAAGCATATTTACATACTACTAAATTACTTATTCCATGTTAAAACGCAAATTTGATTCATCAGGTATTTTAGTAATAATTACCATAATTTAATACACATTTCCATATGATAATGTTTTCAATATCCTTGAAAATTGGTTGTCTTACTAAAACGACTTAATTTTTTTCGTTACGCATTATTAAATAGTCTAATTTCGTGTTCAATACAAGACGACATCATCTTTTGGTAAATGGCTTATTGACAGTTCTTTGCAGTGGCGGTCCGGCCCCCCCATAAACACATGAACTTTGTAACTATCGATTACCAATTATTATCTCTCTAACATACATTTACTTTCAACAGATCACAATTGAATAAGAAATGCCCAGTAGTGCTGTATTATTCAACATTAATCTAGGTAAATTTAGTAATATCAACTGATTAATGCTTAAATAGTCGGAGACAGGACAAAAAAGAGAAACAAACGTCTTTACTATGTACAAACTTCGATATGCGATGTAAAGCAACGTAAGGCACGGTTAGTAGTTGGATGGGTGATCGTTCCAACTGTTGTAGGGTATGTCCCCTACAGTCCTAAACAAAAAACAAAAAGTTCCAAAAATCACCAAAAAATCAGATCACCCCATGCACCATGGCAAACTACATCAAAAAGTCAACCAGACACTATTCACATCAAAAAACCACAGTCAAACTCAAATAAATCTGAGATAATTCGCAAGCACTCGATAATTCAGAAATAACGTAAATTCACTAATATCCAATTTCAAACATTCATTAAAGTCCATTCATAACCGATTTACTACAAACAAACGTCACTTAAAAATACAGCCCCTATATATTCATCAACCTGACCAAAATCACTATCTAAACTCAAATTTTCAACGTCTTACTTCAATCCATAAATTTTCTATAAACAATTTCATTTACAAAATTTTAATACTTCTTGACCACCCCTCGTATACGTAACTACGTTAAAACTTAACCTTTGAACTCATTTCATAACTTTCTTGCAACCACTTCGCATTTTAATCTTCTTACTTTTTGATCACCCCCTGTATACTTCAAATCACGTTCCGTGCCTCGAGTCTTAAAGTTCAAATTTAATTTCATCAATTTCTCGCAACCCGATTGCTATTTTAAATTTCACAATTTTTTATTACTCCTCGTAATATAGCATACAATATTTCGGTTCAATTTGACTTGTACCCGTTAGGAACATTTTAATATCTTATTTCCAGACACTACGTACCTATCGGGAACATTTCATTTCAACTTTTAAACATCGGACCTCCGTTAATACTTTACGGGGTCGTGTCAGATTTTGCTAATTAAACGCTATTAAACAAAAATAGATCCAAATTTCATTCTTATTTCAATAAATTCCTCTTTTCATTGCCGATTTTTCTATGTTATTTTCATTTTCAAAATCTTAAATTTCCAGTGTTGCGCAATATGCTGCAATCAATGAGTCATCCTTGCCCGCACGGAGCGATTTCCCGCCTTTCCAGACAGTTAAAACGGGATGCGAGACTCGATGGGGCGCGATAAACGAAACTTACACAAATAGTATAAAAACCGGTGTGCAGCAAGCCCAAGTTAAGTTCAGTTTTAGCAGTGACTCCTATGTTTAGTACTCGCGAAGTGATTCAGTGAAAAAAGTTATTTGTGAAATGAAATTATTTTAAATATTTATTTTCAATTTATTTTTGTCCATGAAGTCGTTACTAGCAATTTTTTTATGTAAAACTACTCTACAATTTGTTTCTCAACAGCCCGAACCTTAAACGGCTAACCAAAGTCCCCTATTTCATATTACATTTAAATTACCATTTTGCATCACTCTCAACACTTCATTTCAATAAACAATGAAGAATTCGTGACAATTACGGAAAAATCGATCTTGAAAAAATATTTGTTTTGATTTTTCTCATTTTTGACAATGTTTTTCCAAAGTAACAGATTTTTTTTATACCATCTTAAAGTAGAGGTTTCAACGAAAAAAATTTCGCCTTGAAATTTACAAAAATCAAAATTTCGTTCATCAACTTTTTATTTATTGAAAATTAGGCCTTTTTCTAATTAAAATTCGCAAAAAATCAAAAAATAAATATATTGCTTTAAAAAAATTACAGCTCATTTGAGACATAACAATGTCCATTTTCACCAAATTTCGTTAAAATCGAGTCATTTCTGTGGGAGATAAAAATAAAATATCAAAAAATTGGTTTTTGACGTTTCTCTCAACAGTTTTGAGGTTATGTTGAAAAATAAGAGAAAGAATATAAGAATAAAAGTTATGGATCTTTCAATTATCTACAAGTTTTGCTTAACTTTTTTCGATAGGATGCCTAGTTTTGTCGGAAATCGTAAAAAACCACGTTTCATCCCTAAAAGCACATCTTTTTCCACCCCCACCCTACTTCCGGTTATCTGTTGGGGTCCAGTCGACTTTTCCCCATCTATATATCATTAATCCTAAATTTTCCGACCATCCATATACTGCTAAGAATTTTGTTGACTTTTGGCCTCTGAAAACTGGTTCGGCACTGGACTACATGGATATAGATGACAGTAAAGTCATTGATACGCCAAGGCGCACAGTGGGCTGAAACGCCGAAAAACCGGCCATAATACGAAGAAATGTATCGAATTCTTAGAAAATGGGTAAATAGGAGTTTTTGAGGTCGCTGATTAAGAGCCCGAAATCGATTTTAAAAAAATAGCGGCTATTAATCAAACAAAAAAATGTGCCAAAAATCAATAATTTCATTTGTTTGTGACGAAGATAATTATTCAGAAAATTAATACTATATCTTTTAACACTAATAGCCGTGAGTTCTTCAAACTGCTTTTAAAAATTTAAACCATTTATTAGGGCAAGAAACTTGGGCAGAAGTAATAAATTTTACTCAAGTTCAATAAAATTCACACATTAAAGAAATCAACAAAATACATGAATATTAAAAACAAATTCTATAATCTAAAACCACGAATAAATGATGGATTAATAAATTCGTCGAGAATACTTGGAAAAAAATTATTGAAAAACTATTCACCTGAACTTAAAAAACAATACACAGAATATAGGAACATGCTTAATAAATAAATAAGAGATGTTAAAAATCAATACTACAAAAATAAACTCGCAGAAGCACAGGGTAACGTTAAAAAATCTGCGACCTAGTAAATAATGCTTCAAATTCAACAACACATAAACAAATTAAAAATATTAATATAATAAATAATGAAGGACTAGAAGTGACGGATAGCACAGAAATAGCTAATGTTACCAACGATTATTTTATAAATATAAGCATAAAAATATCTCAAAAAATAAATAAAATTGAAAAGCTATCTAATAACGTCCTAGAAAATCATTCAATACAAGCATCAATATTTCTTAAACCTATCACAAAAAATGAAATTATTGAAATAATACGCAGCTTAAAAAACAGGTCATCTGCTGACGATTATAAAAATTTGAACAACTACAGACCTATCTCAGTTATCAGTAATTTTGAAAATTTAAAAACAGACTGGTGGAATTTTTCGATAAATATAACGCGATCACGGATCGACAGTTTGGCTTTAAAAAAAATACAAGTACGGAGCATGCAGTTTTGTACTTAATTAAAGAAATTGACTGTATATCTTGATTTAGCAAAAGCTTTCGATACCATATCACATCAAATCTTACTAAATTGATTTCAACACATGTATACGTGATCCTGCATTATATCTCGTGGAAAATTATTTCACCTATAAAATTCAATTGTAAGACTTGGTGAGATATATAGTCACCCTCTCAATACCACCGAGGGCGTCCTCAGGAGGCAGCATGAGTCCAATTTTGTTCCTTGTGTATATTATCAGTATTATAAATTTAAAACAATTTGAAGGCCATTTAGTATCTTACGCTGATGACACTGTTATTGCGTTTGTAGAAGATTCATGGGACTTGTTGGTACATAGAAATGTAGAAGAAAGTTTAGCATTAATTTTGAAGTGGTTATACTTTAGTTCATTAAGCTTAAACATACAAAAAAGCAAATCCCTAACATTTACATTATTAGCTAGTGATCAATCTTCTAAAAAAAACACTCATAATAATGTATGTTCACAACAGATAAATCGTGGGTGTCCTACTATCGAAAAAACTAATGAAAGTACCACAGAGTACAGCAACTACACAGGGACGAAGGCAAGCCTTCCCGTCAAAACCTATTTCCGTGACCTTACATACCAGGTGCGTCTACACTGAGAGAAATGTGTTGTTAATTTCTTTCTTTAAATTATGAAAATATTGCTAGGGCCCAATTCAATCGAAAATAGGCGTCAAGTATAACAAATTCAAATGATGATATTTTTCTACCCAATTCGAAATACACTGTTTTTTCAGTTAATATCATAATTTAAATTAAGAAATTAGCAACATATTTCTCTCAGTGTAGATCGCAACTGGTACGTAAGGTCACGGAAATCGAGCCATCAAAATTCAAAGGTGCCGCCAAGGCCTTCGCCTCTGTAGTCCGAGTACGTCGCCGACTTAGATAACAATAAGTCGCTACCAGATGGAGTCGTTCACAAATTGCGGACGTTATCGTTCGTAGATAGATTGGAGAATGGTGTAGGGTTGACGCGTAGTTACCTATGCCGTACTGATGAGAGCTAACAAGCTCGAAAGTAGTCTGCGGCTGGTGATACGTGACAGTTTGCACTGTGATCCTTTCTATAGGATTAATCTATTTGCTGGGGGCTTATTGCAATCAGATTTTTGTTTGCGTTTTCCGATTGAAGACATAGTATGTCGAAAGTTTTAGGGCATTATTTTCAATCGCTTTGGAAACGCACATTATGCAACTTGATGGGTGGAAATGAATTAAGTTCCTTTTATAGGGATTAGTAGCATTTTTGGTCTATCGTAGTATTTAATTTACTACATTTTTATCATTAAAATTTTTTTTATTTTTCTACACTGTTATACATAGAAACAGGTGTATTTAATATAAAAAATCTCTTTGCTTACCATCGTTTAATAGATATGTTTGACAAAAAGACTACTTCACCAATCACCCATCCTAGTTATATAACTAGATTTTACCATTGGTTAGTAAAAGCCATACACAAAAATCGGTCTTTCATTGTGGCATAAAACTATATAACATTTTACTACTCCACATAAAATAAAAATAGGAAAATTTAATAAATTCAAAATTGAAGTAGAGAATTTATTACACAAAATTAACATTGTATAAGGAATATTCTAAATTAATAATGTAACTCGATCCTTAATTATTTTTGAAATATATACAGGCTGTTCATTTTATCAGGGCCCTCGAGAATATCTCACTTAATATCAGTCGTACAAAAAAAAATATTTTTCGAAAATTGTGCCGATTTATATAACCTACAAAATGGTTCAGAGACGTTTGAAATCCATGCTTACTTTAAGAGTTATGGCGGAAAATATCGAAAATGCGGAAAAGGTCTAGGCCAAATATCTCCAATATTTGAAGAGATACGAGAAAAATTCTAAGGCGAGAATTTTTGCAAAACAGAGTGTTTCAACGAAGTTTTATCTAATTTTTTTCAAAACCGCTGTATTTTGAGATTTACTCTTCAGGCTGTTAAAAAAATATTTTGAAACGGGCGGGAAATGGCGCCATTAAATAGAGTATTTTCCTCCCTTTTCAACGTTATATCACATGCCATATTTATTCATTGGTACTACGTTAGTAATTATAAAAACATTTTTTTAAACCAATAATTTTTCTTTTTAACATGCATTATACTTGCCGTGGAGAAGTATGATTAAATAAAACGATAAAATAATTCAATAAGTTGTTCAATTCTTTGCTATAATAAAACATTAACACAATTAAGAAGAATAAAGTAAATTCAGGTAACAAAAACAAATTAGTAATAAAAAGGATATAGCACACAGAACATTAACATTTATCTAATCCTCAAAATAATTTTTAAGATATCATATCAAGTGTTCAAAGTGTCCTCCGCGATTTCTTATGCACAATCGAGCGCGGCGAGGCACTGCATTTAAAACATTACTCAGCATTTCGGCGGTAACTGTAATACATGCCCGTTGAATTCGAGCTTTTAGGTCCTCTACATTTTGCGGTATCGTCGAAAACACCTTATCTTTAATATACCCCCACAGAAAAAATCCATTGGGGTTATATCTGAAGAACGAGGGGGCCATCGAATAAATCCAGTGGTACCTATCCAACGTTGAGGCAAAATTTCGTCTAAATAATCTAGACAAATCTGGGAATTGTGGGGAGGAGCTCCATCTTGTTGAAAATATTGAAAGTTGTGTCGATTCTCTAAAGGTAGGTCATCTAAGAATTCATTAAATTTATTTCTCAAAAAGTTTAGGTAACTTTGACCACTGAGGTGACCATCATAAAAATAAGGACCTATTAAATTGGTGCCTAAAATATCTATCCACACATTTATTGAAAAACGATTTTGAAACCCATTCGGTCTATGCCAGTATGTATTTTCAGAAGTCCATTTATAATGAATATTGCTATTAAAAAATCCATTATTGGAAAAATTTGCCTCGTCGGACCAAAGTATTTTACTACATATTAATGGATCGGCACGCTTCTTTTCCAACAGCCACCTACAAAAAGTCGTCCTCCTTGGTTTGTCCCCCGCTTGTAAATTGTAACTTTTTTGGCTTTACAGCACCGGTAACCATTTTTCTTTAAAATTTTTCTAGCACTTGATTTATATATATGACAAGCAATTTGAATTTCTCTTAATGATGTTTCCAAATTGTCTGTATTTTTATTTCTTACATAGTTAATAACTCGGTTTACCTTATTTACATTATCAGGAGCACTGTTCAACCTTGTCTTCTTCTTTAAAAATGAACCATTATTTTTCAATTTCGTAGCTAATTTCCTTAACAGAGTTTTATTCGGCTGTAGTGCTTGTGGAAATCTGTTTCTATATTCTACTTGAGCTAATCCAGAGTTAAAATTGCATTGGCAATATGTAACGAACATATTATAACGATCAATGTGAGTGAAAATCATTTTTGAAAATTATAAATTTTTAAACGAGTGTGATTGAGTGAGAGTTTAAGTATTAACTGAGATGATCTGTCAAAAAATTAAATTGTCAAGTTTGTTCATAGCCAACTATTTTAAAATAATTGAAATAATAGTGAAATCATGAAATACAAACAAATGGATATTAAACTTAAATTAATTGGCAAAGACATTTTAACTTTCTGAACAAGCAGTGACGCTTTTATGGAGGACCTCTACACATTGGCATAACTGCGAATACTCTTTCCATAATTGCTCTATGTTGCTGTCTTGATTATTATTTTGTTTTTGTTACCTGAATTTACTTTATTCTTCTTAATTGTGTTAATGTTTTATTATAGCAAATATTTGAACAACTTATTGAATTATTTTATCATTTTATTTAATCATACTTCTCCTCAGCAAGTATAATGCTTGTTAAAAAAAAATTATTGGTTTTAAAAAAATGAATAAATATGGCATGTGATATATCGTTGAAAAGGGAAGAAAATACTCTATTTAATGGCGCCATTTCCCGCCCGTTTCAAAATAATTTTTTTAACAGCCTGAAGAGTAAATCTCAAAATACAACGGTTTTGAGAAAAATTAGATAAAACCTCGTTGAAACACTCATTTTGTAGGTTATATAAATCGGCACAATTTTAATTTTTTTTGTACAACCGATATTAAATGAGATATTCTCGAGTGTTCTGATAAAATGGACAGCCTGTATATAAATATGAATATACATCAGAAAAAATTATACTTATCAATATAGACAGTTTAGTTACATCTATACTGCCTTTACTTACAATCAATGCATTACCAAATGAACGAACGAACATGAAATCCACTTCTGGAAAGAAGATCAAAAGTTTTCTGAAAACGGAGGTGTTCTAGACTGTTCAGATATTCTTTGATTATTTTGTCCCCCAGTCTGTTTAAGTTTTAGTATTTTTTAAATATAAATTTACCTTAGTAGCCACATTTCGTGTTCCTAATCATTTATGTTATAAGTTCTTTTTTTCTATCACTTCTCTTAATTGCATTTTTTAAACTGTATTTTATCTCTTTTTTTCTTTCTAAAAATTGACGAGTATATATAATGCAATTATCTTCCATGAAATAAATCTATCTATCTATGTTAAAAATATCTCCTAATTTCTTACCCACTCAAACAGTTAACATTTTGTTTTTATGTACAGCTGTGTGTTTCTGTTTTAAACCAGCACTGTTTCTGTCGTTGCGTTTATTATGATATATGTTATTGTTTGTCTTCTTATCTGTAATTATTTGGTTGTTCTTTTTAATTAGTAAGCGATATAATTAAATAATCTTAACCAACTGGATAATCAACTTAACATTCAATTCACAATACAAGCATCCTATGCTTCGGTGTTTTCATGTCAGCTTGGTGCTGATCATCTGTACACTTAATATAAAAATAAAAATAAAACTATAACCAATTTGAATTTAATTGTTCTTTTCTTATAGTCGAGTTCATCAGTTCCCGGCACTCAAGAAACGCAACAAAAACTTTATAAGCTCATTAAAATACCCGTACTCTCTGTACTGCTGTTCGCAAATCGGCTCGCTTACTTTTAGATTTTTAATGTGCGTCGGCTTGTTTGACGACAGAATGCCGCTTGACTCAACGGCGATAATAATTATGTCGTAAAGTTTTTGTTTTGTTTTTTGAGTACCGGGAACTGATAAACTAGGCTATATATTATACTTCGAATAAACTTAAAAAATGAAAATAAAAAAAATGTCAAACGCAAACTGACAATCGTAAATTAAACGGCTAGGTCAGCAATAAAAATCAAAATACCTGGTCTCGACTAAGCACGCAAAATTTGATCGCTTGAGATCAGGGAGTTGCCATGCTAGGGCATGAATTTTTAGTGGCGTTTTGCATGAGTTACCGAGTTGATAGCAGTGGATTAGACGCGGTTGTGTGATAGGCAACCCAATTAGTCACTGTGCCATTCCTGAGTTCGAGACTCACGTGCGGCGTAGAGAATGTCGTAGAGAATAGCCGTTTTGTAATCATCTGTTTTGTAAAATTTCTGGGGCTCAATTTGAGAGGCGCCTTCTTTAAAATTTATTGGTCTTACAAGCTTTTAGAGAAAAAATTATTTTATAACAAAAACTAGTATGTTTTTCTAAGATTACAGATCTTAAAAAATATCTAAAAAATTATTGACTTAATTAAGATTATACATATACCAAGTTATATTTTATATTTTTAATATCCTTCATTATATGTATTTTTACTTTACCAGTTTCAGTATGCAATTTAATAAAATATCCACAATTTGGTTTATAAAGCTCAGAAATTAAAAAAATATCAAGAATTTCTACCTCCTGCAGTTGGCGATGCGTTAAATTTATAAAGCGGTTGATTCAAGAGGAAATTTTAATTTGATATTAAATGTTCTAAATGGGGAGTTTAATTAAAGTATGAACGTAAAACCATCCCCGGCGAAACAATATCGACAGCTAAAAGCCTTTGATGTAACCAGAGACAAAACAAACGTGTCCTTATGCTATAGCATCTCTCAAGGGTAGATCCTAAACACGAAAGAGAACAATTTAACCACAAAAATGATCAGTTTTGATATTTATACAGAGTGCCAAAAGCGGTCGAACCAAACTATATTTTTTCAAAGAGCTTGTCCAACTCAAGTTATAAGTATATCACACTTATGACATAATAAAGTTATGGATCGATACCAGCAATTTGCTATTATTAAATTACCTATGAGCAAATTAGATGATAAAAAAAGAAAGAATTGATAAACTCGTAATTCTCAATGGCTTATTACTTTTTACAAAGCAGAGGTAGATTCAGTTTACTCCCTGACTTTTCCAGGATTATTTCAAATTAAATCCGATAGTATTTTTAAATAGAAATAGAACACACGAGATTTTCAATATATAAATGCACATTAATATTATTTTTTTTTGCATTAAACGTGTCTCAACATGATTCCCTGTAATTTAAGTTGATTGTCCCGATATATGCTGATGTTATAGCTACGATGGCTCAGAAGGGCCATGATCCATGATGATCATGATGATTTTTCCAAATGTCTTATTAAAATGTTGCACTGCAATATTTTAAGTCGCAGTGCCTGTTAAAAAGTTGCACTGCGAATTATAAAGTCGCACTGCGAATTTCGCACTGTGAGATTTAATGTTGCATGGCGAAACTCAAACAATCACGTATGCACAAGGATCCAGGGTCCAGATTGTCATCTGCGTACGCTACGAGCTGGGTGGATTTGTTGATAAGTGTCTTTGCTCAGCGGCGGAAATTAGGAAACCTTAAATATATTAGAATGCTTGATTTGGCCAAGTTAGCAATTCTGGACCCGATTTCATCAACTTCGTATACAGAAGTTTGCACTGCTTTGATTTTATATTTAACGATTCCTGTATTAGTAGTTTCAGCCGAGAGGTCATTTTCGAAATTGAAACTAATTAAAAACTAACTTTTTATTACAAGAAAATTTTACAAATCTAGCCATAGTTTCCATTGAAAATGAAACGGCCCGAAGTATAGATATCGACAGAGATATCCAACATTTCGCCGAAACCAAAGTCAGGAAAGTAACTATTTCTTTGGCATTATTTTCCAAATCTATGTATATTTCTTTGGCGGATGCAATTTTACATGATGTTAATGTCGTCTGCGTACGCTACGAGCTGGATGGATTCGTTGATAAATGTGTTTGTCCCTTACGCTAACACTTATTTGCAGTGCAACTTTAAATCCCACAGTGCGATTTTAAAATTCGCAGTGCAACTTTTTAACAGGCACTGCAGTGCGACATTTTAATAAGGCATTTAGAAAAATGTTTTGATCATGGCCCTTCAGAGCCATCGTATATAGCTAATAACTGAATATGATAATATAGTATATTGAATATCAAGAGCGGTAAGGGACGTTTACCGGTCGACAGCAATGTCGCTAACGCTCAGCCTCCAACTTTACTGGAGACCGGAACAATCCTTAACGTTCGTGATGCTCATACGTTTTTACATATGTATTATATTAATTTTACTTACCGTTAAAGTAACCAGTAAACATAACCTACCGTCTTGGAAACAGATCTTGTAAATAAACAAAAAAGCTCGATCGCGCAAAAAGAATATTAACATATTCATTTCTTAATTTTATTTTGTTTATTTAGATGAACAGTACCATGTTACTAATTGACTAAAATCCTAGATCTTTTTCGTTTAGTTTAAAATGGCAAATGTTTTTCCCTAACTTTGGAACATATAATAACTACTTGGGGGGTAAAATTCAAAGTTAACTCCATAACTGAATTTAAGAATATTGCTTCATTTTTTTTTATTTTTCGAATATCCTTTTCGGTTGTTATGTTTGTAAAATATAAAAATACCATTTTTATTCAAATTAATAATTAAGGATTTTTTATGACACCATTCCTCAATATTAGAGAAATATCTTATTTAAAAATTACTCAAGAAAAACTTTCATACTGGATAAGAAACTACCTAATTTTCATCTTTAGATCGACGTTCTTTCATCTGAACATCCCACAATAAGAATACTAAGTTTAGAAAAAATCATAATTTGTTTAAAAAAAAGGATCAGCATTGAACAAAATATTTTTCCACACTGTCCAGCTACCTAAATTATTAATTTCATTAAAAAATCATCTTTTTAGACAATTCTATATGTGGGAAAAATTGGGATTAATTGTATCCAGTGAAATTCTCGTGGTACATGTAAAGTCGAGTTCATCTTTTATCGGCACTCAAAAAACGTAACAAAAACTTCATTACATAATTATTATCGCTGTTGAGTCAAGCGGCATAATCTCATCAGACAAGCCGATCCACATTAAAAACCTATAAAGGTAAGCGAGTCAATTTGCGAACAAATAGTACAGAGAATACCGGTATTTTAATGAGGTGGTAAAGTACTCCAGTCGAATTGCGGGGGGGTTTGTATTATCAGTTACCGGAACAAAATATAATTTGAACCAAGTCTTTTTGGTCCCTGATTACGATCCAAAAGTTTCGCTCCGTGGAAATTCCGGAAAGACTCCTTTTGGGGCAAAAACACCCCTTTCATTAGTCATTAGTCTTCTTCTATATTTCTGTGAATATAGAAGAAGGCTAATGACCTTCTGTGTACAAATTATCATAAACTATAAATAAAAAAGTATTATTTTTGTAATATGAAAATTATTTTTGTATATAGAAAAATAAAATAAACAAGCTTCCATTATATAATTCTGAATAAAAATAGTGACCAAAAAAATTGTATTCAATTTATTTAATTTATATACATATTTATTCATATATTATTTATTTCACACGACAATGTATTAAAAAAGTAAGTTTTGTGCAGACATTTTTTTCTTTAATATAAGGGTCGTTTCGACTCTTCCTTGAGTGAAAATTTGATATGAAAGTTTACAATTTATACCGTCTCCTCTATAATCATAATATAATACTATACATAACGTTCTAAAAATATTTTTCCAGTTTATTCTTATTCAAGGGTAGTTTACACCCCTATTCAAGGTTGGAATGGATTTTTTTATTACAAATATCATGAGTTACAAAGTTGGAAAACAAAATCATAATTAATTTTTTTTATCGTATTATCTTTATTTTTTATTTTGGGGTAGTTTCAACCCCCTCTAATTAACCTTAATATTAAAAAAAATTTAAACTATAACAACACCTAATAAGTTTTTCAATTACAAGTACAAAAAATAATATTTTTTTTGGTTGTTTGGGGGTGTCTGTTTGGGTGTTTGGGTGTGGGGGGTGAGTGTTTCCGGAAGTTCCACCGAGCGAAATTTTTGGATCGTAATCAGAGACCAAAAAGACTTGGTTTAGAATATATTTTGTTCCGGTAACTGATAATACAATCAACCCCGCAATTCGACTGAAGTAACATTTTTGTTCCGTTTTTCATCATATTTAGACCACCCTTTATTATCATTATTATTGGAGATATAAAAAAGGAAACGGCAGCATTTTTGCCGCCAGATGATTCGAAAATTAAACGAAGATCCTGATTATTTCAATAAAATATTATGGACAGATGAATCATCATTTTCCACAGCGGGTTGTTTTAAAAGAAAAAATCGAAGCTCCTGGGAACGAAAAAACAACAGAAAAAGATTGGTTCAACAAATATAAAAATCGGGCAAAAAATCTGTCGGCGTTTAGTATAGCATTTTACGCAATAAAATAGTGGGACTAATATTCTATAATTTTATTTTAAATCGCGCTACCTACCTAAAAGAAATTCTTCCAGAAGTTGAAAATATTCTTTTACAGAATTTTCCGGATAATGAGCTTGATAATATGATTTAGGTGCAGGATGGGACAACTCCACATAGGCTAGCAGTTCAAGAGCATTTAAACAATGCATTTCCAGTATGTATGGGGAATAATGAACTATTAAATGGCCACCGAATAGCCCTGATCTTACTCCACTAGATTCATTATTATGGAAATTTTTAAATGACATAATTAATAAAAATAATAATCACAGTATTCCTGCTATTAAAGAAGCGATTCAGAATGAAATAGTCTAAACGTTGTCAATAACGATATCATCTTGAGTACTTCTCGGAATTCAAGAAGACGATATGAACTGTATCCAAAATAATGGTGGCCATATCGAACAATAATATAATTTATTATTTGTATTTGTTGCTGTTTTGTTAATATTATATGTTTATAATTAAATATTTGAAATAAATGAGATTTATAGTTTTCTTAATAATTTATTAGTTTACAATTTTTTTTAACATTTATTTAACGTCGGCCTATTTCCGCTACTGAGGCCTATCACCGACGTCTGTAAACAAGCAACCAGGAATTTTTCGAAGAGTAGGGATCTTTTACTTGCCAAAATATAATAGACAAGCGACCGACAGCTTTACATACCCTCCGAAGGATGGTATATCCCCTACACAATCCTCGCCTAACATTGCATAGGTTCCGCGTATACAGTTATATACAAGCCATTGGAAGATGTGAGGCGAGGACGCGGGTTTTTAATGTTCAATAACTCTAAAACGGTTAAAGATAGAACGGTCATATATCATATTTTTGAAATCATAAAAATAGGGTAATTCAAAAATTCAACAGTATGCAGGGAGTTCCATTTAAAAAAACATCATTGCTTCTTATACCCCTCAATTTCTGTACGCCATTGGGCTTCCATTAACTTCAGTTACAGCAACACAAACAACTTTTATTCGAAACTTTTTTTTATCTCCAATAATAACGATGATTAAAGGGTGGCCTAAATATAATGAATGTACACCCTATAAATTCGCTAGAACTAAAATTTGATAAGGGAATCGAAAAAAGCAGAAAAATCTATTATTTGAGCATAAGAAAACGTTCTTCGAGATTAATAGATAAGTTAAAGAAAAGTAATAGTTATGTAAGTGTTCGGTATTATTTAAACATTTTTTAGAGTCTTCTGTACTTCGTAGCTCATTATTTATTTATAATGCCATCATTATTGATATTCGGGATTCTATCTTGGAGGAAGCTCTTTAATAAATTATTTTGGATATACCCAAGAAAAATATTATTTGCCTTTTCTATGAGCTACTCCCGGCTGATGGAATCAAAAGCCTTGGCAAGGTCAAGGAATACTTCAAGACAAGCCTTTGTTTATCAACGCAATTGTAAATGTGACTAGTTAATGTGTTAATAAAGGCTTCATCCGCAAATAAATAAGCACCTAATTAATATGGTAATATTTGTGAACCCGCCCAAAGACGATAACATCTGACACACAAAATGATTATGATCAAAGTAAAAAAAAATATTTTGAATTAGATTTTTTAAAGGAAAACATATTTTGCCATCTGCATACCTACATGATATTAAAATTAATCACTCTATAAGTAATTAGTAGATGATTTACATACACCTGGCTCCTTGTGATTCTTCACGCTGATAAACAACGATAAGTAATTGGCATGAGATTTTACTACTTTTAGGACAATTTTAAGTGTTTAATGACCATGCTACTTACTATACATCGTAAATTTCGTTTAACAGATTTAACCCACCTGGCTTTTTTTTATAAAATAAAGCGATATTTGTGGAAGTACAACTAGAGAATAAACAAGAGCCTCGAGGCACACATTTTTTTATTACGTCCTCAATATGGTCGGGTAAGGGCTATGGTGAATACCACTGTGGTGACTTTCACAAAGAAGAGTACAGTTTATGAGGAATCTTCGGAAAAAAGACACACAATGAAGTCAAACTGGTATTAGATACCAAACTAAACTTTAAATTCATGCAGACGTGAAATTACCAAATCAAATCAAAATATATTTATTTTCAATTAATAGATACAATAGTTATCGCCCGCGTAGGCTTGACCCTATTAAATTTGACATTGCAAAAAATGAATTCAAATGGTTGACTTGGGGATTTGTGAACTATCGTCATCGTCAGTTTCGTCACGTTTGTACATAGTTGTCAAGAAATGATCTGACGACTGGCGACCTTGCGGTGACTATCGATAGCTTAATACAGTCACTATCCCTGATCGATATCCGTTGTCTCAATCCATAATTTTTATTCCCATTTACATGGTACTACCATTTTTTCCAAAATCGATCTGGTCCGTGTCTATCATCATATCCCAGTTGCAAAAGAGGACGTTTATAAAACACCAATAACTACCTTTTTAATCTTTTTAGAATGCCCCTTGAAGTCTGAAATGCTGGACAAACCCACCAAAGATTTATGAACGAAGTTTTTAAAGATTTACCTTTCATTTTTGTCTATTTAGACGACATATTAATTGCTAGTAAAGATCAAAATGAACGTTTATCACATTTACGTACTGTTTTTAAACGCCTGGAAGACTATGGTATTAACTTTAAACCATCCAAAATGAGTTCTTGGCATGCCATCTTTAGATTTTCTTTGCCATCATATTTCCACCGACGGCATTTTTCCTACCAGTGAACGCTTTGACATTATTATTGTCTAGTCGATAGTCGAGTGGGTTAAGGCGCGAGGTAGCAATCGCGATTAATCACACGGACATCGCACCACCGGGTTCGAATCCTGGCTCCGGCACTGTCGGAGGAAATGGTTGTATGTCCGCGTTTTTTCAATGTGTAACCCCCTTCCGCACAAGCCCTCGCTTCTGAAATTGGGGGTTGTCAAATTTCTGTGGTGTTTATTTTTTATATTTTTTTATTATTATTGACAGTTTTCCCAAACCGTCAACCATTAAGCAACTTCAGCGTTTTATAGGAATGGTCAACTACTACCATCGTTTTATATCTCATTTTGCGGAAATTTTAGCTTCTTTGCATATTTTCAGTACTATGTTAGTCCATGACAAAATTAAAGATATATTTTTTTGGCCAACAAACTGCACTGATAGTTTTTTCAAAGGTAAACCGGCTATAGTGAACGCGCGTTTTGTCTCATCCAAACTACAACGAGAACGTCACACTTACGTTATCTGTAGACTGCTCTAATGCCTCCATGGGCGCTGTCCTTGAACAGAAATTTGCTAATTTAACTACCCCTTTAGCTTTCTTTTCCCGCAAATTAAATGACATCCAAAAATTGTATTCCACTTTTGACAGAGAACTGCTGTCACTTTATACTTCCATCAAACATTTTAGGCATTTATTAGAAGGCAGCATACCTGTTTACTGATTACAAGCCATTGGTTAGGGCTCTTTTTACACATGATGAAAAGACCCCACGTCAGACTCGTCATTTAGAGTACATCGCCCAATTCATCAATGATATACGCGATATTAGTGGTAAAGTAAACATCATTGCGGATACATTATCGCGCGTAAATGATCTTTCTTTAATCTAATCTTATTCTACTTTTACTCCTACCTTCATTTCCACTGTAAATTCAAACCGCTTCAATTTAAAACTTTTAAAAGATGATCAATCGAGCGATTGCCAACTTTCATTTTTAATTTCGTGTCAAAATCTTTACGTCGTGCGATATTTGACGTATTTCATAATTTGACTCATCCAGGCATTCGCGCCACTAAAAAACTTGTAACCTCTAACTATTTCTGGCCTAAAATGAATTCGGACTGTACCTTATGAACAAAAACATGTTTAAATTGCCAAACTTCTAAAGTAAACAGGACCACCAAGACTTCGTTTTCAGATTTTGACGTTCCCAAGAGGCGCTTTGAGCACATCCACATAGACTTCATTGGATCGTTGCCACCTTCAACGGGTGCCGCTACATTCTCACCACGGCCGACCGATTCACACACTGACCAGTAGCGTACCCTTTACAAGATATCTCTGCTGAAAGCGTTGCCAAAACTTTATTTCAAAATTTTATCTGTCGTTTTGGCGTACCATTAACTGTCGCTACAGATCGAGGTGTCCAGTTCGAATCAAATTTATTTCGTGAATTTTCAAATTTTCTAGGGTTTCAGTGGATTCACACGATAACATATCATCCTCAAGCCAATGGTATGGTCGAGAGATTCCATAGAACCCTGAAGTCTGCATTGTTAGCCAGGACTCACACCATTCATTGGTATGATGAATTGCCGCTTATTTAGGTTTACGCGTCATGCCCAAAGAAGACCTGAGTTGTTCATCTCTGGAGCTTGTTTACGAACAAACCTTGCGTCTCCCTGGCGATAATTTTATCAGGTCGCATACTGATACTCAGGTCTCAACTCTTTATTACAAAATTACCAACCTTTTTCGGCAATTTACATTTTAGATCCCCTAAGCCAAATTTCACTCGTAAAATTTTCGTCAGTCCTGACATAACTTCTTGTAAGTACGTTTTCATTCGTTAGGACAGAATGAAACCATCTTTCGCCCTCTTGTACGAAGGGCCTTCTCTCGTTATCGTCAAACCAGCGTACTTGTTGGATCATATTACTGATTCCGCTGAAAAGTCCGTGTTTAAAAAAGTACGTTTCGCTATTATATTGAGTCTTTGGCAGTTTGATTTTTCTATTGCAAGGGAATATCTGTGGTGTACACACCTACCTCGTGTATTAGCCACTTAATGGTCTACTAAAATATTTGTAATTTGATGTAACTAGAATTTGAGAATAACAAAAAAAAAATTAATTATTATTATGACTAAGAATTTGATAGATTTAATAAAAGCATCTATTATCTAGCCCACATATGGTCTCGGAACCAGTCGACCAACCGCGACGTGCATCGTCGCGATGGACTGGACAAGGCGCATCTGGTTCGGCGGCTAAAACAATTTTTAAAAGGCAACACGTTTCGCCGCGCAGAGCGAATTAAAATGCTTAATCTAACTGAAATATTCCTCGCGGAGAAATTTAAAACACTAATACTAACTAACACTTGTTGACCAAACACTTAGAAATTTTGATAGTTGATGCGGGAAATGGGAATTAAGTAAAAAACACGCTTCAGACAACTACCGCAGGACACCCAGATGATAGTATATGATTTAAGAAATTAAGATTGAAGTAATTTTGGATTGTTTAAATAAATTCTAGAAGGGGTAATGAAGAGGAATTTAGAAACAAAAATAAACAAACATAAACGAAGACGGGGACAGGAAAGAGTCAAAGGTTAAAGTTTAAATGATAGAAATGTTGAATAGAAGAAGTTGTGGTAGAGGGTGTTATAGTACATCTCACGTAGTATAAGAAAATTAACTTAAAAAAATCCTAAAAATCACTTTAAAATCTAATCTTTCATCCCAAACAGTCAAACCATGAAAAAAAGTAATGTTCAATTTAATTTTTGGCGAAAAAAATATATTTTCCTAAAACAAACTCTGAAAAAGTTCACAGTTACTCGATAATTCTCAAATAATCATAATCCGTCACCAAATTCATAAAAAAGATTCAAACATAAATTTTACATACCCTACGTTATAAAATAATCACCCTAGTTTCCATTCGTTTCGTTCACCCTGCCGGCACCGGCACGGGCATGCAAATTATATCCACTTTAATAGTACGTGCATAACTTTAGGACGTCGTATTCCGAGGTAATTCGATATGTTCGCAAAATTATCGATATTATATACCCAGTTATAAATAATTTTTCAACCAAAAACAATACGAACATAAAGCTTATATCAAACAATTCCCCCTTTTATGCCCGACACGTTCATATGGGTTTCATTTCAAAAATTCAAATTTTTGACAGCATTGCACAATATTAAGCAACAATGAGTCATCCTCGCCAGCACGGAGTGATAACCAGACTTTTCCAGATCTAAAACAGAAGCAAAAACGTTCGTGCGAGACTCGCGGGGCGCGAAAAACGCAACAGTTTCTAATAATATAAAAGAATGCAAGTTCTGTTCCGGAAGTGATTCAAGTGTAGTGAAGTAGCCTCCTTTTAAACTAAATAGTATTTAAAATTGTAATTAGTAATCGTACTGGAATTTCCGGATATTTCTGAAATATCTTTTTTCGGTTTTCGACGGCTAGTTAGCTTCCTATTTCTCGCCGCATTATTTTATTTCCTGAAAAACTCCGCGACGATATTTTTGGTGATCCCAAGTTAAAAACGTCTCTTCGCACCTAGTGCCCTAGCTTTTAAGTACATTTCAATAATTAAATCTATTCTGCCTTCGCGCATCAAACTAATTCTCACCTAATGCCCTTCCTTTAAGAATATTCAACAAATTAATCTACTCTGACCTCGCGCAATAAACCAAGTAATTTTTTTCAGATTTTTTAAACAAAACCTGCCTCAGCGCATCTAATCAAACTTTTTAAACGAAACCTGCCTCCGCGCATTAATTATAAGTGATTTTTAAACTAAACTACGAACTCAAACAAATTTTCCAAAAGCCAGAAAGAATTCTTACTGTCGAAGAGTTACCATCTTAGTAACTGTAATGAAAATCGAAATAAATTTGTTAAAAATAATCCGTCGAACGGATAATTCTAAATCAAATCAATCATTCCCGTTAAAACCAAGTGCTAATTAATAACTTATCTACAAAAAACAAAAAATTACAAATTTTCAAATAACTTAACCAAAGTGAATCAGAAACCAATTTAGACATTCAAAAACAGTTCTACATCAGAAAATCATATACAGGGTGTTGTAATTTCACCTGACAAAAACTCAAAATTTAAACCAAAGTGATTTTAGACTGTCTAATCGAACTTTAAAATAAATAAAGCACAAAACGCTGCATCCGGGCATATTTTAATAAAACAGTGATCAATCAAAAGTTTTAAAATTAGAGTCGGTGCAATGAAATTACCGAAACTAAATATACATATAGCTTTTGGCCATGTTCAACATCTTCAAGTGCAACCCCCCCCCCCCCACCTTCTTATATCTACAAATAAAATGCATCTACAGCCTTAGGAGTCTCAAGCTAAGCTATCTAAACAAAAATTTATTATTTTTCCTCACGAAAGAGGCTGGTTGGTGTTCAAGGGACGGTAGGCTATAGAGGTTGCCAGAAAATGGGCAGCGCCTGGTATGGTAATTTGTGTTTGATTCAAAGGGGGCATTATGCTCTCTACTTCGTGTAATGTTGCGGGTAAGCGGACTGCCGTCCAGCTTGAATGCATAAAATTTCTGAGATAATAGAAAGTTTTTGCCAATTCTTTTAATACCACTCGCTATCTTTGCATGCCACGTGACCAAATACGGTAAACAAAAGAAAGGGGTTGTTGTATAAGAGCTCTTGCACGAGCTCCGAACGGTGTACGCTATTTTACAGATTTGGTGTGTAAAAAAAATGACAATTAAAAATTTGATTTCTATAAAGATCATAAACGTGGAAGGAGATAACCTAAAAAATTGGGTATATAATATAATACATTTCTGAACAATACAAACAACCATAACTTAAAGCTAATTTTCCGCAGCTATGGAAGATGTGTTAAATTTAGTTGTGCATTTGGAGAATAAGGTGGAAGTGGAAGATGCGCTGATACAGGCTTTGTTAATACCAATTACTCCTCGACAACCCCCTTACTTGAGATCTACTAAGGTACGGTATATTAATGCATGGTTAACTCTTAACTAGAGGATAAATGTCAAACAAAACAATAGATATTATAGAAGACCCAGAGTTTAGTCTCACCAGGATGCCTTTTTCACTAATTTGGAGATTGCCGACAGCATCGAGACCGGTCGGTAGCTGATAGCGAGTTCAACGTTTAGCTTTAGAAAGCGCGCGACCACGGTACGTTTCCACTGAGTGGAGTGAATCGCTTCAATGACATGCGTTAGTTGCACAATACTTTACTTCGGGAGATATGTCATGGTCAGTAACTTCGTTTATATCTTTGTCTATGCGATCATGCTTCAAATCGTTGAGGAGGTTAACGTTCGATTCTACAGTTGCAGCTTGTTCATCTCGATCTTGGCGTTGGCATCGCAATTTCGCTGCAAAATCCGTCTCGGTCAATTCTTCTTGTATATCTTGTTCGACCGCTTCGCCGAGTCCGTGTTTGTATGGAGTGATGGTGATCTTAGTTGAACGCTCCGATGTTTTTCCGACTTGATTTTGACAGGTTTCCAGGTAATATCAACAAATAAAATATCGTCAGCATATGCCGTGACCTGTTCAGAGATTAGTAGATTTAATATATCATTTACACATATCTGAAATAAAACTAGACCAATACAGTTCCCTGAGGAAAGCCATACTAGATTATTTTTTCTCTCAATTTTTCATTAGCACTAGTCACAGTTTATTAAGTACCTAGTTTTCGATTATATCATTATACATATACTTACCGCGAAATATTTGTTCAATTCATCTAAAAATCCAGGATGCGACACAGCGTCGGAAGCATTTGGTATCGCTAAAGATTCTCCTGTCATGTTTAATGCATTAGTGATATCATATAATTGATATATCAATTATTTTTGATTTTATCGTGAGTGATAAATTAGAACACATTTTTATTAATGATGATTTTGACAATATCTTATCCACTATGTGTTCTACCTGTGATGAAGTTCTCTATATGGGAGATTTAAATGTTGATTTTTTTCATATGTAAGCCCTTGTTTTCGATCCTACAACTTTTCACAAATTTTAAATGAGCCTACGAGAATTACTTGCAGCACTAGCACATTAATTAACAATGAAATTGTTCAATCAAACGGTATTTTAAATACTGACAGTATTTCTAATCACATGATGGTATATTGTGAAATTTCAGTTAAATGTAAAAAATGAAACCTAAAGTTGTCACTTTTCGTTGTTTGTATTCTATAATTAGGGAAAATGATATTGATAATAAAATTTCTACGCTTAATGATGCCAACTTTTCTTTTTGACGAACATTCTCGTCTTAAACGAATCAGAGTAATGAAACCTAAAGCCCAATGGCTTACTCATAACTTAAAGCTGATAATGAGGGAAGGAGACCTTGCTTTGCAAAAATATAAATCAACCAAATCTGAAAATGATTGGGTGAGGTAAAAAGAATTAAGAAATTATACATTTGACATGGTTATATCTGAAAAGAAGGCGTACCTTAGTACAGTATGTAAGAAAAATGACTCTCGACACACATGGTCAGCTTTAAAAAATCTAAGTATTCGATCTGATAAGAACTTTACAATTATTCCTAATCAATTTTCCAATCCCGATGAAATATAGTAATTATTTTGCAATATTTTTACAGTCAACGTCCAACATTTGTGATAATAAAATCGAATTTTATAACAATAATGTATTTGATAATAATAACAAATTTTATTTTCGGCTAACTACAGTTATTAATGAAGTTAATAAAATTATAAAGAAATTAAAGTCTAATGGTTATGGTAGAGATGGTATTTCTGCTTCAATGTTAAAATATTGCAGCCCCTATATTGATAAGTTTCTAACTCATATAATCAATTATTGTATTGAGAAACATTACATTCCTGTTCAATGGAAATTGTCAATAGGCAAACCCTTACCTAAAAAAGCAAATGTTATGTCTTATTCAGATTTTAGAATAATAAGTATATTACCTAAAATCTCAAAAATGTTGCTACATGATCAGATTTACGAGTACTTCGTATCAAACAGACTTATTCCTGAATCTCAATGCGGATTTAGAAAAGGCTATAAGTACCTTAACTGCTGGCGAATGGCCTTTGTAACCGTAGTCATTAACCCGAGGCACACACACACACATACCTTAACTGCTATAACAAATGTTACAGATGATATCATACATGCCTATGATAATAAATTAGTTAGTGTGCTTGTGCTTCTAAATTTCTCCAAAACTTTTGACATAATTAACCATCAATTTATATGTGCGAAACTTAAATGTTTTGGTTTTAATAACGAATCTGTGTCTGGCAGATCTCAAAGAATATCATTTAACGAATCACTCCCTTCAAGCTTAGATATATTATCAGGAGTGCCTCAGGGATCAGTGTTGGGTCCTCTCTTATTTATTATCTATACATCTGATATCTTAACTTCGGTTAAACATTGCAAAATGCAAGCTTACGCTGATGACACTCAAACGTATACGCATTTTAATCATACAAATCACCCCGAGGCATTTGAAAATATTAATAGTGACTTAGCTTTTATTAATCAAGTGTCTAAGGAACATAACCTTAAACTTAATTCTAGTGAATCTAACATTATGTTATTTGGTAATAAAAATAATGTTAACAATTTAAAACACAACTTAAATATTAATATTGAGGGTGTATCTTTGCGTTTAGTTAATAAGTTTTCCAATTTAGGTATTATTTTACATAGTAATTTACGTTTTGACGGATATATCAAAAAGTTAATGCAAAAGTTGTATTCGTCTTTAAAACTCATTTATGTCAATCATCATATATTCAATTTTAATCGAAATATACTGTTATGCGAGACATTGGTTTTCTCACTTTAATTTTGTTGACTTTATATACGGACCTTGCCTAACTATATTAGATAAAAAACGGGTGCAAAAAGTTCAGAACTTTTGCTGTAGACTAATTTTTGGACTATGAAAAAACTAATAATCTTAAATGGTTAAGAAGGTCAAATAATATCATCTTGGTACATTTATACAAAAATTTGTTAAATACCCCTCACTCTTCAATAAATTTATAGCTAGATCAGCTGTTCACTCCAGGAATATTTGATATAAATTAAAATTAACTATGCCTCATCATCACACAGCCATGTATAGGAGAGGAATCTTATTTAATTCTATAAAGCTCTACAACTCATTATCAGAAAACTTAAAAAACATGGATCCAAGAAAATTCAAGTATAAAAGTTATTTACTAAGTAAGCAGCTGCAATAATAATTTTAAGTACTTTATTTTTTTGTCTGTATATGTGTACCAAACAGGCAATTTTATTAACTAATTTTTTTTTTGTGGAGTGGTTTTCGCGTTCTCTTGCGCGTTGATCGTCTGGAGTGCTTGGCTTTTTGATCGCTTTGTCGTGGTCGAAATAAAGCTTCGGAAGAGGGCCATGACATGGTGATCGGAGCGTCGTGTATTCGGGGTAGACGGCGGGGGAGAACTATCCCCCAAATTATCATCTCCTGAAAGCTTTATAACTTAAATATTTCAATAAATTATTTTAACGGTTTTTTATATTGTTCCCATGCACTTTATTCAATAATTTAACATTATGTTTAAGGGTTTAATTTTGTGGTTAAATATGAGTAGTTTTAAGCTAAAGTCCGCCACAAATGGATCTAATTGTTATTTTTGCAAAAAATCTTGTATTTATATTTTTTATAAAATAAAGTCGACTTATTATTATTACGTGCTAAGCTGTACGTGTACATACTAGCATCAACGATAGATGGTGCCTCTTTGAGATACTACTGGGAAGGGATATATTTTTCGAATGCTAAAGAATTCTATTTTAAACATTTTTACATTCATTTAGCAAAATATAAATTACTTGAAACTAAAATTGGTCGATACTTTTTTCGTTTTAAGCGAGTGACCAGACGCAAACATCGTATTGGTTTGATCCAGGAAGACTTTTATGTTGCTTGAAAAATTTTAGATTAAACTTCTGAAATTGAAATACTCACGTAATGAAAATGCAAAATTCAAAAGTTTTCCCGTAATTTCAAGAGATAAACTTTGATATTTATTGTATTTAAAATGTTTCAGAGCAGCTCATTTTCCTGAGGTTTATTTCGAAATAAGGAATTTGTTCGTCTTACTTTACCCCACTGCAATTGGATACTGGGAAACCCTGGTCCAATAATTAATATTGAATTTAATATTTAGGGAAGGATATATTAATTTTCTTCTACAGCTTCGACTGAATCATACATTTCCTAGATTTAGTTTAATCATATCCGATGATGGAATAACTCTCATACCCCACTTGCGTTGAAAAATTTATCAAGTTCATTTATTTCCTTTTCATTCAATAGTGCCAAAACTTTATCTCGCCCGCATTGTTTTTTCTATCTAATCACCTCCTTTCTTTAACGTCCCCATCCGCAGCGCATAGAAAGACTGGAATTTTCTCAATAAAACTTAGAGACTATTGTTGAATCGAGACAACGGAGAGATTTTGATTCGTTGCTTCTTGATGCCCACTTTCCATTTTTATGGATCACATTTCATAGTTCTCTCAGTTCATAAATCTGATAACAATGGTAAGTTCTTTTCCTCTTTGTATGAAGGTCACGTCAATAAATCTATATTGGTGTGTACCTAATAGAATTTTTAATTTAGTGATCAAAAATTTAATTTTTTTTCGATTTTCTTTAATTGACAAAAGATTGTTAAATTGATTATAAATAGTTATGTTCAACTCAAGAGATTACTACTAAAAACTGATAAAATGAAACTGTGGTAAGTTGTTCCTAGTTGGGTTTTGCGGTGTTTACAGATATATTAGAATGCAGCCCAGAAAACATGGTTATAATTAATAATATAATAATAATAATAATCATATTTATTTACAGAATTTGTACAAAGTACAATGTGCCTTAATTAAAGGTATACTTCAGTATAATGTGTCCATCCATTTGGATTTAAGTACTTATATGATACAATATTATACGATGTATAACATATTTAGTTTGCAAATAAATATGGAAAACTCATTTAGGCTCAATCAGGGCCTCTCTATGGGTAACACCTTATGACAATGCAAATAATTAAGTATACAAAGTAAAATGAAATATAAAAAAAACTTGATATAGTGCTGTAGTCAGGTAAGTATTTCTCGTATTACGTAAAAGGTATAATTTTAGTTTTATTAGCATGTAATGTTAGCAAATGTGCATTAAATCAATCGAAGATATTCTTTTAGTCACTATCAGCTAAACGTTTCACATCATCCCAACTATGCCCAGTACACAAGATAACCGTATTATCAGCAAAAGATATTATTTTTGCAGAAGAATTCAATGTAAAAAAATTATTAAGATAGATGGTAAATAACACAGGTCCTAAAATTGTACCCTGGGGCACCCCAAAGGTTACAGTTTGTTCTCTACATAGAATATTTTTTATTTCTACTTTTTACTTCCTTGACTTCAAAAAACTTTTAAAAAAATTAAGAACATTACCTCTAATTCCAAGGATTCAAGTTTCTCGAGCAAAAGTCATGACTAATGGTGTCAAAGGCTTTTGCTAAATCAACAAAAACACCCAAACACGCTTTTTTAGTATCTATAGCCTCGTATATAATAGATGTCACTTTTGCTATTGCGTCTTGCGTTGAGAGGTCTTTTCGAAAACCGAATTGGATGTGAGATAAAATTTTGTTTTTATTTTGATAATAAACTAAGCGCACTTTTATAATTTTTTCAAATATTTTCGCAAAAGAAGTCAAAGACATTGGACGGAAATTGAAATATTTGTTTTAGCTGCCTCCTTTAAAAATTGGCCTAATAGTTGCTTTCTTCTCAAGACCATCAATCTGATTATATTCCCCTTTATTATATACTGATCCGTAACGTGTATTCACGACGCCATATATTCACGGAGCTATATACTCGATATTCACGAAAAACCGATATTCGCAAAGTCGGACTGGGCCTAAGGGGCCCGCATGGCATTATGACTTTAAATGCCCGCCGCCCATCTAGAATCAGGGCCTATAATACCATCAGCTCAATCAATAAACCAAAAAATAGTAATAATCAATTAGGCAAGGTTTTTGGAAGTTTTTATTTTCAAAGACATACATTTTTATGTAAAAAGTTCCAATTAGTTATAGCTGAAGCTAGTCAATCAAATTTTTTTTTTTTAAGAGAACATTCAGCTAGATTGTCAATAACTCATTCGTAAAAGCTGCTATCCTCGTCATCCTTAATAAAATTATGTGTTTAGGAATATTTAGGATAATCAACGAGTCCAGCAGTTCTTGCCCCAGTAGAGCACGAAGCCTCAAACATTTTAATGCGCTTCAGTGCGGAAAATATTCTCTCGCAAGTTACTTGCGTAAACGAAATTGTGATGTTTACAAGATAAGCGACGTATAAGTTGGAGTATGTACTGATGTGCATATTATATTGGGACAAAAGTTTGCATGCACATGATATGCAACTTCGGCAGGCATCCGAACCTCTTCGAGACAAACAAATAGCGTTCTTTTATGTTTAATGTAAACCATCATCGCCGATCTCTTCCTGCTCTTCGCCTTCTTCCTCACTCTGAGAATCAGAATCATTTGTGTGTTGCTGCCTAGGTGGAACATGTTCATTCCAAATAGTTTCAGTTCATTAAAACTTTTCGAGAGATTCGGGTTCTTTTGAAAGTAGTTCTCGATCATCATTGGCAATTGATGCGATTAGCTTTAATGCATCATTAGGAGAATTGTGAATTTGTCAACTTCGTCGAAGTTTTTCGGATCCAAACAAGCGGCATCCTTCATTAAATGCTCGCTGTAGTTGAATTTTTCATTTATTTTAACTAGAGCCGTTTTGATGATGACTTTGTATAGTTCAAGCAGGAAAAACTAAGACATAAAAAATGTAGCAAAAACTTTACGACCCCATTAAAATACCGGTACTCTTTTTCGGGCTGTTCACAAATTGACTCGCTTACCTTTACAGGTTTATAATGTGCGTCGGGAATGTTTCATGTCAGGCTTGGCGCCATGGCCTGCGGCGATATAATTATGTCGTAAGATTTTTGTTGCGTTTTTATTTACTGGGATCTATTTATTTCAACTAGCGCCTTGGCCCGCAGCGATAATAATTATGTCGTAAAGTTTTTGTTCGGTTTTTTCTGTCTCGGGAATTTATTACTTGAACTTTACGTGGCAATAGAGTAAAATCTCTTTTGAGTCCGCAGACCAATTCGTCTTGGCATAACTCGTGTTTTTTCGGTTTCCTAGATGATCTCCGTGACGACAGCGTGGTCTATACAAACTTGCAGCATTAAAAACTTCGTCAAATGATCTAGTTGTTCCCGCAAATTCTTCTCCAAAGTTTTGACAAGTCCCCAAGCTTTAAGGTAGTCTATTGTAGGAGTTTGGTAGTATTGGCTTACAGGGAATGAGAAGACTGTCAGAATAGTTACAAATTTCAAAAAGAAATCCATCAATGCCTTTGCTTGAAACGACACCATTGGTTCGAACTCCGTGCTCGAAGATATGACACTAAGGCTCTTTATCAACGCAATGTATTGAGTTTTCTCCATGATGGTGGTCAAGGCTGTCTTTGGCCCACCATCTCGTTTTTCCGATGTCCTGCAATCGCCTCAATTTGTCTCTACCAGTTATTTCCGCGATTTTGTCCACCTATACGGAGGTGCGCTTTATCCAACTGATGATTCGCACAATTTTAGACTCCGAGAGGCCGAATAAATTCTTTACTTCAGTACAGCTTGACGTGGTGCCACCCAGCACTAATTTCAAAACATGCGGTTAACAATGCAAAAATTAATTCTCTTCTTGTATGAAATTTCATTAAATAAAAAATAGAAATATTAATATAAGATTTTATTCAATAATTTCTTAAACATACACCAGGGATATGACATAGGTTTGATTTTCTCCGATAGTAATAATAGCATAGGATAGTCAATTTTACTGTTCTAGCATTTAGCATTAGAATTTTTGTGGAACAGATGTGAATTTTTTATATACTGCCATCTTGCGACGAGATTACCATGCTGAACCGTAATTTTCCATATACTGGCTGTATAATTCCAATGTTTCATTTCTTTCCAAGTATGATCTATTTTGCGTGTAGGTAGTAAGCCAGGAGGGCTCGCGTAGGCTAGGGCCCGGGTGGCAAACGCCACCCTGACCCTATGGCCAGTCCGACACTGGATATTCGTGACCTTTCACCTCAAATAATCTGCGATGCCGGCACGATATCGATAGCGACTTTTCACCTGTTCTAAAGCTGTATACGAAAATCGCCCATTTATTTTTCGTTAGAGGAGCCGCTCTTGTGCCTAAAATTACTGCATACCGTATAACTAAGTAACTTACAGCTACAAATTTTTTAAAAATTCGTTGGTCTCCAGTAACATTTAAAAGATGTCGGTGTTAAACCGCAGGTGGTGTTAACTTCAATGTTAATGTTTCCTTCCTATATTAGGTGCCTCTTTTAGAAAAAAAAATTAATAATATTTCAATAGAAAGAGTGGTTAAAATGCCAAAAAAGGTAATAAGATTTTAATTGTACTTTATAATTATATGGGATCGAATGGAACAAACCTTAAAGAGTTGCTTTAATCTTCTGCTAAGTCGTAACCCCAGTTGTGAAGGACGATTGTGGTTTTCACGAACTTCTCATACCGATTTGTTATAGTTTCTAAGACGGGGAACCCATATTCTGTGTTGTGCGGAAATTCCTTTGTAATTGGGTCAATGGTTTAGTTTTTATAAGTTACAAGGTTTATCTTGCTGTTTATCGTTTCGGCGGCAGTTTGACTCCTAATTCACATTATATAATCCAGTATACCTATTTAATTATAATATTTTTATAATCATTCGGTCAAGAACCATTTAAATAATATTTGTAAATTAATTGTTAGAAATTAGCAAAATTTTTATACAAAACTTAATCTTTATTTTTATAATTAAATTGAATGATATAAAGGATTACTTTAAAAAACGAGATATAAAATACAAAAAACAAATTTTAATAACTAATAATACTAAATTCCTCTATTGCCCAACAGATTACAGGAAGAATCCAATTACAAGACAAAGTTATAAAAAAAAAGAAATTAATTAACGAGTTGTATATAATAAAACACATTAATTTATATTTACCTAAATGTATTCAAATAATATCTGAATTAAATTACCTTACACTAAATCAAATTATTCATTTATTTATACGCCATTTAACAGCACAAAGACCATTTACAAGATGGGAAACAACACATGTTTAATATACAGTACACATAGTGAGTAGCTTAAATATATACATGGTGTTCCAACCAAAGGTAAGCGCCCTGAATAACTTTGGAAATAAATTTTTTTTGAAAAATTGGTGAAACACGTCGAAATTGTTTCCAAGGGGGACATATTTTAATGTAATACTTGTATACCTATCATCATCTCTCTACCCTACACGGTCACCCCCTCAAAAAATTCAAATGGCAAGGGGGGGGCCGAGTGAAACATCTGAAAGGTCTTTCAATTCCCTACATAACTGTGTATCTTTTTAACTTTTATTGATTCGTTCTTAAGGAAAATAAATTTTATTTTTGATGATTACACACAACCGAAATGGTTTAAAAAATCTAAATACACGCCACTGGGTATTGGACTAAAAAAAACTACATTTTTTAGTACTCTCAAATAAACACGAGTTATTTCGACAAAAAACACTTTCCTCCTTGTCCGTTTAGTTTTAGAATAATAAAAGACTCATAATTATTTGATAGTTTTGAACATTAATTTGTTCACAACCAATTTTATTTCGAGATCATTTTACCAGAGTGAGTTCTCAAAATGGTTTATACCCTTCAGGAGAGAATAGAAATTGTCAGAATTTATTTTAAAAACGATAATTGTGCTAGAGCTACGGAGCGCATATTCAATAGAAATCACCCAGATAGATGGTTCTCAGTATGTTTTACAATTATTGAAAAAATTTATGGAAACAGGTTCTGTAGGAAACAAAAAGCATGAATCTCAGCGGCCGATTAGGAATGAAGCAGTCGAAGTGGCAGTTCTGGGTCATTTGCAGATGGATAATACTCAATCGGTCAGGAAAGCAGCTGAGGCTTTCGGTGTATCACGAAGCAGTGTTCATCGAATTCTGAAGGCCCACAAATTTCATCCATATAAATTTAAATTGGTACACGAATTAAACGAAGATGATCCCGATCGTCGGCTTGAATTCTGTGAGATTTTTAGTGAATAATTAAACGGTAATGCCAATCTACTGTACAATACGTGTTTTTCTGATGAATCGACATTTTACTTAAATGGGGAGGTAAATAGGCACAATTGTAGGTATTGGAGTGAAACCAATCCACATTTGTTCATGGAAACCCATATCCAAAGGCCTCAGAAGTTAAATGTTTGAGCTGGCATCTTAGGGGATCACATTGTCGGGCCGTTTTTTATTCCTGACAATTTAAATGGCGAAAGGTACCTCGATCTGTTAGAAAATAACATCGACCCAATGATTACCCAAATCCTCGAAGAAGACGATAATCTTTTAGAGGGCGAACTGTTTTTTCAACAGGATGGGGCACCTACACATTTTGCTATAGCAGTCCGTCAAATTTTAGATAACCGGTTTCCTGATCGATGGAAGAAGCGGTCCTGTGGAGTGGCCCGCTAGGGCACCCTATTTAACTCCCTTGGATTTCTTTCTGCGGGGCCATTTGAAATCGAAGATATTTGTAACAAAACCCGCATCTTTGGAAGAGTTCCGTGAAAGAATTGTTCGAGAATGCCGTTTATCGACTCCAGATGTGTTCAGAAATGTTCGTCAGAATTTCAAAACAGATTATACTACAGTATGGAAGTCGGTGGGGGTCACTTCGAACAATACATACGATAATTTAAACTGCTTCTTTTATTTTTATTTCCCGAATCTAAAATAATGAAACAATTTATTTCTCAGGAACGAATCGATAAAAGTATAAAAAAATACACAGTTATGTAGAGAATTGAAAGACCTTTCAAAAGATCTATCACTCGACTCCTTTGCCATTTGAATTTTTTGAGGGGGTGGCCGTGTACGGTTGAGGGATGATGATAGGTATACAAGTATTACATTAAAATATGTCTCCCTTGGAAACAAGGTCGACGTGTTTCACCAATTTCTCAAAAAATGTTTATCTCCAAAGTTATTCAGGATGCCTACTTTTGGTTGGGACACCCTGTATAATAAAGGAGGGGAGTCTAAAATATACAAAATATAATGAAAATTGATAGGCGAACATAGGCAGGGAGCTCCATTATTGAAAATAATCAATATACTGATTGTTATTGCAACAGGAGCAAATAATTATGTACAGGTGAGGATTTTAGGACATTAATCCAAGCTCTAGGCAGGTAAAAAGTTTGATAATGACGTGAATTAACACTAGGAATCTGAAAGTTCAATTCGTGAAATATTTCGCTACAATCAATTTCATGGTGATGACTTTCTTCAAAAAGTTTCGTCAACAGATGGTTCCCACTAGGAAAACATACCAATTTATTAAATAGATGTATATGTCCTAGGAAATTTAAATATAAACTATTATCATAATTTCATATATCATAAATGATCGAAAAGTCCTTAATAATCGATTTAGTTTTTAACATTTCTTAAGTTGGTACTCTGACAGCCGAATTGTTGAACTGCCAGTTTAAGTCATTGCCTCTTATTTTTGTGAGTTTCAATGGTAATAAATATTACTCAAGCCCCTTAAAACTTTCTTTTTGGATCAAGAAATTGAGCTAAGTGATTAATTTGTTTGAAAGGCACGAGGTTGCTATTCGGTTTGGTACCGGATCAAAAACTAGATTACACGCATTTTTTCAATTAATATTTTGGATTATTTTAATTGAAATTTCGATTTATGCGGAATTAATTAGCGAGTATCGTTCAGAAGTATTCTGGGTAAGTTTGGATTTCTTTGATTTATTATAGACACGTACTCACATTAGAGGTTAGTTTTGAGACTAATTCGTAAATTTAATTATAGACGATTTTGGTAAGGCCAGACTTCGATTTGGCACAGCTAGATTTTGGGTACAGAACTTACCAACTATTCTGTTTATGATTATTGGATTTTGGACTTTTGGATCATTGAGAAAATCCCTATCTAATCATTGCGAGGATTTCTACAACCAGCAAGGACCTCGATCAACAACATTCAGTCTGAAGCGCCTTTAAAAGCTCCCAATTCTGTAAAAGTTAAGTAACTACTATACCGGGTGTAAACGAATAGTGGGTAATCTCTGTAACTTCGTTGTTTTTAAAGATATCGGGACAAAATTTTGTATGATAAAATTAGGTAAGATTTTCAACTCTTTGAGACATATCCGCCATACTTGTCACTTCCGGTTTCACCGGAAATGGCCCCAATAGTATTTTCTAAATGGACCACCCTGTATGTTTATACGTTTTTTAAATAAAGATTACATTTTGGATACATTTATACTATTTTGAACAATTTATACAGGGTTGCACGAAAAATAATACGAATTTTAGTTGTCAATCTACATGGCTGCGAATATGTTACAATTATTTTTGTTCCAATGTAATTCATATAAACAATACGAAAATGTCAATATATCCAATAATACATCACACAGGGTGCTCTAAACTCATTAAAATCACATTCTTCAAAATAACTAATTTTTTTTTAAATATTATGATATGGGCCACCCGGATATTCAGAAAGATCTACTGAGTAGGAGTTAAACGGTACCAAAAGTTCCGTAATGTGTAATGGTTACCGGCAGGAATGACAATTTTTCTTAGGAAATTTATGATTTATATCTACCTTCAATCAAATTTTGATCAACCCTGTATATTTGTTAATATTTTATGATATGCAACAACAATGAGCCAGAGATCCATTTTGTCTCCTGCGGAGACCTATATCTGACAAATTAATAACCCTAAAAATAGATACATTACTACAGTAGGCTAATAAATTGTTTATTCCAATCTCTAATTTAACAATTGTTCAAAATGATCTCCATTTTGATCTCTGCACTTCCGAATTCTTTTAATAAAATTGTCTTGAACATTTTGCAACTTTGCAGGAGATATGTCGTCAAATGCCATCCTCACACGATTTTCTAAATCCACTCTCGTATACACAGCTGTCGAGTACATAATATTTTTTAGATGAGCTCATAAAAAGAAATCTATACAAGTTAGCTATCTAACAGGATCGTTTCTCCCAATCCATTGCTCCCCGAATCTATTATTAAGATAAGCAGCAACATTTCTGGAGTTATGAGGAGGCGCCCCGTTCTGCTGAAAGTAGAGTTGTCCCTGTTGAGCTAAAGGCAAATTATCTATACCATCTTCAATTTCGTTTTGAAGAAACTCCAAATACCTGTCTCCGGTAAGTGGGCAGTCAAAAATAATAGGCCTATAATCCGGTTATTCTTTATCCCCGCCCAGACATTAAAACCAAAACGCTCCTGAAAATTTCCCTCTCTAACTAAATGTTGATTTTCTGTGGCCCAATATCGCCAATTATTTCTATTGAACATCCCGTTGTTTGTGAAACGAGATTCGTTTGAGAACAATATGTTTTTGTGGAACTCTCTATCTTGCCCATAGTTTTCCAGAACCCAATTGCAAAAAATCATTCTTCTAGCACCGTCATCTTCATAGAGATGTTCATGTAATTGGTATTTAAAACTTTTATACTTATGCTTTTTTAAATTTTCCATACTGCTTGATGGGCTAGTTCCCTTGTAGATGATGTACCTCTACCTGAGCTAATAGTTCTATTTCAGTATTTTCAATTATAATAAATCTCTCATCATCATTGTTAGGTGCTCTTCGCAGTTTCTGTTCCTCATTTGCAAACTGGCGACGGTTAGGATGATTCCTATCTGGATAACGCCTCGCGTATAACGCCGCGGCTTGAACAGAATTTGTTTTACATTCCCCGTATATTAAAAGCATGCCGACTTTCTCACTGTGACTGTAACGAAATTCCATTTTCAAAATTACTTTGGATACTAAACACTCAAAATTATCAAAATCATTTTAGACGCTAAACACTTAAAATACGAGAATGATTTAGAAAAGTAACACATGAGCATAGCAATTGTTTATTAGGGATATTACGATGACAGTAAGAACCTTCTTTAATTAACTTTTTTATTTTTGCATTTCTGCTATGATAATGGCTTGACTAATAAACAGCATACTGGTGAAAGGGCTTTTCTTACTAAGATATAAAAAGATATAAAAACCGCTGCCCAAGGAATCACTACTTCCACATCCAGATTTTGTATCCAAGTCTTATGTACACTAAATCCCAATGTAATATTTTATTTCCTTTAATAACAGAGTGGGGGTGGTGAAGGGGGTGGCTAATGTAAAAAATTAGAAGCCCTTAGTTCTCGTATACACACTAAATCCCAATTAAATTTTTAATTCCCTTAAACAATAGGGTGGGGGTGGTAGAGGGGATAACTAATGCCAAAATAATTTTTAGAGGCCCTTGGTTCTCGTACATACACTAAATCTCAATTTAATTTTTTACTCCCTTCAATAATAGGGTGGGGGTGGCAAATGGGGGTGGTAGAGGCGGTAGCTAACGCCAAAAAAAAAATTTTCTTAAACGTTTCGTTCTTGTATACACACTAAATCATATTTTAATTTTTTTTATCCCTTTATCCATTTATAGGATGGGGGTGACAATGGGGGTAGTAGAGGGTGTAGCTTTTTTTGACGTTTCGTTTTTGTATACACATTAAAGTACATTTTAATTTTTTTCACTCCCTTTCATAATAGTTTGGGGGTGGTATTGGGGGTGATAGTGAAGGGGGGGGGGGGTCAAAAGTTTTGTTTAGACATTGACTTTTTGTACATGCCCTAAATTTCAATGTATAGACTCTTACCTGCTTGTTTTGCATATTTACCCTTATTTACCCCATTTGCCTCCAAGCCCTTCAACAGAATTAGACCAAAATATAGTCTAGTTCCAGATCTCGTTACAATACATAAGTGTACCAAATTTCAAGTCGATATCATAAACGGTTCCAGAGTAAACGTGCGCACAAAAAAGTTACAGACAGACCGACAGACAGGAAATTTTTATTCGCTCAAATTTAAAATCTCGACGTTTCATGGCATTTAAAGCCTATTTCAACAAAAAAAAAAAAATTGCGTTACTATACTTCCACTGGACGTGGAAGTAAAAGTAATTAATGAAGAGTCCATGTCCATATAATCTTTAAAAACTACATCATGCGAATTCTTCTAACTCGGAATTTATTACTGAAAATTTAATGCAAAAACATCGGAGAAAATTCATATTCATTTAAAATAATAAATAGAATAATTCGAAGAACGCCACCCTCCGCAGAAGAATGGGCCTCTGATTCATTCTTGTTGCATATCATATAAAATATTTGCACACATATACAGGGTTGATCAAAATTTAATTGAAGTTAGATATAAATCATAAATTTCTTCTAAAAAAATTATCATTCCTGGCGGTAACGATTACATATTACGGAACTTTTGGTACCATTTAACCCCTACCTAATAGAGCTCTCTGAATATCCGTATGGCCCATATCATAATATTTAAAAAATTAGTTATTTTGAAAAATGTGATTTTAATGAGTTTACAGCACCCTGTATGATGTATTGTTGGATATATTTTTATGTGCACGACTACGCCACTGGAATCATAGAAAATTTGAGAACGGCGCGATTGTTAGGCCGGAACATTCTGGAATGTGCTACTACATTCGACGCGGGTATATATAGGGACTCAATCGGCGCACTAGAACAGTTTAATATGAGACAAGCAGGTGAACAGATGGACTAAGAACAGTAATAAATTGCGAATTACAGTAGTGAGACTATAGTAGATGGAACTTGTAATTAGTGTGTACTAATGTGTATAAGTACTTAATTATTGTAATTAAGTGATTAATAAATCAGTGGTTTGTGAAGATTATTGTTGTAATTATTGAACATACATATAGAGTGTTTACTGGAGATGGTAAACACGTAACAATATTGACGTTTTCGTATTTTTTATATGAATTATATTGGAACGAAAATAATTGTAACATATTCGCAGCCATCTAAATTGACAACTAACATCTGAATTATTTTTCGTGCAACCCAGTATAAATTGTACAAAATAGTATAAATGTATCCAAAATGTGATCTTTATTTAAAAAATGTAAAAATATACAGGGTGGTCTATTTGGAAAAGACTATGTTACCTCCTTCCTCTTATTATTTATTTTTGAGAAAGAATTGAGGCAACATATGCGGACGACTAGCTGGTTTAAGTCGGAGCAGAGAGCCGTGGGTCCAGAGCATTCGTAAGAGTGGAGAAACTTACCCTTTCTGACATGTACAGCATAAGCGACAGAGTTCTGTTTATTTCGACAAAAGGAGACAAAGAAAAATTGATGTTAAATTGGGCACCATCTATAGTAAAATAAGTAAACTTGTCTCTTTTTCTCGAATAACCAGTCTGCTATAGATCAGACTGAAATTGTTGGTAAGAGAAATAAAAAGATAGTTTAAAATGAATGACAAAATTATATTACATGAAAAATAGACAAATCGGTTTGAAAGACAAATTGAGATTTAAATATATATATATATATTTTTTTTTAAGGTAAAATTAGCTCGACTGGCTATTTAAGGTTAAAATTTTAAAAATTTAAACTTGGGTATGCAGTCGTGTGGCACAAAAAATTAAAGAAAACTCTTTATTTCTGTTCTAGCTTTCGAGGCTTTATTGTCTCTTCATCAGGAACGCTACAAAGTATGACATCATATTATACTTAAATTAGGGTTGATATTAGAGTACTTACGATATTTTGAGGTTATATAGAAGTTGCACATGTGAAACAATTTTTCAAAAATATGGACCAACACTTAACACTAATAGTAGTTAACAAACTTGCAAGTTAAAAATTATTAAAAACATAGTTGGATGTCAATTGATAAAATAGAATTGTTAAAAACATTAAATTTAAAAAAGCATGGTATCCTGAAGGGATCCATCTTGTATTGTAAGGTTAAGTTGGAACTTCCTGTGAAGATGGCCAACCTGTCAAATTTATTCCCCAAGGATAAAAGTAACTAACCTGCACTTGTACCAGGTGTCCCATTCGATGCCACACCTGCTGGATTATATTGGTTATTGTTGTCAAGATGTAGAAGAAAGGTGTAAATAATGTTGAGCCCTTCTATGTCCTTTTTCGAGTTTAAAGCGTTGTTACTTTTGTAAATATTCGTCATTTCGAGAAATTCTCGTTTGTGTCTATTGTTCTCCTTACCCAAAATACTAACGTCATCATATGCTACAACGTGATTGTTGTCAATGGCATGTTTTGCTAAAGTACAGGATTTTTTGTTATTCCTGATATCGCTTCTATGAGAAACCAACCGGTCCTTTAGGAGTCTACCGGTCTGGCCTATATATTTCTTATCACATGCGCCACAAGGTATGCAATACACAACACCGGACATCTCCAACATCTGATCTTTGTCTTTTAATTTGGAAAAAATGTTGCCAATGGTAACATTGTTTTTGAAAGCAAGTTTGATATTATTGTAGTTATTGAAAATTTTTTTGAACTCAAACGTTAAGCCCTCTATATGAGGTAACGTATAATATACTACATTATTGTTGTTCTGTGGTGTAACATTATGTGGGTTGGACGATCTGCTAGACGAGTGTTTGGTTAAACTTACGTTTCAAATTCCGTTCATTAAAAAATATGTAGACGATCTGATACTAAGTATACCACAAGGTGGCAAAGATGAACTCCTACAAGTATTTAACAGTTATGATGAACTGTTAAAATTCACCATCGAAGAGGAGGACAACAACAATAGTGTTCCTTTTTTGGACACCAAGCTCATTAGAACTGCTGAAAACACTGTCATTACCTCCTGGTACACTAAACCAGGTGCTTCAGGCAGGTTTCTTCACTATGAGTCCTTCCATCAACAACGACAAAAAATAAACCTCATCCTAGGGATGAAAAACAGAGTCATCAAAACCAGCCATACTTCGTTACGACAACAAAATCTAACAAAACTTAGTTCCTTATTCAAAATGAGCGGATATCCAGCTAACCTAGTTTACAAACTCTTGTTTAGCAGAGATTCTACCATAGATGCTGTTAACCCACATAATGTTACACCACAGAACAACAATAATGTAGTATATTATACGTTACCTCATATAGAGGGCTTAACGTTTGAGTTCAAAAAAATTTTCAATAACTACAATAATATCAAACTTGCTTTCAAAAACAATGTTACCATTGGCAACATTTTTTCCAAATTAAAAGACAAAGATCAGATGTTGGAGATGTCCGGTGTTGTGTATTGCATACCTTGTGGCGCATGTGATAAGAAATATATAGGCCAGACCGGTAGACTCCTAAAGGACCGGTTGGTTTCTCATAGAAGCGATATCAGGAATAACAAAAAATCCTGTACTTTAGCAAAACATGCCATTGACAACAATCACGTTGTAGCATATGATGACGTTAGTATTTTGGGTAAGGAGAACAATAGACACAAACGAGAATTTCTCGAAATGACGAATATTTACAAAAGTAACAACGCTTTAAACTCGAAAAAGGACATAGAAGGGCTCAACATTATTTACACCTTTCTTCTACATCTTGACAACAATAACCAATATAATCCAGCAGGTGTGGCATCGAATGGGACACCTGGTACAAGTGCAGGTTAGTTACTTTTATCCTTGGGGAATAAATTTGACAGGTTGGCCATCTTCACAGGAAGTTCCAACTTAACCTTACAATACAAGATGGATCCCTTCAGGATACCATGCTTTTTTAAATTTAATGTTTTTAACAATTCTATTTTATCAATTGACATCCAACTATGTTTTTAATAATTTTTAACTTGTAAGTTTGTTAACTACTATTAGTGTTAAGTGTTGGTCCATATTTTTGAAAAATTGTTTCACATGTGCAACTTCTATATAACCTCAAAATATCGTAAGTACTCTAATATCAACCCTAATTTAAGTATAATATGATGTCATACTTTGTAGCGTTCCTGATGAAGAGACAATAAAGCCTCGAAAGCTAGAACAGAAATAAAGAGTTTTCTTTAATTTTTTGTGCCACACGACTGCATACCCAAGTTTAAATTTTTAAAATTTTAAAAATATATATATATATATATATATATAACACATTTATACCAGTATCCTAGATGGATTATGGTTGAGGTGACTGGTTCTGGGACAGCAATCCAGGCCCACAATTGTCTCAATGAAATGGGGTGAAAGTTGTAGGAAATTAACCAACTATGTGGTTTAATGTAAAGATAACGAAATTTTATCTATGAAAGATAAACTGTGCCAAAAACTATGCAGGAATGTAGAAGAAGTATCTCAGAATTTAAATATCTAAGAATAAAAGCACGTACAAAATTTATGCAAGTTAGCTATGCAAAATTTAAGCAATGTTAGCTATGCAAATATAAGCAAGTTAGCTGTACAAAATATATTTAAGTTAGCTGCACGAATATATTTAAATTAGCTGCACGAAATTAATTTAAGCTAGCTGTACAAAAACTGATTTCATAAAAACTATAAATTGCCAAAAAAATGAAAAGGAAAGAAAAAAATATTTTTTAAAACCATGTGGTACATATAGTATTTTAACTACTTATTAAATTAAAAAGAATTGACTTTGAATTCAAATGTATTTTAAAAATAATTGAAATTATATCAAAGGCAAAATTTGAAGATTAATTAACTTTTTAAATGAATATAATGAAATTAAATTACCTGTATATTAAACACTTTGTAACTGGGATATAAAAATTGTAATATCAATTACTGAAGTCCACAGTTAAAAATTATATAGGTTTGAATCAATACAAAGACTGCAAGCAAATGACTTCCTGGTGAGTTTTACTGATAAGGTAAACTTTTTGTCCTGTTTACTGGAAAACAACGCTACCAAAAAAACTAACCTGACAAATTTAATTCCCTAATTAAATTGAAAGCCATAAAATATAGAAATAGTACAGGTATGGCTATCTGTCAATGGCCGAGTTAAGCGCAACAGCTTGCAGGTCGCAACTTTACAATTTCCTTCACTCACAACTAAAATAGTGGCATATGATCGATAAAAGGAATCTATAATCATAGTTTTTATTCTTCCATACCAATGCCTTTGCCTCAGTTTGTAATTTCTATTTTGTACATAACCAACAATATGAACAGCTGTTAATAAATATTAAAACGTATTGACTACTGTGAGAACTTAGTAAATATATTACATCTTATAGGATATACTATATATAGAATGAGAAAAGGTAAGGAAAATAACCATATCTACTTCATAGTAAACAAAAATATAAAAATTGAAAAATAGATATCTGATGTAAATAAATGTATTGTAGACAATTGTTTCCTGGGATAATAATGCTGTATTACAATGGAAATGAGATACATAATAGTTTAGAAAATGACAGTTCCTAAGATATAAAACTAAGTACATAAACAGTGTGAAATGGTTTAGCAGTTATACATGTAAAATTCTGTTAGTTGAAAACAGTTTCACTTACAAGAAATGAATCCTGCTAAATATCCACAAAACACTAGTTTTTAAATAAAACTGTTAAATGGACATAGGCCATGTAACAACTATTGGGGCCATTTCCGGTGAAACCGGACGTGACAAATATGGAGAATCTCAAAAAGTTGGAAATCTTACCTAATTTCACCATACAAAATTTCATCCCGATATCTTTAAAAACAAGGAAGTTACAGGTTACAGGGGTGGCCCACTCACTTGTTTAATTGTTTAAATTATTAATAATTCTTTGCCATAGCGTTACCCTAGACTTTGTTAGATTTTTGATATTCATTTTATTGTATGATTTTTACCTTTATGTTTTCTTTGTATTGTACGTTTTGCATACTTATTATAGTAAGTTGTATATCTGGGACCTCATTTGCTTGCCCTGATTTTAGGTCGTAATAAAGTAAAATATGGTCGCACGATTAATGGTTAATATTATTGATCAATTAAATTATCTTTGATACGTACGACTGTGGATGCAGCTCATTCCCTTCAAGACAAATACTTTAGAATAATTTATTTAAATGGAAACTTGCAGTAATTGAAGTTGTTTCTTGTAAAACAAATGATGTAATCGCCATATTATTTTGATGGTATGCAATCTAGTTTCGTACATCGCATTCTTGACTATATATAACTAAAACAAACACTTTCCAGCTTGCAAGTAAACAACGATGAAACCTCCTTCCTGAAATACGAATAAACTAATAATTGTTTCCCCACGCTTGCCCGTTACTATTTTTATCGCTTCAATTGCTCTCCATATACAATAGCGTAATCGAAAGTAAAAGTTATTTTGAATTAATTATCCCAGTTCCCAGTCTAAAATAGCTCGCGCTCTGAGCGAGCATTTCGCAAAGAAAGTGAAACCACTATACACCCTCCGTCACCGAATGACGTCTACGCTGGTGGCGCCAGCAACTCCACTTTCTCTGACGCTGTTTCACGTTATCGGCAGAGAGTATGCGGCCAAGGTCACGGGGTGGGGGTGGTTAACGTTATCTATGTGGAGTAAGTGGCACTCCACACCACAGACCCCGCAATGCTCCCTCGGCTCTGCCTCCTGCTCTTCTAGGGCAAGTGACAGTTCGTAGCACTGATGGAAAGTTAGAAATGTGAAAGTTGTCTAACAAATTGCATTAGGGAAATTTGGAGCTTCTGATTTTCTGAGATAACTAGCAAGACGTTATAAGTTGTCAGTTTTAAAAGATATTAGCACGAATTCTCATTTTATGACAGGTGCAGTTTGTATCACATGTATAGTCTGTAAAATAAATTTAATGTTAATAAATAAGTTAGTTCTCTCTCCAAAATTATTATCTGTTTTACTGATTATAATTTTTCGTTTTTATACTTTTTCCTTCATAAAATCGTTAAATTGAACAAAAAATCATATAAATTAACTGTATTAGAACACTTCTTAACCATTAATAATGTCGCAACGATGGTTAAAGATGTTTGTTTGCTATATATATTTATTTTGTTTACAACTGTCCAGACAAAAAATAAATTATTATAATAATTCAGGCAGTGGGGGTCTTTGTCCTATAAAAGGTGGGGTAGAAGTAATTTTGATATATGTTGTTTAAGTAGACAACCTGATGAAAAATAAAAGCTTTCGGCATCGCGGGGGGGGGGAGCATCACCTTCAATGAAAAGTGCAAAAAATTTGTTTTCACGAAAGAACTCAAACTCAACTCAAAACAGTTGATCGTACGAGTAAAATGTTGAAAACATAGTTAAATAGGACAAAATTTACAACATTTCTGTACATACTATACAGGGTGTTTTATTAATAATTGTATATAAGCTAACTGAATAATCCTTGGTCCAAAATAAGAAGATATAACCCAAAACGCTTAGATAAATTGTTCCTCCTTACTGTTTTATTTCAAATTTTAAAAATTATTTTTGCCAATTGTATTGTTACTATTTAATATTTCTTTTTCATATTTGGCAGAAAGTGTAGGTATTTTAGGTAACATCAGACCATGGTAAAAGATAATTTCTCACTATTACCAGAGGCGTACGGCAGGGATAGAGTAGTAGTTTCCCCCCTGTAAATTCTACACCACTGGTGGAATAATCTTTTCAATATATTTTTTTAATTTTAAAAAGTTTCTTACAAAAATAATGTACTCTTACCTCATAACGATAAAGTAATTATTTTTCGAGATAATTGAAGTTAAAGAGAAGGCTGCATAATATTCTGATTTTAATGCTTAATTATTTATTTTTCATATTCGTATCGATCCTTTCGGCATCTTTACACATAAAATTGCATTGGTTACGTGAAACAAGTTTTGTAGTTAAATTTTTGTAACATTTAATGTGAAAGTGGATACTTACAACGTTAGGTAGGTAACAATTTAAAATAAACACGACTACAGAGCAATACCGGGTATCCCAGCGTGAGTCAGTTTGGCAATGAATGTTCACTAAATGAAGTAAAATTAATATGCTGCTTTCGCCAGTAACTCTTAAAATTCACAAGGAGTTTTTCACGATTTTGCTGGAATACACGGTATTGCACAGAAATTAAACATGATTTATAACAAATGTTCAATGTGACTCCTATTTACTTCAATAGATTTTTGTATTATTTTGTTAAATGCTCTTTTAACATTAAAAAATATGTTCGGTTGATTTTTAATAAAATTGACTGAATTGACTATTTGTTGCCATAAATCTTGAACAGTATTAATTTCTTGAAAATATACTAAACACTTCATGTGTGAAAAGAAATAAAGGTCTAAGGGATTATAATCTGGACTTCGAGGTGGCCACGGAAATTCGCTTCCTCTAACGATGAGGAAATTGATTATTTAGGTAGTTCAGTCCCAAACGAAAATGAGCCGGGGCGCCATCCTACATAAACCACATACCTATTCTTCGATTAACCGGCAATCGCTCGAGCTCGTCGAAAATTGCAATTTGAAGATACTCCAAGTACGAGTTACCATTCAAATTTGCGGGTAATTCATAGGGGCCCAACAAGCTATCTCCGAAAATACCGCACCGTACACTTATTTTAAACTCATGTTGGAAATGTGCCTCTCTGACTACATGTGGATTTTCAATATCCCAACTGTGGCTGTTCCTCCAGTTGAAAACTCCTCTACGAGTAAAAGTAGCTTTATCGGCAAAGAGAATATTGTTAACAAAATTAGTATTTAAAATTTTTCTGTATCTAATAGACTGCGCAAATTCCACCCGTACAGGAAGATCCCTTGGTAATAAATTTTGGACTGGTGTAAAATGGAAAGGTCGCAGGTTTTTTTCTTAAGCATCCTAAATACTGAAGCATTGCTAACTCCAGCAATTGCTGATAAACGTCGACTGGTTAGTTGGGGATTATCAGCAATTCGCACTGAAATGTCCTGTTGATCAACAGAAATATTTTTTGGCCGTCCCACATCACGTTTGGGCTTGAATTTTCCAGTTTCCTTTAATCGAAGAAAAATATTTCTGAAGGTCTGGTGATTGGGTTGGGCTCTGTTTGGATACATTTGGAGATATCTTCGAGTAGCCGCGCGACAGGAATAATTTTCTTGTGCATAAACACACATCATATGCATTTCAAAATCTGAAAAGTTATTATGCCGTGGCATTTCAGTGGATACCCTTTTTAAATTTTACAACAAGCCAAATGACTGACAGTGATATCAAACATTGACAACAATGACACAACCCTACTAGATTCAAATAATTACTTCAGACTAAAGCTAACAGCACAAACAGATGGATTAATTTTCCTTCTGTAAATAATTATTGTATTACATATTATCAAGAATGTAGTTAAAATTATTAAATATGTTACAAGAATGTAACTGTAAAGAGCCTCCGCACACGGGACATGAAAGCAATTAAACGTCACTAGGTGATGTTGGCGATAGCGATGATATAGGAGATGTTGGTGATCTGAGCAACAGAACATCCGCATACGGGGCAATTTTAGCAGTCATTTTATGCAGTACAAAATACCTATTTAATATATTGCAGTAGTTGGTTTTTAAAGGTCCTACATCTTTTTCCATCATGTAAATTGAGTCAAGTGAAGAACTTTTATTCGTATACTAGGTAATAAATTATATTGTAAAATAAATTTTTTCAGTAAATTATTCTACATGCTTGACAAATTGACTCCTGCTGCCACCTGGTGCCATGCTTTGTCTGTAATGTAGTTTCGGTAATACTCTGTAAGAGTAAAAGCATATAAAACGCGGTGTTTTTCCCAAGCATCCACCAATTTTACATTAAATGCTTTCATATAACAGATTGCACAGATCGTGTTTCGCTGCAGGTTGTCCGGGTTGCTCAGATTGCTCAAGTTGAGGAGATCGCTTATAGATTGCTTTCATATTGCCCCGTTGGTGGGTTCGCATTCCTATACCTAGGAAGTGACAGGGAGCAGATATCATACCGCTATTGAATTGCTCTCATGTTGCCCCGTGTGCGGAGGCCCTACAACTTATTTCACGTAACCAACGCAGTTTTATGAGTAAAGATGACGAAATGATAATAATATGAAAAATAAATTAAACATTAAAATCAGAATATTGTACAGCCTATCTTTAACTTCAATTATCTCGAAAAATAATTACTTTATCGTTAAGAAATAAGGGTACATTATTTTCATTAAAAAAAGTATTAAAATTAAAAAAATATAGTGAAAAGACGATCCCACCAGTGGCGTAGAATTTAGAGGGGGAACTATTCCTCTGTCCCTGCCGTACGCCTCTGGTAATAGTGGTAAACTATCTTTTACTACGGTCTGATGTTACCTAAAATACCTAAACTTTCTGCCAAATATGAAAAAGAAATACTAAACAGTAATAAAGTAATTGGTAAACATGATTTTTAAAATTTGAATTAAAACTGTATCCCAGTAAGGAGGAACATTTTATCTAAGTGTCTTGGGTTACATCTTCTTATTTTGGGCCAAGGATTCTTCAGTTAGCTTATGTGCAATTATTAAAGAAACACCCTGTATAGTATCTGACATGTAGCGAGGTACAATGGTAGGAAGAAGGGTTTCTTTTAAAAACTTGATTATTTTATTATTATACATAGAAAATTACACTATATATTAATGTTTACTCTGTGTGATCTCTCCAAGTCCTTCGATTGTGTCTTCCAAAATAAATTAATAAAAAAAATGCAATGGTACGGAGATAGAGGGGTTACCTCTCTCGCTCTTCACATTCTGCCTGGATAACCATCGGCAGTATGCAGCCATAGCCAATAAAAAATCAGGCTTCCTAAACAATAATCACGGTGTACCCCAAGGCTCTGCCCCAGAGCCACTGTTATTTTTATTTTATATGAACGACTTTCTCAATTTAAGTTACTTAACAAATCCGCTCTGTTCGCCGATGACGCCACTCAATGCGTTGCAATTATCGTCTCACATTGAACTACCGGCAAAAAATTGCTTCACTTCTAACGAACTTACCCTTAATCAAGAAAAACTCAGGGACTGGTAATATCCTCAAACAAAAATGTCTCCAAACAAGACTCCCAGGTAGATGATAACCTTAGTTGGGTAAAACCATATTCATCATCTGAATAAAAGGCTTTCAAAATTTTTTTAAAACTAAAGTTTAGGCCAGCCTATGCGCAGCCCAGCATTTTCACACCTCGCGGAAGGCTCCTCGTTTAGATTGAGGTGTCTGCATCAGTATCAAAATTTTAAAAAAGTGTTTAGTGCCAAAGTTTTTAAAAACGTGTAGGTTGTAAGTCTAGTTAAGTCTGTTTTAGATATATACAATTTTATCACCTAATTTTATTCATCTGCGATGGAAGGAGTTTAGGTTAAGCTGTTTTTAACTGTCTTTAAGCCGAACCAGTCCCATTCCGCCCGATCTTGCAAACCACGAACAACGCGGTGGTTGCACGGTCGGTCCCCGGGTGGGTTCTGGGGAGGCAGATGTAAATTTTAATTATTAATTAAGTAGTATTGATTGGTTGATTGATTGATATTATTTTCACCGCCATTTAAAATGATTTCGTTATAATCTTCAGTTATATTTGGTTGCAAATAATCGGTGATTGGAATTCCACCCACACTGTCATCATCTAAATTGAAATTATGTGATACATCAATGTTCACATTCATTTCTTTAATATTCGAACAAGTTTCGCCAATATAAATCAAACAAAATGATAAATAGTGTAACCCATGTTTTCTGCAAGTGCAGACCTTCGTCTTGCAACCTCTTTTGCGTTTACAACTAATTTGCTTCAATATCTCTTGTGGAATGAAATCAGCAGTTGTGTAAATAGGCTACAACATGTTTTTCTCTAATTTCCACCTCCAATCAGTAGCATTTTTTTCACGACCTGGCCACTGCTGCACCTGCAGATAGACCCGATAAGAATGCCGTTCGGCAGCACCTGTGGTTGGCGGTAGACAATTCAGTTTCGAGAAACGTTTAAAAGCCGTTGTTTCTAACTTTCTAAAACTTGAAAAAACCATTTTCTCACACCTTAATTATTATTAAAAATTTTGCCACGCAAAAAAATTTAAGTCTAAGAAATTTTACATTTCCGCCCTCATTCTGAACATCCTGGATTCGGCTTATACCTAGAAACAGTTTTTTGTCAAAATCACCTCATTTTCATGCTAATTCGACTGGAGTATCATAATTGCAGAATGCTCGTACTTTTTATACATTATACTGTAATATCTTGTTGTATGACAATGCGTAAGCATTGTACATAGTATTTATGTTCTTGTTATTGCTTTTATTTTATGTATGTTTCGTGTTTACCCCTATTTATATTTTTTTCTCACTTTTTTTGACAGTCTAGATCGATTGATATTAACATCTCCATTATCATCGTCTAATTCGTCACTACCCCTGAGAATCTGGGTCACCACTGAAAATATCTTCATCATAGAATTAATTGAATATATTTATCTTTCTTAATTTTGTTAATTAAGATGTGTGTCGTCAAGATCCAACCCCGAAACAATAATATATAAATTTGTTTAATTATTTATATCTTATATCTCCATCGTCATGTTTGTGTTATGTGTATTTGAATAAAAAAGACAAGTTATTCTGTATAATTAATAGCATAACAATGACATTAAAGATTATAATCTGGAAAGAATTACAATAATTAAAATTGTTTAACAGCATGACAGCACGAAATACCAAAGGGTTTTCATTTTTACAATCAAACCCTAATTTATTCGAGGTTAAATGAATGAAAATGGTTGGTTCAGTTTCTATTAATGCTTTGTTCCAATATTAATCCTTTTGTTTTGACAAATTCAATCAGGAAGTATTACATAAAATAATAATCAGATACGTGCACATTGCTTAAATTTACCTTTCGCATCCATTGGGGATATTTGTCCGTGTTTTACTCAATGGTTTCCTTGTACTTGTAGTAATACATAAACCCTACACGAAGGTTACACGAGTTTGGTGTACCGCTGATTACATGAGGAATTACCCCCTCGATGGTTTGTGAATAAAGAAACAAATTGATAAGTGCGATCTAAAAAATTTTGGCTCACATGAGTCCTAAATATAGACGCACCCTTCGTCAAAATCACTGGCATATGTAACGAAATATCTAACAAATAAAAACTTTTATTTCAATATAATTAAGATAAAAGATGAGTTACGCATGTTATTCCTGAATATGGTAAAAAAACTTGTGGTTTTTTACTATTAATGAAATTGATAAAATATCGCATAATTGTAAGTAGCTCTCTATTTTTGGTAGAGACTATATGGATCAAAATCAGGCGTATGAGGCAATGGCAGACGTATGTACCATGAGTGTAGTTTAAAAAATGTCGGCACACATGAATCCGAAATATAGAGGTACCTCTCGTCAAATCGCTGTTACATGCCATGTAATACATAATAAATAATATTACTTGGTTAATTACTGTATATGGTGAATGAAATATTTTGATACAATTGAGCTATGTATTATAAGTTTGAATACAGTAAACAACTGTTGATATGCTTTTCCGTTTCAATGAAATTAATAAAATATCAAATAAATGTAAGTAATAAATTTTAGGTAAAGGCTACTTAGAGAAAAACTCAGCATACGAGGTAATGATCGATATGTGGTGCCACGAGTGCAGTCTAAAAAATGCTTACTCGATCCGAAATATACCTACCCCGTGTCAAATTGCTGGTATAAATTATCAATTAATTACTTAATAGAATATCAAATTAACTAACAAAATATTTTATTTTTAGTTATTTATCAAAAACAGCAAAATATAGACTTCAAAAATAGCCTTACTTAAACAATTACAGGATAAGTGCAAGGCATGTAGCTACATGGGCAGACCAAAGAGCTGGTACGACATAAAGGTAATTGGGAAAACGACAACGAAAGTTGATCTGCGTAATCAAATATGTTTTGTTGATTTCATAATGAACATTTGGCAACTCTTTCAGATACTTTCGCCAGAGGGGTTCTTAAATACTCTAATATATGATATTAGTTAATAATTTTGGTTGCTATTGGACGGTAGTTCAGTAGGTTAGCGCGTCTAGCTTTCTCTTTGAGCGTGCCTAGTGATATAAGTTCGAGCCCCACCTACTGCGAAGGAATTTTCTATTATAAATTATCTCCAAAAAGTGATCCGGATCCCACTATAAACTGTAGGGCCGCGTCTCCTCTACTTAGACAAGTCTAGATCTCCTAAACATAAGAGGGCCATTCAAGTGAAATTGACACTTGGCATTGGAAAATTGGCCATAGTATTAGTAGCTGGTATACGTTATAAAGTATAATATAATTATGTGCAGGACTATTCTAAATCCGAAGAAAGTTTTGTAATCAAATAGTTGTGGACAGGTATTAATAGGTAAACAATACATAACTATAAAGACGAGTTGAGTTTACATAGTCCTTTAAACATCTATATGGTGTTATAGTTCGAGACGAGACTGCGAAATATAATTAATAGATCAGTCGACTTACCTAAGGATGATTTTAATTATATGACCAGTCTCGTCGAAAGATTATAACAACCCTCATAAAAAGCAAACTAAACTTAAAATACTTTAAACAATAGTCCAGTCAATAAATATAAAGTAGCAAAAGTATATATCAACTTAAAGGAAATTTAATGCTCTACAGCAATTTTTCTGAGAAACGACCGTGGGAGGCACTAGAAGCAAATATTTGACAAAAAAAGTTAGGTAAAAATGATTTTTTCAAAAATTATCGATTTTCAATAACGAAAACAGTTGGAAATTCGACAAATATGTATAGAGACAATTTTATCAGAAATATAATTGGCTTTCATTCCCCACCGTAACCTCACATCCCAGAGACGGGGATTTTTAGTATGTTTACCTACTATATGTGATGGGTAACAGCTTGGTGGTGGGAGTGAATACAGATGCGAACTGGGTAGCCACGCACCCAGGATAGGATTCAAAAAGTTTATTCTTTGAACGTCGTACGATTCGTGCAGCAAGCTACAACTATATAGTGTTATAATCCTTCGACGAGACTGTTCATATAATTAAGATCATTTTTCCTTAAGGTAAGTCGACTGATCTATTAATTATGATACATTTTTTTATGTACCACAGTTCAGAGCCAATATGTGTATATCTAGTCCATTAGTGCGACTGTGTATATTAGGTAATCTCGTACCGAGTCTCGCACATTCTAAATTTGACTTATTTACACACTCCCATTCTAAATGTGTGTCAATTCCGGTTCAACCGCCTCAGTAGCTCAACGCTAACGTGTTAGACTAGCAACCAAGGAATTTCGGGTTCGAATCCTGGGTATGGATGTTTAGTGGTGTTTTACCAAGTTGGTATCAGTGGACTAGATGAGGTTGTGTGAGAGACAACACGGCTAGTTGCTGTACCACTCCCGAGTTGGAATCTCAGCTGCGGCAGATGGCAATGTTGTAGGGAATGGTCGTTGTATAATTAGGTCTATGTGTCCTGGTTGAGTGGTGGAATAGCTAATGCTGGACGTCAGGACGTTAATTTAAATAAGGCGGTTAAAAATGTCAAATCTATCACGATAAACGAAATACAAGGAGTGTAGGAGCAATATGAGGTGCATATTATTTATTGTGAAATATAGTGCTACTCTAAGATATGCAAGCTCTGTATTGGATATTTTCTGTTGCTGATTTTTTTTATGCACATATTATGTGCATTCTTTTTGTTTTATGTGATATGTCTTTTTATTTACAACTTTGTAATAAAGCTCTCCTGTACAGTTGCGTTCCAAATAAATAGATAAATATTTTTTACGCTGTAACTAGATATAGTATCAATCGAGTTAGGCTTATAAAAGTTTTTTAGTAAAAAGCTAATGTGACCGAAATTTAATTTCTACAAGAAAACAGCGAAGTCTTTTTATAAACTTTAAAAAATATCTCTTTCTATTTTTAGTTTATTGATCAAAAAATTTATGACTGACTAAGAGAGAGAACTACATATTTCACAGAAACTGAATGGGACCGACAACACGAGACTAGATGCACACTGTATGAGACTACATACGCACTACATGAATCTATATAGGATTGCATTTTACTACATAAAGACTACTCTTACTGTTATCCCACTGACTGGTAACCCTACGGTTTTCCTAATTTTACCTCAACATTTCTTCTCGCCCCGCTTAGACCGGACATCTTTATGAATAAATGGTTTCCCAATAACGGTTAATATTTCAGAAAATTCCATCACTTCTACAAAGATAAAATAATGTCACCTTTCGTGTCTTATTAAAATTTCTTTTTTTGTCATTTATTTGGTGCCATTACAGATGCACGTGAAAAGGTGACGCTACTGTGAACGTGAACATATATTTTTCACACTAGACCTGAAGCGACGTGAAATATTGGGATACTGTGTGTTCATAACAATTCGAAAAAAGGCCATTAACCGCGAATTTGGCAATACCGGCAATGTAACGCTCGTGTATTGGCAACTACGAGTACCTATTTAAAGCCAGTGAAATGGGTGTATACATACCAAAATAAAAATTGATATTGAAAACCAGTCATATTAATAAAATTTGAATAGACGCTAACGTTCTCTCCGTTATATTACTGAAGTTATAGGATTATTCGTGCTGTACACCGAGGATTGCAGGAATTATTTATAAACGTAAATAATAATAGCTATCAAATATGTGGCGAAATGACTGCTATATTATTAGTCGAAAATTCACCAAAATGGATCTACGCTGTTAAATATCCAGGTTAAATGATCCCAAATAACGTACGTAAAAAAATATCACTGCTCTGTTGGAGGAGAATAATTAATTGTTGTCAAGCAATTTCCATGCTCCTTTTTAAGGCACGTAAAATATTTTTTAATTATTAAAAATGCCTTGTCAAAATAATGCAGAATAAAATTTCTGTTTTAAAAACTGATTCTGGCTCAACTTAGTAATTCTTCATAAATAAAACTCTTTGTTTTGTTCAAGTTTTAGATTCTTTTATTATTTTGTTGTTATACAAAAAGACGAAGGAATCTATCAATAGCATAAGTCAATTATTGGCATTTAATACATCTCATGAAGTATTGTTACATTTACACTATGGAGGATCAAATTGCAACTGCTCGTTCCGTTCACTATTGAAAAATCTTTAAATAGAAGACTAACCATGCACAAATTAAAGCGAATACACAAAAATAACTATGTACAACTCTGTAGAAATAAATTTGCAACGGATAGATAGACTTTATTAGCAACTTCTGCTATAGAAAGACAATACAATATAATGTAAAAACTTAATGTTGATATACTAACTATAACGTAGATATACTAACTTACGATACCATACGAACGAATTACAAACATATAGGCTATTGATTATGTCATATAGAGAGGAACTAAAACGTTTGTTGCGTGGGTACAACTAATTAAATGTTCTTCAGAAGGAGTTATTTTTTAAACAAAACTTTAACAAAAAGTGGTTACGAATCTTAAGTTTAAATATACGAAGTGAATTGTTTGAAAACAGAAATATGACTGACCTCTTTTGCGTGCATTTCGGCGGTCTCTCGTACACTTCTCGAGGGATGGGTAAATGAGCGTAATTTCTAAATTACGGTTGGCTATTGTAGTTGGCCATTACTGCCTCCAGCCTGTCGGCATTTTAGCCCTAAAGGTATGACCTTTGATAGTTTTACGATTATGGTATTTCCGTGCTTAATTGTGGGAAAGTACGCTACAACGTTCAAGGGTTTTTATTGCATAAACCTTTCAACTGGTAATTTAGGATGAGGAAACCGCGGAGTGCTATTAAATTAGAGGGTGCAAATTGGAGGTAGGGGTGAAAATGCAACCCTTTCAGTTTTTTAAATATTACTTGAAAACGAAGCAAAATTCAAGTATAGTTAATAGGAAACTTTTTGTAGAGAATCAAATTCTCCATCGAAATACTTATTTAAAAAAAAATAAAAAACAATTTTTTGTGCGAGATGTATCAAAAAAACAATTTAAAAAAAGCAAAAAATACAATTTTTTGTTTTTTTTTTTACTTCTTTGCCTACAACTTTTTTGAGCACAGATAAGTAAACTTTTGTAGAGAATCAAATTTTCCATCGAAATAGTTATTTAAAAAATAAAAAACAATTTTTTGTGCGAGAAGTATCAAAAAACAATTTAAAAAAGCAAAAAATACAATTTATTTTTTACTTTCTTGCCTACAACTTTTTTTGAGAAGAGATAGGTGTAGACATTGTATAAGCTGATGAAATTTCCTTTAAAGTGGTGGTCTCATAAAGTTTTTTCGATGAAAATTGACCGAGATATAGCCGCTCAAACTTAGCCCATTTTTTCGATTTTTATCACGTTTACCTTGATACTGATCTTATTTTTTATAACAAAATTGATTTTTACGCTAATCTATCTTAAATATGAAGATCTGCAAAAATATACCTGAAATGAATTTAATTTAAAATATATTAATTAATTAAACTATTAATATTTATTAAATAATTAAATATTGCTGTAAAATAGGGAGATTCGTAAAATATATTTGTCGCTTCCAACTATTTTGCAAATTATCAGAAAGTGCAAAATTTTCTCTGGCCCATTTACCGCCATCACGTGATATCGCTAAACAGCACAGCTTAGATAGATAAAAAAGCAATATTTAAGAATAATTTATTGTTACTTTATTTAAAAAACCATCGCAATTTTATACATTTGTGAAAATAAGTATTCATTATCAACAAATTAACTTAAAATACATTGTTCTATTGAGTAAAAATCAATTTTGTTATAAAAAATAATACTTAAAACAATATCAAGGTAAACGCGATAAAAATCGAAAAAATGGCTAAGTTTGAGTGACTATTTCTCAATCAATTTTCATCGAAAAAACTTTTTGAGACCACCACTTTAAAGGAAATTTCATCAACCTATACCTATCTCTGCTCAAAAAAAACTTATAGGTAAAAAAAAGTAAAAAATAAATGAGTTTTTTTCTTTTTTTAATTGTTTTTTGGATACTTTTGGCAAAAATAATTGTTTTTTAAATAAACCATTTTGATGGAAAATTTGATTCTCTACAAAAAGTTTCCTATTAACTATACCTGAATTTTACTTCGATTTACAGTTATATTTAAAAAACTAAAAGGGTTGCATATTCACCCCTATCTCCAATTTGCACCCTCTATTTTAATAGCACTCCGCGGTTTTCTCATCTTAAATGACCAATTGCACGGTTTATGCAATAAAAATCCTTGAACGTCTTAGATCCTTATTTCCCTGTTTCTTATGACATAATCAATAACCTATAAGGACTATATTTTTCTTGAAAAATAATCTCACATTTTCTTATTTCTGTTAGTAGAGTATTAAACATATTTAGGCCTTTATACAATATAGTTTTATTTAATAATGATGTTTTGGCTGTATCCATATACTCTGTCTTCTGTTATGTGAATGAAAATATAAATACATAGTAGTTTCTTTGTTCTTCAATTTATAAATAAAATCTAAAGTTTTAAATATAATTTTTTGCTTTATATTTATGAAATTAAGTACTTTTAGCATATTTTTTATTGGTGTATACCTGTTACATTTAAGGATTAGAAGGAAGAGATTAGAAGGAAGATTTATTTTGCAATTTTTGTAGTTTGCCTATTTCGTTTTGGTTAAAATTGAAAAGAATACTTGTAGCCCAATAAAATGGGACGAAATTTGTCGATTTGGATGATATAATTCAGAACGTGCTGAAATTTTGGGAACAGGCTTATTTTGTGGTACTTTTTAACATACCAAAAATCCCCACCCGTAGACGCTGGCGGAGGGGAGGTTGGGTAGAAAATATGCAAAAAAATCGGTTTTCGCAAAAAACTCCGAAAGTGTCAATTTTACTGTAAAATACCTACACATGAAAATTATAGGTAATAAAAATCCGCACAATTTCGTTTTTTTTTTAACTTTGTACGACCTTTGGAGCCGAGATAAGGTTTTTGAAATCTTGACAGTTTTGCGACGCAACAGAAACGCGCGCGTTCTTCGCTAAAATCTCAAAAATGGTCGTTCGGATGGCAAAATGTTTCAAATGAAAGTTGTAGAGAAATCGATTATGAACAATTTCCTTTTATTTTTCATTTCCATTCGATCAATATTGGCAGAGATATGAATTTTTAAACATCTTTATAGCGCGCTATCAGAACACTGGGTTCATGATCAAATCGATAAAAACTCGAAAACGATAAATCGTACTCATATAGTGTATCTAATGAAAGTTAAAGAGAAGCAATATGTTGATGGTATGTACAAAATCGTTTTGATAACGAGTGAATGGAGATAAAAGGGAAAAAATTCGCATTTTGCATTTAGATAAATAACTATTTTTTAATTGGCTTTAGGCAATAGGCAATAATGGCACTACAGGTTTTTTTGAAGAGAATTAAATTACCTGTAAAATCAGCTCCAAGTGACCTTCATACGACGAATGGTTCGCGAGTTACAGCTGTTTAAATTTATGAGCAAAAAAGTCTTTTTTATTATAAATCAGGATTTTACTGAAAGAATCGTGCATAACATAAACATAAATATGGGGCCCAGTATGAAACGACTCAGAAATGCCCACAGAATAACTTCTGATACTTCAAAATGTGAAAAAATATTATTAAATGCACTTTTTTGTACTTCAAACGTGACGAAAATTACCTGTTCGCTAAAAATTAAAAATCAACCGCATTTTCAATCGTCAGTTCCTTGTCGCTAATTATTGAAAATCATACACGAAAAAGTGTTTTTTGTAGGAAATTTTGTAAGCTTTCATTTAGGTCTTATGAAATGTTGTCGTAAAGTCAAAAGAAACGCTGACATATACAAAAAAAGGAATTAAAAAATAATATTGGTTCAATTTTTCTGAACAAAAACGGTTTCCATGAACCTTTTTTTTAAGAAAATATAACTTATGCTATTGCATTACTTTCATATGTGTATATATATATATATATATATATATATATATATATATATATTGTGCTGTTCTACTTTTTATTGTACTTAATAATTTGCAGTACTAATCAAACCTTAACTTGCTTATTTCCAATAGATAAAAAAAAAACTTTAAAACCAAAAAATCAAATTAAAATCTCTTACCTTTTGATCCGAAAGTATGTCAAAATATTTAATGGGCCGGCTAGCTTATCTTTCCCTTCAGGAGCAGGTTCAAATTCAGTTCCTGTTTAAAATGAAATTTTTATTAAAGTAAAATTTTTAATCTGATATAAATAATTTATTTTCTTTGATATTTAAATAATTTAGCTTTATAACAGGTTCGAAAGTCTAATAAGTACACTATTTAAATTTTAATATACGACCTTGTCCAAAATTAAACACACAAAAACCTTCCTTCTTCGTAGCTACACACTTCTCTTTCCAAATCCAACAATTCTCCTTTCATTAATTCTTCACCTTATCTCGTCCTTATCTCCTCTGCAACTCCAAACCACAATAACACCTCTACCTTCTTATTTACAGTCTATTTTTCTCTTCTTCGCTGATCTCCGCAATTTCTGACTTTCAATTCAATTTCAAAATTCTTAATTCTTGTTTATTATTTTTCTTCTTCATTCCCTAATTTTCACTTGTTCTTTTTTTTTTCTTAAATTTGTTTTTCCAATTTTACAACCTCTCTTTTATCTGTTGTTTATTGTTCTATCTCACTAAATATCAAAGTATCCAAAATAAACAAAACAAAACACCGTATGAATTTTGATTAATTTCATTCCAAACATAACCTAACTTAAACATCCTTGTCTTTCTCCAGGAAAAAATTTACCAACTATAAAATAAAATTTCCTACTTAAAAGAAATGTCATAATGACTTAAATGTCAGAAATTATTTCAACAACAACTTAATAACTCAGGAAAACATTTACCAACTGTAAAAATAAAATTTCCTACTTAAAAGAAATGTCATAATGACTTAAATGTCAGAAATTATTTCAACAACTTAATAACTACTAACATAGATGTCAGTATCAAACTTACTGTTGACATCAAATAAAAACTTTAAAACTATTAAAACAACTCTAAACAAGTATTAACATTCTAAAACACATATCTTTCGGATCTTTAGCTAATTTAAATAAATTTTGAAAACGATCTAAAGGAAATAAACAAATTCAAACCTTGATTCAGCAAATAACACAAACATGCAATCTTCGTAATCGTCCAATATGCAAATACATCGCAATATATATATATATATATGTTATAGCTCGCGTTTCGTAGCTAAGTTTTTAAAAACAATTTTATTTATTTGTAGAGAGTCAACGTTGACTCTTAGAAATAATACAGTAATAAAAATGTAAGTATTTAATTTGAAGTGAGTATGATAACTGGCTACAGAAATGTCTCGTGGTTCTATTTATGACATTTAGATGCAGTGTCATCTAAATGACGAACAAAGAAAAGCAAGCAAGCAATTCAGCATAATCATGATAAGTTAAAATGTAATATAATATAATATGATACTTTGTAAGCGATAAATGATAGCGGGAATTTGTTATCTGCACGTAGCTGAAATATGATATTATAGGATAAACTGAAATGAAGCAAAAGTCACGTATCGTCTTGTATACAGTGGCTCAAATACTATATAACAACTTCCCCCTTAATGAAAAAGTTGCTGTTATACAGGAACTTTTTGAAATTGAAAGGATAATAAAATAGTGAATGAATACAATAAAAAATAATAAAAATAAAGGTAAAAATATACAAAGGTTAAGTTAATAATGTGAATGATAAATCACAAGTGAAAGTCTATGTTAACTCGATGTCATCTCTTTCTTGGGGTCTGATAACGGGTCGCTTTCTTGGAGGGATGAAACCGGGAAGTTTCATAAATGGTTTGCTTCGTCCTGGAGAGGGTGAAGGGGCGTCATCTGTAGAATGTTGGATTTTCAGCATTCCACGTCGTCTTTTCCTACACTTACAGAGTATGTAAAGTAGAATTAGGGAAACAACGAATGTGATGGTAAAATACGTGAACCAAGATACATGTTTGTTCACAAATGGTTCGTTTATAAGATCATCCAGGTCTTTCGAATATTGTTCCAATTTGGTTTTGGCGATGTCCAAATCTTCTACGTTTAGATTGTTTAATTTGAGAGGTTTTAATTTTGGTAATTTAATTTTGTCGGGCATTTGATTGCAGCACTCATAAGGAATTTGGATGGGATGAGAATTGTCTTTAATGTCTGAAAAGTCTTTGGCACTAGCTTGTATTCTGGTGATTCCTACAAAGGCGTAACATCCGGGTTGTAGTTTGACGATTGAATTTTTGTTGATTAATTCGGTTATTGAATCTCTTTTTGGACAATTGATGGTGATGTGAAGTGGTTCGGAGTTTATTATTAACCATGTGTTGTCTTCAAGTTCTTGAACGTTGTATCCTTGACCAATGATGAAGGATGTCTGGCAATTTTCGGGGAGTTTAGTCAACTGTTTCAGGATTCTGGCTTCACATATGGCATTTTGATCGATAGGGTATGCAAACAGGTTTGAGCATAGTTTCGTTCCAAAGTATAGTGGTTTCATTCATTTAAATTTGAAATTGGTATGTACATCAAAGAATCATCGTCTCTCGCGATAAACTTTTGTGAAATAGATAAAATGTGCAGAAGGCCAGTTCTGTTATCAAGAATTGGGATCGGGTATAGGCGGAAGGTATTGTAATTTTGAGGTTCGACAAGGGGTATTTTTAGAACGAATACTAAGTTAGAATCTACTTGAAAAGCTTGTAACTCAATAATGTCTAAATACTGAGCGACTGCTGATAATTTAATAGGTAGAGGCAAATTGTTTCTTTGTAAACTCTGAGAAATCTCTTGTAATGCTGTTACTAAATGGTCAGGAGTTATTATTGACGAATGTATAATTTTTAGTCTAGCGAATGTTATGGCATTCAAAATATCGTTTAAATTGTCTTCAATGAATAAATAACTTGCCATGAGTTGTTCGCAAATTTCTAAGAATCTTAATTTTGTGTGGATATTTTCGATATCCTTAGTCATATCTAGAATTGAGGTTTCGATTTCTTTGATATCCTTATTGAAAGTTTCTTCGTCGATTTGTAGTTTTTGAATAGTTGAATTAAAATTTTTGATGACTGAAGTCGTGACAGATATTTGATTTTTGATTAAATTTTCGAGTTGGTGTTCGTCATTATTTAGCTTGTTGATGCAATCAGAATAGTACTGACCATCTTCTGCGTCTAGATTTCCAGTTATCGATTTGAAAATCGTTCCGATACCGTTTAGTATTCCTCGTCTGTATCTTTTTGTGTCTAGGTAAACTTCGTTAAATTTTGATTGTATCGATTGAGAGATTTGGGTTAATAAACTGAGATGCGTTTTTACATCGCCGAAAAAGACATTCATGTAATGGTATGTTGGGTCGAGTGTGTTGTAGAGGGTTTGTAAGATTTTGTCGTTTTTGTCAAATGCTGTTTTAAGAGTCGATATGTTTTTATGTACAAGTAGAGTCCATTTCTCGTTAGAGATTACTATGTCTGTGTCTCGGTGGTAGTACACTCCGATCGTGTTGTTGATCGATGTTATTTTATACTGGGCAAGTGCTGATCCGAGCAGCAGCAGAAACCTGAAAATAAATTTAATTTTCAGTATATGGTTTCATTCGGTCAAAGTTTACTTTAGTTGTTTGGTTCGTTTCGAGATTTAGTAGCGTAGCGGAATTTTGAAAAATTTCTTTAATTTCGAACGGACCGTTGAATTTATCTTGTAATTTGTTCTTTATTTGAGATTCCTTAACGTATACTTTGTCGCCAACATTATATGTGGGGCGATTTTCGGGGACGTTTTTATCAAACCGAACTTTGGCTTTTTGTTTTTGAGTTTCAGTTCGACTTCGAGCTATTTTATAATAGTGAGAAATGCGATTGTTTAAATCTCGGACATATTTAGTGATTAACTCTTTTTGATTGTATAATGTTTCCGGTGGACGAACAGATGTATGACCAAAAACTAATTCGTATGGGGTAAATCCGTGAGTTTTATTTACAGAGTTATTATAACAGATTACTGCATACGGTAAAATGGTAAATGGGTGTTCATTCGGGTTTTCCGTTTTGTTAGCTCTTATCATTTCGGCCAAGGTGGCGTGAAATCGTTCAATTGAACCATTTGACTGGGGATGTCCTACACTTGAAAAGGTTAATTTTATATCATATAATCTACACAAATCTCTTAATAAATTGTTATCGAATTCTCCTCCATAGTCGCAATGTATTCTTAATGGAGTACCATAATGTTGAAAATAAAGCAGTACCGTATTTACTACAGATTTGGCGGATTTATCGGGGACTGCGTAAGCTTGTGTAAATTTAGTCAATTCATCGCGAATAGTCAATGCATAATTGCGCGTAGGGAATTCAAATAAGTCAATGTTAATTCTTTCGAACGGTGTCTTTGGTGTTTCTGTAATTACTAGTGGACTACTTAAATTTTTTCGACAAACTTTCGTTTTTTGACATGTTTCGCAGTTTTTGATAAAATTTTCGACATCTTTCGTTAACCCTTGCCAATTATACTTGTTTTTGATTCTGCGTATTGTCTCGTTTATTCCGCGGTGCAAATTATTTTCTCCGGTGTGATTTTGATCGAGGATTATTGGGCGTTGGTCTTCGTCGGGGCATTGTACTAGATTTTGACAAATGATTAATTTTAGGTCTTTTTCCGCAAAAATGAATGAGAGAATTTCGAGTATTGGGAGGTCCAAATTATTTTCGACATAGTAGGTCTTAGAAAGATCTAATTTATTTTGATTTTTATACAACGTTAAAAACAAGTGTTCTATTACAGATTCGGGATCGAAAGGTACAGCGATAATATAATAATTTCTATGTCGGGTTGATTTACTAGAGACAATATTGATTGTACTGTTGTCGAATTCGGGATTTTCTTCGAAAATATCTTCTATAATTTGGTGATGGAGGTCTGTTAAGTTATTTTGCCGAAAGAACGTAATTATGTTTTTATTTTCTCGATCTAATAATTGTTTGTTTGAAATTTCGATTTTCGAGTAATCTATTAGGGATTTTGTCTTGTATAGTCTAGAGAATGTGTCAAATTCCTGAGCGATATGTTCGTTAGTTATTTCGTTTTCGTCATTTAGGCTTTCGTCATCGTCTGTGTTTTCGTTAGCTGCTAAAATTTTAGAATAGAATTTGGAACAATCGTTAAAGTGGTTTATTTTGATTCTGGACAAGGCGTCTGCGTTTTTGTTTATTTTGCCGGGTTTGTATATGACCTCGTAGTCATACTCTTCAAGTTTGAGGCGCCAACGGGCTAATCTGCTACCCGGGTCCTTTATTGAAAATAACCAGGTAAGTGGTCTGTGATCGGTGATTAGTTTAAACTTTCTGCCAAACAGGTATGGTCTAAAATGCTTTACTGACCACACGATAGCTAAGAGCTCTCTTTCTATCGTGGAGTACTTAGTTTCGGCATTGCATAAAACTCGGGAGGCATAAGCGATAGGTAAATCTTTACCAATGGGGCCCTGCGAAAGCACGGAACCAATGGCGAATGCACTCGCGTCTGTGGTTAATAAGAAAGGCTCGTCGAAGTTCGGGTAAATTAGTATCGGAGTTGTTGTCAAGGTTTGTTTTAAGTTTTTGAATGAATTCGTACAATCATTGTCGAAATTAAAGGGTATGTCTTTTTGTAGTAATTTAGTCAGAGGTTTTGATATTTTAGAGAAATTGGGGATAAAACGTCTATAATAGCCTGCTAAACCCAGGAAAGATTTAATTTCCTTTTGGTTTTTGGGTTGAGGAAAGTTTAGGATTGCTTCAACCTTAGCAGGGTTTGGCTTTACACCGTCCTTGGTGATGAGGTGTCCTAGGTAGGCAACTTCTTTCCTAAGAAACTCACACTTGTCGGGCTGTATTTTAAGGTTAGCTTTCCTTAAGCGTTGGAATATTTCGTTTAGTCGGGTAATATGTTCGTGAATCGTTGGGGAATAAATGATGATGTCGTCCATATAGACGAGGCAACGTTCGTTTTGGATACCTAGTAGGATATTGTCCATAACCCTTTGGAAAGTTGATGGGGCGTTTTTAAGACCGAATGGCATGCGTAGAAATTCATAGTGGCCATTCTCTACAGAGAAGGCAGTTTTTTGGACGTCTTCGGGATTAATTTCTATCTGGTGAAACCCAGAGGCCAAATCTAGGGTTGTGAAGTATTGGCATTTTCCTAGTTGGTCAAGAAGGTCAGATATGTTCGGAAGGGGATATTTGTCGTCAATAGTCAGTTCGTTAAGTTTTCTGTAGTCGACTACAACTCGCCATTTTTGTTTGCCAGAGGCGTCAAGTTTTTTTGGGACTACCCAAACTGGGGAGGACCAGGGAGAAATCGAAGGCTGGATTATGCCTTGGGCTAACATTTTTGAAACCTGTGACTTTACTTCTTGCTTATGAATTTGGGGGTAACGATAAGATTTTGTGAATATCGGTTTGGCATTGTTGGTGTCAATAGAATGTTTAATTTCGTTTGTGAATGACAAGTTATCTCCTTCTAGATAGAATATGTCCGAAAAATTTAGACAAAGTTGTGTTATTAAATCGGTTTCTTTTTCGTTCAAATGTTCTAAGCGTAATTGATTTTTAATTTCGAAATTCCTGTCTATTTGTTGTTGGTAGTCTGAGTTTTGACAATTTAAATTAAAGATTGCCCTAAATTTTTCTATTGGTTCGAGTTTAAGGTTTGACAAATCTACAGTTTTTGGAATAGCGTTTGCGTTTATTACAGATGTTAAAAATTCTCCGTTGTTGTCTATTTTGACGATAGCGTTGGGTAAGCGTACTTTTTCGTTTTCTTGGGCTACCAGTATAGCCTCGGTATTTCGTAGGTCACATTTTAATTTGAATATTTTTTCCGTGCGCGGTTCAATGGAAATTAAGTTTCGATTTTTTATGGTGTTTAAACCGCGGGTTACGCTTGGTTGCGATGGTAAAATATCAGTAACTTTGAATATCGGTACGGTTTTAAAATTCGTCACTAATTGTTTATTTTTAAAATCTATCCTGCATTCGTAATGTTCGAAAAAGTCCGCGCCTAAAAGTCCGTCAAAGTCTATGTCTAGATCGTGAATATAAACTTTATGAGGATCACTTGTGGTAAATGGTATGAGAACAGATTCAATTATATTAATCTTTTCGTTCGTTATACCTTGAACAATCACATTTTCAGGGGATCGGCGCCTGTAGTTTTCAGCTGTCCTAGGCTTAAAAACTGAAATACCGGCGCCTGTGTCTAGCAAAATTTTAAATTTACCGGTTATGTCTTTCATGTAATAGAGATTTTTTGAGTTGACAGTTAGCAATGCATGCGAAAGAATATTTACATGAATTTGTGTTCCGGGAAATTCAGGTATGGGTTGAAACTGTCTTTTAGAGTCATCGTTTGGATCTGAGTTTCCAATTCTGCAATTGGTTCGGATTCCTGGTTGGGAGGATGAGTTAATTGGTTGGAACCTTGGTAAAAATCCTGAGGATTAGCGGTATAATCCTCATACTGTTCAGGCTGAGAATTATAGTTCTCTGGGAAACTTTGATTGGTTTCGAAATTATAATTTTCACAATTGTCTTGTTGAAGTTGGTAATTTGGGGAGTAATCGGTAGAGTAGGTCTCATATTGATTGGAATTATCAATGTAACTATCATAAGGTTCATAGTTCAAATGATGGGCCTTTTGTTGATCGTAACGATTAAAGTTTGGATTTGGTTGGATTGTAGATGGTCTCTGCTGATTGAAATTCGGGTTTGGTCTGATGGCTGAAGGCCTATTTTGCTGTGGAAGATTAGATTGATTATTTTGTGGGAATTGCCTGTGAGTAAATTGATTATTTTGCGAAAAATTTTGGAAGTTTGAATTTCTTTGGAAGTTTGGTCTTTGAAAGTTTTGGGACGCTGATGGCATAAATTGTTGTTGTTGCCTAGTACGGCATTCACTTACAGTATGCCCAATGCGATTGCAAAATGAACACATTTTCTGTTGGAAAGTTGAAATTGGTCTCTTTTGTTGGGGAGGAATTGGGTTTTTAGCTTGGCTATTTCTCGAGAATTTTTGTGACTCAAAATAAGAGAGTTGTAGTTCTCTTTTAATTCGATTAATAGCCTCCAACATATTTTGTGGATTGCCAGCACGTATAATTTTGCCTAAATTTGGTTCTAAGCCTGTTAATAAATTATTTAGCGTCATAGTTTCGACTAAATCACTTTGAGATTTCTTCTGTTCTTTGGACAAGGCTTGTTTTTGGATTGCGGCATGCATTTTTGCATTGTGCGTTTGCAACCGTGATACAAAGGTTAACGCAGATTCGTTAGGTAATTGATGGATGCGTTGTAGGTCAGTGATTAGAGATGTTAGGTCTCTAGAATCTCCGAAGTGCGCTTCTAATAAGGATTTTATTTCTGCATATGTAGCTGGATTTCTAGAATTTATCAATTCGGCAGCTTTGCCACGCAATTTATTTTTGATATGAATAGTCAACAATAACAACTGGTCATTAATTGCCATTCCTTGAGCATATGTACAAGAATTTAAAAATGTTTGTAAGTTGATGGGGTTGCCATCGAACTCAGGTATTATGGAGAATATCTCTGAAAGTTTATAAGCCTCAATTTGTTCTTCGATTTGTACGGTGGCTTCTTGTTCTGACATTTTGTTGCTTTTAGTTACAAACTATTGAAGTTAAATTTGAAAGATTTTCTTGTCTGTTTGTGTATTAGCTGTATAATACACACAAGTACGTATTAGCAGTATAATACGCTTCGATGTCGCTTTAAAATAAAATGGAATTCGGTGAGTGTATTAGCTGTATAATACACACGATTACGTATTAACAGTATAATACGTATAAAGTAAAATTAATTATGTCGTTTGGGGAATAATATGGATAAAATTGATAGCAGAACTGTTTTGTTTTCGTTGAATGTATTAGCAGTATAATACACTTAAATAATTGCGAAATGTGAAAAATAAAAATAGCAATAATAAAACGTGATGATTCTTAAAAATGACTTACGTAAATATCTTCATAGGTAGGTTCTTTCCTCCGTCGAGGGATTGGGATCCGCCACCACTGGTGAGGAAGGTCTCCTTGTTCTTGTAGATCACTCGCACTAGTTAGGCACCCTTGTTGAGATGTTCTCCTTGTTCTCGAACGTTTCACTACAAGTTAGGCTTCTTGTTCCAGGGATGTTTAACGGATCCTACCGACTGCGCCAATGTTATAGCTCGCGTTTCGTAGCTAAGTTTTTAAAAACAATTTTATTTATTTGTAGAGAGTCAACGTTGACTCTTAGAAATAATACAGTAATAAAAATGTAAGTATTTAATTTGAAGTGAGTATGATAACTGGCTACAGAAATGTCTCGTGGTTCTATTTATGACATTTAGATGCAGTGTCATCTAAATGACGAACAAAGAAAAGCAAGCAAGCAATTCAGCATAATCATGATAAGTTAAAATGTAATATAATATAATATGATACTTTGTAACCGATAAATGATAGCGGGAATTTGTTATCTGCACGTAGCTGAAATATGATATTATAGGATAAACTGAAATGAAGCAAAAGTCACGTATCGTCTTGTATACAGTGGCTCAAATACTATATAACATATATATATATATATATATATATATATATATATATATATATATATATATATATATATATATAACTAATAAAACTTTCAGCCCTCGCATCAGGTCTACAATGAACCCCTATCAATAACGTGTTACAAGAAATATAAATATATGCATATAACCCATACTCAATGTGGGTCAATTAAAAATAGAATTTATTACAAATAAAGATAATGCTTTAATCCAATACTAATCAAGGTACCCCTACTACGGTAGTACTACTAGAAGTGAAGACAAAATAGAAATTCAAATAAAGTAATCAATTATTTACCTACGTTTGGGAAATAAAGTTTTTCTCTAACAAGTCCCGTGTGTAGATTCCAATTGTGAAGTCCAGCTTCAGATATTAGGTTGTATTGTTATGAAAACAATGTTCAAACATTAACTGTACATGATTTCAACAATTTATAACCTGCAATATTTTGCTTTTGGCTAACATGCATTAAAAAAATGTATTTCACAATAAATCAGGTTTAAAATAAGCTCTACACGATTTTAGAAATTTCTGATCGGTAATATTTTATTCCTTAAACTATCTCAGTGTATATTAATAGGAAAAATAGAAAACAACTTAGTCTGTTAAATTGAATAAGGGTATAAATCAGCTCTACACGATTTCATAAACTTCTAATTTGTATTTTGTTGTGGTAATGTTAAAGAACACGATGAAACCCTCGATATACTTTTCGACGTTGTAACAAAATCCAACTTAGGAAATATTTCGCATGAAAAGCGTGCTTCACGTAAAAATATCGTGGAAGAGGTTTTTAATATTCTTAATCATATTTTCGCTCTACGGAGCGATTTTTATGCAAAAATTCCAATAACTCCTCAAGGAGCGTCACTTTAGAAAGTGTAGTAAATGTCGCTGCACAGGGACGTAATGTCGCCCCGACCACCAAAATTTAGAAACTATAACAAAATTTTACTTTCGGAAATTTCAAAATTAAAAACCCTTTTACAAATCCACATTGTTAAGCACTGCAACTCATGCGCGGTATTAAATATGAGGACAAGTTAATCCAGCTTCTATTCGTGAGTTTTAGCGAAAATAACCCTTAGCGACATGGGACCCCCATCGTTTCCTAGCAGTCGATTTTGACGGGGAAATGATGAGTTTTAACGGGATTTGCCCTAAACCGGTTCCTCAGTGATTCGGTGTCAGAAAAGTATCTTTACCATGTACACATATGTGCATGGGACCGCCTTGCCTGAACGTATTGAAATTGTAATTGCCCAAATATAATTCAAAGTCGTTGCGATTCAAGCATTTTCAAGCTCCGAGGAGCGACCAAAATCGATACTGAAATAAAAATACAGACAGGCAAGCAAAAGCCCACCAAATTTTAGAAACTTGAACTTTTCTTGAATCTTTTTGTGTAATCGTTAGCTCAAAAACTGCATATTGGATGGTAGTTGCTACACTGGTAAATCGTTCCGTTCCTCACCATGTGTTGTACACGGGCCACACTATTGTTTGTCAGACATATTTCTTAAAAGTTGTTGTAAAACATAAATTTTTGAAGAGATTTAATATATATTTTTGAACTTTATATTGTCTTTTAATTGTGTTTTTTTTAACAAAATTCCCTTTCAGGTATAATTTTAAGAAAGTGTTATAGTACTTCCAGTGTTAGGTTTATAGTGTTACGACATCCAATAGATACCATCAGAGCAGCAGTTAAGCAAAAACGAACAGCAAGTGTAAATTTTCATATTATTCTCCGTCTGAAACAGTCGTTTCGAACCCTTATTTTGTGAACGTTAACATTCATTTTTGAAATATAAAAAGTCCTTCAGACTCCAAAGGATGGATCGTTCACAGTAACAGTAAAGCGATTTTTGTTATACTTTATTCTCTACCACCAATGCACATTAATAGGAGGAATTTTGTCTGTTAAAATAAAACAAATAAGGATAAAAATGAGCTTCACGATTTCTTGAATTTTTAATTTGTATCAGAAAGTAAAGGTGATACATTTAGACATATGGGACACACACCCAATATCCGTGTATAGTGGAAAAATCCCTCTCACAGTATGTTCCACTGCTACGACCAGGAATTGAACCCGGAACTTTTGGGTGAGACGCAAGTGCGCTTACCTCTCGACCATGTCATATATTAATTAATTATTTTGTTCTTTCGTTACATGACGCTTAAAACTATACAAAAACAAAGATGGCTAAAGTAGCTTATGTAAGTAAATACGTTACATATATAAATGCACCTATGTGTTTTTTATATGTTTTGTTTCTTATTATATGTTTTTTTTGTAGCTTTGTTTTATACATTTTTATGATATATTTATAAGTTCACTTATATTTTGGTTCTAAGGCTTTCGCGGAGTTGATGATGATTCATAGTTAGGTTTAGTTTTCGCTACAGAAGAAGAGCCACGACATGATGGTCGAAACGTCAAGTACTCAAAACTATCAACGCGGAAGAGAATCCGGAAACCTAACTACGGATCAGTTAACATATGTTTTTATCTAATTACAAATTTTTGTATTTTTCTTTGTTTTACACTTCTGACAAAACCAATATTGTTATTTTATGTAATTTACGGTTAGTAAATTTATTATAGTCGATTCTGCTTCGTCTAAGGGAACTTTTTAATCGCAATTTTTATTCTACTTTTATATTACATTAATTGTGCCAAAACTCCTCCATCATTAAACGAAATAAGCTGTAAACTAGGTGTAAATTTCAAATTAATGTCAAATAATTATTGTAATTGTATTTTGTAAAATTGTCCTGCAACTGAATTATTCCACTAGGCAATAAATTCTTTATTATTGTCTGTCTTTTCGTCCCAAATAAGATTTAAATTAAAAATAAAGAGAAACGTCGACTGTTTGATATTATTTGAGATTTCCTCCAGGACTACATGAACTAGATTCCAGAAACGGGGAGAAAGAAACACCCCGCCGTTGCACAATGCCATTTTGCCCCAACTCTCGCGTACACATTCAGAACAATGAACAGGAAGGAGGAAGAGGAGTGGGAATAGTTTCCCAGAATATAAACCCGTATTATTGGTAATATTGTTATATGTACCTAGTTCGGTGTATATTAAAGTTTGGGGACTGGAGGCTCGCTAGCTATAGGGAATAATGAACCCACCGACAGATCTCTGGAGGAATTTCAACTTTATTACATGGGAAAACAACGAAGGGTCAGAATTATTTACTTAATAATTATATAAACACAAACACTGCCATTGTATGTTTAAAATGGAAAACTGAGGTTTATCCGATTTTCTACTAAAGCAATGAATTAATTATACACACAATTATATAATTATATAACTAAGGAAATACTTCTTAAATGTATTTTTAATTAATTATACAAGGACTTAATAGGTTTTGAATGTATTAATAAATTTTGTAATAAATCTTCATGAAGAAGTGTTATACGAAAATATCGATAAATTGCACATTTTTATTTAAAAATTTACAAACCTAGGATCTTACGCAAGCATCATAGGCATATTGGAAATCCCCTTCAATTTTTAAAGCCACCAAGGTATAGTGGAGTCGATCTGGGTTTCGAAACGACAGTGTTTTTTTGATTTTCTTTTGTGCATATCATGTAGTCAGACCTCTATCATCTGGTCATGTTTGCGGGCTCGATTGGGTGGTAGAGGGGAGGAAATTTACATGTAAAGATATGGGAAAATCGGTTTTTCACACATAACTCACTTAGTTTCATTCGGATCGAAAAAGTGTATAGGGATAAAATGAAATCGGCCTAGTGGTTCTCGAGATATTGCGATTTGAAGGTACAGATTTGTATTTGGGAACGTACCGAGAGCCGTGTTCGCGTTTTTTTCGGGGTAAAAAGCGACTTAGCGCCTTATTTCCCTCCCCACCCGGATATACAGTCAGGATCGAAGTACTGTGTTCAAATTTCAAGTCGCTAGGTTGATTAGGGGGAAAGGGGGAGTGAAAAACGTAAATGAAATTAAAATTGCTGTAACTTCCGCGATTTTTTCCGCAAATCGCACAGCAAACGTGAGGTTGCGTACTAATGTGCCTACTTTTATTTGTTGTCTATTTTAAAAATTTCTCCATAAACAACAAGATGCCGACGAAAAAAATCGATTTTCTTTTTTTTTAAGTCATTTTTTGCTAGGAAAGAAAGGAGTGCAGGAAATTATTTTTTCGCCATCGGATGCAGAATTTTTTTCTCCTTGATTTGAGCTCAGCCCGATTGCGATCGAATGATTAGGAGGTGAGGGAGGGGAGCGCGCCATTAAAAGGGCAAGGGAAAGGATTAGGGACTTCGGGCCGGGCTCATTTTCAACAGCAGACAATTCTCTTTCAGATTTTTTTACCCCGAAGCTCTAACTGCATTAGGGGCTGCACGGGCGCGTGATACATTTATAAAAATGCTGGACGTGTATTAGTGAGTGAGTAGGGAGAGTGGTGGGAGTAGGCTCCTTCCCCGGCATCTCACTGCATGGCTGCTGAACAGCCGCTATTGTTGAGAAACACAATTGAGAAATAAAAGTAAAAAATAGCTCAACTTCATTTAATTCAACAATTAAAACAGTCCACTAAGTCCACTTGCGAGATTTTAATGTGTTAGGCCTCTTTCCCACAGAGCGCGATCCGATCCGAACGCTTGCGATCTCGTGTTATAGTTATCACATTTGTACTCAGTATATCCCCTCCAAAAGATTCGAAACTGATCGTGACGATCTCGGTGGAACGAAAACGCAGATTGCGCTCTGTGTGGAGGGGATATACTGAGTACAAATGTGATAACTAGAACACGAGATCGCGAGCGTTCGGCTCGCGCCCTGTGGGAAAGAGGCCTAAAGGAGATTGCTCGCGACAAGCTTTTTTATCATAAAAAATTATATAATGTAACAAAATGATGGGTTTGATTTACTCCAAAGTTTATTTTTTACTTTTTAGAGCATTTAAATAAAAGCTATTTTTATATAATTTTATTTTTTACTATTTAGTCTTTTGATATGCTGTAATCCCCAGATATCGATTTTGAGAAAAATAATTTGTAATTCCGCGACCCCAAAAAGCCCCAGATATCGATTTTTATCGATTTGGATCTAAATGACAAAAGTCGTCAGCCATATTGGCGCCCCCATTTTAAATTGCTGAATTTTGACTAAAAATTCATAATCCGCGACCTAGAAAACCCCGAGAAATCGATTTTGAGTTGAATCGGACCTTAAACTGTAAAGTCGTCCGCCATCTTGAAGCCACCATCTTGTTTTTTTCTTATATGAAAATGTTAAAGTATATTGTCACCGGACTTATTCACATGTGCAAAATTTCAAAGCTCTAGCTTAATTAGAACTAATCGAAATTTTGATTGAAAGATTTGACCTAAACAAACTAACTACCTAACTAACTAACTACCTAACCAACTAAATAACTAACTAACTAACTAACATTGCACATTTAATAAAAGCTTTTAAAAAATATATCAATCAATCAATCAATACTACTTTATTAATAATTAAAATTTACATCTGCCTCCCCAGAACCCACCCGGGGACATGCTGGCGGATTGCAAGGTCGGGCGGAATGGGACTGGTTCGGCTTAAAGACAGCTAAAAACAGCTTAACCTAAACTCCTTCCATCGCAGATGAATAAAATTAGGTGATAAAATTGTATATATCTAAAACAGACTTAACTAGACTTACAACTTACACAATTTTAAAAATTTTTGCACTAAACACTTTTTTAAAATTTTGATACTGACGCAGATACCTCAATCTAAACGAGGAGCCTTCCGCGAGGTGTGAAAATGCTGGGCTGCGCGTAGGCTGGCCTAAACTTTAGTTTTAAAAAATTTTGGTTTCGAAAAATTTTTATTTTTGAAAAATTTGAATGAAAATGAATTTAGAGACAAAAATGTACAAAAAGAAAACGAAAAACAAACGCTACAAAAAGGTTACAAACAGAAAGGAAGAGACAGGAAAGATTTAAAGATACAACAGGTATGAAATATCAGTAAAGGTGGATAGGGCAAGCGGAAGTTATAGTTGATGAAGTTTGGCTACAGAGGTTGCCGGAAGATCGGTAACGTCTGGTATGGTAGGATGTGTTTTATCCGAAATGGGGCATTATGCTGTCTAATTTGTGTTACGTTTCTTGTTAGCGAGCTATCGCCCAGCTTAAAAGAGTAGAATTTTTGAGAGATGTCCTGGACGTAGTCCGCTATTGGGATTATGTTGTGGCAAAGTGCGTATAGATCTTTGAGGGAGGTGTATCTTCCAGAATTAGAGATGAGGCGCATAAATTTGTGTTCAAGAACTTTTAGTTTTTTCATTGTCGTGACCGGTATGCTGCACCACATCAGCGCCGCGTATGTGATAGACGGCCTGATCACCATTGTGTACAACAATTTTTTATTTTGTCTATTAAAAGTCTGCTACCCCTGACCATAAGCGGATACAGACTCCTGGACAGGGAGTAGACCGTCCGTACTGTCTCATTAATGTGCGTGTTAAACGTTAGTCGTTGGTCCAGTCTGACCATCAAGTACTTCACGCACCTCTTGGTTGGAATTTTGTTTCCCCGGATCGAGATTGGTGTTATGATTTTGTTTTCGGTGAAACGGTGCGTGAAGACTATCGCCTCTGACTTCTCAGCGTTTATCCGAATCTTCCACTGGTCGTAATAAGCCGTGGCACGAGCCATGTGCGCCTTGAGTAGCATGTTTGCTGCTTGGGCATTATGTGAATGCGCATACATGGCTGTGTCATCGGCGTACTTGGTCAGTTTCGTATTCGGGAAATCGGAGACATACAGGTTGTATAACTTTGGTGACAGGCACGATCTTTGCGGGACCCCCGCGCGAATGTCCCGCAGTGTTGAAAGTTTATTATTCACTCGAACCTGCAGGGATCTGCCCGTCAAGGATGAGTGAACGAGTTTGATTAAATAAGTCGGGAAGTTATAGTAGTGTAGTTTGTAGAGTAACCCCGGGATCCAGACGGTGTCAAATGCCTTCTCAATATCGAGAAGCACCATGGCGGTGTTCGTCCCGAGGTTGTATTGCACTTTAATGTCGTTAACTATCCTAACGTGCATTGCACCGTACTCCTGCCCTTCCTGAAGCCAAACTGGGACTCATCGTCGATGTGGAGCTCCTCCTGAATAGCGTCTAGTCTAGTCAGGACGACCTTCTCCACCAACTTAGAGATCGCCGACAGTAACGAGATGGGCCTGTAGCTGCCGGCGAACTTCGGGTTCTTGCTTGGCTTAAGGATGGGCACGACCACGGCGCATTTCCACTGGTTAGGCCAGTGCTGTAGCCGCAGGATCGCGTTAACGATATACGTCAACTGCACCTTACCCTTCCTCGGGAGATATTTGAGCAGCTTGTTCTCGACGCCGTCTTTTCCAGGGGCTTTATTGTTAGGTAGGTCTTTGACAATTCCTGCTATTTCCGAGGGTTTGGTCATGACCTTCAGAAACTCTCATCTCGTCAGTTGTACGTCATGACCGATGATTTCGTTAATGTCATTTTCGATGCGGTCGTGCTCTGAATTATTTAGTATATTGTTATTGTGAATGTTTTCAAAATGTGTAGCTAAGTCGCTCGCTTTTTGAGCGTCTGTCATCGCTGTCTGTCCGTTCGCACGTGTCAGCGGGGGTATAGCTTCCCGCGTGCTTTTTAAAAAAATATTTTGAAAAAATATTGTAGCAGCAACATTCTTAAAGCTCTGTATTATTCGTCTTTTTACTCCCACCTGATGAGAAATAATATTGTAAACTGGGGGAATAATGGACAAAATCAACGAGTTTTTATTTTGCAGAAAGTTGCAATAAGAATTCTAGCCAATCTAGGTTATCGTGAATTTTGTAGATGGACTTTTCGGCAACTTCGCATACTAACAGTTATTGGTATCTACATCTATGAAGTCTGCTGCTTTGTTTTTAAAAACAGAGCTATATATACTCAAAATATAACTCCCCATGACCATGATATTAGTCATAAATTTCAGCTTAAACCTGACTCTTACTCTACCTCATTATATCAAAGGAGCATTCTATACAATGGCTGTAGATTATTTAACTTTTTACCTTGGCAAATTAAGGAATCTGCAAATCAGTATATTCTCAAAAGATTTCTCAAAAAGTACTTAATAGGCAGAAACTGTTACACCCTAAATGAATTTTTCTCCACGTAATGTTTTTTATATTGTATTTAATTATCTATGCACTTGTTAGTTTTATTATTACTGTTTGTGAAATATACTTAAAAAAATTTGTGACGTATTTCTTCAAATATGTTGTACAATCGTTCTGATGTATATTATGTATCTGATGAAATAAATAATCTATCTATCTATCTATCTATCTATCTACAGCTCGGTGAATGTGCATCAAAGCCAATCCATTTAAACGATCTTTAGACATTCTAGATCTAACCACGTTTTAAATCATTTTAAGAGTCAAAAAGCTTCTTTCTGAACTAGCAATGCTTATAGGTAGATCAGACACAAATAATTTTTAAAAAATTACAAATTACACGGAATATGGTTTTATCGCACAGTTGTAAAGTTTCCAAATCGTCAGCAGGTAAGTCTTTACTTACGAACTTTGAGTAAGCGCTCCATTTCAACTTCCAAAACTATTTTTAGATCTTCTTTTCCAAAAATAACTGTGTACTGTAACGGGTCAAATTAGATCAAATATAAAAGGATATATGCAAAGGACATTTCAATGGCACAGTAAGCAACGTTACATCTAATATCGTACATATATTCATCTAACGTCTTTCAGTTTCAAGTTTCGAAAGGTTATGAAATCTTCTGGGCCGCATCCAAGTATCGCAGATCTTTTAAAACCAAACAAATTATATTATTATTATTATTATTTAATTAATGTCATCTAAATTTAATAACACATTATAGGCCACCTGAACAGTTTTGTTTCAATCCATAAAAATTACCCCAGGTGGTTTGTTTTGATTTTGAAATGACAAATGTCAAGTTATCATTTAGGGGATTTTTAATTGCCAATCTTTTAATTGCCTTGACGCAAATTCCGGTTTTTTATTCAAAGAGAACAAAAAGGGGGCAGACATATTGAGACTTCTGGAGAGAGCAGAAGCTAGGTCCTGTAAATTTGCTCCAGTCAAAAACCTAATAAGATCTAAGGTTTTTTTTGCTACCGTTAAAGCCCAGTCTTTGCCCTGCTCATTTGTTCTTTTTGACTACCGTTGCCCTTTGGCATTTGAGAATTACCCACCTGGTCTGTATATTTTGCATATATCTTGTGGATCGAAGCCGTTTATGACCGCTGTGTCAAATCGTTGTCGCATGGTAGACGATTAGTTGAAGAGCTGCCCAGAAGGTTTTTAATTCATCGTAGAGGCATGACGTACCGGCACATGATTAACTGCGTAAGAATTTCCAACATAGAGTGAGTAATTTTGATTTTTATTCCAACTTAGGAGCTACATCACGCTGCGGAGGAAGAAACCAAGTCAGCCTTCAGCATAAAACTTTCAATTTTTACATATCGTACTTTGCTGTACGCATACATATCTGTGGTGCATTATTATTCGCTTGACTTTGCATATATGATATTGTGGCTTTCACCACTTGCCATTTGATCACCATTACTATAGCATGTGCATTTTTATAATAATTGTTGCCCAGTGATTTGAGCACATAACAAATTATTTCATTTTAAGATCTTTGAATTTAATACCATTATATGTGTATTTGTGTACTTTTGCTCAGTTGTGTGTACTACACACTCAGGTTATACTTATATGGAATATTTCCTATAATACTGTAAGCCAGAAACAGCAGCTGTTTACGGTCCTAAAATAACATGTTTTTATATTAATTCAGATCATACATATCATTATATACACATGAAACTGATTTCTTTACCTGTTTTTATATACATTCTTGGGTTGATAACCACTGCTATAATTAGAGCTGATATTCGTATTGTAGTTTTTTCCTTATATATATTTTTTACATTAAATTATACTTCATTCTATTTTGGTTTTTTCCATCTGATTTTGTTTGTCTTGTTCTCCGTCCCAACCCTCTGTCGATTAATTTCGGCTGGCGCCCCAAGCTTACAAACTTGTAGTTTGATTTATAAATTTCCAACTTTTTATAAGAGGTTAATTTTTGTCGTTTAACAATTTGATGACATTTGTGAACTTAACCCACGACCCCTCGCGGCCGACTAATGAGCTACCGACAGGCGAGTTTTGATAGTCGCTCAGATTATCCAAACTTTCGGTTGTGGCGAAATTGATGTCACAGTACATGTCCGTCAGCATCTTCCCAGCTGTCATAATTTCTGTTTCGGTTGCTTTCATTGCATTTGTTGGCAAACAAATATTTAAGCTAAATAGATTATTGAGCGTTTCCACTGGAAATCTGCTTTCCAGATCACATAATCCAGCAGTGGGATTAATAGAGAAATTCTGTAATAGTCTTCAGGAAAATTTGAGAATAAGTTAGGGTTGGGACGATTTCTCATTTTGTTGGTAATAGGTAGAGTTAATTCAACATCAAGTTTTCTTTCAACATATTTTGAGTTTCCGTCAATATAGCATTGAGACATTCAGAAGCAGCTTCTCTTTTATTTTTAAGGGCTGAAAGAGTACAAGATATCATTGCGATTTCCGTTTATTGTACGTGAGCTTACGAGGTTTTTGTGTATCGTGATATAAATAAACAATTTTTTAGGATACCCGATTAGTCGTTTAAAACCATATATACGACGACGGGTGCCGGAAAAATCGGTCATTTTAATGTTATTTTTTTTTATTTTTTTGCGATCTGGGGGGGCCTGAATCTGCGCCTGCAAAAGTTCTTTATTGATGGAGGAACCTAATTCCATAGTTGGTCAATTCATTTACAACTTCCTTTTTTCTAATGAACTCTTCGGGCTGTGCTACGAGTTTATCTTCTACGTTTCCACTGATTCTGCCTAAATCATATAACTCTTGTAATGGCAGCCGAAATCTAGTTGAAGACTCTATTAACTTCTCTTAATTAATTTTGGATTTATCTAACACATTTCTTTGACAATATTATATTTTAAGCCACATCTTCCAATGTTTTCTTTATCTTAGCAATTAAAAATGTTTGGCCATCTTTATAAAATAGTAATTCGTTCTTCTCTGATGCACGACTGGTAGAAAATCCTACATTGATTTTTTAAATGTGTTTTAGAATATTTTGATCTTTTATGTTGACCCTAATTAATTTTGTGAGGCTTTTTGTAGTTATATTATCTTTAAGAAAATTTTCTGTGATAAGTTTTTCTAAATTATTGCCGTAAAGAAATGGTGTCAATGGCTCAGGACCCTGATATTTTGTTAAGAAAGGTCCTAATATTTCTGGTACCAGAGAAAAGCAGTTTTAGGTGGATTTCTCATCTACCTATTACAGAGCGCAGCATATCACGACTTCGGGAAAATTTCACTATAGTTTCTTCGATGAAAAGTTTATATATATACAGGGTGTCTCGAAAATGGTGGGCAATCTCTCGGATTTGGGTAGAACTAGTGAAAATAAGGCCACAAGTTCGTATATTTTTCTTTCCCACGAGGTACCCCTACGAAGATATTCGCTCTTGAAGTTGAAGGTTAAAAACCGATTTTTCGCGATAACTTTTTTATTGTTCAATCGATTTTAATAATTTTTTGGATCAGTATTATTATATTTCAATCCAGTTAGGCCAGTTTATTAGAACCTTGGATAATATTCTTGGGGGCTCGGGAGCAGAGCACCCATTGCCTTAATAAGTTGAAAACAAATTTCAGCCTATTTTCTTTTATTTCTAAGGTTATTTTCAAATTTTTGAGTCATTTTTACGTAAAAAACGTATACTTGTTTGATGTCGGTAATATGAAATAAATGCACCTAACGATGAAATTGCGATTTTCAATCGCACAAATAATAGTAACTTTTAAAAATAAATAAACAAAGACTATTTACTTAGTATTACTTTGTCGTATTATGTATGACCTTCATGTCGATTATTTGAAAAAAAACGACAGAAAATGGTGCCGCATATGCTGAAGCTCAAGTTCTGGGGCCAGCATTGAACGTGTTAATATTAATTTTTTTAAATATTTAAAAAAAACAGCTACATCGTCTTATCTATGTAGATAAGACGATGTAGTTGTTTATGTTCAAAACCAAACGAGTAATAATGACAGTTTATGGTTGCCACGGATCAAAATATCAGATAATTGGACATAATTTTTCAGTATTAGCTTAATCCGACATCAATTAAGTAATTAATTGGTTGAAATATGGCTTACACTAACAATGAATACGCAGATATGCATTTAATGTATGGAACGGCTTCTTGTAAAATGCCTTGAAAGCACGAAGACTATACGCTCGACGGTATCGCCATCGAAGGGTTCCTGATCGCAAAACTTTTGAACGTGTTGATCAACGGCTGAGAGAAACTGGTAAAAAATATGATAATTTTTTTGAAAACTAAAAATCTAAGAATTATATTTCTACTTAGGTCGATTTGCGCCAAATGACATAAACAGGGGTGCTCCGCGGACAACACGTACTGTTGAAGTAGAAGAGAACGTATTGGATGCAGTCGCTGCGAATTCATCTGTCAGTATCAGATCATTATCATTACAAATGAATGTCCCAAAATCGATCGTTGGAAGAATTCTGAAAGAGCAACTGCTTCATCCGTACCATATACAGGAAGTACATGCCATTAGCCCAGATGACTTTCCTGCTAGGGTGCAATTTTCGCAGTGGTTTATACAGAAATATAAACAAACCATGCCTTCATTCGATTGGTTTTGTATACGGATGAAGCGAGCTTTGGAAGAAATGGAGTCATTAACTCCCACAACTTGCACGTTTGGAGCGAGGAAAAGCCACATGCCACAATTCAAACGCGCCATTAAAGGCAATTTCATATTACTGTTTGGGCCGGAATTATTGGCCGGTACTTGTTGGGCCCATTCGTGTTACCAAATCGATTGAATGGGCAACTTTATCTTGAATTTCTCCAACAGCAGTTACCACAACTTTTAGAAGACGTTGACATTGCATCCCGAGAGAACATGTGGTTTACGCATGATGGGGCGCCCCCGCATTTTAGTCTTATAGTGAGGGGTCATTTGAATAGAGTATATCCAAACCGGTGGATAGGTCGGGGTGGGCCTGTTCCTTGGCCTCCCCGATCACCCGATTTAAATCCCCTTAATTTCTTCCTGTGGGGGTATTTAAAGAGTCTCGTATATTCCACACGAGTAGAGACAAGGGAAGAATTATACGAGAGAATTATGTACCATTCAAATGCAATTAGAGAAAACGAAGGAATGTTTTGGCGAGTCCAGCGATCGTCAGTTCGTCGTGAGCAAGCATGCATTAGAGAAGGAGGTGCTCATATTGAGCATTTGTTATGAAATTTCATAAATCTTCATTTTTCCATGCCCCTAATTAGTTTTCTACGGTAAGGTTTAAAATTTTGTGTGTTCAATATTTTTAGTTTTTATAAGGTTAGGTAAGTACTTACTACCCCATAGAGAAATAAATGTTGTTTTGTACATAATCCTCGTATTTATTTAATTTTAAAAAATTACTATTATTTGTGCGATTGAAAATCGCAATTTCATCGTTAAGTGCATTTATCTCGAAAACAGTTCATATTACCGACATCAAACAAGTATACGTTTTTTACGTAAAAATGGCTCAAAAATTTGAAAATAGCCTTAAAGAAAATAGGCTGAAAATTTTTTTTCAACTTATTAAGGCAATGGGTCGTCTGCCCCCGAGCCCCCAAGAAAGTTATCCAAGGTTCTAATACACTGACCTAACTGGATTGAAATAATATGATACTGATCTAAGAATCGTGATTTATTTATATTTTGAAGACTACACAACAACAATATAGGACGAAATCTACCTTTCCGACTGGCCCCTACCATCGGGTTTTTTTCACATAAAGTTGAAAGGTCTCGACACGCGCGACGTGCTGAACATGGTGTTAAATGACAGCAAAATTTTAGGGGGAAAGTTGGTTAAATATGTATATATATATATATATATATATATATATATATATATATATATATATACATATATATGTTTTTCTATAATTTTCGCCGAAAACCAAGAATATCTCCCTATGTTATTTATGTGTTAAGGAATTTAGTAATAAAATGATATAAACGCACGTTGTTTTTAAATATAAAGTACTCGATGCAATAAGAATTTTTTTTTATTTCTAATAATCCTAAAATTAGTTTTCTACAATAATTTTTAGAAATATGAAAGAAATTAAAAAGTTATGAGGAGACAGTCACTCCCTAAACCTACCCCTTAAGCAGAAGAGAAGGTTTGACTGTTACCATGTATACTAGTGTCCGGATAGTCTATGACTAAGTTTAAAATATGAGTTTGATACTTCAAGGGAATCTGTAGATATTGCAGAAAAACTGAAATTTATTACCCTCCTTTGGATCACGTTGTATTTACCCATATTAAGCAACAACTTGATAAAAAACATGTTTCCCCATTTACACAAACAGATTGATTTTATTATTATTAGATTCTTATTTTTATTGTTACCCTTGAACTTGTTTTTAGTGTTTCTGTTAATGATTGAGGACGAAGATACTATCTATATGTACTTGCAGACATGCAAAATATCCGTGATATTCGCTTCCAAAGATATTAAAATCATTATCATTAATTGTTTTACTAAATGGCAGTGGTTAAACAAAATGACCGAACCATAAAATTAAAAAAAAAATAGGCATGGTTTGGAGAAATATAAATAAATTTTAGGGTCTCTTACTCGAAAATTACTGCCACATTTTTATGAAATAGTATGAAAATACCAGAAATATGTGAGAAACAATAGGAAATCGTGATGAAAATCAGGAAATAAATGGAAATACTTTGAAATATAACAGAAATATTTGAAAATTCCCGGAAAGACCATGAAATACTTTAGAATATAAAGAAGTACACAAGCAATACTTACCCATATGTAGAGGTTTTGCAAGAGATTTACCGCGAATCACGTCATTTAGTGACAAGATGTACCGTAATCAACGTTGTTTTTGATTTATGTGCTGATATAATTTGAATACCAGTGTACTTCTTAAAAAAATAACCTAAAAATGCCCCCCAGAATATTACAGTATAATTTTCGTTATTATCTGTAAGTTTAGTTTAGCTAAGATTTGAATTATATACATGTACTGTGATAGCGCTTATTCTATAAAAATCACTAATTTGCTTTCCAGAATAATTAAATGGTGGAATTCCAAATTAAGTTTTGAACAAAATTTTCGAACAGATTTTAATAGGACGGGAAGTTTTTATTCCCGAATATATGAATACACTACTGTTGTATTCTGTTTAATACAGCTATTACACCCTTTCTAAACTTGAAGATGACGACATCCAAAAATTGGAAACATTTGCCAAAAAATGAAATAATCTACTGGGAATTTCTACTTTATTATATAGCATTTATTAACACCACCACAGATAATTACTACCTGAATCAGGGCTGATAACTCCTTTTTAAATGTTTTTTTTGCAATATTTGTGAAAGATCCATTCATTTGTTATACCTCCAACTTACTACCCCCATGCATATATTTATATAACTTGCAACCCACATAAATCATATGAGCAATTTACTTTCAGTATCTACCACTACAAAAATAAAATTAAACACTGACAGGTTTTAAATATCTGCCACACTCATTCGAATCTATCCATCCAAAGAGTGAGAGAAATTTTGCTCCTAATCTGCAGGTATTCATCGCCTAGTAATTTAAGTATATTCATGTGTAATTATAATACTTGTTTCAACGAACTGTGTGGTAATAATAATTATTAGATAATAAACAGTTAAGTACACACTGAGTGGCAAAGTACTTTGTCATAAATTAAATAAATTGCTGTTTATAATTCGATTACTACATACATAACACTAATTAGTATAACAACTAAGTTATCGAACTATGAAACGCTTATGCATAATATGTCGTCTTTGATACGCTCATGAACAATATTTACTTCTACTGGTCAACACTCGAAATACATTCCTCACATTTTCTTTGATTTTGAAACATAACTTCCTACTTTTACAATTAGTTATGAAAGCGTTCTTAATTCCGGAAAACTGTCGCATTTATTTTACTGAAAAACACTGAAACTGATGAACAAGTGTCACCTTTTGTATTCTTTCGTATTATTTGGGTTTTCTACCACATGTATTGGTATCCTCTTCAAAACAAATCACCGAATCTACAAAATAATAGAATTATTGGAAAAAAGCCTCTGCGCCCGTGACGTTTACGCCAAAGGAAAAGTCAAAGGTTATGTTTTGCAAATAATATAAATCGGAATAAACACAGAAATAATGTATTTTGCTGACGTTTCGGAAAGTAATCTCTTTCCGCTTTCAAAGCTATTTTGGAAGAACCCTTATTTTGCTGTGTATGTCAAATACACAGCTTTAAGATTCTGTTTATGTTATTTCCATAGATACTTACTACTTACACAGAACATAGAACTGATGCTATTTTCTTTTAGATAATTTTGAGTTTGTTAAATTCTTCTTTTAACATTGGTAGCCAGGTTGTACAAATATCTACAGAACAATTCGATACGCACTTATCTTCATTTAATAAGATTATTGCTGATTCTTTAATTTTTCTTTTTTTGGTATCTGTTTCTTTTGTTAAAATTTTTGCCGAGTCCCAGTTTATTCTATGTCTATTTTCCCAAGCATGTTCACAAATCTTTGATTTCTGAATTCCATTCTTTCTAATGTAATTCTTGTGCTCATCCAACCTCACACTGAAAGGTCTGGATGACTCACCCACATAACATTTATCACATTCGCACGGGATATTGTAAATACAGTTTTTTGAATTCTGCTCCGTGTCTATCGGTTTTGTTTTTGTTAAAATAGATCTTAAAGTGTTCCCCGTTTGAAATATCGTCCTAACATCAAATTTGTCACCTATACGGCGTAGCTTTTCCGATAGTGCCTATACATAAGGAATTATTGCTGTATAATGACGTTCATGTTTTTGTCGTACCTGATTGTCCCTATTTTCAACATTTATGAAAACTCTATCAACAAAGGCTTCAGGATATTGATTTTGTACTAGAACCTCTTTGATAAATTTTTTCTCGTTATTTAATATTTCATTATTAGATGAAATTATTTTGGCCCTATCGTATAAACATTTTACAACACCCCTTTTAACATTTATTGACTGATTTGAGTTAAAATTTAGATATCTATTAGTATGTGTTGGTTTTCTATAAACGCTTGTTTCAATTGTATTATTTACCCTTCTAGTTAAAACATCTAAAAACGGTAGTTCATTCCTACTTTCTACTTCTAATGTGAATTTAATAGACGGTTCCTTACTATTTATATTTTCCAAAAAACTATCTAGTAAATCGACACCACGAGGCCAAATTGCAAAGATGTCGTCAACATATCTCCACCAGACAACCGGTTTGTTTATACAATTTTGAACATGTGTGTTCTCAAAGTTCTCCATAAATATGTTGCTTAAAATTGGTGATAATGCAGACCTCATAGCCATACCAAAATCCTGCTGATATAACTCATTGTCCAATTGAAAATAGGTTGTTTTTATACACAGTGTTAAGAGTTCCATTATGCTATTTACACTTAATTTAGTTCTAGTTTCCAAATTATTATCATTTAGCAACCTGTCTTTAACTATTTTTAAGGTTTCATCTACCGGAACATTGATAAAAAAACTAACTACATCAAAACTAACCATCAGGTGTGATTCATGAATGTCATTTTCATAAATTTTTTCTATAAAATGTTTACTATTTTTAATATATGAATCGGTATTTCCAGATAATGGATCAATAATTTTAAGTAAAAATTTTGCCAAATTATGACATGGTGAATTAATAGAACTAACAATTGGTCTTAAAGGAATATTTTGTTTATGTGTCTTTGGTAAGTCATAAAAATGAGGAGGCTTACTATGATGTGGTGTAAGTTTCCTTCGTTCAAAATTATTAAATTCATGTTTGTATTTAAACAAAGTTCTGTAAATTTTGCTCTCTATTGATTTTGTTGGATCTTTGTTTAGTTTTGAGTAGGATCCCTCATTTACAAGAGTCATGATTTTTGTGTTATATATATCTTTATCCATAATAACTGTGGCATTACCTTTGTCTGCTGGCAATATTTTTATACTTTCATCGCGTTTTAAAGAATTTATCGATAACTTTTCTTCTGGAGTTAAATTATCTTTTATTTTGTATTGCTTCTCTAAAGCAATTTTTGCCCGTATGCGATATTCATTACCATTATCTGTTGGTAAATTTTGAGCCGTTTTTTCTATTGCAGCTACTATATCAAATTTTGGAACAGTTTTCGGGTTTATTGCAAAATTTAAATCTTTTGATAGGACAAGCCTGTCTGAAATGGACAAAAGTCTTTTTGACATATTAATGACAGTCCTGTCAATTAAAGGATTATTATTTATATTTTGTAATTGCCTAATCTGTTTTCCCTTATTAAGTTTCTAAATTTATGTAAATATGTACCTATTTGCAGATTAAAATATTTTTCGTAACTCAACCTGACATTCCGGATTATAAACTGATAATCCTGTTCTATAATGTTCCTGCTTAGTTCATTCTCTGTGTAAATAATGTCATCAATAGTTCGTTCTTTTTGGTATCTATGATATTGAATTCTTTCCCTAACCATGGACTTCCTTGCCTTGTCCAATTTTTTTTTCCTTCCATTATCGATGGCAAAACTTTAAGACCAGATGAGTTTAATCCAGACAGTCTACTGCAAAAATGAGAAAATAGTGGGTTTTGGGGAAAATAGGCATCACATATACTCTCTAGAACCGTTAGCCGCTTATTATGATCCGAAGTGTTTTGAAAATAAATATGAAAAATGCAATATTTTGTTACAGGCATGGATCCAGACCCAAATTAAGGGGGGCACACAAAATATTGAGAGAAAGATACAAATAGAATACGTTAAAAATAGGACAGAAAACTCCGAGATATCCCTACTGCAAGTGAAAACTATGTTAACACTAATATCGCAGATATCTATGATAACTTGAATGTTAATATTGTTAGAGACGCGTTTTCAAAATAAAACAAGGCAGATTTGGTTTTTTATTGTATAGACTTATTGCATTTAAATATAGAATGCATAACAAATAAAATTAATATTCTTGAATTGTTTTTAAGTTCGACGAAACATTTAAATTTTTGTACTGTACTTTGCTCATATTTCTAATAAATTGCATTTGTTTTTTTTTTATTGTTCGCTCTCACTACTAGGATTCGGAAAATCTGGGATCCCTGACATTAAGTCGTAATAAAACCTGCTGGTTAGAGTACTCAATTACATGAATTTTCGAATATCGAAATAAAGTAAACGCATAATATATCCTTAAAAACATTTACATTGTGCCGAAAATATTTTACACTGAAATTTAAAATGCCCTAAATGTAAATAATGAAAAAATTGTGATGGTACACTATGTCCCAAGAGAACAGCAAAAAATTCATATCTTATCTTTGTAGACGACTGGACGGGCGTTTCGCTGAATATGCCAACATCATCGGGAAACTAATAAAACTGGTTTTCAGTTTTAATCATCTCCTGATGATGCTAACATGGTTAACAGAACGTGCGACGAGTAGTGTATTCGAGTGTAATGTTCAGATGTTTTGGCATTTTGTAAAAGTGGTTTTCAGACATAAAAGACGTTGATTTGCGAAAAATACTCCACCCCTACCACCAGAACCCAGAGGCAGCGTAGGGTTGTCCCCTTAAACAGGACTACGCACCATAAAAGTTAAAGGCGGTTCTTAGACATTCACTGAAAACGTCAGTAGCTCTTGTTCTAGTAGCTCTACGTATTTTATAGTATATAGTAAATAAAAACAAGTATTCGATAGTTAATAAAAGTGAGATGAACGTTTACTTATAGTTTATCATAAACGTCTGCTTTATTTATACGCATAATTTCGTCTAAAACTGATGGAATAATATAATCTAGACGATTAATAAGCGACTATTGAACGTTACGGTGTTATAGGGGTTTCTATCAGGTTTAAGAGTCCTTATTAGTAATTATTTGAGAGTATACATTCGAAGTTTCGCTGGTTAGATTGGGAAATTCCCTGATATTTATAGGTTTTACCTAACTTTTCCAGATTTGCTGTCACCCTGTAGCAGATAACATAATGTACAAATTGAAATATTTTATCTTCAGTAACTGAAGTTAAAACAAACGTTTCAAATAAACGTGTCATGGTTTTTATTTTATACATAGCATAAGGTAACTTCATTCCAACAATTAATAAATTTACAAATAACGGGAAAAATCTGATCAATTTTCTGTAAACCTCACCTCCGCATATTTTTTATGGTTATTTTCAAAACTTTCTATATATAAAAATATCGCAATCAATAAAAGTGTTTGAAACGAACATTTTCGCATTTTTTACGGCTTATAGCAAAATTTTACATAATCATTAATTAAAGCCTGTGTAAAAGATGAGATAACGCACAATTTGGGAGCGACAGTAGAAGGAGGCGACATTATGCGGAAAACATGTTTTACTTTTTAATAATTCTTAAGGTGGGAATGTTCAAGAGAGAGAGATCCGATAAGAAAATATTTATTATTTTTGGCCATAACTTTTTTTTTAATACATATATTGGTAAAAAAAAGTATAAAACTACCTAACTAGAACTATGACAGTTGTAATGATACGAATTTTTACTCAATAATTCCAGTTGTTTGCAAAATATTTAGATTTAATTTTAAAAATTACATCAATTTTCGTATTTCCTAAATTTAAATCTAATTATTTCGTATATGTTTAAAATTATTGAGTGAAAATTTATAACACTACTCTTGTTATAGTTCTACTTAGGTAGTCTTATAGTTTGTTTACAATATGTGTTTTAAAATAAGAAGTTATGGTCAAAAACAGTAAATATTTCCCTATCGGACGTCTCTCCCTTGGATATTCTCTTCTTAACGTTGGCGTTGAAGTGTAAGTAATGTTTTGCTTATACAGTGTGTCCCCGAACGGAGTTGGCAAGAGGAAAACATCTCTATTATTGATTTTACGTTGAAAATTCATTCTTCATAAAAAAAACTCTGCTTGTCGAGAAAATTAGTTTACCATATAAAGTTATGGGGAATTTAAACAGGATGTGGAATCTATTAATTGGGACTCCTTATTTTAATGATATCAACAAAAAAAATCAATTCCTTTCAGACAATATATTAAAGCTATTCGATAAGCATGTCCCATTTATTACTTCGCGTATTACGAAACCGTATGCACCCTGGTTAACAAGCAGTATTAAGGATGTCAAAAAAGAAAAAAACCATGCCCGAAGCCAATTTAGCAGATCTAAAAATCCTCAAGACTGGCTTTACTGTAAATCTTAACGTAACTTTATTTGAGCGGCGATAAGATCAGAAAAAAAGCATTTTTAAATTCCCAAATGCATAACTCTGATAAAAAGTTATTGTGGAAGGCTGTTAATATTCTTAATTTAAAGAAAAAAACTAGATATATATATTCCTAGTAACTTGCGCAATCCTGATGATATAAATAATTATTTTTTGTCCGTGTTTTCTCCTGTCAATAATTGTCCTAAAACATGTGACTTGTTTTACAATACACGTTATAATCCGGATATTTCTTTTTCTTTTAAAATGGTAACCATAAGTGAAGTTCACGACACGTTATTTTAAAGTCTTTTGCATATGGCTTTGATGACATCAATGCTAAAATGCTTCAACTATGTTCACCTAAATTAGACCCATATACTTAATTTGGTGTTGGAAACAGGTTGCTTTCCAGAAAACTGGAGTACTACTGTTTTTAAACCTCTTCCTAAAACCAGCAATCCGGCCAATTATAATGACCCTCGTCCAATCAGTCTGGTACCGGCTTTATCAAAAATTTTAGAAAAAATAGTATACAAACAAGTGTTGGACTATGTCTTATCAAATAAAATTGTCTCGACTTTACAGTCTGGGTTTAGGAAGGGGTATAGTACTACCACAGTGTTATCAAATGTTGCAGACAATATTATTAGGACTAAGGACGAAGGTGATGCAACGGCTTTGGTATTGTTTGATTTTTCCAAGGCCTTTGACACCCTTGACCATGCTCTTCTCTGTTCAAAGCTCAGTTATTATGGATTAGATAATATTTCTCTTAGTTTCTTTAGATCGTATCTTAGTAATCGTCGTCAAATGGTAGTTTTAGATAACGAATATACCCAATCTGGGCTTAGTACCTCTGGAGTCCCGTAGGGCTCAGTATTTGGGCCGTTACTTTTTCTCATATACAGAGCAGATATTTCTCAAACCGTTACGTATATGAATATCTCAGTTTATGTAGATGATACAACTCTCCCTGTATTTTAATTGTAATGATATTCAGTCAGTTTGTACTAAAATTAATATTGACCTGAAATCTATCGCAGACTATTCTAAACAAAATAACTTAAAACTAAACACAAATAAATGCAATTTTATCTGCTTCTGTCCTAAAAACATGCAGACAAGACTTCATGAAGAATTAAATTTAAAAATTGTTGATAATCAAATAGACCTTGTAAATGTTGCAAAAAATCTTGGCCTTTTTTTTTATACTAAGCTTCGTTTTCGCGATCATATTACTCGTATGGTAAAAAAAATGTTATTTTGCATTAAAACTTCTTTATTCTAATGTGAGTATAATTGATTTCAAGATAAGAAACAAATTGACTGAAACGCTTTTATTATCTATCATAAATTACTGCATTACTGTATATTACCCATGTTTAGGCAAAACTACACAATATCGCCTACAAAAAATACAAAACACTTGTTCATATTTCGATTTAAAAAATTTGATAGATTTTCCTAAAAAATTAAACAGCTAGTCTGGTTGAATATTGGTACTACTTTTAAACTCCATATGAGTGTATTTGTTCATCGCTTAATTTTTACATCCTCCCACCATATTTAGCGACAAATTAATTTATAGAAGAGATATTCATAATGCTAATATAAGATTCCCTAGTACTTTATCATAAACACATCTTAGATCATAGAAATTCAAATTAAGAAACAGAGTATGCTGTCGATAATATTGAATTGACAAACGGCATTGTGTAGAATTTTACTATCTTGCATCTGCACTTCTCATTGTTTCGTTGATTATTTTTTTCATGTGTCAAATCGAATTTTTTAACCAATCAAAATATTTGAAATTTCTTAGAAACGAGGAATATCAATGGTTATTTTGATCTCTGCGTAGCAACGGGACATATCAGTCGCTATTTCCCGTTGCCATGGCATTGGCCGACAATAGTCACTGATATTTAATATAACTTAATATAATAATTGTGTGATCAATTTTAATTAACTTCGTTTTTTGTTTACTTACTCCTATTTGTTAATATGATTTAATAAAAACGTATTATATAGCTGTTTCGTATGTTCATTAAAAAGGTAGAAATTTATATATATATCCAATTATTAACTCATTCAAGAAATAATCTAATAAAATATAACTCAACTTTGATAAACTAGCGGCTATTATATTGTCACAATTTTTCTCGAATCCCCTCCAATTTGCCTCGGCCACATTTGGCGTTAATAATCAAAGACTAAATCTTTAGTCAGATTATTAACGCCAAATATGGTCTCGTCAAATTGACAATCATTGCACTCTCGAAAAATTGATGACAATATAATAGCTGCATTATGTCATTCACAAACGAAGTCAACGTTATAAAAAAGTAAATGTATAGTGTGGGATTTTTTACGATCGAATCGTTGGTCCATATTTCATAGAAAAAAATTTAAATGCATGTTTATTTTGACCCTTTTGGAAGACTTCGTATTGCTATTTCTAAACACTCTTCAACCGGAAGTAAGGTGTAACATTTTTTGGCAGCAACACCGCTGCCCAGCTCATTCATCAGTTTTGATACACCAGTGATTGACAGATCACCTCGGGGACAGATGGTTGGGAAGATATGGTCCAATTAATTTTTCTGCAAGATAACCAGACTTTACACCTACAGATTTTTCTGTGGGTATTTTAAAACAGAAAGTTTATACAAATGACCTACTGCATGATCGGGAAATACTAAAAGCACAAATACAAGACGCGGTAAATGAAATGAATGTACACTTATTCATTCGTAGAATTTATTAAATGGATGGAGAAATGTGTTGAGGTTGGAGGAGGCTATATAGAATTTTTTTTTCCAAATCGTTAAAGTCAATGTTAGACTATGTTATGTTAATGTTTGAACAAAAATGTAAGTTGACATAAATGTAAAAGTCAAAATTTTGACTTCAAAATTTGTATTTAGGCTTTGTTTTGGTTTATAAACAAGTTTGTTTTATAAACATTTCATCCAAAATAATAAATAACGGTACTTCTCTCTTGAGACATTTTGGTATTTTCTTAATTCAAGCTTGGAACATCTGATCTAACATTTTTATATGGTAAACAAATTTTTTAGACAAGCAGAATTTTTTATAAAGAATGATTTTCGTACTAAAATCAATAATAGAGATGCTTTTCCTCTTGCCAACTCCATCCGCGGACACACTGTACATAGTGTACATATTTATCATAATTACTTTACTATATCCTATTTGGAAATGGGAGAGAATAATAAAAACTCATTATAAATGCAAAACGTCTAAAAATACAGTCAGTGTGCTTATATGTAACTTGAAATAAATTTAATTGTAAATATTCCTACTATGACAGTTCTTGGATAAAATCTACCTGCTTGGGTCATAAAATTTAAACCTTTTTCAAATGGTTTTTGCCTTTGCCGCCTCCGCTGTCTCATTTACATGCGTAGCCATTCGGCCAAACATGATAGCAGGTATTATAGGAGGTTGGTCCTCATACAACCTAAGAATACGATATAATCCAACCGCTCTATTTTTTTATACATTTATTTAACGTCGGCCTATTTCCGCTACTGAGGCCTAACACCGACGCCTGTAGACGAGCTACCCCCAACCAGGAATTTTGCCGAACCTCTTCCCTTAAGAAGAGTAGGGATCTTTTACTTGCCTAACATTTAATAGACAAGGGACCGACGGCTTTACATCCCCTCCGAAGAATGGTATAGACTATAGGTGGGGTTAGGGGTACTATTATGCCCTCCTATTAGGGATGGAGACGATTAATAATTATTTTTTATTAGACATTGATATTATTGTTTCAAGTCGATGTCCTGATTGGCTAACGTAATCCGTCTATTGAATTAAATAACTGAGTAAATATTAACACGTACCTAATAGACATCGTGCAGCAAAAAGAATTATTCAGCCTTCTTACCTGTAAATAAAATATTTTATATTAATACATAATTTCAGTTCAGTCATAATAGGAAAGTGAACAAGAATACGAACTACTTTTATATAAGCCATATGAAAAACGGCCTCGTGCGGCCATTAACGCTGGTCGAGTTATTCTAACTAACAATGCAAATTCATCAATAAGGCAATATTTCTAATGATTTTCTTATATTTGTTATTATTTAATTATATTTCAGATTCGATTCAGATAGATGCGTACGCTTATGTGTATTTCCTTTTTCGAACTTTTCCGAAATTATTGGATCAATATTTTGGTGAAACTTGTATTTGGTTCGGCATTCCTCAATTTAAGGAACAAAAAAAAAAATCAAGTGTGAAGTCGTTTAAAAACCTAGTTTTCGATATGCGATGAAACTATAGGTAGTAGCATTGCAGTTTTAGTTCAACTGTACCTGTGTAGAGGATAAACAAGATGCCACTAAGAATGTGTAAAATTATTTAAATCTTGAAAGATTACCATCAAACTGAAGTAACTGAAACAGGATTGCAATAAAGAGGGATATCACTGTCAAAGGTATTGCAAATACAAACTCTAAAATTTTGAAAAGGATCCAAAGAATCAAATCTTTTGACTTCCACAGAAACAAAAATACTCAAGAAAGGCAGTTTTGCTAGATAAAACATTAAAACGGTAAAATCAATGTATTTTTTGGTATATAACATTTTTTCATTGTTGATCGACACCCCTATAAAATAGTCTTGGGATTACAGTCAACATATTAAACTTTGGCAGTACGGTCAACTCCTGATCATAAATAATGCTCGCATTGACCTAAAAACCATCCTTCGATATCAAAATGAGATTTCCTGCAATCCGTAGTTCTGTAGTTTTAGATAAAACTATTTTTTTGGCAACTGTCACAAAAAATTACGCTTATCGGACCTGCTATCATTCTTAAAGTGTCATCTTTTTGTAATCATTAGTCAATTTTATTTTTTTTGCCGCTTTTACTTCACGGCCTCATGTGTTACTTGATCATCATTAATATTTGAAATATGTCTTATATGATTTATAATTTCTATGACTAATCACGTTATCAAAGGGCAAGTTATAGATTACGCTTCAAAGAGGAAACGAAAAACCCAAGCATTCAGTGGTTGTGATATCACCTTTGCATTATTAAACAACTGGTAACCACGGGAAGACAACATTACTGAGTGTTTTTGAAAAGAATGAATATTTGGCTTAAGTTCTTCAAATCATAAAAGAAAAAGGCTCCGTGAAATGAAACTGCTGCAGCTATAAAATCATTCATTCCTACTGGCACTATATGGTGGCTTCACTGAAGGCGAAATCTTGGATCTCGCGGACACCAACATTTAAAGGGATAGTTCAATCTAGCTCCCTTGCTGCCAACATCAGAAGTTGCTAGCTAATACTCTTTGAGAATGAGGACATCCCACCAAGTCCAAGCTTTGTTTGGAATAAAAAAATTCAGAAGAATATGGATCGTGAAAAGGCAAGATGGGATTTGATGCAGTACAAACATTAAAATTACCGCCCTGGAGAAACTCCTGAAATTCACCTCCTTCCAGTGTTAACCCCTATACACACTTGAACATGTTGGACGAGCATGTTGGTAAAAGTAGTTGGAAGCTGGCTCCGCGAACATGCTTGAAGGTGTGTGAGATCGACGAAGGTAGTTGGCGATTGGAATGCCCTGCTCGTTGTGCGGCTCGCCGATCCCTACCAACACGGGACCGAGTGTCGAACATGTTGGTACATGTATGTGATTTCGCGAGCAATTAGTAATAGTCTCTGGTAGTTGTGTGAGAGGTGTGCATCAATTCAGTGCCGGATTAACCCTAAGGCAATGAGTTATTGCCTCGGGACCCCACCAAGCCTTAAAAATTTATTTTATTAAAAATAAAAAATGAATGATTTCTGATTTATTTCGGAATTTGGAATGACAAATCAAATTCCCGCTCTTCAGTTAAGCACGCGGTTCCTACTGTAACGACCATGAGTAATATACTGAAGATGGTAATGAGAAATAAAATTTGCTGTGAAGTTCGCTTGTATCAGCTGTTGCTAGATAGAAATTTAAAAGATACGTTCCCCAATGTGGAGACACTACTAAAAAATTATATTGTAATAATGGCCACAAATTGTACTGGTAAGAGATCATTTTCAAAAATAAAATTGACGAACAATAGATTAAGATCGTTTATGAGCCAAGTTAGGCTCCAGCATTTAATTAGTATGAGTATCAATAATACCTTACGAGCGTTGGACTTTTCCGCTATTATTGAAGAATTCGCTAATCAAAAATCTCGAAAGGTCAACGTAGTGTAGGATATATATCGGGATATTCGTTTATAAGTTTAATGTAAAATATTAAACATTTCTACGTTTGTTACCCTGTAATTATCAAAAATTAATATGTAAATAAAAAGGTCCTCATAATTTACACCCCAGATTCCAGAAAGCTATGGAGGTTGATTTTCCGAAAATCACCGGTCTTGAGCAAGCCTTCGCCCCAATTTTGCCTACAGGCCCCCATCCATGTTCACTTTTTTTCACTGCAGTGAGGCTCGAGGTTTTAAATTTTGAACTAAAGTTGGTAAGTTTGGTGCGTACATGTGTGGAAACCGCCGAGCATGCTCGGTTTGAAGTTGGGTTCGATGTAATTTCTTCGAACCGAGGATGCTTGATCGTGTATGGGGAGTTTAAGAAAGGATATGGATCAACCTGTAGGTATCCGAAAGTGGGTTTCAAATGCTCAAGTTATTCCTGCGAACACATTATAGAGAATTTCAAAAATGATGATGATTCATACGAAGATTCAAACACTGTGGGCTCAGAGGACGAGAGTGATGACCAAGAATTTGTGTTTGACATTAACGCACCTGACCCATAGCAAACAACAAAGCGGTGGAACAAGAATTAAAGTCAAAGTGTTTGTCGACTACGCCTACTGCTGAAACCACGTAAAGAACGTGCTCTACTTCATGTTAATTCTGAGACATGGACCGCATCCGCCTTGTCGAGTCTCTACCGTGACGTCACTCAATAGTAACCCGCCAGCCGAAGCGGCTAGTTACAGAGCGTTATTATTGTTTCACAATATTACAAATCGTTAACTCAAGCAGTGTGTATTGAAACTTATGCGTGTTTGTGAAGAATTTCGGATTATCAAGTATTTTCACCGATTTATATTAACAATGTATAATAGTGACAGTAAAAGGAATTATAAATATTGTATTGTTCCTGGGTGTCAAAGCACCACGGTGAAAGCACCTACTAAAACATTTATTACCCTTCCTTGAGATTTAAAAATGCGAAGAAAATAGCAACAAACTATGAAAAGATAGAAAAGACTTACTACTAAATCAACATACTTTGTTTGTGAAGACCATTTCAATTTAAGTATCTATATGTTAAATTACTTATTATTAAATACCGTATTTTTGAAATTTAAACGTAAAATATATTTTAAATACTAGCAATTTTCATAAGTATTTTCCATTTTAGTTTAAAAATATGTGAGAAATACGCTACTTCATATTTCAACACAGATCTGAGAACTGACAGAAAAACTAACTTTAAGAAAAAAAAATGAAATTGGAAAGGCTATACTTAAGTCACTTAGTAACATAGTACTATTACTATATACAAATCCAAAAGCATCTTAACAAAAATTTTTTGAAGTTAACAAGTCTTGTTACTTGATGAAAATTGTTAGTCAATTATTAAAAATCAGAAACATTGTCTTATTTATAAACTATAACAAAATGTATGAACATATATTTGCCCTCAATTAATTATACATTAAAATAACAAACAAAAAAAATGATTACATCAAGCATGATTTGTGTCGCAACCGGAATTGCCCGCTACCTTCCTACGGCAGGGACATCTAATGAGAAACACGTTTTATATTGCATATTTATGCCTAGAGCAAAACCTATGCGTAGAAATTCGTGAGGTCATTATTATATTATAATGTATAATATTGTAAGGCAATAAAACTCGTTTCTCAGCCGCAAAAATAGGTAACAGGACACATTAAAATTTTTTCAAATATTTTATCTGATTAATTATGCATGTGTATAAAGGTAAAATTAAGTAGTTATTTATGTGTACATGTAACTGCTTTCTGCAGTATACTTACAAAGTAGTTTATTGCTAACTTAATGTTATCTTATAGGGCAGGTCGAAACGTACAACATAATAATTATAATTTTAATAAATTCAATTTGAATGAATAAAAAAGTAAATTGCGGTACGGAGCAGGTGATGTATAAAACTACAGTGGTACATGTTTTTATCAGTAATAATTTTCATATTCAAGAGTGATAATGTAATCATATTCTATTGGGGAATTTATTTTTACCTTGCACTACCATTAACTGCATTGATTTTTTGCATGGCTGAGGTCAATGAAAATGGTATCATAGAAGGTACTGATGGATTTACAAAAACCGCTGCCCAAGGAAGCACTACCTCCACATCCAGATTTTGTATCCAAGTCTTATACACACTAAATTCCAATGTAATATTTTACTCCCTCTAATAATAGGGTGGGGGTGGCTAGCTGTTACCTCCTTTCTCTTATTATTTATTTTTGAGAAAGAATTGAGGCAACATGTGCGGACGACTAGCTGGTTTAAGCCGGAGCAGAGAGCCGTGGGTTCAGAGCATTCGTAAGAGTGGAGAAACTTACCCTTTCTGACATGTACAGCATAAGCGACAGATTTCTGTTTATTTCGAGAAAAGGAGACAAAGAAAAATTGATGTTAAATTGGGCACCATCTATAGTAAAATAAGCAAAGTTGTCTCTTTTTCTCGAATAACCAGTCTACTATAGATCAGGCTGAAATTGTTGGTAAGTGAAATAAAAAGATAGTTTAAAATGAATGACAAAATATATTACATGAAAAAAATTAGACAAATCGGTTTGAGACAAATTGAAATGTAAAAAAAATATATATATGTTAGATTTGAAGTTCTTCGATTGGTTTTTTAAAAACAATTTATTTAAGATAATTACAATTATTATTATTATTATTGATGTTTCACAATATTCACTTAGAGACTTATGAAGCTGTATGCTTATGAAATTAGTACTTAGAATAAATAAATGTGGATCTCGAATGAGAACACTGCAGTCTGTTGACTGAATTAAACTTAAAACTAAACTGAGCTAAAAACTGACTGGCATAGGTCTTTACGTGTATTTATAATCTTTACAATAAATGCTGAATTAGCATCAGATTGCTACATTCGCATTTCACATAGTAATTCCAGACGTACGTGTTTAAAAACAGCAGACATATTAGGTTGCAAAGATAACAAGAAGGAATATGATATAATTTATAATTTTACCTACACTGGTATTGAATTACTTTGTGGGATGTTATCGATAATGGACTTAATACTAATAACAATGTGGAAAGCTAATATAACATATATATAAAAGACAAATTGATACCAGTATCCTAGATGGTTTATGGTTCAGGTGGCTGGTTCTGGGACAGCAATCCAGGCCCACAATTGTCTCTTGTTGCAAGAATTCTAAATTTTCCTTGGCAATTTACGTCTCTCAATGAATGGGGTGAAAATTGTAGGAAGTTTAACCAAGTATGTGGTTTAATGAAAAGGTAACCAAAGTTTATCAAATTTATGCAAGTTAGTTATGCAAAATTTAAGCAATGTTAGCTATGCAAATATAAGCTAGTTAGCTGTACAAAATATATTTAAATTAGCTGCACGAAATATTAAGCTAGCTGTACAAAAGCTGCAGGAAATTAATTTAAGCTATACAAAAGTAAGCTGATTAGCAGTACAAAAGTAATTTTAGCTATGCAATAGTAATTATTGGCTATGCACGAGTTATTATTAGCTATGCACGAGTTAGCTGATTTCTTAGACTATAAATTGCCAAAAAAATTAAAAGGAAAGAGAAAAATATTTTTAAAACCATGTGGTACATATAGCATTTTAACTACTTATTAAATTAAAAAGAATTGACTTTGAATTCAAAATTTATTTTAAAAATAATTGAAATTATATCAAAGGCAAAATTTGAAGATTAATTAAAATATTTTAATGAGTATAATGAAATGAAATTACCTGTATGTTCAACACTTTGTAACTGGGATATAAAAATTGTAATATCAATTACTGAAGTCCACAGTTAAAAATTATAATGTTTGAATCAGTACAAAGGCTGCAAGCAAATGACTTCCTGGTGAGTTTTACTGATAAGGTAAACTTTTTTGTCCTGTTTACTGGAAAACAACGCCACCAAAAAAATGTGAGAAATCTAATTCCCTATTTAAATTGAAAGCTATCAAAATATAGAAATCGTACAAGTATGGCCATCTGTCAGTGGTTAAGTTAAGCGCACCAACTTGCCTTGTAGATTCCCATACTCAACTAAAGTAGTGGCATATAATCGATAAAAGGAATCTATAATAATACTTTATTTTCCATGCCAGCTGATTTGCCTTTGCAATTTCTATTTTATATATAACCACAAATATTAACCAATTCTTTGATATTAACAGATGTAAATAAGTAGTAAAACGTATTGATATTATTGATAAATCAGTAACATATTACATGTTATAGGATTTACTATATATAGAATGAGAGAAGGTAAGGAAAATAACCATATGTACTCCATAGTAAACAAAAATATAAAAATTGAAAAATAGATCTGATGTAACTAAATTTTGTAGACAAATTGTTTCCTGGGATAATAATGCTGTATTACAACGGATATGAGATACATAATAGTGTTAATAGAAAAACAGGACTAAGTTCCTAAGATATAAAACTAAGTACATAAACAGTGTGAAATGGTTTAGCAGTTATACATGTAAAATTCTGTTAGTTGAAAACAGTTTCACCTGCAAAAACTGAATCCAAAAAATATACAGGTCGTGCTAACTATCCACAAAACACTAGTTTTTAAATAAAACTGTTAAATGGACATAGGCCATGTAACATAGCCAAAAAAAATTCTAGTGACCCTTGGTTCTCGTATACACACTAAATCCCAATTTAATTCAATGATGTCAAAAAAAAATTTTGAGACTTGACTTTTCGTACATGCCCTGCAATTTTATGGACTCTTACTTGCTTGCTTTGCCTACTTACCCTTATTTACCCCCCGAACTCCCCAACAGAATTAGACCAAAATATAATCTAGTTCTAGATCTCGTTAGAATACATAAGTGTACCAAATTTCAAGTCAATATCATACACGGTTCCAGAGTAAACGTGCGCACAAAAAAGTTACAGACAGACCGGCCGACATTTACTACTTTGCTTGTAGATCGTTTTTGCACATGAAAATATTTCGCGCACGAGCTGATTCCGCACCTGATAATCCCCAAATGACTCCCTGAGATGCGGTCTCTTGACTGTTCCTTCATGGTTATCATCAACTAAACATGTCGACGCGGATATGATAAATTGCCATAAATAGCGATTGTGTGATTTAAAAATTCGTTATTATTATTTACAAAATGCATAACTGTTGGCATTCGCGAGAGTTCACTGGTTGCTGCCAACATTTGTAATATTTTTATACCGCAAAAAATAATTCGTCCTAAAATATAAGTGTACATTTTATGATAATGACGGTAGTATTTTAGAACTACTTTTAACATAGGCGTAGCAACAAATATAACCCTGAATTACTGACCATAATAGGGTAATTTTTGGCGAAAATAAGGTGCTTGCAATCTATATTTCTTTTAAATCGTTCACTTGATTTAAGCACCAAGCTTCAAAGGTGATTAAAATTATATAGATTAATAATCACCTTGCAAAACAGCGCAACATTATCAATACTGATATGTCAGAGAAATGATCATGAACAGCTTCTGTGTAGGGTATTAGGTATAGTATCTAAAAAATTGCACAATCCCTCATTTCATGTTGATGTCCTGATAAACGTATTCCCTTAGTTTTATAAAGCTTTTTAATGTCATAAAATTATTAATACCATTTTAAAGCCATCAAAGAAGAACGACTATATTAAAATTCCTTTCTACTTTCATGAATATTCGGTATAGTACAATTGGATGCAAATCATCTGCTTAAGAATTCCACTCATACAAAAACACTTTAGTAATAGGTAATAATAACCTTTGTTTATGTAAGAAATGAAGGAAGTAATATTAATATCCAAGCGCCATGGTCACTGTCAAAAACTTTAGTAAAGGTCACGGGTGGTCGGAAAAATTAGTCTACTGGAAGTTTAAATCCAATATTTACAATTTTTTTATATAGTGCATGTATAAATCGTACAGAAAACTTAATTATATTTATGATTTTTAATTAAGTCAATTTATATTTTGAATACAAAATATTTCATCAATTGGTTTTATAAAATTAAAAAATAATGTCTAGGTAATTATTTAAAACAGAAAGGTAGACGTCCACCTAACTTTCTCCAGGACGAAATTTTGAGTCAGCGACAATTATCCTGTTCTTTCTTATGCATAAAGATCGAACGGTAGATCCTGATTACGGAGATGGCATTTCTACAGACATCATCTTGTCCATTTTGTGATATTTCTAATGAGGTGGAGGAAGGCGAATATTTTTATGGAAATATATCAACTTATGAAGTAGTTTCCGGGTCTTGCCGTGGTCGTCGAACTTGACTTGACGTTTCGCTGATATCCTGTCAGCTTCTTCAGAACGATTCTAAAGACTGAATTTGTTCGCTGGTCATTGGTCGTGCTTGGTTCGCTTCGCTGCTCATTCGTCGTGTTTGGTTGACCGTGACTTACTACGGTGCTGGTACTTGGCAATACTAGTCTCCACGTATTACTAAGTCGATACCCATCCTCTCTGTTAAAGTTGTTCATGTTTTTCATAATTTCCAGTGATTCCCTAATAATTCGCGGATAATAGCGCGTATTTCTGTCTAATATATCGACGTCCTCGACGACTCTATTAGCAAACGTAAAAGCACTGGAAGACCCAGCGCTCCTAATGAAACGGTCGAAGCAGTTAGACAAAGTTTCGTGCGTTTCCCACAGAAGTCCACTAGCAGAGCAGGCCGTGAACTTGCTATTCCGCAGCAAACTGTATGGGAAATTTTGCGACGGCGATTGCGATTCAAATCGTACCGTATACACATAGTGCAAAGTTTACGACCCGACGACCACATGAAACGAACCGATTTTTGTAATATCATGCAGGAAGTAATGGAATATGATGAAGTTTGTTAACCGTCTGGTACTCAGCGGCATTTCATTTAAGTGGAAAAGTGAACCGTCACAACATTCGGATATGGGGCACGGAAAATCCTAGTACCATTTTGTAACATGAAAGGGATTCTGTAGCAGTATCCAAATTAAAGGTGTATGGGCCTTTCTTCTTTTATGAAAACACTGTGACGGGTACATCCTACCTAAGTTATTTCCCCAACTGGCAGAAGATTCTTACAAATTCATATTACAGCAAGATGGAGTTCCGCCTCGTTGGCATCATGAGGTGCGTCGCTATCTAAACGAGGAACTCCCCCACCGTTGGATAGGGCGATGTGCTGAACAAGATTTGGCATTACTCCTAGATCTCCCGATCTTACTGTATGTGATTTTTTCTTTAGAGGTGCATCAAAGATATGATTTACGTACCACCAATGACAGCAGCACTGAATGAATTCCGTCAACGCAATACTACTGCTGTGAACAGCGTCAATCGAGACACACTGTGTCTGGGCCGAACAGGACTATCGTTTGGACGTGTGTCGTGTGACGCAAGGCGGGCACATTGAACATTTAGAATAATGTGCTCAAAAACTTGGACATTTCCCCTTTCTTGTGACATGTCATTCAATATTATAACTGTAATACTTTCTGAAATATATCTTTTTAAAACCCGATGATTCTTTTGTAGTAACCCTTTATAAGTATTTGTTCGATTTACCCTTAATAGTAAACTCCTTTCAAGTACTTCTAATCGTGGGGGTGTGTACAAGAATATTTTTGTGTACACTTTTATAAATTCTTAATCGAAATAAATATTTATTTATTTAGTTATTAATCACCACTTTACATGAACGATGCTTCTTCCAATTACAGAGTTGTATATACATACGCATAGACAATAATACAACGACCATTCCCGACGACATTGTCATATGTCCCAGCTGAGGCTCGAACTCAGGAGTGGCAGAGCGATTAGACGTGTTGTCTCCCACACAACCTCGTCTAGTCCACTGCCACCAGCTCGGTAACACATGAAAAATGCCACTAAACATCCATACCCTAGGCAGGACGAAACCCGAACTCCGTGGTTGCAAACCTACAACGTAAGAATTGAGCTGAATAGTTACTGATTTTAATATGGCTTGTTCTAATGTTGAAGCAGTGAATTTCGCATGGGCGGGGTGCAGAACAGATAGAAGGCTGCCTTTGACAAACAACTAGATATGAAATATCTATTGCGTGATAGGTACATGTTCAATAATAATATATAAATTTACAGATGTACACTTATTGATCTTAGCAAGGCATTTGACACAGTCAGCCATGAATTATTCGTACACACACTTGAAGATATTGAAGTCAGAGGCACCTGCTTAAAATTTTTCAAAAGTTTGCGACATAAGACAATTTTTTTTTACTTTTTTATAAATGTGAAGCAACATAAAAAAAGAGATACGATTAAATATCCGACATACACATATGATACAAGGCAAAAAAGTAAATATCTATATCCTTTAATGTTAAAAACTATAGGCCAAAGATCGTATCACTTTCTAGGTCCTAAATTATATAACTCAGTCCCTTAGTCCAAGATCCCGTAAACTCCAGACCTACGTCATTTTATAAAAGCTGAAAATTTTTGAAGTACACCACTTCAGGTAAGAACGATTGGATACTATGAACACTGAACAGTCGGTCGCGGTGGCTTTGACAGATAACAGGTAGCAAAGGTGTATAGAATTGATGCTCAAAATCATCAAACTATAAAGCGTGATTTTTTGATATTGTTTACGGGATACTATGATAATTGACGCCCTCCACTGCCAGACACTTTGTATGGTGGCAACCCGGGCCAGACCCCTTTAAAGTATAATAAATTGTAATTGTACTTGCGCTATTTTATAAAATCTGAATTTTGTGTATGTTACTTGGGTAACTATTTGAAGGTGTTTCCTAAGCAGCCAGACAGTTTCGAAGGTTCTAACCCCCTGCCAGACATAGTCAAAGGTCAACTGTAGGTGCCGAGTGTAAAGGTAAGGCAAACGTATATAAAAGCGAGTACGAGTGCAACAGATATAACGATTACGAATTCCTATATGGGGTGGCACACCGATAATGCAACAGGCGTGTTTTGTTTGTACGAACATTCTTTCGAAGAACGCTCGGATCCGTAATTTTAATAAGAAGGGAACACTTTTATTGGGTATTTTCGATCGCGCCACTTCAAACCTTAAGTGGTGGTAGGACCCACCTATATAGTTTAAACGGCAAAGGGGATTAAGTAGAACATTACTTTTAACCTCGTTACATTTTTTACAACATCAAGATTCCTGAAACTTGCAGATGTCAATGTTTTGATATGACTTCTAAATGATAGTGTCTTATCTACAACAATGTCAAGTTACATGATTACCTCGATCTTATTAAGAGCCGTACCATTAACTTTATACTCATATAGAATAGTTGATGTACTTCTAGAAAAAGAGATGCAGTAACATTTGGAAGTATTAAAAGCAAGGGCATTATCCACAGGCCAAGCATAGAAACTATTTATATTAACCTGCAAGATGTCAGAGTCACTATCTTGAGATATTTTTAGATCATCAACGAATTGGCACGCAATTTGACTCTTGTGGGACTCCATGTAGAACATCAATTGCATTTGATACAAAATTATTAATTTTTACCCATTAAATCCTATCAGATATGAAGGATTTATGTATAGAATTGTTTTATCTACAATAATCATCAAAATTTTTGCCCGAGAACAATATAGATATTTAAATGTAAATCATATAGGATTAATAACCAGCTGGAAACAGATTATGCACATTGTTAACAGTGACTCAAATTTTTTATTAAAGTAAATGAACATTTTTGTAGTTGTTTGGTAGATTAGGGCAGCCCCTCTCTAGGAGATTGATGAAGACGAAATATTACATAATACAAATAAGGCCATGTTATTCGGAAGAGAAATATTTCCTACTTTGGTAGATATTTGTGAAAATATTTTTATTAATTTTAATTTACTTAATATCCACAGTTCAAGCAGCATCTGTAATCAGTCACATTTTTATATGCTTTATAAAAATATATAAATACAAAAATTTGTAAAAAACTTAAAAGGTTTTACTTCATTACTGCATATAAATGTACGCTCATTGTTAAGCTTAATATAAAAAAATGTATCCTTGAAAATTTAACATTAATATATACATAATATCAGCATCTCATTCTTTGTTAAAGTAAACACATTTTTCTACGAAAATAACAATAAAAAGGCAACTTATCTTGTTATCATCTGTTATCATATCAATAATAAAACTTTTCCTTATTGACTTTTTATTTATCTTCAAATAAAGTTCTGTTCGCGCAATGCGGTATTTGTATTTTTTTATGTTATTTGCTGGCTTTGCGTGAGAAACTTCTAGGGATTTATTAGATATGGCATAAAAAGTTCGGATTTAAACGACGAAGAAAAATATCTCGAACTATTTGATATAGCATGAAATAAAGTTTAGGAAAAGTTTTCAACGGAAAAACCTACACATAATTTTTCTTTTGATAAGAAAACATAGTCAAGTCGAGTATACGATAAATAAAATAAATGAAGAATGTTTATTTTGGGTTTTCGTGTATTGCATATTATATAACAAGTCGAAAAGTCATAACTTAAAATTAAACATATCTTGTAACTATTAGCTAACTTGGGAAGTAGTTTTAAAAATGAAAAAATTAATACATATTTCATCAAATTGAAAATCTATAATAATAATAATATTTATTCCAGGAGACTATGTTACATGGTATAGGAAAAGTTAGTAAAACTACAAACTCTCTTAATATAACAACATAAAACATATATGACAAACTTACAAATAAAATTAATGACAAAAGTCCCATATATAAACTTATACATAACAATAATGCTAACGCTAATAATACAGAAGCACAAAAAAGATAATACATAAGTAGAAATAAAAGAGCAGATAAATACTTTATTCGTTTAGATATTCCTGAACACTTTAGTACATTTATTAATTAACAATTCTTTTACATTATTCTTGAAGGAATGCAGATTTCTAATATTTTTTATTTCATCAGGTAATTTATTGTACAATTTTATATTTATGCAGAATATTCCTTAAAAATAGTTCGACATGATGTGAGTTTAGACTCGAATAGCTCTTTTTTGTAGACAAAAGATTCTTATGTTGTGACGTACAACCCCAAAATGTTATTGCATATTTAATTCTAAGAGTACATAACTGCGTAATAATCAGACATAATAATATTCCTATTACCTACTTGTTTCGGTGTATATAAAGCAAAGCAAACTGAAAACATTCTTTAGAAAGTTTATCTATATGAAATTCCCAGCTGAAGGCATTGTCGATATATCGTCTATCTATTTTACGAGGGCCACACCAAATTAATATCTCTTGTAGAAGAATAAAGTTTAGTTATCCCATTTTTTAACACGCGTTTATTAGCTTCACTTGTGTGTTTGTTTGTAACGGAATCTTTGAACGTGATGCTCACCCATTTCAAAACGTCAGATTAAACTGAAACTTTGCACACTTATCAACGACCAATGACAATACAATAATTTGACAACTCTGTCCTAATGTCCTCACCAGGCTCATCAGGATAAAATAAAAAATAACTAATCTATTGTCGAAATTTTGCCGGAGGCGCTGCTGTTATTAATTTATATTTTATTATTTTAATTTTATTAGCTTCATCTGTATGTTTGTTTGTTCCGCCCTCGCTTAAGTTAATACCACAGAACGTATAAACGGTATGAGTTTTGGACGTTTCTCGTATTATTATATAAGCATCAACACCCAGCGCTCGACGAGAGTTAAGCAACCGCGGTACAGTTACAGTACCTTAATTTCCTGCAAAACGAATTTAAAGATTTTCTTTATAAATTAATAGTGGCAGAAAGATTAAATTATTCATATTTTCAACAAGATGGGGCTCCACCTCACACTGCTGTAATTGTACAAATTATTTAAATCAGGTTATGTCAGTTAGCTAGATAGGCATCTATTGTTACCTCCTTTCCCTTTTTATTTATTTTTGGAAAAGAATTGAGACAACATATGCGGACGAGTAGCTGGTTTAAGTCGGAGCAAAGAGCCGTGGATCCAGAGCATTCGTAAGAGTGGAGAAACTTACCCTTTTTGAAATGTACGGCATAAATAACAGATTTTTGTTTATTTCGAGAAAAGGAGACAAAGAAAAATTGATTTAAATTGGGCACCATCTACAGTGAAAATAAATAGAATTGTCTTTTTTTCTCGAATAACCAGTCTACTATAGAGCAGACTGAAATTGTTGGTAAGAGAAATAAAAAGGTAGCTTAAAATGAATGTTAAAATATATTACATGAATAGATAAATCGGTTAACAAATACTAATTAAGATTGAAAAGAAAATATATAACAAATATATACCAGGATCCTAGATTCCGGGATTGAGTATTGTTGAGGTAACTGGTTCTAGAACAGCAATCCAGGCCTACAATTGTCTCTTGTTGCAAGAATGGAGTCTAAACGTTTCCTTGGCAATTTACGTCTCTTAATAAAATGGAGTGAAAATTGTAGGAAAATTAACCAACTATGTGGTTTTTGAAAAGTTAATGAGATTTTATCTATATGCAGAAACGTATACAGAAATGTATAAATATATAAGTATATAAATGTAGAAATATATAAGTATATAAATATATATATGTTATATATAAATATATAAGCTGATTTCGTAAACTATAAATTGCCAAAAAATGAAAAAAGAAAGAAAAAAATATTTTAAAACCATGTGGTACATATAGTATTTTAAGTACTTATTAAATTAAAAAGAATGGAACTTGAATTTAAATTTATTTTAAAAATAATTGAAATTACATCAAAGACAAAAATTGAAAATTACTGAAATTTTAAATTGCTAATAAACGAAATTTACCTGGATGTTAAACACTTGTTAATGCGGATATAAAAATGTAATATCAATTACTGAAGTCCACAGTCAAAATTTATATACGTTCGAATCAGTACAAAAGCTGCAAGCAAATGATTTCTTAGTGAGTTTTACTAATAAGGTAAACTTTATTTATCCCACTTGCTGCAAAATAATATCACTACACAAAATTGAAAAAGATATTTTTAATAATTAAATAGAAAACTGTAAATAGGAATGGTACAGGTATGGCCATCTGTCGATTGTTGAGTTAAACGCATGTAGATTCCCGTACTCAAACAAATTACAGAATCGATAAAAGGGATCTATAATACCATATATCACAGCTGACTTAGATTGCAACAATTTGTAATTTCTATTTTATACATAATCAAAAATATGAACTGCAGTAATAAATAGTAAAACGTATTGTGAGAACTCAGTAAATATATTACATCTTATAGGATATACTATATATAGTAATGAGAAAGGTAAGGAAAATAACCATATGTACTTACATAGTAAACAAAAATATAAAAATTGAAATATAGATATCTGATGTAAATAAATGTTTTTAGACAATAGTTTCCTTAGATGCTGTAATAGAACTAGAACAGAGATACATAATAGTATAAGAAAAACATGACTGAGTTCCTAAGGTATAAAAATAAGTACATAAAACGATGTGAAATGATTTAGCAGTTATACAAGTAAATTCTGTTAGTTGAAAACAGTTTCACTTACAAAAACTGAATCAAAATGTTACACAGATCGTGCTAAATATAAACAAAGTACTAGTTTTTATATAAAACTGTTAAATGGACGTAGGCCATGTAACACTATGGACCCATTCTTTGGCAAGCTCGATCACCAGATATTACTCCCTTGGATTTTTTCGTCTGGGGTTACACTAAAGACAAAGTTTTTCACACTGCCCATGAAAATATTGAGGACATCAAAACCAAAATTAGAAACGCATGTCAGGCAATTACTCCTGAAGTACTCCAAAATGTAATGCGTGAGGTGTCCCGTAGAGCACGTTTGTGTATTAAGATTGCATGGTGCACAATTTGAGCATTGGTAGTCAGAAAAATAAATACACACATTTTCTTTCCAGAATAGTAGTAGGTAATACTGTTATACATAGTTTTTCGTTTTCTTGAATGTTCATTTTGTACTTGTATTTTTATTTAAGAGATATATGTTTATTTGTGTATTAAATTGTAATAAATAATTACTAAATTGTAATTATTATAAAGCGAATTGTGGTTTTCGTAAAATATTAAATATTGACAGTATCGGTTAAAATTTTTGTGGCATGTTTTATATCGTTGGAAAGAGAAAAAATAAACGGAATTAATGGTGTCATGGTCTACTTTGAGATTCGTTCTTTTCATTTTTGCACAAGAGTGTGTATCAAAGCTAACTGCATTTTTCGAATTTTTTGATATATATTATTATTCTTATTGTCTTTGCCGTCAACTTTCATTCCTTTAACTTTTTTTCGTATCTCCTCAAATAAGGAACAACCGTTTGTGGTTTTCCTATTTTTCAGGTTTTTGTAATATATCTCACAAAGTAGACAGACGGTATATGCCTAAAAATTTGGTTACTTGCTCGATACTTTTACCATTACATTTTAGAAGGTAGCTATTATCAAGATGTTTTAGTCTAGATGTAAATTGAATAAAAACAGTATTAGTGGTATTTAAAAAAAGTTTGGTACAGCTGAACCATTCTACTTTATCCAAAACAGTTTGCGTGTTTCTTACAGTATTCAAAATTTTGTTTTCAACTCAAATACAGCTATTGTCGTCAGCAAACATAGCCATATTTTTGTTGTCATTGGCAATTGGAAGATCATTTAGAAATAAAATCAATAAAAGTGGTCCAAGGACAGAACCTTGTGGAACCCCTCGCTTGACAACATCTGAATGAGATTTTATTAACATCTACTATTTGTATTCTGCCCTGTAAATATAATTTTATGTACTCATTCACTTTGCCCCTCAGTCCATAAGCTTCAAGTTTGTCCAAAAGTAAGCAGTGATCCACCAGATCTAAACTTTAGTTAAGTCCAACTTAAATGTATGTTAAAATAAAAGTAATAAATAATACATAATTTTTTCAGCTGTCTAAAAGAATAATTTGCTGTTTGCGTGACTAGGGAACGAAAATAATATTTATAAACAAATTGAATGTGTACTTTTAATCACGCCGATCATGGAAGCAATATGAAAAATACGATAGCGATGATGCCTGTTGATGCCCTACATGTAGAGGCACTAAGACCTCCTTTAAGGTTCAGAAAATAATACGTGAAAATACGCATTAGTAATCCTCCACTTTTCATCAACGATATGTAAAAATAAATTCTGGATCAAAAGAATCTCTCCACTCTTATTACTGTCTTACGGGAATAGTGTGATTTGGTCTCAAACATTTAATAGGATACTAACTGTCAATAATTATTGTTCTAATCACCCCAGCCCACACACTTACTCCAAATCTCTGAAAATTACCTTACCTCATTAAATGTTGACTTTCCCGCGGCCAATATCTATTTCATTGATTTGTTTATTGAATATTCCACTGCTGGTGACTCTCGACTCGTCAGAATACAATTTGAAAGAAAGAAAATTTGAGTTAGCGATATCGTTGTGAACTAAGTAGATATAAGCTAATCTTCGCTTACCATCACCTTCGTACAAATGCTGGTGCAACCGATATCTAAACGAGCGGTAACCATATTTTTTGAGAATCTTTCTTGCTGACTCATGCCTAATTTGCACTTCGTAGCCAATCTCTCCAGTAGAAGCAGGATTCACTTCAGAAATAAGCCAACGCGTTAATTTCTGTCGCTTCATCAACGACAAAAGCTTCACGATTGTTATCAATTTCTTTCCTGATTTATTTCTCCCTAATTGAAAAATATTGAAAACATGGATGATGTTTGATTGGATACCTTTGCGCATAGTATTCTGCGGTGTTTCCGGAATTCTTGTGGCATTCTCCAAAAATTAACAGCATGTCCACGTTTTATTTCTTTGTATACATGTTAAACAATAACAACAATTCAAAAATGACAAAGAACAACAACTTTAACGATAACGAGGAAACTTATTAAGTTAACAATACACACGTATTATTATTTGTCAAAGTTATTTTTGTTTCCAGTTCTTATTTGCAGTTTTATTCTGTTGACAAAATGAATGCTTAGAATCTAGTTTTATTCGATTCCCATGACACACTTTTTTAGATTTTTTCGATTTCACCAAAGAACTTGTGCTTTGCTTTAATTTCGATTTAAAGGTATCAATGGATACGTGAAAATTAGTATTTAACTAGTGGGTGTCCAAAATATGCCACCATTTGAAAAAGTTGACACAATTACAAATTATCGATTTCGGAAATTTTGGTTGGTCGTAGCTACTAAACTAATTTGAAAAATCTCACGTTTACATGTTTCTTTTATCGTTTTGGTCCATTTGATAGATTTGAGTGCATTCACTGTTTTCTAAATGCAAACACAAAAATGACCGTAAAAAATCAAGTAGGCTCAAAATTATTTTAGAACTATGCAATCATGCTTAAAATGGTCTCAAGAATCGAAAAATGTGAGAATGTACAGGATGTTCCATTTAAAATTTCAAGGTTGGGGTCATTTCCGGGGAAACCGGAACTGATGGAAAAGTGTAAAATAATGAAAAATTGGCAGCTTTTGGCATATATTACTTTTACTTTAAAAAACATTAATTTTTATATAGTTTTTGAGCCCCGAAAATCGCAAATTTCGCGTTTTTTGAGACTTCAAGATTTTTCCTCTAAATCTATCAACTTTAAGAAACATGTCTAAGAACATTTTTTGTTTTTTTGTGTGTGAAAAATATGAAAGTATTTTTTTCCGAAACGGAAACGTCAATTTCTATAATTTGTTTAAATAATTCCTGACCACATTTTCATCTGACAAACTCTACTTTCTTATAAAGGAGTACATTTTGAACAAGATGGCACAAAAATATTCCATCCGAATGAATTTTCCCTGTCGACAGTTGATTTTTCTCCTGGACTATATTGTAATTTTATCATCCTTAAAAGTTATCTGTATAAAAAAAAGAAATTGAAAAAGGTTAGAGAAGAGGTGATTTACCCCGGATACGGGTTTTTTGGAGGAGAACGGTTTTCTTAGTGTTTTTTCTTCTTCTTTCTTTCTTTTTAATTTTATTCAAATGGATTTTTTTTAAATAATTAGAAAATTACTTTTTCAAAACATTTTCAAGCCTGCCATATTATTGTTTAAAAAATAATATTTGTTACGGATAATTCTATTTTTAAAATAAGAACACAAAAAAACCACTTGAGATTTAAAAAAATGTAAACAATGCAGATTAGACACAAAAATACAATAAAAAAATGAAATAAATGAACTCAACTACGTAATACAGAATTAACTAATATTTTGTCATTGCTCCATTAGCGTCTAAAACTGCCTGAAGTCTTGCAGGCATGGACAAAATCAGATTTCTTGCAAGGTCAACTTCTTGCGACAAGTTCTCCTAAGCGTCTTCACTTATCCTTTCCAATTCTTGGGCATTATTTGGATGGTTATTTAATTTTCTTATACGTTTCACCATTAGTCCTCAAACATTTTCAATTGGATTTAAATCCGGACGTTTAGATGGCCGCGGTATCAACTCTAAGTTTTTATTAAGAAACCATTGCCTGACACGATGGGCCGTATGTATGGAGCAGTTGTCTTGTTGGAAAATAAAATTATTTTCCGGAAACACCTCTATTACTGACGGCAACACAATATTGTCTAATATTTCAATATATTTAATGGCATTGAGATGACCACCACTGTTCCAACACACACCTAACCCATTTAGGCTCATTCAAGCCCAGACATTGACTGGAAACCTTCCTGATATCGAAAGTATATTTTTCCGTATCTAGTGGAAGGAGGCCTATATACGCGAACATGTCCATCGTTACAGGATTTAAAAACCATTTTGTCAGAAAAGACAAGTTGTCCCCAGAAGTTTTCATCATTGATTATATAGTTCAGTGCAAAAATAATTTTACCCTGCTTCTTTTCTTCTGAAAGTTTGTATTTTTTAGCCGCTAAACAACTCTTCAATTCGCTTCCTAGTTTTATTCTTCTGCAAGCAGTAGGTACCGAAGCAGGGAAGTTTGTCTCTGAAATTCCATTTACTGCAGTCTGAAAAGGGTTTTCTCTTAGGTAATTTATAAGATTTTCATCTTCTTGATTATTGCTCTTTCTGGGCCTACCTGAACCAACTTTACGGGATACCGTTTGGTTAGTTTCCCATTGTTTTTTAACACACATTATCGTGGTTTTGCTCACATTGCATTCAGCAGCAAGTCTTCTTCTGGACCAACCATCTTCAATTTTTCAATATCTGTTAGATGACGCTACTGATTAACGTCAAAGTGATATTTGTAAGATTATTAATATCAAAGAACGAATGATTTACATAGCTAAAAGAAAGTGTACCAGTTTTTTTTTTAAATCAACTGTACGTAAGGTCTTACATGTAAATTACCATCATATGGAAAAGTTACTGCCGGCGGCGCGGTAGTAGCCACCATATTCATTTTTTCCAACAACCTGGAATGTGTCCTTAAACCCCCGTTTAGAACCCCTCTCCCAATTTTTATCAAAACGTTAGCCAGCACAGGGACTATCAGGGATTTAATATTGTTACATAAAAAAACATAGAAATAATTGAAAATCAGTTTTCTATAAAAATAATGATATTAAAAAACCTTAGGAATAATACAAACATTTCAAAATAAAATAAATCTAACAGCAATTATTAAAAGAAAATTAAAATGGATGTTTGGTATGCCAGATAATATTCTCGTAATATTCTGAAGAGTAAGTTACCATCGATTTTTCAGTATCTGACGGCAAATATGAATATAAACGAAGTTAAAGTCCCTAAGGTGTCGTTTCATTATAGGTTTGGGTTTTAGCCTTAATCCAATAAAACAGTGACGAAAATGTTAAGTCGCCATGAGAATCAAAGTATCCTACTTATAAAATATATAACATTCAAGGACAATAGTACAATTTTTTATTGTTTCCAATAAAATTTTACGAACACAAAATATAATCTAAAAATTTCGATATATATGTCCTGGGAAAAAATTAGGCTAAATCATATATTTTGACTCATCACGGATAAGCTAGAATCATCTCGAATGACAGTCTGGAATAGCCTGAAGTGAAATGGAATAAACGCCACGGATATATAAGAGGTGAATTCAAGCACGGAGTTCAGCACAGTTATGGATCATACGAGAAGTGATCAGCTAAGATAAATAACAGTAATAAGTAGTGAGCCTATAGTATCCACCTATTGGGAAAAACTTTATTGAGATAGGCTCCTACTTCCAATACAAAATGTGGTGTAGCTGCGTTCTGCTGATACCAAATATTTCTATCAATTTCATTGGGGTTGATCATCTGGGAAAAGTATTCTTAACGTTGGAACTAAGAAATTTTGCAAGAAATCCAAGTAACGTGCGCCAGTTATGTGCTATCAAAGAAATATGGTCAGATAATTTGAGAATTTATAATTCTAGCCCAAACGTTCACCTTCTCAGGATATTGAGTATTGGCCCCCATCATCCAATGTGGATTTTCTGTACTCCAGTATCTACAGTTCTGTTCGTTAACTGTTCCATTTAAGACGAATGTTGCTTCATTAGAAAAAATGTTTTTTATAAATAACGGATCATCTTGGCATGTATTTGCCATGATTTCGGCGATCAAGATCATCGTCGTTAAATTCTTGAACCAAATAAATTTTATGTGGGAGGTATTTTTCATTTTTAGAAGACGCAATATGGACGTTTTGCTAACATCAGTATCGGCGGCAACTTGTCTTGTGGACTATCTTGAATATCTAACAATATATCCATTTTTTTTTTCATCGTCTAAAATGGGTTTAGGAATAACTGTGACATTTCCAAATTCACGAAATTTGTTTTCTACTCCACTAACAGTAGACCGAGAAATGTGACGGCCACGATACTTGCTATTGAAGATTTCGCACACCCGCTTCTGCGTTCTTGTTTTATCATCACATCCTAATAATATCAAAATTTCAATTCTTTATGCAACCGAAAGACTCACTGCTAAAATAATGGTCAACTTGACAATCAACGATAAATAACTAGCATCGTAAGTTTGCACATATGTAGCAAATAAAGAAATTATAATTTTTTTTGATATGTAAAAAGAAATTCTTTTTACTTCTTTCTATTCGTTGGATATTTTGCCATCAGCGTACCAGAAAAAACAATACATTTAAATTGAATATTATGACTCAAAATTAATTAGAAAAGTCAGATTTGACAGATATTTGGTATATAAAATAGTTTAGGATACAATTTATTATTAGTTGTATACATTTCAAAATTTTCAAATTTAATTTTCTTGAAGAATACACAAAATTCAAAAATTTTATACTGCTGGATAGTGAATTAAAAGCCTTTTCAAATTAGCTATCATACATTTTAAAGGGGTAGCTGTTACTTCAAGGGGGTTGAGGGGAGGTATAAAATTATGCTCAAAAAATGTCATTTTAGAATTAAAAATTGATTTGTTTTAGGACTTTACTCATAAATTGTTAATTACATAGATAATGAATTTATCCGTTACTTATTAACCTCACTGTAGTAGGTAGTAGGTGGTTCCAGCTAATGAACAAACATCGGGGACAAAAAATTATGAAACCAGTCCTGTTCTCAATTCCCTCAAATCGACTTTTCCAGACAGCGAAATAAATACTTCATTTTTTATCAAACATCAGACTTTTTCATGCACTGATAAGCGAATAAAATAACTTTGTTTGCATCGTCTATAAAAATTCAAGGTTGCGATAAACTGGATTTTTCTAAAAGTTCAAAATATTTACACTGTGTCAATTAGGAATGATTATAATGTGCTTATGGTTAGAATCTTTAGGGGCAAGATTCAAAAGTAACTAAATATATTCATGAAGCAGTTTCTTCCTGGTCTTGTCGTGGTCGTCCAATTTGACTTGACGTTTCGCTGATCATCCTGTCAGCTTCTTCAGAAGGATTCTAAAGACTGAATTTGTTGTGTTATATACCTAGGCGCCGCTTCGCTTCGCTGGTCATTGGTCGCGCTTGGTTCGCTTCGCTGCTCATTCGTCGTGTTTGGTTGATCTTTGGTTGACCGTGACTTACTACGGTGCTGGTACTTGGCAATACCAGTCTCCACGTGTTACTAAGTCGATACCCATCTTCTCTGTTAAAGTTGTTTGTTAATAATTTCCAGTGATTCCCTAATTATTCGCAGATAATAGCGCGTATTCCTGTCTAATATATTGACGTCCTCGTAGTCGATTTTATGGTTCTCGTTATTATGGGCATGTTCTGCTATCGCCGACCTATCCGTATATCCAAATCTGGTATTTCTCTGGTGTTCTTTGATTCTGCACTGGATACTCCGTCCTGTTTGTCCGATGTAGCTCTTACCACATGTGCACTTCAACTGGTAAACACCTTTTAATAACAGTTTGGGGACAGGGTCTTTGATCGAGGGAAGCATCTGCTGTATTTTCTTCACTGTTCGAAACCGTACACCTACTACTTCATTAGACAACGGCCGTGAAAACCTACATTCTACTAAATATATTCAACTGGGAACAGCGGAGGAAACACGAAAATTATATTAACATTAAGAAAATTATGGTTTTCTATTTCAGCACTCTACAAAAAATTTTGAGCTTGTATTTAAGTGCATTTGAATCTGGTCCAAATATTACAAGAGCTAAGAACAAAAACAACAGTTTGAAAATTTTTAAATATCCCGTCAAATATTTTCAAACTATAACTGAAATACTTTGAGCCGTTGCGTTTTCAAGCAACAAACCGATCAAAAAGGACCTAGTTGAGGTCATCTTCAATTAGATTCTTTTTGGACAATAGATTTAATGTCGCATGAAGACGAAACCAAAAAAGAATGCAATTTGAACTTCCGTAAGAATTTGGAAATAGCGAAAATTAATAATTATCCTTTACTGGAAATGATAAAAATCATTCAAAGAAATTTGAAAATTTTTGATACTGAAATTTAAAAAAAAAATGGAGAACTGTTAGGGTACAAGAGTCTCATAAAATTCATTTCATTCCGTTTTGTTTTCATAAAATATTTATTGTACATAATATCTTTAATAATGCAGTCAAAATAGGACTTGAGTGGAACTTTTTCCATATGCAATTTTGTGGTTGAACCCTTTTGGGGACGGGCTAAAAAGTACCCAAAAAATGTTTGTACTTCAAAGATCCTGTGCTTCAATTGCTATTAACAATTTAATTTTTTTTACCGCGTGAATAACTCGAGATATGTAGGTCCGATCCGAACAAAAAAAACAAATCTTTGTAATTAAATTTCCTACAAATCTACGTTTAGCGTAGGTCTTAGGAGCGCACCATAACCTACAAAAGTGAAAAATCTGGCAAAAAATCTTTTTTTTCATATCATTTTGCTGCCCATCCGCTTGATGAACCGATCAGCTCCAAACTTTCAAAAAATCTGCCTTTTGCTCTAACAAAAGCACTCTGAAAATTTGGTGCAAAAATATTAAACACACTGTGCGCAATTGAATTTATTATTTAAAATTTGAATTGGCAGCCAATGAATTTTATCGGCCATTTTGAAAAAAAATTTGACCAAAATAACCGCTTTCTTTCATTAAAATAAAGGTATTAAAATTTTCTTTATGGTTTGTTAAAAACAATTTCAATTTTTTTTTCAAAATTCAGATTTGTGAACATGTTTGGGAAAATGGACATAGAATAAACTAGGGCTCGGCAAAAATTTTAACAAAAGAGGCAGATAACAAAAAAAGAAAAATTAAAGAATCAGCAATAATCTTACTAAATGAAGATAAATGCGTATCGAATTGTTCTGTAGATATTTGTACAACCTGGCTACCAATGTTAGAAGAACTTAACAAACCCCTCAACATTATCTAAAAGAAAATATCATCAGTTCTGTATAAGTAGTAAGTCTCTATGGAAATAAATAACATAAACAATATCTTAAAACTGTGTATTTAACATGCACAACAAATAAGAGTTCTTCGAAAAAAAGCTTTGAAAACGGAAATATACTACTTTCCGAAACAACAGCTAAATACATTATTTCTGTGTTTATTCCGATTTATATTATTTGAAAAAAGTAACCTCTGACTGTTCTTTTGACGTAAACGTCACAGGCGCAGAGGCTTTTTCCAATAATATTTTGTAGATTCGGTGATTTGTTTTTGAAGAGGATAATACATGTCGTAGAAAACCCAAACAAATATACGAAAGAATATATATATATATAAACGCAAGCAATATGCATTGTCTTCTTTCAGCGTGAATTTGAGTGTGAACCCCAAAGACATGCTCGAACTATTTGGCTGTTCATTAATACCCCAAATCTACAATGGAAAGCAAAAAAAAAAACAGCCATCAAAAATATTTTATCACACAAAAATCGTTTAATGTTACTGGGATATTTCGAAGCTACTGATCCTCATGTTAAACATTCAGTTTTAAACCTAATTTTATGTAGGATTTAAGTTTTGATGTATTGATGAATATAAAATACATGCGTATATGTAGTAATACTATTTCGTAAAATCCAACTTTATTTAAACTGTGGATTTAGCCGCTTGCCTGTACAACATAACATGAATGATTATCGGAGCTACTAATCCTTACAGATAGGCAACAGTACATACTTGCGTGTGTGCTAAGGGTTGCTGAACTGAGATCGCATGGAGATATATTACTTGTGTTTTTTTATTAGGAAAGATTTACAGCCTCTGAAAGTTTTATGTATTATCAAATTACCATATTTATATATAATTTGTTTCAAACCGGGCACATTCTCATTGTCCCAAAATCGCTTTAGGTCGGGCAATTTTACCACACAATTACAATTACAATTCTTACAATTTTTAAAAAAAATTACAAAATATTAATTTGGAACTGAAATATGGAACTGTTTACGTTTTAATTGTTCATAAATAAACAAACTGATATTTTAGTCGAAAATTGCGTTAGTTTACTTGCTGGAACTTGTGCTAATGTGAAACTCTTCAAAGAAATAAAATTTTGTCACTTTCAATTCTCGTTTACACACGAGCAAGGGGAAATTCGCCACTAACACTTAAATGATTAATTTCTTTGCTTATTTATTAACGTAAAAGAACTTTTTTCTTTTTCGATCCTGTTATGGAATTGTAACTATTAATAATAATTAAAAAATTATTAGCCATTTAAGATACACAGTTAAGTATACAGACTGTCTATTTTACGAGTGCCACATCAAATATCTCGCTTAATATCTATTGTAGAAGAATGAAGTGTTTGAAACAGTTATCTCATTTTTTGTGAGCTATATTTCAGTAAAAAGAAATTTGAAATCCATAACCTACTTTGTGAAATATATTACAAAAACCTTAAAAATAGGAAAATCACAAATGGTTATAGCTTCCTTATTTGAGGATACGAAAAAGGTTAAAAGGGATGAAAGAAAGTTGACGGCAAAGACAATAAGAATAATAATTTGTATAAAAAAATTCGAAAAACGCAGTTGGCTTTGACAAACGCTCATGTACAAAAATGAAAAGAACAAATCTCAAAGTAGGCCATGACACCATTAATTCCGTTTATTTTTTCTCTTTCCAACGATATAAAACATTCCACAAAAATTTTAACTGATAGTGTCAATATTTAATACTTTACGAAAACCACAATTCATATCATTGAATCGTAAAAATCAGCTATGCCATAATAGTAAAGATTTACTTTATAATAATTATAATTCAGTAGTTATTTATTGCAATTATATACAAACAAACAAATATCTCATAAATAAAAATACAAGTACAAAATGAACATCAAAAAAAAAAAAAACGAAAAACTATGTATAACAGTACTACCTACTACCATAATGAAAGGATTTATTTTTCTAACTACAAATGCTCAAATTGTGTGCACCATGCATTCTAATGCACAAGCGTTCTCTATGAGACACCTCACGGATTACATTTTGGAGCATTTCAGGAGTAATTGCTTGATATACGTTTCTAATTCTGGGTTTGATGTTCTCAATATTTTCAGAGGCAGTCTGAAATACCTTATCTTTAATGTAACCCCAGACGAAAAAAATCCAAGTGATACCTGGTGATCGCGTGGCCATAGAATGGGTCCATAGGTGTTTTCACTTGCATACGCAACGGTAGAACCACTTTTTGTGAAAACACTATTGATAAAAAAAAATTTACTAGATTAAAAGACAAAACACCTAAAGACCTAGAGTCTAATGTTGTATACGAGATTTCATCTTCAGAATGTAATGGTGTATATATAGGAACCATAGGCAGATATTTTTAAAAAACGACTTTCCGAAAATACAGGCTGTCTATTTTATCAGGGCCCTCGAGAATATCTTACTTAATATCGTCGTACAAAAAAAATCATTTTTACGAAAATTGTGCCGATTTACTATCTATATAACCTAGAAAATGGTTTAAAGACATTTGAAATCCATGGCCTACTTTAAGAGTTATGGCGGAAAATATCAAAAATGCGGAAAACGTCTATATCTCCGTTATTTGAAGAGATACGATAAAAATTCTAAGGCGAAAATTTTTTGCAAAACAGAGAGTTTCAACGAGGCTTTATCTACTTTTTTTCAAAAACGCTTCAGGCTGTTAAAAAAATTATTTTGAAATGAGCGGGAAATGGCGCCATTAAATAGAGTACTTATTTGCCTCCCTTTTCAACGATATATCACATGCCATATTTATTCATTGATACTACGTTAGTAATAATTATAAAAACATTTTTTAAAACCAATAAATTTTTTTTTAACAAGCATTATACTTGCCGTGGAGAAGTATGATTAAATAAAACGACAGAATAATTCAATCAGTTGTTCAAATCTTTGCTATAATAAAACGTTAACACAATTAAGAAGAATAAAGTAAATTCAGGTAACAAAAACAAATTAATAATCAAGAAAGCAACATGGAGCAATTATGGAAAGAGTATTCGCGGTTATGGCAATGTATAGAGGTCCTCCATAAAAGCGTCACTCCTTGCTCAGAAAGTTAAAATGTCTTTATCAATTATTTTAAGTATAATATCCATTTGTTTGTATTTCATGATATCACTATTATTTCAATTATTTTAAAATAGTTGGCTATGAACAAACTTGACAATTTAATTTTTTGACAGATCATCTCAGTTAATACTTAAACTCTCACTCAATCACACTCGTTTAAGAATTTAGAATTTTCAAAAATGATTTTCACTCACATTGATCGTTATAATATGTTCGTTACGTATTGCCAATGCAATTTTAACTCTGGATTAGCGCAAGTAGAATATAGAAACAGATTTTCACAAGCACTACAGCCGAATAAAACTGTTCAGAAAATTAGCTACGAAACCGAAAAATAATGGTTCATTTTTAAAGAAGAAGACAAGGTTGAATAGTGTTACTGATAATGTAAATAAGGTAAACCGAGTTATTAACTATGTAAGAAATAAAAATACAGAAAATTTGGAAACATCATTAAGAGAAATTCAAATTGCTTATCATATAAATAAAACATGTGCTAGAAAATTTTTAAAGAAAAATGGTTACCGGCGTTATAAAGCCAAAATAGTTCACAATAGCGGAGGACAAGCAAAGGGGGACGACTTTTTGAAGGTGGCTGTTGGAAAAGAAGCATGCCGATCCATTAATATGTAGTAAAATACTTTGGTCCGACGTGGCAAATAATGGATTTTTTAATCGCAATATTCATTACAAATGGATTTCTGAAAATACACGCTCGCATAGACCGACTGGGTTTCAAAATCGTTTTTCAATAAATGTGTGGATAGGTATTTTAGGCACCAATTTAATAGGTCCTTATTTTTATGATGGTCACCTCAGTGGTCAAAGGTACCTAAACTTTTTGAGAAATGAATTTAATGAATTCTTAGATGACCTACCTTTAGAGAATTGACACAACTTTCAATATTTTCAACAAGATGGAGCTCCTCCCCACAATTCCCAGATTTGCCTAGATTATTTAGACGAAATTTTGTCTCAACATTGGATAGGTACCAATAGATTTATTCGATGGCCCCCTCGTTCTCCAGATATAACCCCAATGGATTTTTTCTATGGGGGTATATTAGAGGTAAGGTGTTTTCGGCGACACAAAATGTAGAGGACCTAAAAGCTCGAATTCAACAGGTATGTATTACAGTTACCCCCGAAATGCTGAGTAATGTTTTAAATGCGAGTAATGTTTTAAATGCAGTGCCTCGCCGTGCTCAATTGTGCATAAGAAATCGCGGTGGACACTTTGAACACTTGATATGATATCTTTTGAGGATTAGATAAATATTAATGTTCTGTGTGCTATATTCTTTTTATTATTAATTTGTTTTTGTTACCTGAATTTACTTTATTCTTCTTAATTGGGTTAATGTTTTATTATAGCAAAGATTTGAACAACTTATTGAATTATTTTATCGTTTTATTTAATCATACTTCTCCACGGCAAGTATAATGCTTGTTAAAAATATTCTTTTTAACTGCCTGAAGAGTAAATCTAAAAATACAGTGGTTATGAGAAAAATTAGATAAAACCTCGTTGAAACACTCTGTTTTGCAAAAAAATTTCGCCTTGCAATTTTCCTCGTATCTCTTCAAATAACGGAGATATTCGGCCTAGACGTTTTCCGCATTTTCGATATTTTCCGCCATAACTCCTAAAGTAGGCCATGAATTTCAAATGTCTGTAAGCCATTTTGTAGGTTATATAAATCGGCACAATTTTCGTAAAAATATTTTTTTTTGTATGACCGATATTGAGTGAGATATTATCGAGGGCCCTGATAAAATGGACAGCCTGTATATAGGGTGGACCATTAATAATAGGCCATAGTTCAGGGGTAGATTCTTTGGGCCAAAATATGAGAATATAACCAAATATGCTTTAGTAAAATGTTGCTGTGGAAAAAGATACAGGGTGTCAAAGTTCAAATTATTTTTTCGTTTTTTTGCAATAACTCAACAGTCTCTTGACTGATCTTCGCCAAATTTGCTAGAGGAACTTCTTTATTCTAAAAAACAATAATTTATATCACGTTAGATCATAGAGGGCGCCGCAGTACCTGGATCTGGATCTGATGATGATGAATTTTTTTCTTTTTTTTTTTTTGACGAAACTTTGTGGTACTTCTGACCACAAAATCTGATGAGGACGTCATTTCCACGTATAAAAGGTACACTTGGTACCGTTTTTGAGGAAAGTGCTGTTTAAATTTGTCGAAGATTAGGCAAGAGGCTGTTGAGTTATTGCAAAAAAAAAACGAAAAAATAATTTGAATTTTGACACCCTATACCTTTTTCCACAGCAACATTTTATTAAAGCATACTTGGTTATATCCTCATATTTTGGCCCAACGAATCTACCCCTGAGCTACGGCTTATTATTAATGGTCCACCCTGTATATATACCGGGTGCCACAAAGAAGTGTTTCGCTCCTATAACTTTTTTATTTTTGAACATACCGAAATGAAACTAGGGGATTTACAGCCATAAAGAAAACTGCATTTTTTGGCATATGAAGTAATTTGATGACACTTCCGGTTTCGCCGAAAATTACCCTTATGTTTGATTTTCACCCTGTAAATTTATTACCTTTCTAGATTCGGGATGAATTTTTGAACAGTTGTTATTATTTTATAACGAATATAAATTTTGATCTGGACTGCTATGAAATAAAAAAATACGTATTTTGTCATTTTAGTTTCTGCGGAAAAAATATTTATACATAGTTACTATCAGTAACCATTTATTAACCATAGTTGGCCCTTATTTTGTGTCAAGGAACATTAAAATTAAATTTTTATAAACTAAAGTGCATGCAAATTAAGTTTTTCTGCAACCACATAATTTACGGCAATCAGTGGTACAGCTGCAGGATATTATAATAATAACAAATTGTCTTTAATAAATTAATTACAATTATTGTAGTTTACAATTACAATTAATCTGGATGAAGTCTAGCTTAAGCTACTCAATTTTATTTTAAGGATTTCTTCTGGAGCTAATGGATTATTCATGGCAACAGGAACGAGATATTCTTTTTGAGGAGCTAAGTGATTATCATGACTCTTAATACATTCTTCCCCCACATTTGAACCGTGTGGCTATCCTGAATACGGACACAAGATCTGAGCAAAATTAATGGAGTGATTTTGGCTCAGAGCTGTGCCGAGCACTGGCCAAAAGTGCTCGCGAGCACTAAGCACTAACAAAAAGTGCTTAAATTTTCGAGCACTAAGCACTGTTAATAATAAAGTACTCGTAGTTACTAAGCACTCTGAAAAAGTGCTTAAAATTCACGAGCACTAAGCACTTTTAAAAAATCATGTAGTAGCTATATACTAAGGCTAGAACTCTATTGAATTCAGTGTTATTTATAAAAAAAAGGATGCAAGACAACAAAAGCAGCCCAGAAAACTAATGTAGGATAAATATAATTTGCTGAATGCAGCACACTTTCAGCTTTCGGACTATATTTTGTTTGACAATTTTGTATTTTTTGTTATATAACATTGTATTTTTTTATGAAGATATCTATCATATCATCAGGATTTATATGTTCCAGTTCTCTAAAATCTTCGTTTCTTAGGTTAGTTTTTAATTCTGTTTATATATTTTTATGCTTAGCGTCCGAACTATTGTAATATTTATTTTACAAAGGGGACATAATTGGTTGTAACTATTTATTTGACAATTTGATAGTATTCTATAATTTTTTATTTATTGCAGGGATATTAGGATTCGTGTGATATAAAATTATAATATGTATAAAAAATGTTTATTCATATAATAACAGACAACAGACTGAACAAACAATAATAAATAATGACGTCCGACGTACATAAAAAGAACAACTAAAAATTAATTTTAACTAAAATAAAATGAATAAAAATTTAAAAAATTTCGTTATGTAACAATTAGAAAAATAATAAGCAACTTTTTGGTAATTGTGAAAGCAGTTCTCAAAATTTCTATTCGCTTTTAGAAGCACTAAATTTTCAAAATTTGTATTGCTCAGAGAATGGCGTTTGGGTGCATTTATTATTGTTGCAAATGAAAACATTCGTTCTACTGGTGCACTTGATGGTAGTACAGTGTTGAATTTAAAAAAAAGTTTTTTTATAGTTGGATATTTGTTAACAATATCTAACCCTGTTCTATGATCTTCCAAGTATCTTAGAACTTCCAAGTTTAACACGTCAATATTTTTTAATGAAGAATGTGACTCTTGCTTATTTTGAGCACAATGTTGGGAGGTCGTTTCTTCGAATTCAAAATCAAAGAACTTATCTATTGTTGAAGGGCTACCAGTTTCTGTAATTATGTTTTGATCCAAATTTACCATTTCTGCTGCAGTAGTTGTTATAATTTTTTTTATTGATTCTAAATCCCTTGTAGCCACATCCTGTATACCTCCAAACCATCGCAATTTAAACTGAGGAATGCAGAATGTTGCCAGAATGGCATCATCTACATCTGTGGTAACCTTTAAAAACGCTGAAAATCTTCGATTTAAACCATTAATGCATGCATTCAGAATAGTAACTGCAGGTTCAGATTTAAAATTTTCATCTTTCTGTAATTTATTGAGTTTTACTTTCAACGACACTAAGCAAGGGACTAAGTACCCATAATAACAGTGTTTCTCACCCTGTAGAATATCCAAAGTGGAAGCTAGAGGTTCTAGTATGTGACAATAGTTTTGTAAATAACGTAATTCAATCTCCTTGAAGGACATTTTAATATCTAACCTCTGAAACAATTCATTTAATTTTTCTGAGTGATGCAAAATTTGTTTTATAGAGTCATACATAGAATTCCACCGTGTAACACCAGGTTTACTTAAATGTTGGCCCAAAAATTCTTTAATAATTTCAGCGGACTTTGGGTATGAACATTTTTTGCACAAAGTAGAGCACTTATGCAACACAGCTGTGTGTCTACTTCTGGCAAGTGTATTACTTTGAATTGCATTATTAACGTCGGTTACTGCTATCAAATTTAATGTATGACTTGCACAACGATTTTTATTTTCATTAAGAAGTTTGTTGCGGACCTCTAGCGTATGCGACCCACCATACGCTTTAGCGTTTTGTGGGCCGCATTATAACAACTGCTACACGTCCGTAACACATTTCGCTATTCTCCATGGGAGGGCGACACATTTGTGACACGTGATCAACAGGGAAAACGGAAGCAGACATTTTTGGTTGGCTTGGCTTGTTGGTTAGTTGTTATTCTGTGAACCTTCATTTTATTCAAGGCATCCGCATGGATTTTAGAATAACCAACTCAAGAAAATTTCCTCAATCCGTTGTTGTTCCGTTTAGCGGTATATTTTGTGTTTGTGAGTAAATTTTATCTGCGGAAGCAGGATATTAAATTACACAAGGTAAGCTAACCTCTTCACGCCATCTTGCCCGTTCTCTACCCACGTGTTTTGCAAATTTGCAGGCTTTCCTGTGGAAAGACAGTGTCAACTTTAAAAGGCGACTCAACCCCATTTATCCGACTGTGGCTTCCAGGAGTTTTGGTGGATTGTTCCCTCATCAGTGAGGTAAATTATGTTTCATTTGTAGGTTATGTCAGAATTACTCACATTAAGTACGCTTCACGTGCATTTCTGACTGTGAATTAAATCGTGATATCTTTAGGGTTCTACGGACGGGGCTTCTACGCACGTCAGTGAAGTTCCACGGACGGGGCATCCACAAACAGTGGAAGGTTCCAGGGCTGGTGAGGCCACGATCAACCCCATCCTTGGGTCCATTTCTTGTGTCCCGAAGGCATCTCTGCAGGGCTTCAGTTCTTCCACCGGACTCGGTATCGTACCACCCTAAATAAGTGTGTGTTTATTATTTTTACTTACCGGGGACCACCTTCAGTGGTTCCGCTGGACATCAATTTATACTTTTTGGCATTTTAACCTGTACATTTTTTAAGTATTTTATGCATATATTTACATATATTTAAGGAGGTTCTTTAAATCAAACCTTTGTGGCAGAATCTATGACAATTTTATGATCAAAATGTAAACCGATGTGTAGCTACACGAGGCATTTTATGAATGTGTTATAACTTTTTAAGCGTGAAATTTGTCACACCTTGTGAACATCACCAGGTTACATGCTAAAGAACTAATTTTGTAAATTGTTCAATATAGTGCATTTCATTTTTTTAAGAAAGTGTCATTATTTCGTCTGCGACCACTACATATGGAAAAACTCAGTGATTTGTTAAGTAAGTAAACTAATAATTTATCATAGTTTGTGTAAGCTTGGGCTTAACGCCCTGAGATAGTCTGAGCTAGAGAAATTTTATCGTAGGCACGTACATCACTTTCCGGGTAAGTCAGTGCCTACGGTATCTGCTACACTACAGTAGCCCAAGTGATTTCGTTACGTAATATCTGATAATCATTAAGATCCAACGTATCTATTTGTTTATGTACGTTCAACTCGTAGCAAGTTCAACGAATACCGGCATATCTTCTTCGGCATCAGTTTCCTCGTCAGTTGTTAGTTCTTCATTATCAGTTGCAGTTTAGTGGTTTTGTTTTGTAAGGAAAGGAACAATAATTTATCACACCATTTTTTGAGATAGAGACTACGTGAATTATTAATTATTATACATTTGATGAGGAATTATTTAATTATTTTGTTAAACAAAACATTTTGCCAATTCTGACTAGACATTATATGTTAAAAACATAATTTTTACGTGAAACTGATATGCTTTTGCTTGTAATGTAAAATGTAATATAACGATGATATACGAATATTTGATAACCCTAGAGCAATTAGACCTGCAAATCTCAATGGACCGGTATCCAACCAAGCATAGACCGATTTCAAACTTTTTAGTCCTCATCAGTATGCTATATGTCATGAAACAGGCAAATAAATGATAGTGGCCAACCTGCTAGTCTTATACTAGACTAAGTACAATGTGTATATATAAATTGTTTTCAAAGTACTTTCTTCTAATTTTTTTCTCCTAAATTGGATGTGAGTCACGACGTTTGTATATCCATGTCCAGTATACAAATGTCATGTAAAAATAATGCCTCTCTCGTTGGTTTTCTAAAGTGCTTGGGAGTTTTTTGGCGTGCTCGCGAGCACTAAAGTGCTTGTAAGCTCTTTCAGAGTGCTCGCGAGCACTTTATGCGATTACTAAGCACTAAGCCCTTTCATAAAGTGCTCTAAGCACTAAGCACCGTTTTTAAAAAGTGCTCCTAAGCACAGTGCTCCCGAGCACAAATGTGCTTGGCTCTAGGTGCGATCAAAGAGAGCAATTTTTTTTAAAAGAAGTTTTTTGCTTCAGGGAACCTGAAAACTTGTAAATCCATCAAAACTAAAAACCGCACTCAAATTTTTCGCACTACCAGAATACTTTTCTATATACTACGTACATGGGAGAGTAAAATAATATCATTTCTTGGTTAAGTGTAGAACAGCATTTCTAAATTCCGCCATTACGTATTTATATTGTTAATTTACTTTGCAGCGCAATTTCAACAACTTAAATACATAAAATAGGTAAGTAAGCTATTGTTTCAATAGCCTTGTGAGGTATATTGATTTCAGGACAGAAATTTCATTTAAAACCGAGGCACATTTATACAGATCTGAGCATTTAATTGAATGCAATTTACTAGTTTTTCATTATTTCCCGAACGAGCGTGAACCCTTGCCCAAATTTCATTAAACAAAATATAATATTAATTATAATTATTATTAAATTTGACTACAGCACGTGAAAGAGATCGTTTATTCTGAATACGGTATTTTCAGAACAATGAAAGTGAATTATTCTAATGAAGATTTAATCCGTATTATAAATGTTGAAGTTGTAGTTCATTTATTTTCATTATGTTACCACGTTGGGGTTCATACGCTAAAATTTTAAATTTACATTCCTTTTTAAAATGAGGACCTATTCTGAAATGAAATAAATGTAAGCGTTAAGTTCAAACCTTATTCAAATAACTTTAATTCATTCGAATGTTTTATTTATTACATCGAATTTATTAAAATAAAATCCTTTAAATTTAATTTAACACTGTCGGTACCTTTTCCTTACTAAAATACCTACAGTTTAGTAAAACTTATTAGATACTGATAGTGTTATAGATAGATACACGAGCAGATTCAAAAGTCCGTAGCACTCAAATCTTTAGACCCAATGTACATTTACATCATGCGAGATTCCTTAAGCCGGTCCCACACACATCGCGAGTACTAACGAGCACAAACATTTCCGAGTATGTTCAAGTGCGAGCAACGAGCCATCGGAGCCCCCAGACACATCGCGAGTACTAACGAGCATAAACATTTCCGAATAAGTTCAAGTACTAGAAACGAGCTATCGGAGCCCCCCTGAAGAGACGCCTTGCACTTTGCAGTCGCACATTCTCGTGAGTTGCACGCCTTTCTGAGTGCCATTAGTGAGCCCCTTTTCTTTTTTAATACGTCAACGGAACACGCTAAAGAAAACTCTTTCTGAATCTTATTCCAGCAATCCTTGATTTCATTTCTGTTTCGGTGTTATGGATGCTTAGGGTTCCACAACACGGGCTGAGCTTTGCATAAGTCCAGAAATTCAAAAATATGGTCGCACGACCACTCCATTATTTATAATAATAAAATAATTTTAGAAATTCTTTTTCCATAGGCACTTCTGTTTTTATTCGCTTCTGCAGGTCATCTGATGAGGATAAATTAAAAATCGAGTTGTATAGACTCGCAAGTGATACAATGCGTGTGGGCGCAGCGCGCCCATCGTCAATCCAAGTAAACACGCGTATGAATTCCCTTTGAATCGGTACAAATTTACCGACAGCCCGCGAGTATAGGCAAGCATAGAAAAGTGCGAGTGCGATTAGCAAATATTCGCGAGCATCTCTTCCCACACACATCGCAAGTGCCCGTACTTGCAAATATTCGCGATGTGTGTGGGACCGGCTTTAGAAAAGACCGGTGGTTCCACAAAACAGCAGTCTAGTCCATCAGTTCCCTCTTGAGTATTCAATCCATGTGTACTAGTCAACACTTTCGGGACTTAGAGGATGCTTTTTATTGCTCGGCTGGTGATCTTGACTGGGAACACGACGGTATATGTAAGAGTAAACCTAGTTCAAATGTGCTTTTAGAGGGCGGAATATTAAACATAATATTTTTAGTCGCAAACTCCTCTATAAAATCCTTATTTTACTATAAGAAACGTAACCAGACTGCAACCAACAGCTACTCTCCGGGCTATGTGCCCCGCCGAGTGCTGAATTACAAGTTACAAGCCTGGCGCGTTAAGTGTAATAATTGCATATTACCATCAAAATGCTAATGCTTCGATTGCAACAAACACCAGCCGAAAGACTGATCCTACTTAACCCAGTCAGGCTATTTATTTTTCGATTGCAACAGACACTGGACCGCTAGATGGCGCCTGCTGACTGTTTTACATGTCGCTATCCCAAAGATACCGAAATGTACTAAATAGTCAAGTGATCCTCGTGTCGGTCGTCACATGCCTACCTTGCACTGACGAGAGCCAACAGCTCGAAACTGCAGTCTGCATGTTGTGTGTGACGACTGGCTCCTTTAAGTAGGATCAGTCTTTCGGCTGGTGTTTGTTGCAATCGAAGCATTGAGATGGTAATATGCAATTGTTACATTTAACGGGCCAGGCTTGTAACTTGTAATGCAGCACTCGGCGGGGCACAGCGCGGAGAGTAGCTATTGGTTGCAGGTTATGTTCCTTATATTAAAATAAGGATTTTATAGAGGAGTTTGCGACTAAAAATATTATGTTTAAGAGTAAACCTGTACATGGGGGATAACGGTCATCCCCTGATAACTTGGTCCCTTCCAAGGAGAGCCAGAATTTGTATGCCCAGTCCTTTACTTGCAGCTTGTTGCATTTCGCATTCCATTCCTGAATAGTCAATTTGCTGTTTTCCTGGCTTCCAGTTCCATTACAGTATGCAAAGGCGTGAGTCCAAGGACAGCTCCCATTGAAATCGTTGAAATGGTCCACACTACACTTGTATTCCCAGATATACGCAGCACAGGTATGGTGGCGTTCCCAGCAGCCAGGAGTACGGCGTAAGTAGAGTTTGCCTATGCCAAGTACAAAAGTTAGCATGCTTAAAAAATTGACATTGTTTCAACAACGTGCAATGCAAAACAGATTGACTGCAACAAATCTAAGAGAAAATAGTATATCAAACTGTTACCTTCGGACCATGTAACGGCTGTTCTTATGGATTTTGCAAATTTCACTAGGTGCAATTTTGTTTGTTGGTGTAGCTGTTAAAGAACACACCAAAACCTTCGATAAACTTTTCGAAACTGTAACAAAATCCGAAAAGCGTGCTTCACTTAAAAATGCCGTTGAGAGAGGTTTTTATATTTTAAATCACATTTTCGCTCTACGTAGCGTTTTTTATGCCAAAATCTTGAAAACTCATCAAGGAGTGTAATTTTAAAAAGTGTAGGAAATGTCGCTGCACGGGGACGTAATGTCGGCCCTACCACCAAAATTCAGAAAGTATAACAAAAATCGAATTTCCAAATTTAAAAGCCCTTTTACGAATTCACGTTGTGCAGCACTGCAACTCATGCGTTGTGTTAAATGTGAGGACAAGTTAATCCAGTCTCTAGTCAAAGTATTTAGAGAGTTTTAGCAAAAATAGCCTTTAGCGACAAGGGTGACCATTCATTTTCTAGCAGTCGATTTTGACGGGAAAATGATGGATTTTAACGAGATTTGCCCTAAACCGGTTCCTCAGTGATTCGGTGTCAGAAAAGTACCTTTACCATGTACTCAGATGTGCGTGGACCGCCTTGCCTGAACGTATATGAATATATGATTGCCACGATATAATTCAAAATCATTGCGATTCAAGCATTTTTAAGCTCCGAGGAGCGAACCAAATTACTATTGAACTGATAATACGTGAACAGACAGGCAAGCAAAAGCCCACCAAAAATTTTTAAACATTGAACTTTTCTTGAATCTTTTTGTGTAATCGTTAACTATAAACCGCACATTGGATGGTAGTTGGTACATTATGAGTCGTTCCGTTCCTCACAATGTGTTGTATACGGGCCAGATTATAGTTTGTCAATAGATTTTTCTTGAACGTTTTTGTAAAACGTGATTTTTTTAAAGAGATATACATTTTTTTAAACTTTATATTGCCACTTTCTTGTGTTTTCAAAATTCCTGTTCAGGTTTAAATTTAAGAATGTGTTAGTATTTACTGTGTTAGATTTATAGTGTTACGACGTCCAATTGATACCATCAGTGAAGCAGTTAAGCATAAACGAACAGTAAATATAAATTTTGTATTATTCTCCATCTGAAACAGTTGTTTTGAACCCTTCTTTGTGAACGTTTAACATTCATTTTTGGAAAATATAATAGAAGTCCTTCAGACGCGAAAAGATGGATCGTTCACATAGCCATATACATAAAAATAAACCTCATCAGAAAACCACAAGTTGTGATTAATTCCACCTATTAAAATAATTTCAGCAAAATGTAGACGTCTTGGGACATATGCTGGTTTCATTTCTTGAACTATCTGGATTTTATACGGATGAAGATTCAGATCCTTGTGTATAATTCTAAGCAAAGAAGATTTACCTTAGTGCAATGTATGTGCAAGTTTTCTAACTGAACGTTTTGGATGTTCAACAGATTCTCTGACTCGTTCAGTGTTTTCAGGGCTTCTAACACTTCTATTGGGTCATTACCATTGGATTTATTGGTTGCACCTGTTTCTTAAAATTTACAAATCCAGAAAACAGAAAGTATTAGGGAAAAGCTTTTGTAAGAGATAGACTTGCGTAAGTTATTAGGTTTAATTTTCATAACTTATTTTTTAATACTTGAACACAAAATACCAACGTATCTGACTTTTTCAATAAGCTCATCTTCTTCTAGCAATGCTGTGCAAAGTTCTCAGAATTTTCAGCAGAAAACTCGAAAAAGCAATTTTATTTTGCGAGACCAAATTTTGAATATCCATATATAACAGTAAAATAATTTTTTTTTTTTTTATACATTTATTTAACGTCGGCCTATTTCCGCTACTGAGGCGTAACACCGACGCCTGTAGACGAGCTACCCCCAACCAGGAATTTTGCCTAACCTCTTCCCTTAAGAAGAGTAGGGATCTTTTACTTGCCTAACATTTAATAGACAAGGGACCGACGGCTTTACATCCCCTCCGAAGGATGGTATATCTCCTATACAACCCTCGCCTAAGGTTGTATAGCTTCCGCGCATACACTGATATACAAGCCGCTGGAAGATGTGTGAGGCGAGGATGCGGTTTCCGTTGGAATGGTCACCAATCCAAGTACTAACCGCGCCTGTCGTTGCTTTACATCGCATACCGAAGTATGTACATAGTAAAGACGCACCTACGCTCGCCCCCAGTAAAATAATTAAAACCCCTTTTTATCGCGCAATCACACGCACGACTCTACAACACGCTAAAACTCAAATTATTATATTGATTTGAAATAACATATTATAACTTATTTCAAACTTCCCAGCAATGGAGCGATGTATGTATTGTAGATCGACCAAAGAATGATTTCTGTATATAGGTACGTATAATTCACTGATATAGATATAGGTACTAACAAATATGAGATCCGTCACGTTGCTAAATTTAAGGATCTCATTTTGTTTAGAAACTTAAAATTATATACACATATACACCTTGCTTGCCAGCGCACACTGACGGACAAATCCGGAACTACTGGTGTATATAAATTGATAAATGAGAAAAACGAGATCCAGTAAAAATTTTGAATTTGAAATCTACGTTATCGGCTTTACCGAATAAATTCGATATACACGCTAAAAAAGGCGATATCCGAAATCGGATCTCAGCGTTCAAAAAGGATCTCGACTTGGTAACAATTTATCACAAAATGATCTAAACTTTTCCCTTTTTATATATATGTATATACAGAGTGACCCATTTAAAAATGGGGCACCTTTCTAAAATTTTTATTTGTAGACCGATTTAAATTATTTTTTTAAATTATAGGGCTTCAATAACTCTACTGTGGTGCAAAATTTCAAGGCCTATTCGATTTTTTTTCAAGGCCAAAAATCTATAAAAAAGTGAGCAATTTTCTAATCTCAAATCTGACTCGCCAATGGATTTAGAATATCTTCAAATTTGTATGACCGAAATTTAACAAAAAAATGTTGGTTTCTAACAGAAATATAGCATAATTAAAATTTATATTATGTTCTGGAAATATTTCGAATATTCGTCATGTAATTCACAATTGTTTAAATAATATTGTTTACAATACTCGTTTAGATCGTTATCAATTCAATTTTAAAAATTATAACCATCAGTTATTCAATATTGGCATTATTTGTTTTCTTTAAACATGTTCCATATTACAGATAATTGTTTTTATTAGCAAGTCTTGCAATTATTTTTATTATCAAAGCTGGCCTTCGAGGCCATAAACTAAAAATCATCAGACCTTAGAAAGAGGAGATATTGGGAAGACAATAATAAATTGGTAAATTTTTAATTCGAAGTAAACAAAGTACAAATCAGGTCTCTCGTGTTACCTTCTTCCAATATAATAACCATAAAAAGTAAATATTTCCAGCCTCGCGATCCTACCTTGTCTTTTCTAAAAAGACAAAGATATGGTGTGAATGCTTCAACTCATTTTACTAAATTGTTAACATCTACTACCATAACTATTCCCTGTCATATCCTTCTCCTTCAGATGTCACTCGTTGATGCTACTCGACCTTTAATCAAAACGAATCTCAATCTATGTTCATATACTATCAATTAACTAACCATGACTTCAAGGTAAAACTTTTAAAAAATGCGAAAAAATTTAAAGGGAAAAAAATATTTGTCGCAGAAGACCTTACGAAAACCAAAAAAGAACTATTAAATACTGCAAAATCTACGCTTGGAAACAAAAACGCTTGGTCTTTTAATGGACAAATTTATGCAAAAGTGGATGATCGTACGGTCAAGATACGTAATGTGAATGACGTCATGTAATATAGAAGCTAGTAGTTCCTATTTTCCTCTTATTTCTGTTTAATAAATATTTGTAATATAATGGTTTTGGGGCAATCCTTTTAAAAATTTTCAGTAGTATTAAGTATCAATTATTCTTTGCAGGTTAATTATTGTAGTTTTTAGTATAGTTTTATGTAAGAGTTATTTGAGGAATTGGAAAATTATGAGCAAGGAGAGACGATTGTGTGCGAGAATATAACTGATTATGTACATCACTTTGAGGGTAAGCAATTTTTTAATATATGTCACTTTAATATTAGGAGTATAAACAAAAACTATGACGAATTTCTTCTATACATTGAATTATTCAATATAAAAAATATAGATATTATTGTACTATCTGAATCTTGGCAAGTTGACGATGTTGCAAATTATATAATACCGGGCTTCGAAATATACTATAACGAATCTTTACACAATCAGAATGACGGGGTAGTAGTATATGTTAAAAAATACATTGAAAGCATCGTTAGTATTAATCATTTTTCGGAAACTAAGCTAATAGAATTCACCTACTCAATAAATAACACTTAATTTATTCTCACAGCCTCTTATAGACCTCCGTCAACAAATTTAGATACCTACATCAAAGATTTGCAAAATTATTTGTCTACTCAAAAAAAATCAGATATCAAAATTTTTATGGGCGATGTAAATATAAACATTTTAAATACGGATGATATACTTGTAATGCAATATACCTGCTTACTGGCTGAATACGGACTGTTTTCTTATATTACTAAATCTACTCGGGAAACAAATATTTCATCTACCTTAATAGATCATATATTTATAGGGGTGGACAAAAAATCTGTTTACGCAAAATTAAATTTTAATTCATATATCTTTAAAAGTAACCTAACTGACCATTACACTCTTTTGCTATCAATAAATATGAATGCCGATTTAGAAAAAGTAAAAATAAGTAACTTGCAGATGGGCGCATATCACATAAACTATGTAAAACTCCAGAAACTTTTAGCAGATGAAAACTGGCAGGAAATCTACCAGGAAGATGATCCTAACTACTTATAATATATTTATTCGAAAAGTATTAAATAGAATAAAAATTTCTACTCAAAAAAGAAAGTTAACAAAAAAAACAGGATAAACTAAAGCCGTGGATGACGCAAGGTCTCTTAAATTCAATTCGACATAGGGACTATCTGAAAAAAATAGCTAATCAGCTTCACACAAACGAATCGCTAAGTCAGTATAAGGATATATAGAAATTTTCTGAATAATTTAATTAAGCAAACAAAAAATGAGTATTATAAATACAAAATTAATCAAGCGCAAAATAATTACAAACAAATTTGGAAAGAAATTAATTGTATTACAAACTCAGGAACTAAAACCGAAAATAGACATAAGCTAAATATAGTAAATGATGATGGTCAAATTATTCATTCTGATAAGGAAAAAGTAAACTATTTCAATAACTACTTCGTTAATACAGGTGCCAAAATGGCGAATAAAATAGACAAAACAGTTCCTGACATATCACTCAATGAATTAACTGTAAATGATTCTCTATATCTTCGCCCCGTAACAGAAAGGGAAATTATTTCAATAATTTCCGGTCCAAAAAATAGCACATCTCCAGGTCCAGATGGCGTGCCAGTTGTAATTCTAAAAAAATTCCACACTTTTTTAGTAGGCCCGCTATGTTACATAATAAATTTGTGTTTTTCAACAGGCCGTAATCCTAACCTATTTAAACAGTCTATAACAACTCCCATATATAAGTCTGGCGACAAGAAACTTACCACTAATTATAGACCCATCAGTATTATAAGTAATTTTGCAAAAGTTTTCGAGAAAGCACTGAAAAATAGACTACAAACTTTTCTAGAAAAACATAAGATTTTATCCAAGAGTCAGTTTGGTTTTCGGGAAAATATGTCCACTGAGAACGCCGTACATGAATTGGTATTTAACATTGTTGATAGCCTAAATCAATCACAGAAATGTTTAACTGTTTTTTTAGACCTAGCCAAGGCGTTTGACACCGTTAATCATAAAATTTTACTAAATAGACTGGAAGCCATCGGTGTTAGGGGTTCTGCCCTAGACATATTTAATGATTACTTGTCTGATAGGCAACAAGTTGTAAAAGTTAATACAGCATATAGTGATCCATCTTCAGTTACCATGGGCACGCAAGGACAGTATTGGGTCCGGTACTGTTCTTAATATATATAAATAATATGTGTAGATTAAAAAACACCAAAAGTTATGTAATATAATAATAATAATAATAATAATAATAATAATAATAATAAATGTCTTTATTACACTAAGATACAGGTATAACATACACAATAACTTGAGTAAAGGGCGAAGTTTAGCTAGTATATCTAGTTATTTTTACACTTAACCCGATATATATCATATGCGGATGATGCAGCAATAACATTCTGCGGAGATTCATGGGAGGAGGTGCACTGTAATGCTGAAAAAGAACTAAAAATTTACTTTGGCTGGTTAAATAAAAGCCTCCTAAGCCTCAATATAGATAGAACAAAGTTTGTCTCATTTTCCCTCACAATAAAAGATCAACCACAGAAAAACAATTTGACTATACACAGTAGCTCATGTAACACTACTGCAAAATGTGTTTGCTCTGTTATCCAGAAAGTTACCTCAGTTAAATATTTAGGAATAGTGATAGACCAATATTTACGCTGGAGAGAACACGTTCAATATACCATAAAAAGACTAAGAAAATTAATTTTTAAATTTCATCAATTAAAAAACATTTTAAACAAGAAACTCATTCTTATTGTCTACGGCGCCTTGGTAGAATCTGTTTTAAGGTATTGCATAACTGTTTGGGGTGGACTATATAAAACATTGCTTCACAATTTGGATATTCTTCAAAACACTTTATTAAAAATTATGCTAAAAAAAGATAAGCAATATTCCACTGAGCTGTTGTATAACGAAACCGAAATACTTAGTATAAGAAAATTATATACTTACCAGTGTCTACTTTGGATGTTAAAGAAACCTTTACAGTATACATCTCACTCTTATAACACTCGAACGACAGCCAATCTACAAACAGATGTGCCATTATGTAGAAAAAGTCACACCCAGAGATTCTCATTCTTTTTTGGCCCTAAACTTTTTAATTTACTACCCAAACGAATTAAAAACATAACAAAAATGCATATATTAAAAAAGGAATTAAGAAAATATGTTAACGAAAATTGTATAAATATAAAATCCATTTTTGATGCACAATGAATAAGCTGGGTCTCCTAGATTAAATAAACACCGTGTACGTTCTATTTTACCCTGTCTGTCTATTTATTCTTGTACCTACTTCCTCCTTGCTCATGATTATATTAACAATAAAATATGTTGTTAATATTGTTAAGTTGTATTACTAAGCACTTTTATCTTATTTTTATATATACTCTCTGTATTTAATTAATTTTGGCAAAACACTAAATTTTAGGGATGAATCCTACGACACAAGCTCTGCTTAGGTAGGTTATCCTGATTAAAAGAAAAATATGTTATAACAGTATTATAATCGTATTTAAATTATTGTACTCATTTAACCGAAATAAATTTATTATTATTTATTATTATAACATTTTTTCTTAAAATCGAATTAGCATAACATACTGTTATGTGCTGCCCTCTAACAGAGAGGAGAGTTGTAATTACTCCCTGGCCAGAAGGGTGGCGCCATCTGTGGGCCAACTGGCGAACCACCATTTAGTAGTGCCTAAGAAAATTATAGAGAATTCCAGTATCTTCTGGAAAGTTCTACAATGATATTCTGGACATTCCAAGTGGGTATATAAAGAGGTGAAGCCAGCAGATGGGAGAACAGTACAGTTTAGTGAAGTATAAGGAAGAGTTCAGTTTAGTATCCAGTACAGTTCTGGGTAGTCTGTGGTTCTGGTTACAGAGACAGTTTGTAGAAGAAGAGTTCAGTTGAGTGAAGTAGACTACAGTTTAGTTCAGTGAAGTAAACAGACAGAGTTTTTAGGTTAGACAAGAGTTGACAAGTTTAGGAAGAAAAGTACATACATAGTGTTTTAAAAGTAGTGAAATTATATTAGATTAAGTTATTATTAGTTGTGTGATTTTTAAGTATTTGCTAGTGTAATTTTAGTGATTAAATAAATCAGTGGTTTGTGAAAATTCTTGTTGCAAGTTATTCGAATCCACGGAGTGTTTACTGAAAATTGTAAGCACGTAACAATACTTTTACATGGTTGCGGCTTGATTATGTCGTAAATTTTAGGGATCTGCTACGTTTTCAGTTGCTCTGAAACTGTTTTTGTCCCGTACATAAGGGAAAAGCGGCATTTAAACGAATATAATGGAAATTTTTTGATGCTAGTATTAATTATGTAAAGAGGCACCTGGGAATATTAAATATTTAGGGCGTAAAAAGGGAAAGCGCGTTCATTACCACCGACATCACGGGGTGTCCTGTGGTTGTGCCTTCTCAGTCCAGCGTGAAAATCGCACTTGATTGACGTCCCTAATTATCCCACATTAAAATTTGTAAGACCTGCGAATTTTTATAGGAAGTGTTCAATTTTATTACACCTAATTTGTTTCCTGATACTAAATTTTTGTAAAGCCCTCGAAAATAATTAATAGGATTTGGCTAAGCACAAAAACATTTCATAAATCTTCGTGCCGATGCTAATGTCAAAATATTTCAGGTTTTATATTTTACTTTAAAATAGAAACGCTCGATGTAAGGGGATTATATTCAATACACTTTGTAACAATCATATTTATGTTGAGTATAATAATAGCCTTGTTGTTATATAGGGGTTGTGTTAACGGGAATGTTGTATTAACGGGAATAGCCCAATAAATTATGAAAACCAATTTCTGATCATTGTCGACGTTTCGATTTATTATTATATCATCCTCAGGACTCTGTGAATGCAATAAATAGTACATACTAATCTAAATAATCTAAATATTAAAAATCTATCTACCTAAAAACTTTAAAAACGACTAAAATTTGATTAAAACTATAGTAAACAAAGTTAATTTAGTATTGAAATTTTAAACTAAGAATGGTTAAAATTACAATGATCGTAAAAAAACAACTTAAATGTAATTTTTTGATAAAACAATACACACTACAAAACAAAACATAATAATATTAAGTTACTGACATTCAGGAAGGTTTTCCCTGTTAAGATTAAATAAATAAATAAATCTGCAAATAAGCATTTAGGTACAGACAGATAACAGTAGAATATCAAATGGTTAAATTCAGAATGACAAGCGTATTCGCTATAATGTTTCTTGAAACGATAGAATGTTAGAAAAACAACTCAAAAAATATGGGTTATAAAAAAATAATAACATTAAGTTATTTTTATTTTGTCAATTAAGTTACAAGTAACTTGAGTTTAGGTTCTGCACATCTGATCTTTTATTCACGGAATTGTCGTATTTTTTTATATATATTATTTCATTTAACAATATTTTTTTTTAAATTTGTTGTCTACCTATAATTTTTGTTTCATCAAAATCAAACTGGTGAAGATTGTTCAGGCTATGTTCTGCCAATGCCGTAGGATTAGTTTTTTTCTTAAGAGGTTATGTATATTCTGTTCATCATTTTATGCTCTTTTATCCTTGTTTTTAAATATCTACCCGTTTGACACATACACCTGTTCACAATTGCTACATGGTATTTTATAAACAATGCGATTCCAATTCCTGTGGAGTCTTATCTTTCACTTTGGTAAAAAAAAATGTGTTTTCACAAATAAAAATAACCTAATATTATTATTTTTTCTAACCCATAATTTTTTGAGTTGTTTCTCTAACATTCTATCGTTGCAAGAAACATCATACCGATATCAACTAAATACGCTTGTCATTCTGAATTTGACCATTTGATTGATACTCTACTGTTATCCGTCTGTTTTTATTTAATCTTAACACGGAAAACCTTCCTGAATGTGAGTATCTTATATTATTATGTTTTTGTATTGTAGTGTGTTATATTTTTATCAAAAAATTACATATAAGTTGTTTTCTTACAATCATTGTAATTATTTATCAATCGTTTTAACCGTTTTTAGTAACTTTGTTAATCAAATTTTAGTCGATTTTAAAGTTTTAGATACAGAAAGCATGCTCATCCCATCTCAAATCCTGATTCACTATAACACCAAGATATTTCATTTTCTCTGTTTTCTCTAGTGTTGGACACGTATTTGCAATGCGATATATTTGAACATGTATTATGTAATAAAATAAAAGTTACATATTTAGTTCTAGCAGTATTTAAGGTTAGTAAATTGAAGTTTAGCCATATATGTATATTTTTTTAAGTTTTGTTCAGCAACATGTAATACTTTAATGACAGTGTTATCAGCGTAGGGGATAAGATCTTGAACGCTATTTTTAATTCGGCCTATGTTGTTGATATAAACAAGAAACAGTATTGGGTTCAACACCGTTCCCTGTGGTACACCAACCAACTGTCACTTCCCTAGATTCACTTATCTATTTTTGCTCGTGATATGATAAGTAATCTCGCAAGATATTCAAAGTTGGTCTTCGGATACCCTAATTATGTAACTTTTGTAGTAATTTATCATGTGACACTGTATCGAATGCCTTGGCCAAATTTAGAAAAATGGCTAAACATTTTCTTCATTCGTCCAAGGCGCCCACAGTTGTTATGAGGAAATCGATAACAGCATTTCCCGTGTTAGAGTTGTTTATAAAGCCAAGCTGTCTTTTTATAATCAAATTATGCAAATCAAATTTTTTTTTTGCGAAACTCACAAAGATTGGTCGACAATTTGTCAATTGTTCTACGTCACCAGATTTATGTACAGGTGTAACAAGTCATTCTTTTAACTGTATGGACAGGTTACCATTTTTATCAGTTCAATTCAAACGTGGACCAGTTGGTTTAAGAATATGTTTATGTGCTCTTTTTATAAATTTTGTTTTTATTCGATCTGGTCCAGGTGAGCAATTATTTTAGAGGTTCGAAATTATGTTAATTATTTCAGTATCTGCTTACAGGCCCTAGAAATAATATGGGTTCCAAGTAGTATATGCAGAAAAGAAGATGGGAAAAAATTATCAGTACACCATCCCGGAACAAAAGAATCCATGTGTGAAAATTTTAGATTTTGAGAAAAATTTAAATAGTGATCAGTTAATTAATTGCATAATTAAACAAAATTCACTGGTAGAAATTGAAAAAGAGAAGTTAAAGGTAGTAGTAATTAAAAAAAAATGAAAACACGATATATGGCTATTATTGAGTGTGATCCGGATTCATCTAAAGTGATTATGGATGAGCGGAGTTTAACAATAGGATGGATACCTCGCTGTAGAGTTTTTGAATACGTGAAAATTTTTCGCTGCTTTAAATGTGGAAGTTTCAACCATAGGGCCGAAGAATGCAAATGTGATAAATGTGTAAAATGTGGTGAAGTTGATCATGGATATGAAGAGTGTAATAAATTGGAACAAAGATGTATAAACTGCTTACAGGCTAATGAAGTTATGAATCATAGTTTTAATGTAAATCATTCAGTTTTTGATCATTGCTGCCCGGTATACCAGCAAAAAATGATGTTTGAAAAACAAAAAATTTAAAATGGTGTGGAATAGCAATTAAGTAGTATAAATAAAAATAATGTAAAAAAAGACAAGATTATAACTAGTATAATTGTTCTGAATATTCAAAGTTTACTAGCTCATATAGACGCAATTAAATATTTTATATCACTCAATAATCCCGCAGTGCTCTGCTTGACAGAATCTCGGATTACTTCAGATATTGATGATTTTGAAATTTTGATAGACAATTATAAATTGGTAAGGTTAAATTCGGAAAGCAGATTCACTGGGGGGGTCGTTTATTACATCAGATGGGATATTGAATACAAATATATTTCTTCACATTGCATTGATAAAAATGTATGGTTTCTAGTGGTTAAAGTTAAAATAAACCATGAATATTACACTATTGCTAGAATTTACCACTCCCCAAATGCATCTCATTCGTTATTTCTAAATTCTCTTGAAAATTGGATGGAGCAAAATATATTAAATACAGAAGGGACACTTTTAGTTTTGGGTGATTTTAATGTGAATTGGCTATCCGATGATTATACACATATACAAAGAGACTTAAAACATGTTGTATCGATTATGGTTTAAAACAAATTGTACAAACTCCTACTCACATCTTTGAGAATGGTGCGAATAGATTTAGTTATTACAAATAATTTTGATCTAGTAGCAAAAGTTCTTGATGAGCCAAATATCTCAGATCATTGTATTATTAAAATTGATATGTTAGACTATTCAGTTCAAAAGGTATGTTTTTGTAGAAGTAAACAATACGATGTAAATATGGAACAAACTAAATAATATTCAAATAGATTATAGAGAACCTGATATAAATAAGAAATATGATTTGTTTTATAGTAGTCTTTTGAAAGTATTAGATGGGGTTAATCCAAAAATAGAAGTGATTATTCAGGATAAACATGAGGGATAGTTTAATGCTAGGGTGTTAGAGGCTATTAAAGATAGAGATAGAAAGTATAAAGATTAAAAAATAAATAATATTCAGTCTAACTGGTTGTCTTATAAATCTAGTCGAAATAATGCAGTTAGGGTAGTTAAGCAAGAAAAATGTCGGTATTATGAGGAAAAAATAGATAATTGTAAGTACGACCCAAAGAAAATGTGGAAATCGCTTAAGTCTTTAATTTCGAGTAAATATGATGAGCCCTTTAAAGAAATTCAATTTGGAAATGATATGTATAAAAACCCGAACCTAATATCTGAAAAATATAATGAATTCTATATATCCAGCATAAATGATATAGTATGTAGTATACCTGATAATGATTATGTGTTTGAATTCAATGAAGTGGATGGAATAAAAATGCAAAATTTTAGATTATTAACAAAAACTGAATTAAAACCAATAATATTTGACTTAGCAAATAAGAGTAGTCTAGATGAAATTGATATGTCTTTTTATAAGTATCATTTTGACGTCATATCGGATTCTCTGATAAATATAATTAACAGTTCGTTAGAAAATGGTATCGTACCTAGTTCCTTAAAAGTGTCGACCATAATTCCTATAAGGAAAGTACCAAAAACCATTAAGGCTGAAGAGTGTAGACCGATAAACATGCTATCTGCTTTCGAGAAAATATTAGAAAAAGTAGTTTACTTACAATTTTTAGACTTCATTTTAGAAAAACAAATACTTAATAAATTTCAATCTGGTTTTAGGGAAGGTTATAGTTGTGAAAGTGCATTACAATATATTAAAAATGAATGGAAGGAAGCTAAGGATAAAGGAAGAATGACAGGAGTAATATTCTTAGATTTTATGATTTAGAACTTGTGTCTAAATGGTTGGAAAAAAATAAATTAAAACTGAATATAATAAAAACAAAAAGTATGCTTATAACTAATCAGCAAAATCTCAACATCTTTAAGAATAGACATTTAACATTCAATCTTCAAGAAGAAAGTTTAACTGTAGTATCAGAGATTAAATACTTATGGGTTATCGTTGATTGCAATTTGAATTTTAATAGCCACGTAGATTATATTTGCAAAAAAATATAAAAAAAAATTGGAATTCTTAAGCGTGTTAGCTGGTATTTATCAATAAATGCAAGAAAAACTGTTTGTAATTCCATCATATTACCACATATTAATTATTGTAGCACAATATTATACATGCCTAATAAGACGAATTTGGAACGGTTACGAAGGCTGCAAAATAGAGCTATGAGAGTCATATTAAAATGTAGTATTTAGGCTAGAATAGAGGACATGTTAAAATGTTTAAATTGGATGAATGTAGCAGATTTTCTTAAGTATAACGTTTTAGTTTTTATACATAAAATTAACAAAGACATTGTTCCAGAATACTTAAAAAATATTTTAAAGAAATTGAGAGACGTGCACGAATATAATACCCGCGGAAAAGAAAGTTATGTAATTAAACAAGCGAATAAAACATCTACGCATTGTTCCATTTTCTATAAAGGTGTAGTGGAGTATAATCTACTAGGTACCGAACTAAGCAAAACAAATCTAAATACTTTTAAAAGGCTACTAAAAGATAGTATGTTGGAAAAGAATGTGTGTCTGAAAGAATGTGTGTGAAAGAAGAAGTGTTTGTACATTCGTATGTATGTGTATATATGTATATATATGTACCTAAATTTATTTTTTTATTTATATTTATATTTTGTTTCGTATAGGTATAATAATGTTGTAAAATAAATATGTTTAAGAAATTTATATAATGTATTCTACCTGTATAGCCTGGGGCTAAATAAACGTATTATCTATCTATCTATCATGGCGTTTACTAAGTTTTTCGGACGTTCATTGCATGTTTTAATTTATTTCAGACCCTATGCTTAGAAAAATCATTTATAACGTTAATTTTCTCTTTATTGCCCGATATTATATTACCATCTTTATTTTCAATAGGCGTATTTTTTATTGTGTAGTTAGTTAGAATTGTTTCGGATGAAGATTGCAAGGAAATGGTCTTTTGCATATTTTTCACCTGGAGGGCAGAGACGACTACAAGGAGGGCTGTCCCTGTCCCCCAGGTGAGAAATAACAAGTTTACGTTGAATCAAAAAATTATTCGAATAAAAATTGTTCATAATGAAAAATTGTGTAGAAAAATTTTATTTCATATACTTGTCAGGGTACCAGAGACAGCTTAATTTTATTATTTTAATTCCGGAACACAATATCTTCTTGAAGTAGATTCTTCCGGGTCTTGCCGTGGTCATCGAACTTAACTTGACGTTGCGCTGATCATCCTGTCAGCTTCTTCAGAAGGATTCTAAAGACTGAATCTGTTGTGTTACACTCCTCGTTATATACCTAGGCGCCGCTTCGCTTCGCTGGTCATTGGTCGCGCTTGGTTCGCTTCGCTGCTCATTCGTCGTGTTTGGTTGACCGTGACTTACTACGGTGCTGGTACTTGGCAATACCAGCCTCCACGTGTTACTAAGTCGATACCATCCTCTCTGTTAAAGTTGTTCACGTTTTTCATAATTTTCAGTGATTCCCTAATAATTCGCGGATAATAGCGCGTATTCCTGTCTAATATATTGACGTCCTCGTAGTCGATTTAATGGTTCTCGTTATTATGGACATGTTCTGCTATCGCCGACCTATCCGTGTACCCAAATCTGGTATTTCTCTGGTGTTCTTTGATTCTGCACTGGATACTCCGTCCTGTTTGTCCGATGTAGCTCTTACCACATGTGCACTTTAACTGATAAACACCTTTTGATAACAGTTTGGGGACAGGGTCTTTGACTGAGGGAAGCATCTGCTGTATTTTCTTCACTGTTCGAAACCGTACACCTACTTTCTTTTTGAATAAAATCTTCTTCAGCCTATCTGTGACTCCCGCGACGTAGGGTAGGCATGCATATGTTGTTGGTTGTTGCTGTTCTTCTTCTGTAGTTCTCCTCTGGTTATTTACTACTCGTTGTATATTGCTTTGACTGTATCCGTTCTTCTCTAAAGCTTGTTGGACATTCTGTAGTTCCTCGGGTTTGTTCTCGTCGTCACTTATTGTGTTGGCTCTGTGGACCAAGGTTCTAATTAACGCTCTCTTCTGTTGTGGATGGTGGTGAGATGTCGCATGTAGGTAACATCTCATCACCATCCACAACAGAAGAGAGCGTTAATTAGAACCTTGGTCCACAGAGCCAACACAATATGTGACGACGAGAACAAACACGAGGAACTACAGAATGTCCAACAAGCTTTAGAGAAGAACGGATACAGTCAAAGCAATATACAACGAGTAGTAAATAACCAGAGGAGAACTACAGAAGAAGAACAGCAACAACCAACAACATATGCATGCCTACCCTACGTCGCGGGAGTCACATATAGGCTGAAGAAGATTTTATTCAAAAGAAAGTAGGTGTACGGTTTCGAACAGTGAAGAAAATACAGCAGATGCTTCCCTCAGTCAAAGACCCTGTCCCCAAACTGTTATCAAAAGGTGTTTATCAGTTAAAGTGCACATATGGTAAGAGCTACATCGGACAAACAGGACGGAGTATCCAGTGCAGAATCAAAGAACACCAGAGAAATACCAGATTTGGGTACACGGATAGGTCGGCGATAGCAGAACATGTCCATAATAACGAGAACCATAAAATCGACTACGAGGACGTCAATATATTAGACAGGAATACGCGCTATTATCCGCGAATTATTAGGGAATCACTGAAAATTATGAAAAACGTGAACAACTTTAACAGAGAGGATGGGTAACGACTTAGTAACACGTGGAGGCTGGTATTGCCAAGTACCAGCACCGTAGTAAGTCACGGTCAACCAAACACGACGAATGAGCAGCGAAGCGAACCAAGCGCGACCAATGACCAGCGAAGCGAAGCGGCGCCTAGGTATATAACGAGGAGTGTAACACAACAGATTCAGTCTTCAGAATCCTTCTGAAGAAGCTGACAGGATGATCAGCGAAACGTCAAGTCAAGTTCGACGACCACGGCAAGACCCGGTAGAATCTACTTCATTAGACAACGGCCGTGAAAACCTGCATTCTAATAATATCTTCTTCTTGAATAACATTTTACTGCGTTGAAAAATATACAAAATAATACATTGTACTATATCGTGTCTCATGGTACTAACCTAGTACTACACGATAGTACATAAGAAAATAGTACTGGATACTTTACACAATGGTGGTCAATATACGAAGTGATTACTCTCTCGGATAATGCTGATAAAAAATGCAAAGAGTATGAGGTTGTAGGCTTTAGTGCCAAAATCAGCAACCTTAAAATTAATTTTCGATATTTCGAATTAAAAATAATATAAAGAACAAATGATCCAGGTATGTCAACATTCAGAACCTAGAAAGAAAAATGAGATACATTGCTTAACTTATCTGGTTATTGCCAAATTTAGATGCTGAATCTGCTCTTGAAAGTATCGTGAATATACTGCATTAAATAAATATCCCGACTCTTTCTGAATGATTGACAGTCACGTTATGACGAGCGTTATGAACATCTTATATACCAACTTTTAAAAATTAATGGTGGGTATCAATCCCTACTTGTTTACAAGATAATTTATTTAATATAATGAATTACCGAAGAGACGATAAGGTCAGAGGGTGCATAAACTCAATATTAATAATCTCTTTAATCCCGAAGTCCGGAATGTAATCATTTAATAGATTCATTTAACCGTGTAACTGTTCGAAGTTTGTTTTCTTGTTCCTTCTTTTAACGATGTTGCATCTCTTTTTCTTCACCCTCTATGCATAATTTGTAGGGAATAGTTAATGAAATATGGAACTTGATTTAAGTACAATAGGAGTCATTCTAGAGACACGCAGTTTTGGTAAAAATCAAATTATACAGGGTGTCCTATAAGTAATGGTACACAGAAATAAAATTTGGTAATTGGGTTTTTTTTGAAAAGAGGGATTCAAATCTATTCATAGTTTTCCTGTAACGTGCTGTTTACACGTTATATATGTTTGGCGACTTTTTTTTTTAAATTATAAATTTTTGTTTTCCTATATTTTACGTAAAAAAGGTATTACTTCTAAATGTCGTTACGAGTGACAGTTTTCGAAATATTCGGTTTTAAAATATTCAATGCAACCAATTTAAATTATGATTCGGGGATGTACAATGTTTCAAGGTAAGCTTTGCTTAATGCAAAAACAATATCAACGAATGCTGCTATACGGAGAGTAATTTTAGCAACTATAATGAATGTCGCTGCATGGGGCGTAACGTCGCTCCGACCACCAAAATTTAGCAACTACCATAACTGAATAAAATTTTACGTTATGTCAAATATGAGGACAAGTTAAAAGTTCCTAATTCAAAATTTTAAGGGGGAGGGGTGAACACATTAATATCCATTTTTGAAAGACTAGCAAAACGTCCCTCGGACGTTTATAGAATGGACCGTTCACATTTACACCCTCCAGCAAACACCCTGTACGTAGGTTAAATAAATTGCAAAACAAACCTCACAAACCACTGATTTATTAATCACTTAAATTACAATAAATAGTCCTTATTAATAATATCGCATTAACCTTAACTCTTAACTACAAGTTTTATCTACTATAGTCTCACTACTATAATAATTCACAATTTGTTACTGTTCTTTATCTTATCTGATCTCCCATATCAGAACTGAACTTTATACTGAACTGTCCGCGTGAGCCGGATTCACCTCTTATACCGTGGTAAAGGTACTCGAATTCTCTAGAATCACCCAGCGTTGTTCGCGGCGTTTCTGGCCGTTTCTCGTCTATCCTGTGCTTCTATAGTTCGTCAGTTGGCCCAGAGATGGCGCCACCCTAACGGCCGTCAACTAAACAGGTCTCTCTTCAATTTGTACCAGCGTCTAATTGCATCTCTCCGTGAGAGGGCAGGCAGCACATAACAGTAATTACTGATAGTCGGATTTTTATTCACAGTACTGACTTCTACTGTAAGTTTTCATTAAAAGAAGAATTCTAATAAGGTAAAAGCACCAATACTCAACTCTACGTAAAAAAAGGAAACGGGCTATTTCGGATTATACCGTAAATCTCCGGACTCAATTTCAGTTTATACAACCATTTCATAGGCTTTCATAATACGAAACCTTTGTCTCATTTAACCGACATTGCAACTGTTGTTGTTGGGCGAGCGTAGGTGCGTCTTTACTATGTACATACTTCGGTATGCGATGTAAAGCAACGACAGGCGCAGTTAGTACTTGGATGGGTGACCATTCCAACGGAAACCGCGTTCTCGACTCACACATCTTCCAGCGGCTTGTATATCAGTGTATGCGCGGAAGCTATACAACCTTAGGCGAGGGTTGTATAGGAGATATACCATCCTTCGGAGGGGATGTAAAGCCGTCGGTCCATTGTCTATTAAATGTTAGGCAAGTAAAAGATCCCTACTCTTCTTAAGGGAAGAGGTCCGGCAAAATTCCTGGTTGGAGGTAGCTCGTCTACAGGCGTCGGTGTTAGGCCTCAGTAGCGGAAATAGGCCGACGTTAAATAAATGTATAAAAAATAAATAAAAAAAAAACTTGTGGTTTGCGTGATAACAATATTGTTCAATATAAAAAGTAGCCACCCTGTACGTGTACATACATAAACAAAAGTTTGATTCACAAGTAGATATCCATGTCCTGAAGATATTTTTGCAACAAATAATTGGTCATCCCGCTTAAAAATAAAATTTTTCAAGTTTTAAAAAAAATCGTATTGTAGATTAGATGTTAGGCTATACATTTTTTTAAAGATTTTTTTTAGAAATCAAAAACAAGAAAAATAGAGATCACTTTACCGAAAAAAAAAAATTATAATAATTTTTCTGCTCAGTTCTGAGTTTAATAATAATTCGCTGATCCACCATATTGAAACAATCAACTTTAGAGACAGGTACTCAGCCATTTAATGAATACCAGGATCTAATTGTTCATCCCAGCAAATATGAATTTCTTTCACCCAGAATGCGTTTAATAAAATATAACATATTCTTGAATAAACTTTAATATTGAGAACACCTGTCCGTCCGTTTACCGCCCCGAGCCTGCATGGAACGTTCCCGTAAAAACACGGATTCCATTTAATCATTTTTATTCATTAACTGTGCGATGTATGTAAATTGTTGCCTAGGGCGGGATTCAAAAGCTCTTTTAAAATTTGAGCACGCACAAAAAAGGATTTTAAACGTATCGATTTTCAATCAACTGTGCCCGCGGGACTATGAGATTTAAAAATCAAAAAATCTAATGGCTTTACCGAGCCCAGCGATGCTCTTTTGTTTTAAAATGCAGGAAATGTTGGCAAAAAATTGAAGCCTAGGATTTGGCGCAGAAGCTAACGTGATATGAAACAGAAGTTCAATAGGAGTTATTGATCGACATTGAAGTTAATTTGTCATGAGAAAACTACAGCTAATTTATAAAAACTTAGATTGTTGTGTAATTGGCAAAAAACAGATGAAATCTATATACTATGCCTTAATTGGAATTCATTTGATTCATGGTATCCTAGTAGACGAGTCGGGTTAGATAAAAAGATGTAATTAATTCCCACAAAAATGTTTTAAAGTAAATGTAACACATAAATATAAATATACTAAAAATAAACATTAATAATATTGAGCAAAAATATATAAATTTTCATATTCGCTGTATCCTATGCGAAGTACTTACATAATACTAATGTTTGTGTTTTGTCATTCTTTTTTTTTCTTTCTCCTAAAAATATTTTAATGGAGTCTAGCACATATAGCGATAACATACGTGATAGGCAAGATAGGCAGGAATCAATTGGGAAAGAAGCTTGCAACAGTCTAATTTTTACTCACGCGTTAACAGAGAAACACTACTAGTTTGGCAAAAGTAAATTTACTGCATTTAAAAATATTAGCGAATTCGAAACACTTTGTAATTGGGCATCTAGATTTGAGTTAAGAGAAAATATAAGTAGAGAAGAATTGGTACACATAGGTTGCAAAATTCTAATATCTTTGTATAGTATGACTGATGATCGAGAGGTAAGCGCACTTGCCTCTCACCCAAAAGTTCCGGGTTCGATCCCCGGTCGTGGCGGTGGAAAATACCGTGAGAGGGATTTTTTCACTATACACGGATATTGGGTGTGTTGTCCCTTGTCCCTAAATGTGTAGCCTCCTCCCACACAAGGCTCATCTAGAGCCTTCCGGGATAAAGGGGGTCGTCATTACCTGTGGTGTATAGTGGAAATAGTAACATATTATTATACAGCCTATCAAGAAAATAGCCTCAACGAATAAGGAATTTGACATTTACCATTTGCCTCCAACTGAATGTGCAGCGAAGTTCCATCTATTTAGAGTTCATTTTGTTACATGGTCTATGTCTATTTAACAATTTTATATAATACTTCGTATTTTACTTATATTTAGCACGATCTGTATAGCATTTTGATTCAGTTTTTGTAATTGAGACTGTTTCAACCATCAGAATTTTTCTTTGTGTAACTTCTAAATTATATCACATTATTTGATGTACCTATTTTTGTATCTTAGGAACTCAGTTGAGTTTGTAACACTAAATTATGTATCTCTGTTATAGCACTTAAGAACCAATTGTCTACAAGCCTACAAAATATTTACATTCATTTATATTTCATTTCTATACTTTGTTTACTATGTACACGTATTTATTTTTCTTACCTTTGAAATTTTCTCATTAAGCTGTTATATAGTGTATCCTACATAATGTATTTACTGGATCTTTACAATACAGTTTACGACAGTTCGTATTTTTGGTTATTTATACAAATTGCAAAGTAACTATCTACTGTGGTATGCAAGTTGATTAAAGATTCCTTTTATCGATTGTATATCTGTCACTATTTTAATTGTGAATAAGAAAACCTAACTAAGAAACGAGGTTGTGCGCTTAAGTCGCCCATCAACAGATGGCAATTCTAGTACCATTTTACAGCTTTCAATTTAATTAGTAAAAGTAGATTTTTCAAGTTTGTATATTGGTACCGTATTTCAGTTTAAAATAGTTTACCTTACTAGTTAAAATCACGAAGTGATCAGTTGCCTGTCGAATGTGATCTGATTGAGTTTACAAATCTTCAAACTGTGCGATCCTCAGTAATTTATATTACATTCATATTCACGTTTAGTTGCGTTTAACACTACCAGGTAAATTTTATTTATTAGTAATTTAAATTTCAATAATTTTCAAGTTTGTTCTTAATGCAATTTAAATTTTTTTAAATAAATTAAATTCAAATCTATTTAATTCAATAAGTAATTAAAATACTACATGTTATCACTTGGTAATAAAACATAAGTAAAATACCAGTTATTATATAAAATTGTTAAATGGACATAGGCCATGCAACAATTTGCAGTGCGTCACTTGGAAAAAACCTTGACACGGCTACTCCTGATCCTATGCTATGGGGATGGCAAAAGGAAAACGAAGAATTGTGGCTGCAAAATGACGTGCCGTCGATGTGGACTACCATGTAAAGATTGCATAAATTCTGTAGAAAATAATAATGATAAAGATAATATTTAGTGTTATATTCAGCCTTTTATGACATAGATACATTGAAAATAAACTTTTAATATTATTATAAATAAAAACAGTAAAGGTTATGTTATTAAAACGTTGTTGTTGAGCAGCCAGACGTAAAATACCATAATATTATTTTGACATCTGCGCATGCGCAGTTTTCATTAGAAAAATAGGAAATACCTTAACGTTAATAACGTGAACGGTTTAGATAAAGTTAACGTTATGTATGTACACTAACGTTATAGTTATGTTTTTTGAGGTTATGTTCAGGCTGTCAAAGATACTAAATTTTCTTATTTATGGTCAAAGATAACAAATGATTATTAATTAAGTTGTTCAACAAGTCTCTGGTCTATGGTAATACATTATTTGTAGATACGTAATGAAATAAAGTTACTGTATCTTGATAACGTTACGTTATTTTGGTTGCTCAAGAACCCTCTATTAGTTAGTGTTTATGTCATATATCTTCTATACCTTTCTATACCAGGTGACCTGGTTTACAATGATGCTAAGACTTAATGATATACGACAATTCCTTTATTTTACCTGCAATGTAAAGTATGACATTATTAAAATATTAAAAACCACTCGCTTCCAAATAATCAGGATTACAATACAAATAATGATAATAATGATATTAGTCATCATCTCATGTTTATGAATGATACCAAGCTGTATGGGGAAAGCAAGAAGCATATCCAATAGTTTATTAATACCACCACGATATATCCCTCTAACATTAGAATGAGGTTTGAATTAGACAAATGTACCACAGTTATTATCCATATAGCTAAAATCAACCATCAAAGCGTAGAGAGTGAAATATGTTCACCCTGTTTTAACATATTCGTTTGGAACTTTGAAATGCACAGAATGCTATTTAGAAGAACTAGATCAATTAACACGCAGATCAATGACAACTGGAACGGAGTAAATATTTTCCAATTTGGACAATTATTAAAAAGGAAACATTTAAAGTAGATATTTTTTCAAATGTAACTGCAAAATTTGTGATCATAAATGTAAGTATTTGGTAACGGAAATAATATGTACACGATTAAAATAGCTTAAAAATTGGAAAAGTTGTACCGATTTTTAAAAGGAATGATAAGCAACTGTTAGAAAATTATAGACCAGTAACTGTGCCCTTTGGTATGTCCAAGGTGATTGAATATTGCTATTTGTATAGATTATTAAATTACTTAGAGACTTTTCAAATCATGACAAAAAATCAACATGGCTTTTCTAGCGGTAAGTCGACCAGTACAGCTATTCATTCTTTTTTGAACAAAATATTAGAATGTGTAGACGCGGGAGAGTGTCCTGTTGGGATATTTTGTGATCTCAGCAGGGCATTCGACTGTGTCAATCATAATTTATTATTAATTAAACTGCAGGATTATGGAATAAGGGGTCCTGCACTTAATTGGGTTACGACATTTTTGGAAGGTCGGAAACAATACGTAACACTAAAACATAAGACACAAAACATCGTGTCCAGAGTTGATTCAGAGTGTCTAAACTTAACCATGGGTGTTCCACAGGGCTCTATATTAGGTCCTGTGCTTTTTCTTTTATACGTAAACGATATTGATTCTTTGCCAGCAACTGCACACTTTACGATGTACGCGGACGACATATCTGTAATAATTTCCAACCCACTGGATAATCTTTTAGAACATAACTGTAATAATATTTTAAACATTTTAAGCAGTTGGTTTTCCCACAATACTTTACATTTCAATGCCGAGAAAACTCATCTCACTAGATTTCACAACAGGCAAAAGAAATGCGACAATTTAAATATTAACATAAATAATACACCTATTTCTAGCGGTGAGGAAAGTATTAAGTTTTTGGGAGTATACTTGGATGAATCCCTGAACTGGAATTATCATTGTGAAACTTTGATATCCAAAATTTCATCGATAGTATATTTATTCCGAAATATTAGAGCTTATTTAAGTAGAGAACAGTTAATTAATTTGTATTATGCTCAAATTGATACACGCTTAAGGTATGGTGTCTGTTTCTGGGGGAATTCCACATTATCATCTAAGGTATTTATTGCGCAAAAACGCATTTTACGATGTATTGCCGACGTACCGAGTGCTTACTCCTGTAAAAATATTTTTAAAGATTTTAAAATTTTAAGCTTGCCGAGTCTGTATATTTTCGAAATATGTATATATGTTTTTATAAATAGGAATAATTTTATTTTAAATAAAGATTGTCATAATATTAATACAAGGCAAAAGAATAAGCTGCATGAGCCTTGTGCCAGGCTTAATATGACTAGTAAATCCCCAAGATTTATAGGACCTAAAATTTTTAACCGATTGCCAGACGAAATAAAATGCAGTAAGACTGTGCATTTATTTAAGAAAAGGTTAAAATTATTTTTATTGGATAAATGTTACTATTCTGTATCAGAATTTTTTGTCTCTTAGTTTGTAAGGGCTATATGACTATTCCTATACAATATTCTGTATTGTCGAAAAGGAAAATAAATGATTATTATTATTATTATTATGTACAAGTAAGGAATGTTGCAATTCGTATTGTGATATTTTTTATTAGTATTTTTATTTAATTACAATACTTTCTTCTTTAGGGTTGTAGAAGTTTATTGACTGTTCTTATAGTGTTGTCATTTTTATTAAAAAACGTTTAAATGGTAAATTCAGTCTACTGCTTTATTATTTAGATATCCATATCCTTTCCCACCCCATCTCTTTAGAAAATTTCCGAAAATGAATAATAAGAGAGGGGATACTCTTTGCTATTATTTGGGTTTTCTACCACATGTACTATTATCCTCTTCAAAACAAGTCACCGAATCTACAAAATAATAGAATTATTGGAAAAAAAGCCTCTGCGCCCGTGACGTTTACGCCAAAGGAAAAGTCAGAGGTAATGTTTTGCAAATAATATAAATCGGAATAAACACAGAAACAATTTATTTTGCTGACGTTTCGGAAAGTAATCTCTTTCCGTTTTCAAAGCTATTATTTGGAAGAACTCTTATATTGCTGTGTATGTCAAATACACAGCTTTAAGATTCTGTTTATGTTATTTCCATAGATACTTACTACTTCTTACACAGAACATAGAACTGATGATATTTTCTTTTAATGTTGAGTTTGTTAAGTTCTTCTTTTAACATTGGTAGCCACGTTGTACAAATATCTACAGAACAATTCGATACGCACTTATCTTCATTTAATAAGATTATTGCTGATTCTTTAATTTTTTTTTTTTTTGGTAACTGTTTCTTTTGTTAAAATTTTTGCCGAGTCCCAGTTTATTCTATGTCCGTTTTCCCAAGCATGTTCACAAATCTTTGATTTCTGAATTTTATTCTTTCTAATGTAATTCTTGTGCTCATCCAACGTCACACTGAAAGGTCTGGATGATTCACCCACATAACATTTATCACATTCGCACAGGATATTGTAAATACAGTTTTTTGAATTCTGCTCCCTGTTTATCGGTTTTGTTTTTGTTAAAATAGATCTTAAAGTGTTCCCCGTTTGAAATATCGTCCTAACATCAAATTTGTCACCTATACGGCGTAGCTTTTCCGATAGTCCGTATACATAAGGAATTATTGCTGTATAATGACGTTCAGGTTTTTGTCGTACCTGATTGACCCTATTTTCGACATTTATGAAAACTCTATCAACAAAGGCTTCAGGATATTGATTTTGTACTACAACCTCTTTGATAAATTTTTTCTCGTTATTTAATATTTCATTATTAGATGAAATTATTTTGGCCCTATCGTATAAACATTTTACAACACCCCTTTTAACATTTATTGACTGATTGGAGTTAAAATTTAGATATCTATTAGTATGCGTTGGTTTTCTATAAACGCTTGTTTCAATTGTATTATTTACCCTTCTAATTAAAACATCTAAAAACGGTAGTTCATTCCTACTTTCTACTTCTAATGTGAATTTAATAGACGGTTCCTTACTATTTATATTTTCTAAAAAACTATCTAGTAAATCGACACCATGAGGCCAAATTGCAAAGATGTCGTCAACATATCTCCACCAGACAACCAGTTTGTTTATACAATTTTGAACATGTGTGTTCTCAAAGTTCTCCATAATTATGTTGCTTAAAATTGGTGATAATGCAGACCCCATAGCCATACCAAAATCCTGCTAATAGAACTCATTGTCCAATTGAAAATAAGTTGTTCCATTATGCTATTTACACTTAATTTAGTTCTAGTTTCCAAATTATTATCATTTAGCAACCTGTCTTTAACTATTTTTAAGGTTTCAACTACCGGAACATTGGTAAAAAGATTAACTACATCAAAACTAACCATCAGGTGTGATTCATGAATATCGTTTTCATAAATTTATGAAATGTTTACTATTTTTAATATATGAATCGGTATTTCCAGATAATGGATCAATAATTTTAAGTAAAAATTTTGCCAAATTATGACATGGTGAATTAATAGAACTAACAATTGATCTTAAAGGAATATTTTGCTTATGTGTCTTTGGTAAGCCATAAAAATGAGGAGGCTTACTATGATGTGGTGTAAGTTTCCTTCGTTCAAAATCATTAAATTCATGTTTGTATTTAAACAAAGTTCTGTAAATTTTGCTCTCTATTGATTTTGTTGGATATTTGTTTAGTTTTGAGTAGGGTCCCTCATTTACAAGAGTCATGATTTTTGTGTTATATATATCTTTATCTATAATGACTGTGGCATTACCTTTGTCTGCTTTTTATACTTTCATCGCGTTTTAAAGAATTTATCGATAACTTTTCTTCTGGAGTTAAATTATCTTTAATTTTGTATTGCTTCTCTAAAGCAATTTTTGCTCGTATGCGATATTCATTACCACTATCTGTCGGTAAATTTTGAGCCGTTTTTTCTATTGCCGCTACTATGTCAAATTTTGGAACAGTTTTCGGGGTTATTGCAAAATTTAAACCTTTTGATAGTACAAGCCTGTCTGAAATGGACAAAAGTCTTTTTGACATATTAATGACAGTCCTGTCAATTAAAGGATTATTATTTATATTTTGTAATTGCCTAATCTCTTTATTTAGGGATAATAGAATTCAGATTTTCTGCAATATCTTCCGACTCCCTTAAAATATCAGAGAATAGAGAGTAAATATGAAGGATTCATTTTCAGATGAAATTGTTAACGATTCTGGTGTACCGTAGGGCAGTGTTCTTGGACCACTGCTCTTTATAGTATATTTTAATGTTTTTGGTGGGAAAAAAGAATCATATCTCACAAAATTCTTTTTATTGTGTTACCGGTTTCGTGAACAAAAACTTACTTCACACCTTCAGACACAAGACTACAAGGAAACAATTTTAAAAAAGGGATTAGTGACTGCATGTTGTCAATATATAGTTAAAATAAGTTAATAGAAACTTAATAGAAAATCTTAAGATAACAGTACTAAAATCTTATGTATAAAAATTAATATATCTAAAAAGGGGAGAAAGTTATAACAAAAAACTAATATCTAAATAAAAAGTAAAGAGTTATTGGTATTGGAATTTTGAAAACTGTATATAAATCAATAGGTATCGAAAATTATTGGTAGCGTATGAAACATATGACTAGGTATAGTTTAAACATATGATAAAATAGGATACTTACATTTTTTTTAAATAAACAAGGATTGTTAAAGTATTCAATGTTTTTCAACATAGTCATGTAATTTGTAACAAGAGGAAAAGTTTGTCTAATAAATAAAATAATTGTAAAAATTTTTTTGCAACGTTAAAATTAATTGCACAACCGACTATCTTGCGAACAATAAATAGAATAAAATGACAAGAAATGATCTAGAAAATTTAAAATGTTAAAGATAAAAAACAGAAAAATGGTTCCCTCTACCGGTTTACTCTTGAAATGCTAGAGTACTGTTGTACAGATGACAAAGTAAAAAACAATCGATCTATATGGAGTATACATAGGGAAATATAGGTGGCGGTATATGACCGAAGACAAGTAGTGTAAGCAAACTTAATAAAAATAGAAGAATTACTAAGAATATCGACTATGTCAAAAAACATATAAACAATAAATGTCCTGTCTAAATAACATTAGATATAATTTGTTGAGAGAGAAGAACTCGTACTAAATGACTACAGCAAAGGTATGAGAAGACTGAGAATTTATTTATGAATTATGAGATAAAGTGTGTGGATTTTTAAGATCTTTTAATATTTCAAGACTTTCGAGGTTATTAAGCAAAGCACCTTTGCCCATGAGGTGTAAGATTTTGAGACTATTGTTAAAGGAATGGTTATTGTATACCAGGTGTTTAGCAAAATGTGAAAAGCCTGTAGATGAGGTAATACAGCGTACATGTTCTTTTAACCGCGTTTTGAAGTTCCTGAAAGTGCAACCAACATATGTAGCGTTACACGTATTACAGGAGAGTTTGTAAACGCCACATCTATCAAGCGGGTTAATTTTATTCTTATTGTTAACAAATAATTTTTCTACTGAGCCTGAAGATTTGAAAGAGATATGGTAAAAATGGTTAAAACAGTTTGAAATTTTGTAAGACGGGACCAATAAAAGTTAATGAACGATAAGGCAGATTAACAGAAGTAGTTGTGGGTTGGTTTATGTAGACAACATTTTGAATATTTTTATTTAATCTTTTTGTGAGTAAATTATCTATTAAAGAAATGTTGTAGTTGTGGGCAGTTGCAATTTGCTTAATGACAGAAAGTCCTTTATTGTAGTTTTCATGTGATAAAGGCACATTGAGTAACCTGTTGACATAACTATTCAAAGCAGCTACGTTGTGAGAAAAGGGGTGCAAGGAGGTATTGTCAATAACAATACCTGTATGAGCAGGTTTTCTGAAAATATCAAATACATGTTTATGTATACTCCATATAGATCGATTGTTTTTTACTTTGTCATCTGTACAACAGTACTCTAGCTTTTCAAGAGTAAACCGGTAGAGAGCACCATCCTTCTGTTTTTTATCTTTAATATTTTAAATTTTCTAGATCATTTCTTGTCATTTTATTCTATTTATTGGTCGCAAGATAGTCGGTTGTGCAATTAATTTTAACGTTACAAAAAAATTTTTACAATTATTTTATTTATTAGACAAACTTTTCCTCTTGTTACAAATTACATGACTATGTTGAAAAACACTGAATACTTTAACAATCCTTGTTTATTAAAAAAAATGTAAGTATCCTATTTTATCATATGTTTAAACTATACCTAGTCATATAAACTGCTGGCCACTCGAACTTACACATAGAGAATTTTAGGCAAAATTTAAAGTTCAATATTTTCAATAGGAATGCAAATTTTTGAACGCGGCTTGCAAATTTTAAGAGCTAGTTTTTTTCGGATTAAGCTGCATTACGTATATTTATCGTAGGACCATAAGTTTATTATATACGGGGTGATCAATGAAGTCATGCAAAAAATCAAAAAGTTTGTATGAGTGAAATTTCCGCAAAAAATTTTTTTGGTCGTTGCAATATGGTTCGTTACTAAGGTAACATCAATATCTCTAGACGGTTTTGTCAGTTTTTGGATTAAGGCCCTTAGGCCTTGTACACACTACTCAACATAAAATTTGGATACCGAAATTTTTAAAATGCTATAATTTGACATTGGATTGACGGTTCTTGATGATTTTTGCGGATTTGGAATCCTTATTTCACGTAGATTTTCTATGGTCTAAGCATTTTATTTGAGGGTTGAAATTTACACATTATGCAGGGTCTATAATAAACAAAAACGTAGGGTACGACGCGCTCTAAGGTTTGGCATTATTTAAGTTTTTGTAAAAATAAATTCTCACCTCAAGTTGTTTTTTATTTAATGTTCCTCTCACTGTTCTGTCCGAAACTCACACCCCAGTTTGTTGTCTAAAAGAGTCATTCAGTTTTACAGAGTTCTTTGTCCACCCCCAAGCCCATAATTATGATCGGGTGTAATTTCTACGCGACGCGTCAATTTCAAAGTAGGCATTGGAAAAACAAATTTGTTGCTATGCAATTAAAAACTGTTTACATTATTTTAGAAATAATCTGACACATTTCAATGTTATAATTTTGTAAAGTTTAATTAATATGAGGCGTTTAACCACGGCAGAAAGGGAAAATTGCATTCGACTTCTCAACGAAGGAATGTCAAAACAGCAAATTGCGCACATTTACAATGTCAGCCGAAAGACAATTTATAATTTGATCCGCCGCGTCGAAACTACTGGTGATCATATTTATGGGCATGGGGGTGGACATACAAAAAAAATAAACGAAAAACCGAAAGAATTTTAATGAGAGAAACTATGCGGAATAGAACAAAGAACTCTAGAAAACTAAATGACTCTTTAAGACAACAAACGGGGGTGAGAGTTTCGGACAGAACAGTGAGAAGAACATTAAATAAAAACAACTTGAGGTGAGACTTTTTTTTTTAAAAACATAACATAATGCCAAACATTTTAAATTATAGAGCCCGTCGCAGAGCAAAATGTGTGCGGTTATTACAACACCATAGAGCGAATAGGCGGGCATGGGCAAATCGGCATGCGAATTGGGGTAATGCAGAGTGGAGCCATTGTTTATTTACTGACGAAACAAGATTTAATTTGTTTCACTCCGATAGCCAAATTTTAGTTTGGAGAAGGCCAAATCAGCGATATTTGGAGGAAAATATGAACCCTCAAGAAGCATTTGGTGGCGGAGGTGTTACAGTGTGGGGAGGTATCATAAGAAATGGTAAAACCGAGCTATTCATTACCAACCAAACCATTAATGCTACTGTTTATCAGGAGGAAATTTTGGAACCTATTGTTGTTCCTTTTGCTCGACATTACGGCCCAGAACTTCTATTGGTGGATGACAACGCTCGACCTCACAGAGCGCGAAGGATCACAGAGTTTTTACAGGCACAAAACATCAATAGGATGGACTGGCCTGCAAAGTCTCCGGATGTTAATGTCATCGAACACGTTTGGTCTTATTTAAAACTTAAAGTAAGATCTCTTGATGTACCCCCTGAAACCTTTGAAACGCTCAGTGAGGCCATTCGTGAAGAATGGGAGAATATTCCACAAAATTTTATAAATAATCTTGTGGATACTCTACCAAATCGATGGCGGGAAATAATATTACGAGCAGGAGGACCAACAAAATATTAGCTTCTCTTTTTTCTAATTAATGTACCTAATTTTAATTAGGTAATTTTAATTTAAGTTTAAATTAAATTCATTTTTAGTTTTTTAGTTAAATTTTTTTTTAATTATTAAAAATTACCAGAATTAGAATTATAAATTTTTTAAGAATTGACTTTTGGCCGTTGTTAAGCAATCTTGTACATTGTAGAATATAATGTAATAAACTTGTTCTTGTCGCTACGTTTTTGTTTATTATCGACCCGGCATAATGTGTAAATTTCAACCCTCAAATAAAATGCTTAGACCATAGAAAATCTACGTGAAATAAGGATTCCAAATCCGCAAAAATCATCAAGAACCGTCAAACCAATGTCAAGTTATAGCATTTTAAAAATTTCGGTATCCAAATTTTATGTTGAGTAGTGTATACAAGGCCTAAGGGCCTTAATCCAAAAACTGACAAAACCGTCTAGAGATATTGATGTTACCTTAGTAACGAACCATATTGCAACGACCAAAAAAATTTTTTGCGGAAATTTCACTCATACAAACTTTTTGATTTTTTGCATGATTTCATTGATCACCCCGTATATAATAAACTTATGGTCCTACGATAAATATACGTCATGCAGCTTAATCCGAAAAAAACTAGCTCTTAGAATTTGCAAGCCGCGTTCAAAAATTTGCATTCCTGTTGAAAATATTGAACTTTAAATTTTGCCTAAAATTCTCTATGTGTAAGTTCGAGTGGCCAGCAGTTTATTTCATAAGCTACCAATAATTTTCTATACCTATTAATTTGATTTATATACAGTTTTCAAAATTCCAATACCAATAACTCTTTACTTTTTATTTAGATATTAGTTTTTTGTTATAACTTTCTCCCCTTTTTTAGATATATTAATTTTTATACATAAGATTTTAGTACTGTTACCTTAGATTTTCTATTAAGTTTCTATTAACTTATTTTAACTATATATTGACAACATGCAGCCACTAATCCCCTTTTTTCAATTGTTTCCTTGTAGTCTTGTGTCTCAAGATGTGAAGTAAGCTTTTGTTCACGAAACCGGCAACACAATAAAAAGAATTTTGTGAGATATGATTCTTTTTTCCCACCAAAAATGAATTACTACTCACATGGGATCAATTTACCTCCGCTATATTTTAATGTTTTAAACATCCTTATTGACAACGAGTTTATTAACTCTTGTTTGCAGATGATACACTAACAGGCGAGGTAATATAGCAGTCAAACTTCTTTTTTTTTTTTGCAGTAAGTCGGATTGAGATGGGGTTTTTTGCATTCGCTTCTTTAACTCGTCTAGAAACTTTGTGCCGTATTTTGGTCTTATAGTCTTTTGAAATTGCATTCCTGCGTCGAAAAGTGCATAAGTGCATCTTTTCAAGTGACGAAGAAAAAATTCATATCTTCCACAAAAAACACCCGAAGCATACGAATTTCAGTACCCGGGGGTTTTTTGAATCGCTGGACCTGAATATGATGTCCAAATGAGCCCCTGTACACCTGGAGGTCAGCACGGCACCAGGAATATCATCACCTGAAGTTTCCTGTAAACAGTGTAAACTCATGGAAAATCGATCGAAACTCGTTACCCGGGGGTTTTTCGGATCGCTCGTCTCGAATTTGACATCGGCAACCGCTTTTAAAGTAAGGAAGTTTCAAGTAATAGCTAATAATTATCATGAAATTTTTATACCAAATAGGCATGTCCTCTCTTTTTCAATGAACTTCCTTTATCACCAGAGTTGGAATAGCTGATTCAATTGAAACTATTTGATGTATGGAGAAAATGAAAGGTATGTGTACATGCATATGTACATGTGTATATGCAGGCATAATTTCAAAAATATCTGAACTATATATTTACAGTTTATTCTAAATATCGTAAATTTCAGTAAAACTCCAGGAGATGACGATTAGCCAGGTCGCGCGCACCAGGTAATCCGGAGGAGGTTGTCGCTTTCAAATTCGAGACGAGCGACCCGAAAAACTCCGGGTAACGAATTTCGATTGACTTGGTAAGTAATTTCAGTAAAACTCCAGGAAATGACGCTATTACCCAGATCACGGGGACCAGGTCCTCCGGGGGAGGTTGCCGATGTCAGATTCGGGACGAGCGACCCGAAAAACCTCCGGGTAACGAGTTTCGATCGATTTGATAAGTAATTTCAGTAAAACTCCTAGAGATAAAGTTATTAGCCTGGTCACGCGCATCAGGTCCTCTGGGGGAGGTTGCCGATGTCAGATTCGCGACCCGAAAAACCACCGGGGTATGAGTTTACAGGGAACTAACTCCAGGTGATGACGTTCCTGGTGCTGTCCTGACCTCCAGGTGCAAGGAGGCTCCAGCGACTCAAAAAAAAAACCGGGTACTGAAATTCGTCCGATTTGGGTGTTTTTTGTGGAAGATATGAATTTTTTCTTCATCACTTGAAAATATGCACTTATAAGAATGCACACCTTTCGTTGCAGCAATGCAATTTCAAAAAAGTACAAGACCAAAATATGGCACAAAGTTTCTAGACGAGTTAACGAAGCGAATGCAAATAACCCCATCTCAATCCGACTTACCGCAAAAAAAATTGAAGGTTGGGGATATTTTTGTGCTACATTTCCTTGCCTATATTAGCCTGTAGTGATCCGAACTTGGTGTTGGCTGTGCAGAAAATGAATGTAATATTATCCAGTATTGAAAAGTATTTAAAAATTAATAAGCTGAAATTAAATGTATTGAAAACTAAAGCTATGGTAAGTAATAAATATAAATACAGCAATGTAAATGTGAATAGTATAAATCTTTCAATTTATAGTAAAGAAACTGAAATAGTTACATCGTTGAAGTACCTTGGATTTCACTATTAATGCTCACTTTGAATATACGTATAAAAAAATTTCAAAAAAACTATTTCTCTTTTAATTGCTAATGATTTATCGACTGAGACAAAAATTACTGTTTACCAATCTGTTGTCCAGATGCATTTTGATTATTGTTCATGTATATCTTACCAATTCAGCTTAAACAATCTTGCACAATTACAAAAGCTTCAAAACCGTGACATGAGGATTATTTTGAAAACAAACCGATATACTCCAATTAATATAATGTTAGATTCACTGCAATGGTTTTCTGTCACTCAAAGATTGTTTTATTTCACCATGATTTTGGTATATAAGATTGTAAATAATATGGCACCTTCTTATTTTCACGAATATATTGTCTTTCATGCAGATATACACGACCATCTTACTCGTAGTGGTGGGAACATATACATTACTAGGACTAATAAGGAAGATGCATGGATTTTAAAAATGCTTAATTTTATTATTTTTTCATAATGTGTACTATATAAGTTGATAATATAATAAAAGAAACTCATAGAAAAATTTCGCTTCGTAAATATGCCACATTAAAATTTGAACTTTTGTGTAAACAAAACCACGTAACTGAAAACGCTATAATATTGCTTTGACGTCACTAATTGGATCTGAGTTTGCTAATTTACGTTGTTATTCTTAATCTTGTTATTAATTATTGGTTAATATGACGGATAATCATTTTATAACATCCCTAACGTGTTTATCTATAACCACAGTTTCCTAGATGTTTCAACGTTTTAACAATAACGACGTGACGCTACAGGTTACGAATGACGCTATTCGTTAGGGATAGAGCGTTTTAATGGTTTTAAATTCTCAGCCGAAATAAATATTTTTTTTCACCCTCAATTTTAACAAAAAAGAAAAGAAAAAATACGAGGAAGCATATTTTTCTGTCGACGATCTATCTGTGATATAAAAAAAATCATGCAACTTCCTCATTATAAGAACACTATGAATTCTTTGTTTTTTAAAGATTTCGATTAATTTAATAAGTTGCCAAATCAAATTAAAACACATCATCTCTAAACGTGTTTAAAAGGGAGTTAATAACCTACATTAAATATGTATAAAAATTAAGTTAAATTTTTATTTTAAAAATGATATTCTACTTTGAAAGCAATATTCTACTTGCAAGCGGAACTTGTAGACATGACTTTTGTTTTGGGCGGGTCAGACAGAAATTGCTTACTTGTCAATATAATTATCACCAACGTTATCCTGAAAGAAGGATTCCTGATGTTAGCAGCTTCCAAAACCTTCTCGATAGATTTTTGGAAACTGGAAATGTTGAATATAAAAAAAATTAAAGAATAAAACGTGTTGTGAACGAAGAAAATGAGTTTTCTGTGGTGCCTGGCAACGGTTGAGAATCCCCATATTAGTCAAAGAGAAGTGAGCTCATTAGTAGGAATAAGTATAAGTCTGTGGGTCGAATCTTAACAAATAAGTTGCATGCATATTATATTCAATAGCACCAGGAATTATTTGATGAGGATTTTCAAAAGCGAATACAGTTTTGTAATTGGGCCAGAGGTAATATGATGTCATCTTCTTAAATACTGTTTTATTCAGTGATGAGGCAACTTTTCAGAAAAATTGATTTGTTAATAGGCACAATTTCCATTATTATGCTTCGGAAAATTCTCACTTTTTTATAAGTTATAAGTTGATAACCAACACAGATGGTCTATAAACGTTTGGGGAGGAATTATTGGAGAACATGTAATAGGGCCACATTACTTTGATGGTACATTGAGTAGAGCTAATTATCTTCATTTTTTGGAAAACTGTCTGCCACAATTATTGGTAAATCTCCCTAAAAGAATTCGAAATAGGGTGTGGTTTCAGCAAGATGGTGCTCCACCACATTATTTAAATGCAGTTACAGACCACTTAAATAATAATCAATGGTTTAGAAGAAATGGACCCACTAAATGGCCTGCTAGATCCCCAGATCTTACAAAAATGGATTTCTTTTTATGGGGATACGTGAAGGAAATTGTATATAGAGACACACCAACAATAGTACAAAATATGAAGGAAAGAATAATAACTGCCTTTACATCTATCACACCGGCAGTTTTAGGGAGAGTGGGAATCTCATTTCAAAAGTACATAGAGATGTGTGTCAATTAAAATGAGCAACATGTGGAATATTTATTATAATTTCTTCTACTGAGTTATTTGAAAAACCTCTTTTTTAAGTTTATTTTTAAATTTTGTAATTATTGCTCAATAAATCGAAAATGGTTGCCATTAGCCATAGGGAAGTACTTACAAAAAATGTTCGTTTTTCATTTCTACATCACATCGTCGAAAAATAAAAAGGGTAATCCATTTGAAAAAATTGAGAAAATTCAATTTAAAATGTTCTTGATTGAGAAATAATTTTTGGCCACCTTGTAGATTTTTAGGAAATGAAAATGATTCATAAACATTAATTAGATATCTCGTAACGGGTATTCACATAAGTTTTTCTTAAAACCCATAATTGTGACGTGATTTTTTAAACATCCATCTGCAGATTGCATTATTTCAACAAAAAATTCATTACATCTAAGTGGTTGGGAGATAATCAATGCTAATATATGAGCGAATAGAGCCTAGAAAGAGACTTCAAAAAATGTACTGATATACATGGCATTCCATTTTAAAAAAAGGCACTTGGTCCTGTAATTTCGTCTTGGTTCGCCCTGAATGTTCGAAAATAATTTTCAGTTGCAGACTTTTTTATCTAGCTTACTTGCAATACGTGCTTTAAAATATTTCTAGCTATCGTAGAACTCGAGATATCGATGTCCGACGCACTATTGCCCCACCCTGTATATATGGATATTTTTATAGAATATAGGCTTGCATTAGCTCGTCGTACTTCAACTGAAGTATAAAGCAATTTGTATAGAATACGAAACGTTACAAATATTTAATATAAGTAGAATCATTATAAGTTGAGTAATATAACATTTAAAATGTATGTTAAACTATATTATTTATATAATTTATTTTACAAAACAATTAAAGTGATTATACAACTTACACATTTTTACAATAGTCAAGATCACAACCGCATATAGATATGCAAGTAACGTTATTTTTTTACAGCTACATGCGTTAGTACTACATGATTTTTTACAATTGCACGCTTTTATTAAGCTATCTGGCAAAGGAGTTTTTGTCATAAATACAGGTATAGGCATGTTATCCTCATATTTGTAACCAAGACGTGTTAGATCTAATTCAAAGCATATGGAAAATATTGCATTTTTCCAAATGTATGTTTGGCAGATGCTCTCAAGATATGTAAGTATAAGGCATCTAACTTGCATGGGATATTATTCAAATTAAGTTTTATTCCACCCGAACCCGAAATAATATTTATTCTAGCATCATTAGCTGTTTGATATTTTTTCTCCAACCATTGTAAATATAGTTTTTCGCCGCTATGCTGACTGAAGCGCGCGAGCGCACATCTTAACCATTAAAAAATAAGCACTTAAGCTAAAGAATAACAAAATATATCTACAGTATATTGTGCTATAAGCTTCAAAGAATAGATACTTTTCCTTACATTAAAAAACATTAATTTTCACAGAGTTTTTGAGCCCCCTGAAAATAGTAAATTTTGCGTTTTATGAGATTTCAAGAATTTTTTCTCGAAAACTATCAACTATAGAAAAAAAAACGACTGAAAACATTTTTCCGCAACGAAAAAGTCAATTTTTCCAATTTGTTTAAAAAACTTTGTTTAAACAACTCCTGGCCACATTTCCATCTGGCAAACTGTACATTCTTATATAAAAAAACACATTTTGAACAAGATATCACAAAAATATTCCATCCGAATCTTGTTCAAAATGTGGCAAATCAGCTATCGACCGGGAAAATTTTAATTCAAATTTTCCCGGTCGATGGCTGATTCGCCCGGACTAATAGGACGTACTCTAATTAAAGAGGCTAGGTAATCAGTATGGTGGGACGCAACGTAGTACCGGCTTTAATTCTTAATCTCTACTGATATTCACCAGCACAAATGAGTTAGCAAGCCATAACATGTCATCTTGAATCTAACCTAACTACTATTTTATGCTACAAAATTGAACGATAACATTTGCCCATGATGTATACTTGAATAAAGGTGAATTTTTTGGTAATATTCACATATTACTGGCTATTTCGTTATTGACTAGCTATGCTGAACTAGAACGAGGAAGGACCTGGCGCACACCATATTTTTATTTTTAAGTTATTTATCATTTCCCGAAGATCCATGGAATCCAAGACACGGTGATAATTACACAAAATGCTAAATAATACAACTTCAAAAAATCCCGTGGTCCATAAATCATACCATAAATCTGTGCACTGTTTTACGACAAGTAAATTTGCAGATGGTTTTGCAAATTAAGTGCTATTACGAAATGCCTATAACGACCTTGGCATGAAGACCTTATCACGTTAAAATGCTTTTCTTTTCACTTAGAAAATACGTTTCATGTACATTCGGAATTTGCTTTACATTACCATCTGGTTTCGTCGGCCTTCGTACTCTCATTTCACTTTCCGCACGGCGCGGCGGCGGCGACGGCAAATGAATGAAAGCGACATTAAGGACTGAAGAGAAACAGAAAGTGAAGTTTTACCACCATATTTGAAAAGTAAATTATGAAGTTTTTGATATTGAAAATTATTAAGCAAACTTTTTGGTGTTTGTACATTTTTTTGTAAGTAGATAAATGCGCCTCAAAGTTTACCACCAGGCCTAAAAAATAAATCAAGAGTTCTCTCATATCAAAATTATTAAGCACATTAATAGTAATAATTTATTCATCATAAAGAGATAATACTACACTATCACATTGCACAACAGTCCGGACGAAATTGGTCATCAACCGGGAAAATTAATTCGGATGGAATATTTTTGTGCCATCTTGTTCAAAATGTGCTCCTTTATAAGAAAATACAGTTTGCCAAATGCAAATGTGGTCAAGAATTGTTTAAACAAAGTTTTTTAAACAAATTAGAAAAATTTACTTTTTAGTTTCGAAGAAAATATTTTCGTATTTTTCACACCAAAACAAACAAAAAATGTCCTTGGATGTTTTTTCTAAAGAGAAAAAAATTATTGAAATTTCAAGAAAGCGAAATTCCCGATTTTCAAGGCTTAAAAACTGTACAATTAATGTTTTTTATTTTAAGAAAAATTTGTATCTATTCTTTGAAGCTTTTATCACGATATACTGTTGATATATTTTGTTATCCTTTAGCTTTAGTGCTTGTTTTTCAATTGTAAACATGTGCGCGAACATGTCAACGTAGCTATGATATGTAAATATATGGGTGTTTTTATAGAACATACGCTTGCATTAGCGCGTCCTGCATCCACTGAAGTATAAAACAATTTATATAAAATACGAAACATTGCAAATATTTAATATAAGTAGAATAATAATTGTAAGCAGACTAATATAAGATTTAAAATTCATGTGAATTTTATTTTTTATTTAATTTATTTTAAAATATAATTAAAGTGATTAAACAACTTACACATTTTTACAATAGCAAGATCACAGCAGCATATAGATATGCAAGTAACGTTATTTTTTTACGGCTACATGCCTTAGTACTATATGATTTTTTACAATTGCACGCTTTTATTAAGCCATCTGACAAAGGATTTTTGTCATAAATACAGGTATAAGCATATTATCCTCATATTTGTAACCAATACATGTTAGATCTAATTCAATGTATCTGGAAAATTTACATTTTTCCAAATATATGTTTGCGCAGATGGTCTCAATATATGCAAATATAAGGCATCTGACGTGCATGGAATATTATTCAATTTAAGTTTTATTTCATACGTACGCGAAATAATACGTAATAATATGTATATTATTGTATATATACATCGTGAAAGAAGAACTGCTCTAATAGATAGAGAACTTCACCGACTCAATGTTGACGTTGCAGCTCTCAGCGAAACTCGATTTTTGGAGGAAGGCTCTCTCACAGAAAAGTACTACACCTTCTATTGGAAAGGTCTTCCCACCAATTCAAGAAGACAACATGGAGTAGGATTTGCCGTTCGGAATCAACTTGTATCCAACTTAACACAAGTACCACAAGGCCTATCCGAGCGTCTAATGCTGCTACGCTATGAGCTATCAGATGGCAACGCGGTAAATCTAATAAGCGCCTACGCTCCCACTCTGGATGCAAGTCACTAAACCAAGGAAAGCTTCTATCAACAGCTGGAAGAAACCCTCTGTAGAATGCCTAAAACGGAACGACTCGTTATTCTTGGCGATTTTAATGCTACAGTAGGGAGAGATGCAGACACCTGGCCAGGCATCATAGGCAAGAACGGTTTGGGCAACATGAACGCTAAAGGTCAACTACTCCTAACTAAATGCGCCGAACATGATTTAGTTATAACAAACACCATTTTCTGATAAAAGGATAAATTTAAAGGCACCTGGCGTCACCCCAGATCAGGTCACTGGCATCTACTGGACTATGTTATCGTACGCAGAAAGCATCTCAAGGACGTCCAAATTACAAAGGCGCGCATTGATAGCGAATGTTGGACCGATCATCGTCCTGTTGTCTCTAAAATGAAAATTGTTATGAGACCCAAACACCGAAGAACTCAAGTAAAACGTAGACTCTCTGTATTAGTAAATTGCGTGACCAACAAGCCGTCTACCAATTCTGTAGATGTCGCTGCTACCTGGACACAAATTAAAGACAGTTTAAAAAGTGCGAGTGAGGAAATTCTTGGCACTGCAGCAAGTAAAAAACAAGAGGACTGGTTCAATGATAATGAAGCTTTTATACAAGAACTTCTTGACCGCAAACATATTGCCTTCCAAAACGCTATCAACCACCCCAACGACTCATCAAAAGCAGAAGCTTTTACCCAATCTAAGTATGAAACGCAACGCGAAATCAGAAGAATAAAGAACAAGTGGTGGGCAAGCAAGGCCAGAGAAATTCAAAGGTACGCCGATTCACACGACTACAGGAATTTCTATCAAGGAGTAAAAGCAGTGTACGGCCCCAGTCGAAAAAATATGTGCCCTATTAAAGATTTAAATGGAAATCTCCTCAAAGAAGACCAGGAAATAAGAGCCCGATGGAAAGAACACTACTCTAACACTCTTAACCAGCAAAGTCAAGCCGATCACGATATTAAAAATCTTATCCCTCAATATGACACCTTCGAAGACTTAGATAAACCACTAACAACGGAAGAGATCTTAACCGCCATTGGGCAGCTAAAAAATAACAAATCTCCCGGCGCCGACTCACTCCCAGCTGAGATCTTTAAAGCTGTGTCGTCAGAGCTCATACCCTACCTCAAAAAACTGTTTGATGTCGTGTGAGAAAGTGGTCAAGCTCCGCAGGAGTTTCGTCATACACTTTTAATCAACCTCTTCAAAAACAAAGGGAGCGCTGCGGACTGTGGAAATTACAGGGGTATAGCTCTCCTGGCTGTTGGAGGGAAGATACTCACTAAAGCGATGGCAAATAGGCTAACACCTGTTATGGAAAAGTTACTTCCTGAAACACAGAGTGGCTTTAGACCAAACCGAGGCACATCGGATTTAATCTTCACACTTAAACAGCTTCAAGAAAAAGCACTCGAACATCAAGGAGAAATTCACATGGTCTTCATTGATTTAACCAAGGCGTTTGACTCGGTGGATAGGGAAGTGCTCTGGAAAATTATGTTCCGCTTAGGTATCCCTAGAAAATTTGTGGAAGTATGTCGCAGTCTACATACAAACAACAACGCCCAGGTTATGTATAATAATGAGGCAACCGAACCTTTCCAAACCCTCACTGGAGTTAGGCAGGGATGTGTCCTGGCACCCCTACTCTTTAATTTGTTTACCACTGCTCTAACAATTATTGTTAACAACAAACTGACAGTCAGAGGAATAGGTCTCAGATACCGTTTTGATGGCGGTCTCTTTAACATAGGGCGCTTTAGAGCTTTCACGAAGACACGCACACGATTCATTTGTGATATGCGGATGACTGTGCACTTTTAGCCTCTACGCCGGAAGAGCTTCAAGAACTTTTAGATGTGTATGCCCAGAGCTATGATTCCTTGGCACTTAAAATCAACATTGGAAAGACTAAGATTATGTCAACTCCTCATCAAGTGAACCAAATAGACATTACACTTAACGGAAATTCTCTTGAAGTGGTGGATCAGTTCAATTACTTAGGCAACGTTGTTAATGACAAAGCAAACATGGACAGCGAGATTCGCAATAGAATTAACGCTGCATCTAGAGCACTCTGGGGACTTAGAGGGAGAGTATTTGACAACCACGACCTTGCTTTGTCAACGAAAATGGCTGTCTACAGAGCAGTTGTCATTCCAACACTGCTATATGGATGTGAAAGCTGGGTCACTTACCGTCGTCATGTGAAAGAATTAGGACGTTTTCAGTAAAGACACCTCAGAAGTATGATGAAAATCCGTTGGTTCCATCATATATCAAACGTGGAAGTACTCAGGAGAGCAAACAGCCTTCCAATTGAGGTGCTTATTTCACGAGCACGCCTAAGATGGGCTGGTCACGTTCATCGTATGCATGATAACCGCCTTCCTAAATGTACACTTTATTGTGAATTGCTAAGCGGTAGAAGAAGGCGTGGCGGTTAACGAAAGAGGTTCAAAGACGCTCTCCATGAAAATCTAAAATCCTGCGGTATTACAGACGAGCAATGGGAACAACTTGCAGCGGACAGAACCGAATGGCGAGAGGTTGTGGCCAGCTATCAAGGAAATGTTGCTGCAAGAAGGCCGAATCCAAGACCTAAACAGGTCTATGTTTGTCCTGACTGCGGTCGACATGTGCTCTCCCGAATTGGCCTCTATAGCCATAGTCGTGTGCACCGTAGATGAATGGGAATTACAATAGACTACACCTTTTACTTGTTTTTTATTGTACACAATCTATCGACTGTAACATTTTTATACTCGGACTCGAGTAACGGCTAATAATAATAACATCGTGAGGTGCGCCGCTACACTGAATTGCGCGCGAACGCTCGCACATCTTAACAATTAAAAAACCGACACTTAGGCCAAAGAATAACAAAATATATCTACAGTATATTGTGGTAAAAGCTTCAAAGAATAGATGCAAATTTTTCTTACATTCAAAAACATTAATTTACATATATTTTTTGAGCCCCAAAAATCGCAAATTTCGCGTTTTTGAGATTTCAAGAATTCTTTTTTTTTCGAAATCTATCAACTTTACAGAAAAATGTCTAAGAATATTTTTTGTTTGCTATATTGTGAAAAATACGAAAATATTTTTTCCGAAACGAGGAAGTCAATTTTTCTAATTTGTTTTAAAAAATTTTGTTTAAACAATTCCTGACCATATTTCCATCTGGCAAACTGTACTTTCTGATAAAGGAGCACATTTTGAACAAAATGGCACAAAAATATTCCATCCGAATTAATTTTCCCGGTCGATGACTGATTTCGCCCGGACTACAATTATTATTATCAAAACACACCTTAAATAACTAACCAGTTATATTTACAGTATAATAACGATATTTAGTGATTTAGAAATTCATCTATAGAATAAAATTCTATCAGAAATTTATCTAATTTATGTTTACAAGCACTAATACTACTACTTTCCGTTCTACTCGAGGGAACAACAATTAGTCGAAAAACTGGGGAAAATAAACGGGTTCACGGAAAGGGGACTTTAGGGGTGGTTTTGGCCAATTTGAGGGGGTTGCCGAGGCGGAAACATTGGTTTGGCCCCGGGAATCGATTCAGCACCCTCGGAAACGGGGGGGGGGGGGGTCTAGTGCGAGGCGCAAACATTCGGTAATTTCGTCATAAATCCCGATTCTTTAAATGGACTAGCCTGGCCAAGAAAATCCAGCATTTCCTTTTTCTGGTCTGAACTAATATATCCCATCCGCTTATCCGCTGATTGCTGGTGCATTATAATATTCAGTCTTGTAATTTAATCAACACATATAACAGCTGATTAGTGACATTAGTGTTTTCTAGGGGTTTCAAAAACAAATCTCGGATGTTGTTCGAAAATACCACCTCAGAACTATAAGCGAAGTTGTTTAGACGAGTCTAGTGCCTAGTATTTCGCATGCGACAAATATGGATTGAGCTCGAAAATATGGCCCCAGAAATCAGCAGAATACTAAATAACTGTGCCTTCAGTGAGCAATAAGATGTCCGCTTGTGTTTAATTTAAAAACACCTAAAAACAATGGAAAGAATAATCGTTGATCAGTTGCTGCCCTTTTTAATGTCAAATAATGTTATCCTTGACCAAAAACACGGATTTTGCCTGAAAGTTTCATAACCGCGAATTTGTTACACTGCTTAAATGACTGGACCCGAGCACTTGATAAAAAAGAACCAATAGACCTTATTTACCTAGATTTCTCTAAAGCTTTCGACAAAGTCCCAAAAAAAATACTGGAACTGAAGCTTTTCCACTTAGGTATTCGTGGGCCTTTATTGTGTTGGATTTTGCAATATCTAATCAACCGATCATTCAAAGTCAAAATTCTCTCCCACTCACCCTGTTACTAGTGGCGTTCCACAAGGATCAGCATTGGGGCCCATCTTGTTTCTGATATATACTTCCGACATTCCCAGACTACTTAATTGCAAAACTCCATAGTACGTAGATGATACAACAGTTTATTGCAATCAAAACATAAATTCTATCACTCTACAATCTGACCTCACAAAATTTCCTTGTGGTGTGATAACTGGCTTATTCCTCTTAACACCGACAAGTGCGCTGTACTCTGTGTTTGTAAAAATAACGCCAAATTGTCTTACAACATCCATGGTGTCGTAAGAAAATCCGTGTCGTCTCAACGTGACCTGGGAATCATGATCACCGATACTTTAACTAACTGACCACATATATCTCTCATGTAAAATAACTAATAGCTTGTTATATGTCCTAAAAATGTGTTCAACAAACCATCGCCAAATACTGCATGTGCTTTATATAAAACCTATGTGAGACCTGTGCTTGAGTTCGGTTCTGCAGTCTGGTCGCCGTGGTTCGTATGCGATAAAGAAGGAATTGAAAGTGTCCAACGCAGAACCACGCGCCTTCCGTATAGAATCTATAGACCGCCTTAAAACGAGAGGCTAAACACATTCGGACTAAGTACTCTCACGGACAGATACGATACGTACTCTTTAGATTTGAGTAATTTGTTTTCTTTAAATAATAATAATAGACTCAGAGGTCACAACTTCAAGCACGTCATGAATTCTACAACACCAGATATAGAGAATTCTTCATTAGCAATAGTGTGAATTCCAATGCTCAACATTGGAATTTGCTACCAAGCGAAGTAGTTAACGCCCCATCAATAAAAGCTTTCAAAAATAGACTTGATAGCTTTCTTTCGAGTTCTTGATTTAAGGTGGGAATATCCAAGAGAGAGAGACCCGATAAGGAAATATTTATTATTTCTGGCCATATATTTTCTTTAATACATATATTGGTAAAAAAAAAAGTATAAGACTACCTAAGTAGAACTATGACAGGTGTAGTGATATGAATTTTTACTCAATAATTTCAGTTGTTTGCAAAATAGTTAGATTTAATTTTAAAAACTATGTCAATTTTCGTACTTCCTAAATTTAAATTTAACTATTTCACATATGTTTAAAATTATTGAGTGAAAATTTATAACATTACTCTTGTTATAGCTTAGGTAGTCTTATAGTTTGTTTGCAGTATGTGTTTTAAAATAAGAAGTTATGGTCAAAAACAGTAAGTATTTCCCTATCTTGGATATTCTTACCTTAAATATTTCTTTTTGTGCCATGTTATATTTACATTTGTGATTTCTAAATGTTTGTAGATGTATATATTTAGGTTACGTACTATGTTCCTAATAATTATGTTTTATCAACCTGCAATATAAGTTATATTTATTGTTTTAACATATTTATGTCTTTATTATATATACTTTGAGCTTAATAAGGTTAGTCCCTCCGCTCTTCTCTTGTGTTATAATAATAATAAACAACACCAACAATAAGGTTACAGTAAATCATTGCAAATTCGCCCATATTTACTTTTTTAAATCTACTATTCAGGTGGACTTCAATATGTTAAGAGCTACACACCTAAAATAAGGCTTGGGCACAAGCGTCGAAGGCCTTGGCTGGGTCAAGAAAAACACAAAGCATAGAGATGCTTTTATCTAGTATTTCATAGGCATTTACAATAGCATCTTCTACAAATACTTTTTGTCTAAAATAAAACTATTTACTCGATATAATAATTTATGTAATTCCAAATATATTATTTTTACGATTTTCCTCACTACCTACTTTGGTTAGGCTGGTGACAAGGGCGTCTTTTCTTGAAAATAGGCTTAATTATGCCTTTTTCAAATGACGATGGAAGGGTCCTTGCTGGAAGATTTTGTACAGGTATATTTATTGTTAACATAAGGTTTAATTTTATTTTTTTTTGTAATAAGATGGACTTGAGAAGCTATATTTTGTTCTAATTCATTTAGGCAGCTTTATATTGGTATTTGATAGTCAAGTTAGCATTACCACATTCCGAAACGGGCTAAAATGGTGGAAAAAAGAACTGAGACTATCAAAATAATTTGTCGTGGGCAAATAATATGCGAAAAATCACCCCTTTCTGATTTACGGGACTGGTAGTGCTCAGTATAAATAAAAATGTATTAATTCTCCTATTTCTGAGTAATCAAAATTCGCGACAAACTGTTTTTGGGCACGACAAATTCGTAGGCCACTCACGACAAATTCCTAAAAGAGAATCAGTACAAAAAACCACCCCTTGATGATTTACGGGAGTAGTAGTGCTGAGTACAGTGAAAAATTTATTAATTGCTCTATTTCTGCGTAATAAAATTTTGCGACAAATTCCTGAAAAAGAATCAGTCCAAAAAAACCATCCCTTGATGATTTACGGGGGGTGGTAACGATGAGTACGGAGAAAAATATGTTAATTTAACTATTCTTGCAAACTAGAAATTCGCAATAAATTGTTTCGTGGCACGACAAATTCCTACGTCCCTTACGGCAAATTCCTGAAAAAGAATCAGTCCAAAAAGACATCCCTTGATGATTTACAGGGGTGGTAATGATGAGTACGGAGAAAAATATATTAATTTAACTATTCTTGCAAACTAGAAATTCGCGACAAATTGTTTCGTGGCACGACAAATTCCTATCACCCTTGTAAATAATCAAGGGGTAGTTTTTTGGACCGTTTGTTTTTCATGAATTTGTCGCAAAATTATATTACGCAGAAATAGAGTAATTAATACATTTTTATCTGTACTCAGCACTACCACTCCCGTAAATCATCATTTTTTTAAAGCAATTTATCGTGAGTGGCCTACGAATTTGTCGTGCCCAAAAACAGTTTGTCGCGAATTTTCATTTCGCAGAAATAGGAGAATTAGTAGGTACATTTTTCTCCGCACTCGCTACCACCCTTGTAAATAATCAAGGGGTAGTTTTTTGGACCGATTGTATTTCAGGAATTTGTCGCAAAATTATATTAAGCAAAAATAGGGTAATTATTACATTTTCTTTGTACTCAGCACTACCACCCCAGTAAATCATCAAGGGATGGTTTCTTGTGCTGATTCTTTTTTAGGAAATTGTCATAAGGGGTCTACAAATTCGTCGTGTCAAAAAAGAGTTTGTCGAGAATTTCCATTACGTAGAAAAAGGAGAATTAATACATTTCTCTTTGTACTGAGCACTACCACCCCTGTAAATCATCAAGGGGTGGTTTTTCGCATACTACTTGCTCACGATAAATTCACGACAAATATTTTGATACTCAGAGCTCTTTTTTCTACCATTTTAGCCAGTTTTGGAATGTGGTAATGCTAATTTGACTATCAAGTACCATGCGCTTTTTTTTTAACAAGGAACGACAATTTTTTTCTTTTCACGACAAATTTACGACAAAAAAGCGACAATTAATCCATATATTGACATTGCAAAATTCGATATGGTAATCAAACTTGATGGATGTAAATACGATCGTTATTTTCGAGTTTGTGGCGGATGCGCCAGTCATTTCTTGACCATTATTTTGTAACATATATTTTTTTATTCTTTAAACAATGTAGTTTTGGAAGCACAGCTGCTAGTAGTCAATATATTGTAAAGAAACTGTTAAAAATAGGTGAAACGAGCTACACACAAATAATGCAGGCTAAACATTTCATTCGATTGGTTTTTTAGAGGATTTCTGTACAAACATTTCATGATTATAAAAACAATAATCAGGTTAATTGATCAGGCCACTCGTTTAAATCAAATAGATATAAATAACAAAGATCAATGGATTTATAAATCTTATTCTGTTATGTACAGAAGTTAAATCTATAATAAATTAAAAAAATAAGTTTCAGGGAAGATGATTCTTTAGACACTTATGTTACTTATATTATATCGGTATTAATATGTGAGAAACTGCATAGTAAAAGTATGGATTACTAATGCCTTAATAAGTTTATTTAAAAATATGTATATTTTATAACTAGATCCTTCTTGGACAATTTGTTACTTCAAAGTGTTTTGATGAAACAATATGCAACTGCCTAAGCTTTTAAGTTACAATACTCTATAAAATTTTGAAATATTTGAAATGCTAAAAAAAAATCGGACATGTCAAAGGTCAAAGAAAGAAATAAAGAAACCCACAAAGGTAGTAAATCAAATACCTTGGAAAAATAGCATTTTCAAAATTCAAAATACTAGAAAAGAAAATTGTCTGTTCCGGCTGGAAAAAGTATTGCCCAATCTGAAATTGTTAATGAAATTGTTTTAGAGAAAGGTTCAGGAGCTAAAAGGAAAATTGTCATAGGAAAAAGAAGACTGTCTTTTCCAATGAAGAAATAGATCAAGCAAAGAGCAAGAGAAAATCGAATTTAATAAGCTTGACTCTGGCTTTTTTGCACAATCTCATATTGAAAAACTGCGAATATCTGACAAAAAGGACGCCAAAACTGTCTGGTTTAGTTATCCATGTATGAAACTGAGGTTCATCCTGGTTCAACAACATCCCTTGATACAGATAGTGCCATGATGAATGCAATGGTTAAATCCTTGAAGTGCTGAAAATAGTAAAAAAAAATGAGTTGAGGTCTATTATAAATGGGACAAAATCATTGGCTCTATAAATGCACCTAAACAGATATCATACCGTGGCATGTTTTCTGTACCAGAATATAACATTTTTTGGGTAAGTGATTTGTTTGTAAACGATTTGTCACAATTTTTATATCTTAGTTTGATAAATTTTGGCAAAAATATTTGTTTCTCGATTAACTATCCGCCAAATTGGCTCTATGTACTTTAAAATCTTTAAAAATGTTAAGTACGTAGTAATTTGTAGAAGCACCGAATGACCATACCAGTTGTAACATACAGACGCACTCAGGTAAAGGGAGAGCGACGTGAGGAACTTGTATAGCAGTGCGAATCCAGCAGCACATATTTTAGTAGACGATCAACAGTCCCGCGGGCTAATGTTAGTGCCTGCCGTCCCAAATAAACCGACCACGAAATGTTCAAAGTGTAAAGTAAGGTAATGAAAATATTTCTAAGTCAATCTGACGTCACCCGTGCAACATCATCTTTTCGGTAAAGGAAATAATTGAATATATCCGATAGTAATTTTTCTAGCTACCACCTAACACGATAGACGTACTTTCTGTTTGCTCCGGTCTGCGAAGAAAATAAGTCCCAAAGTCGAGCTGATTGAATAATTTTTACAAAATCACTAAATATTTTCTAAGTGTGTTTGATGTCACGAAATAATTAAATTCATTTCGTGTTGGTAGTCAGCCAGAGCCACTCATCGAAAGCAGATGTGTCAACTCCGATATTCGAACCTATTCATTAAAGTGATCTGGAAGGTAGTAAAATATAACAATTATACACAAGCAAAGGCGTCAGTGATCACAAATATTTAAATTATTACATCTATAAAACTTTTGAATTAACTTTCGAGGAATATATAATGAAATTTTATAGACGTTTTATGAGTGGGATACTTTATAGTTACCGTTATTGACATATATTAATTCTGAGCCGCGGAATTTTTGCAAAGTCCGTACTACATCATCGATCAGCCGTGCATCCATTTGGCGCCTACACCAGCTTGTAAGTATTTGAAGGCAATAATTGAATTCGTCCCGTGTCAGTAGTCAGCCAGAGCGACTCATCGTCATCAGACTTATCTACTCCGAGATCCAAACCCAGGTGCCATATATCAATATTCAAGTAGCAGGATTTTAGTCAAGTTCATACTACATCATCGACCAGCAGCTCATCCATCTCGCGTCCCACTACGATGGTAAGTAAGTTGTTGCATTTACAGAAAAGGTCCGGAGAAGGCGTGAAGTAGTCAGTCCGATTTGAACGTTCCCGCTCGCAAACGTACCCGACCGTAACCTCACGTAGTAAGTAAGTCCACGGAGGAGTAAGTAACCTGATGTACCAGCCAAGAACTGTACATAATTAAGCCCTGTGTCATCGCTTATTCTGTGCTAAAGTTTTACAGCTTTTCGTAGCATCGCTTGTCCTCATCCCGGTATATAGAACCTGTAAAGTTGGGTAGATGTAATCAATTAGTAAACCCGTAGATTTGTATATGGTAGGTGTAATTGAATATGCTGATATTGAAAAATTCTGAGTTTTACAGTTTGTGTGTGAACGACTAATTTCCCAAATTGACCCACTGGAGTACCGTTTCTCCACTTGAGCTACTCAGTCTCGCGTATTCGGCTTGTGGGTAGTGTGTTTTATCACTTAAAGTAGAACTAGGGCTCGAGTCTCAAAAAGTGATCCTTTTTCTCCTTGTCACCGGCAGAGGTGGAGAAAAACGCGTCACAGTAAAAACAATTCGTATTTACAAAAATATACAAACAAAACTTTTTTTCTTGGCTAAAAAACAGCTCAAAATTAAAAAATATATATACGAGAGATTCTGGTGCAAAGTTTAACGTGAGATTGGGTCCCATTGCACGAACTGTTGTAGTATACTCGAACAAAGGAAACATTTTTCGAAGTGGTGTAAAGTATACCCATAATGGGACATACATTTCTCCAGGCATTGTTTAGGTTTAAGTAACAAATGGAAATATATTTTAATTGAAAATGTTCTTTTAATTCTTTTGTTATGCTATGTAACAACAAAAATAATTTTAATTATTTTTACTGGATATATTAAGGCATTCCTAAACGATTAAAAAAAATATTTTTTAAAAAAAGGTTTTATTTCAATGCTCTAAAAAGAAGAAAATAAACTTTGAAGTAAATCAAACCCATCATTTTGTTATTTTATATAATTTTTAATTTGTATGGAGGAAAGACCCCTAATTTTTTCATTTGTCCATTTAGGAAATACGATAATTTTTACATGAATGGTAAAATAAACCACATAGCAATTATTTAGATCTATCGCGGCAGCTACGAATAATTTTTTTGAAATCACCTGGTTTGGTTGATTTTCTGAACAAAGTACAACATTTTGGAATAAAATTGATAACATAGCTTTCTTTTGGACCCTCTACTTTTTTTATAATGCTATTGATTTAAAGATATTGCGATTCCATCTACTTTTAAATAGAATATAAATAATTAATTTAAAAAATTGTTGTATTATAGCGGATTTATTTTGGGCAATCTCCTTTCCTTTAATTACTGTGCCAAGATATATTCTCGCGACAAGCTTTTATATCTTAAAAAAATTATATAATGTAACAAAATGATGGGTTTGATTTATTTCAAAATTTATTTCTTTCTTTTTAGAGCATTTAAATAAAAGCCCGTTTTTAAAAATGTTTTTTTACTATTAATTTATTTATTAATTTTTTAGTTTTCGCTGGACATGTTTCTAAGTCTGTTAGTCCTTCAATAAGGAGACCTTCTAGTGACTTGACCCTACTTAAAGCCACATATGCTTGGCCAGCAGCGAAGAGCTTTGACCCTAAATAGACAACGGCATGGTCAAGAGTGCTACTCTGTATTTTGTGTACTGTGCAAGCCCAGCATAATATAATTGGCAACATTCTTCGTTCAGTAGTGCCGTGACTATATTTCGCCAGACCGTTGAGCAGTTCCCTCATCGGGAGCCAATCCTGAGTGCAGCAGCCATGTCATGGTGGCACTTAGAACGGGCTATCACAATTGAATGTGAATACAAAATTTCGTGTCTGTGCTGTTAACGGTTGAGGAGGTCAAGGTGGTTGAAAAGAAAATGTAATCCGCCACCTTAGAGCCAGATTAAATTTAGTGTGATGTCACTCACTTTATCGTTTTCTACTCTTCAAGCCCTTTCATTTGATACCCATATTAATTTGATACCTATATTAATGAGGTTGACAAAAAATGTAATGCGCCATTTTGTGACCGCGGCCATTTTAAAACGACGTCACTAATTTTTATCGTTTCCTACTCTTCAAGCTCTTTCATTTGATATCCATATTAACAGAGTTGATAAAATATACATCATCCTCCATCTTGTGGCGGCGGCCATTTTGAAAACATTGCAGTATGTAATATTTCATATTGTATTGTCACCAGAACTAAAGGTATATGCAAAATTTCAACAAAATCGGATAGGAGGAACTGGTTCTAATTCAGCAAGATTTGGCTTAAACAAACTAACAAATATTGTAAGTTAAATAAAAGCTTACAAAAAGTGTGCTTTACGGTAGTGATTTATTAATACTTTTAATTTTTGATGTTCCACAAAGTTGGTAAAAATATTTCTTCCTATAGTTAAAAATATTTATTCAGTTATATTAGGTACATCGAATAAGCAATTAATTACACAGAAATGCTTTTTCACAAAAAAACATTTTTAAAATACCTATACGTTGACCTATTTCTCAACGGAACAAGTGAGCCCCTGCAAAGGAAGCGAACTTAATATCTATACATGCATGTTACGTCCTGATTTTCTCTGCCTCCGCAAAGCGCTCCCACTTTCATTTTCAGTCGACTATTTCAGCTGAACGAGAGCGAGAGTGAAGCGGGGCATAATTGAATATGGAGAAATAGAAAGTGAAGGCTTACAGCAATCGACCCTGAGAAATGCCGCACGCAGTGCGGCGGCGGCGGGGCAGGCGGCGTCGTTGTCAGGGACACTGAAGGTTGCGGGGGTGCAGGGTACAGGAGACGGCCTGCAAAGCCGAGTGCAAGGTGTCTGCGCGACGACTCGACGCCGCCGCCCGCGTCCCGCCCTCCCCGACGTCTGCCCACGCTTACAAGGGCCAAGGCTGCTCGGGCCTCCGGTACGTCTCGCTTCCCTTCCCTGGTTCTAGGACCGGCTCTTAGAATTTGGCAGCCGAAAACTATTTCAATGAAAATGTACAGGAAACGAACTAGCGAGGAAATATAACGGCATTTTGGAACAAAACATTTGTCAAAATATTTCCTGTTAAATAAAATATATTAAGTGAAAAATATTGAAACACTCCCGACCAGTCTTTCTGACGCATTACGTTAAAAATGAAGTTTATAAAGTTAAACAAATGCAAAAAGCGAGGAGAAGTATTATATTTGGTTTTGATAAAACGTACCATTATTATGAATATAATTACGTAATCGTAAATGTTGTGCTTAAATCTTTATGGTCGTTTAAACTGAACCTCCTTCAACGTTTATGGTGCGTAGTCCTGTTAATTAAAATTATTAACGAAGGTTTTGAATGGGGGTTTATTAACATAGTCACAATTTTTAGATCTTGGAAAAGCCTTTGGCTGTGTCACATAAAATACTAGTTGATAAATTAAACTTTTATGGTTTTAACAACAATAGTACCAACTTAATAGTTTCCTACCTAACCAACCGTTTGCAATATGTATGCTCGCAAAATAGAAACTCAAACCTCCTTCCCATAAAATACGGCGTTCCTCAGGGATAGGCGTTAGGGCCGACACAATTTCTGGCCTATGAAAATGATCTACCAAGCATTCCATTAGACGCAAATTTTGTTCTATTTGCTGATGTAACAAAAACAGTAACAAAATCATTTATATATATCAAGGGCTTAATATCTGAAATAAATTCCACACAAAACTTGGTACTGTCGTGAGCAGAAAAAAATAGGACAACTTTCTTTTTCTAATGTAAATCTGTTTCTAATTGAATATGTAATGAGTAGCCGAAATAAAACAGATATCACTTTTAATTTATTTTTTATTTTAATGCTGTAGTTATTGCTATAGTAAATGATGGATGGTTAATGAGACAAATTGCACTGCGTTATAACATCAACAAAAATTTGGTGTGTAACATTTAAAAAAAGTGTAGAATAAACGGTACGATTAGTAGAAATCCTTGATCAAAAAACAAAGGATATCCTACTTAACAAGAAACTAACTATTAATATTTCGTTATTGCACCATTTTCTATTTATAACTTCTATAAGTCTGTTTGGCATAGAATTAAATAACCTTCATTAGTAATAATATTTTCCCATGCATTATTTACTATTTCCAGTAATTCTTCGGCATTCCGTGATCTCACATTTCGTTTTTGGATACTTCTTACGAGTAGTCCCCATACTTCTTCCGCAGTGTTAAGATCTGGATTATGACTGGGCCAGTTAAGAACATTGATGTTGTTATCTTGAAACCAGTTAGTTACGGTATGAGCAGTATGAACGGAACAATTGTCTTGTAGAAATATGTACTTATTATTAGGAAATAATTGTGACACAGAAGGGAGCATAATATTATCTAAAATCTCCTAATATACGTTTTACTATTAAATCGTTCCTCAATATGCCACAAAACACCAGGACCACGTGCCGATATCCAAGCCCACATATTGACAGAAAATCTACCACTTTTATCGTTGTTAGATATATATTTCTCATAGAATCGAGTATTCGGAGGACGGTAAACACGAATACGACCGCTGTGTGTTGACTGGAAAGTTTTTTCGTCTGTAAAGATTACATTGTTCCAAAAATTTACATCATGCGCAAATCCTACTCGAGCTTCTTTATGTTCAGCTTTAAGTAAGTATTTCTGCGCTGCTGCATGACAGCGTAGCTCCGATTCTCTTACTCGCGACCAGTACTACTCGATACAGGAAAATTCGTATCTTCAGTAGCCTGAATAACTGAATAAAATGGATTTTCTACTAAAGTATTTACTAATTGGAAATCTTGTTGTTGGGTTGATATCCTTCGTCGCTCTGATCCAGGATTTTTACTAATCGTACCGTTTATTCTCCACTTTCTTAAAATGTTACACACCGAATTTTTGTCAATATTATAACGTAGTGCAATTTGTCTCATTGACCATCCATCTTCTGCTTTAGCAATAACTCCAGATTTAACTAAATTGCTTATATGAGGTATACTAGTTTTTTGCACACTTGCAATAAATTATGACAACTAACTGATAATGTCACAAAAATTAAAGTTTGATGTACACAACTAGATTTTAGCAAAATACCGTTATGAGACTTGTCCTATTTGTTTTTGCTCACGACTGTACAAAATTGGTTCATAGCTAATCAGTTGGCACAGAATGATTGTCAAACTGAAAGTGTTTTTTACCTTAAAAAATATGAACGGCAAGGATTTATCCTTTAGTATGAGGTAAAACTCCTAGGAGTCTACCTTGACAAAAGGTTAAGCTGGGAAACACACGCAAATTATTTATATAGAAAGCTACAAAAGTAAGGAAAAACACATATTTATTACGCCATCTTGGACACAATGTCTCACAGAAGGTTTAATATATTCATAATAGTCATGTCATCTCTTACGCTACTCTGATTTGGGAGCATTCATCTGCTAGTAGAGAGTCTTTGCTATTCAAAGAAAAGCAATCAGAATAATTGCTGGGCCTAAGTATAGAGATGACTTAGAGCTGAATTCATTACGTTGGGTATTCTCACATTATCGTGTGCTTTTATCTTGCAGTCACTATTATACGTAAAAGAGAATGATACAAATTTCACTACCCATCTACAAATTCATAGTTACCCAACACGATATCGGGACAAAATAGAGGTAAATTTCTTAAGGTTGAACAAAACTCACACTGGAACAAGTTGTTATGGTATAGTGTGTTACAATGTTCTGCCAACGCATGGAAAGCAACTTAACTTCAACAAATTCAAAACCTCCGTGAGGAATTTTTTACTCAGAAATGCATTTTATTCACTTGGTGAATTCCTGGAGGCTGATTTTAAAAACTGGTAATTGTTAACATTAATGTAGGTATTAGTCAATAATATCACTAGACCAGGGAAATTAGAAAAACATTCCAGAATTGGAAAATTGAGTTTTGCCCCTAAAACAATTTTGGTGAATTTTATTTGCTCATAAATCACGTAATTTAGTGTTTTAACTGGATTTCCATTTTTGTAGCATTACACGGGTCATTTAGAATAAATCGGAACCGCCATGGCACACTTAAATGGAAAACTAAAAATTATATTATTCACGTAAAAACTCCGTTGGAAGAGGTTTTTATACAGTAAATCACATTTTCGCTCTACGGAGCGTTTTTATGCCAAATCTTAGAAACTCATCAAGGAGTGCAATTTTAGAGTGTAGTAAATGTCACTGTACAGGGACGTAATGTCGCCCCGACCACAAAATTTTAGAAAGTATAACGAAAACCAGCCTTTTCAAAAATTTCCAACATAAAAACCCTTTTACAAATCCACGTTCTGCAGCACTGCAACTCATGCGATGTGTTAAATATGAGGACAAGTTATCCAGTCTCTAGTCAAAGTATTTCTAGAGTTTTAGCGAAAATAGCCCTTAGCGTCGAGGGTGACCTTTCACTTTGTAACCATCGATTTTGACGGAAAAATGATGGGTTTAAAGCGTATTTGCCCTAAACCGGTTCCTCAGTGATTCGGTGTCAGAAAAGTATAGTTACCCATGTACTCAGAACGTACCTTGCCTGAACGTATGAATTTATAATTGCCAGAATATAATTCAAAGTCGTTGCGATTCAAGCATTTTGAAGCACCGAGGAGCGAACTAAATTGTATTGAACTGATAATACGCAAATAGACAGGCAAGCAAAAGCCCACCAAAATTATAAACACTCAACTTTTTACTGAATCTTTTTGTGTAATCGTTAGCTATAAACCGCATATTGGATGGTAGTTGGTTACATTATAAGTCGTTCCGTTCCTCGCCATGTGTTGTACACGGGCCAGACTATTAGTTGTTACTCATTTTCTTGAACGTTTTGTATAAACATGAATTTTTAAAAGATTTAATATATATATTTTTTAACTATATATTGTCTTTTTCTTGTGTTTCAAAATTCCTTTTCAGGTTTAAATTTAAGAAAGTGTTAGTATTTACTGTGTTAGATTTATAGTGTTACGACGTCCAATTGGTACCATCAGTGAGGCAGTTAAGCAAAAACGAACAGTAAGTATAGATTTTTGTATTCTCCGTCTGAAACAGTCGTTTTGAACCCTTCGTGAACGTTTAATATCTATTTTGGAAAGTATAATAAAAGTCCTTCAGACATGAAAAGATGGATCGTTCACATCACTTCCGGCGAAACTGGAAGTGATAAAAAATCAATTGTATGTCAAAAAGTGCCGCTTATTATGTATGTAGTACATCCTGAATTTCAATCAATTATCTTCAAAACTAAAAGAGAAAAGGGAATATTGCATAATTATTTACAAAACTATAATAATTTATAAAAAACCGGAAAAATCGCTCGGAAATCATCACTCGGGGGTTTTCGAGGGCACCGAGTCCAGATCTGGCATCGAAACTTGTGGCTAATGTCAAAAAAATTTTAGAGTCCCTTAGTTCTTGTATATACACTAAATCCCAATTTAATTTGTTACTCCTTCTATAACAGGCTGGGGATGGTGAGGGGTAGCTAACGCCAAAAAATTTTTTGAGACGTTTCGTTCTTGTATACAGACTAAATCACATTTTAATTTTTTTTTTACTCCCTTTCATAATAGTATGGGGATGGTATTAGGGGTGATAGTGGGGAGGGGGGGGGGGGGCTGATGCTAAAAACAAATTTAAGACCTTGAATTTTAGTGCATGCCTCAAATTGCAATTTTATGGACTCTTACCTGCTTAATTTGCCTATTTACCCCCGAACCCTTCAACGGAGTTCCACATCTCGTTATAATACATAAGTGTACTAAATTTCAAGTCAATATCATAAACAGTTCCAATACGTGCGCACAAAAAAAGTTACAGACAGACAGAGAGAAAAATTTTTTTTGCATTACTATTCTTCCACTGGACGTGGAAGTAATATATTATAATATATATTATAACATAATGTATTGGACTATCCAGTCCGTTGATACCAAATAAATAAATAATACACTCATAAGCCAGGCAGTCTCGAGGCACCCCCATAGCGCCACCCCTGAGCGTTTCCGGCCGGTTTCGAGGCAGATCTGGACTCGGCGCCCTCGAAAACCCCCGAGTGATGATTTCCGAGCGATTTTTCCGGTTTTTTTATAAACTATTATAATTTTGTAAATAATTATGCAATATTAAATGCACTTTTTGCACCTCGTATGCAATTTTCTAAAAATGGCGCGTGCACTATATGTAGACTTTCTTCCTGGTATTTTTCCAAACACGATGCCGAAAACCGCATCTCGATACGAGCTATTTGCCAAAATTCTGTAATTTCGGGCAAAATAGTTCTAATTTCCCTAGTCTACACCAATTGTTAACATTCTCGGAAGCTGTTTTATCAATATTAATTTTACAGTTAATGTGTAACAAAACTCTATCTATCTTAGAATTATTTTAACTTGTACCTCAACGTATGTAATTATTTTGTTTGTTATCGTTTTTATTCTCTTTGTAAAAATCCTGACGTGAAAATACTCCGTGTATAAAACACTAACAAAGCATATTATCATAGGAAGACAACCTAACGCTGGAGTATTAATCATCTGCTGATGATGCTAACATGGTTAGTGAAACGCGCGTCTAGTAGCGTATTCGAATGTAGTGTTCAGATGTTTTGGCTTTTGCAAAAGTGGTTTTTAAACAGCAAGAATATTGATTTGTGGAAAATAGCCCTCATGAAAACAACCCCACCGCCAGGACCCGGATTCGGCGTAGGGTTGTGGTTGTCTTCTTAAACAGGACTGTGGACCATAAAATATGAAGTGGGTTCTAAGACGTTTATTGAACAATTAAGTACCTCTAGTCATTAGGCTAAAAACATGCGAGGCCAAATCGACAACCGCCCTGTACTACACACATGAAGCTGTTTATCAGTAGGCGCAGAAAACATCAAAATACAAATTTGTCAGTTCAGTTTTTGATGTAATATGAGCACATAGCACAATATTTTAGAAGTAGTGCTAATCTGGCTGCAATGCAATGTACAAACTATTGGAATTTCAATCTTTGACGCCTTTGTTCCTAAAACCAGACCTAAATCGAGTAATATTCATCTTAGTTTAACAGATCTACAATATCAGATGTTAGTCAAAAAATATACTACGCAAAAAATATAAATTAATTAGACATAGAAGCATACGAAACCTTCAAATCATTGAGAAATAAAATAAAGAACGATATTGTGTCAGCACAACGCAAATACGTCACGAACATGGAGGAACATATTTCGTCTAACCCAAAAGACCTTCTGGTCTTATATTAATAATATCAAAAATATTACAGCTATCCCTAATGTTATGAATCGTAACGGAATCACCATGACTGATCCACAACAAATTGTAACGAATAATATTGATTTGCAGGAAACAACTACTCAGCGGGCAAATACCCCGGCCTGCGTTGATTGAATTACACCTTACAAATCATGAAAGAATGATAGCCAATATCATTTGTCAATTCCCTGACCAGACAATTCACCATATGAGAGGATTCACTTACCTCTCACCACTACTCAAATTGTAACGAATTGGCACAATTTTTGAATCCCGGCAATTTAATCAGTCAAATGATAATCCAGCATCTAGTGCTCCTATTTTTACGATCCAGGAGTTTACAGAAGCAGACACCTTAAAAGCTCTCAAAAAAATGAAACCTAAACTTACTACTGGTCCAGACGGTATTCCTGTATCCTTAGTAAAAGATTGTGCAACTATATTTGACCTTCCTTTGTCTATCATATTTAACCTATCAATCAAAACTTCCACATTTCCAGAAGTACGGAAGACTTCTAAATTTCTGCAAAAAGAATGAGAAACAAGAAGTCAGTAATTAAAGGTACATCGTAATTTTACGTAATTATGGTAAGGCATTCGAAAAATTACTTCATGAATCTGTATTTCGTCAAGTTAAAACACAAATATTTATTAATCAACACGGATTTATGCCAGGCTGTTCTACTTCCACCAACCTATTGTTGCACGTCTACGCCATTACCTCATGAAACGTGCGAGAAAGAGCCGGAGGCGCCGCGATGATTCTAGACTAATCGAGTATATTCGACGCGGGTATATATACAGTGGATCCAAACGCACTGAGGACAGTTTTATGTTAGACAAGCAAGTGATAAGATGAAATAAGAAGCAGTATCAAGTTGTGATTTACAGTAGTGAATTTATGTTAGATTAAAGATTAATTAGTTGGGTTATTCTTAAGGATAAATTATTGTAAAATTTAGTGATTAATAAATCAGTGGTTTGTGAAGATTCTTGTTGCAAGTTATTTGAACCTACATACAGGGTGTTTACTGGAGATTGTAAATACGTAACACTATTTTATTTAACGCAGTACATTGTTGAAGTGTTGGTTATGGGAGGACGAGTTGATATCGTATAAACAGATTTTGATCGCCTAAACCATAACATATTGCTTAAAAAACTTCTTATTAATTATTTTAACTTGTACTTCAACGTATGTAATTATTTTGTTTGTTATCTGTTTTATTCCCTTGATAACAATCCTGATATGTGTAAATACTTTGTGTATAAGACATCAATAAACCTTATTAGTACAGGAAGACAACTCTACGCTGAGTTCCGGTTCTGGTGGTGGGTGTGTTTTAAATCAATATTTTTGGTGTCTTATACGACGCATGTTAGGCTAACTATGTTAACATCACCGGGGGGCCACTAAGATTGGTTTTCAGTTTTAATCATCTCCCGATGAAGTAGTATATTCGAGTGTAGTGTTGTAGTGTCAATTATAAAATAGCCGGGAAAATTAACGAACTTCTTGACTTAACTGGTAATGTAAGATGAGAGCAAGGAGATATTTTTTCGGCGAAAAGATTTTGGCGGCTTATTGTGATAATTCTCTCGTTTTATTTTTTCTTCTTTAATTTTGCGCCCTAAGCCATGGAGCGAACGACTCATAAGAATATAGTCGCGTGGCGAGGAGAGAGTTTAATTCCTAACAATTACTTTAATAACTAAAACCAAATTGAAGAAAGACTTTAACAATAAGGAGAAACGGGAACTCACCCTTTTCGTTCAGGAGTTTTTCAGGAATTCTTAAGTTCACACAAAGTAAAGCCCGGTCAGTTCATCAAGGATTCTCCTGTTACTTAATGTCAGTAAAAAGATTAGGTTTACCGGAAACTGAGTAATGCATTTAATTAGGTTCTGATGAAGATTGTCAGAATCCTCAGGTTAGTGTAAGAGATATGGAGGTAATGTTGAATTTGATATCATAAAAATCTGGCGGCGCCCCGAGCGTCAATTTACTTAAGCCAAACTTTGTACACAGGAGAAAGGTAATGATAGAAAACGACTAGAAGTGGAATATTGTTTTTGGGCTACGGTAGTTTTCTTGTAGGCAACAATTTCCTATTACATTATTTTCACTGATGAAACAGCTTTCATTACTAACGGTGCATCATTACAGAATTATAGACGATGGGCAACAGACAACCCCCATTGAAAAATCAATTGCAAAAGGCAGTATTCAGAATAAGTCAACGTATGTTGTGGTATTCTAAACAATTAAGCCCTTTTTGTTTAATAATAAAATTGATGAAAGACATTTAAATTTAACAATTGTGGCCTGTAATGAATGATTTGCCAGTTGACACCAGACAAAAATTGTATTTTCAACTTGACGGTCGTCAATCCACAATTATGTAATCGTTAGAAGATGGTTAAATGAGCGTTTTCCTTAAAAATGGATAATAAGGAACGTCCTACAATACACTGGCCGCATAAGTATTCAGATATTATATCCTTCGAATACTATTTGTCCTTAAAAATAAATTTCATAAAACGAAGCCCCGCAATCGTAATAAGCTTTGTAAGAGTCAAACAAGCCTGTCAACTAAATTGATGGCCACGAGCTATTAAGCATTTCAAGAAGGACAGGAAACGTATTCGGATCCAAATTGACGGCGCCGGCGATCTCGTCAAAAGAGGCTACATCTCAATCTGTACTTGTTTTTAATAATTTTATATTTTTATTGCATATTAAAAAAATAAATATACTTGTCTTAAATGCCGAATATTCGAATTTTTCAACGAAATTCAGTATCTGAAGATAATTTTTAGCTTTTGTCGCATCTCTAACAAGAATCTTAATATTAAAAATTTGTCCTATTTTCTTGAATATAGCAGGTACATACATTGTTCTAAAGGCATGGAAAGATTTGCCTTAAGGTGTAATGAGTGATTTTGTTCCTGTAAGAAAGAGTTGTTAGTTACCGCAATATGCACAGGATAATTATATTTGTTAATATTGTTTTACATGAAATATCTTTTGATTGTGATTATTGTGTAATATATTGTACCGCCAATTAGTTTAAAAGTAATAAAAGTATCAAATTATAGAAACGCCGAATAAACATACCAGTTGTAAAGTACAGGTGCACTCAGGTAATTGGAGAGCGCGACAAAAAGGAATTGTATAGGCTCGCGAACTACCAGCAAATATTTGAGTAGCCGGTGAACAGTCAACAGGTGGTCGTGTAAGATTCTCCGTCCTGCATCAATTTTTGCGATGTTTTCTAAGTCCCAACAAGCAAGGTAAATAAAATATTTCCAAGTCGATTTGACGTCACCTGTGGGACGTCATTCTTTCGGTACAAGGGAATAATTAAATATCCGATAGTTCAGTTCCCTTGGCTGCCTTCACACGTGAAACACGTGTCCTGCTGCTTGCTCCAGTCTACGAAGAAAATATTCAGGTAACTGAATTATTTTACTAAGTCGCGAAATATTCCGAAATATTTCCTAAGTCCGTTTGACGTCACATAAATTCATCGCGCATCTGTTTGCCGCTGTTTCTCCCACTTGTAAATATTGGAAGGAAATAATTAAATTCATCCTGTGTTGCAGTCAGCCAGAGCGACTCATCGAAAGCAGACGTATTCACTCCGAGATTTGAACGTAAGAAAAGTTCCTGTGGAGCTGTAACGAGAGTCAGTCCGATATGACCGTTCCAGGCAACAGATGTGCTCAAGTTTATACTTTGAAGTAAGTAAGACCATAGAGAAGGACGATAACTGAGTAAGAAAATTGGGTAGTGCAATACCATCAAGGAAGCCATTAGTTTATAAAGATATTTGTGCTAATCATAACTTGTCTTTTCAGCCGTTGTCCCGAGGATTGCATCTCGTAGGTATTCACTTATCACCCGCTGGGATTTGGGGAACACTGAAAAGTTGCACCATTGTTATTAACCATACCTTTTCTTCTCCGCCGTTGCCTCGAGGATTGCCGTTCCAGGAAGTCACATTGCATCTCGTAGGTGTTCACTTATCACGCGCTAGAGTTTGGAGATCACAGAAAAGTTGCACCATTTTTATTAACCGTACCTTGCATTTTCAGCCGTAGCGTTGTCTCGAGGGTTGCCGTTCCAGTAAATTAATGTTTGCATCTTGTAGGTGTTTGCTTATTACCCGCTGGGGTTTGGGAAACATTGAAAAGTTCGGAAAAGTTGCATAGCCATTGTAATAATCATACTTTAAACTCTTCAGGGCAGATTAATCTACACGCACTGCCAAGTACTATATAACTTCTCTATAAACTGTTGCACTGTAGTTTTTATATTTAAGTATATATCCGTGGTCTTGCTTCGCCTGCCTGGTATCCGTATCTAGTCTGCATCCTTTTATCGCTTTATTAGTTGCCCACGTAACCTCGCTTGCTTTTGCTAACGCTTTACCGCTTGATTTGTGCTAATGTCTTAATACTAGTTTTGTGCTTGCTATCCCTGTCGCTTGAGTCATTTGGTAATAGTATTTTTGCTTGCTCATCCCGGTAATTAGTATTTTATAGATTTTTGGTAGAAAGTAACTAGTTAGAAAAGTAGAGTTGTAAATAGTAGGATTAACTGAATATACTGATATTATTGAAAAACTCTTAGTTTCACTGTTTGTGTGTGAACGTCTCATTTCCCAAATATTGACCTACTGGAATATACTTTCTCCACTTAGCTACTCAGCTTGAGGGTAGTGTATCCTGTTAATTAAACTAGGACTGGCGCCCGAGCAAATCGAAAACTTTTTTCCAGAGCTCGAGTGTCAAAAAGTGGTCCTTTTTCTCCTCGTCACCAGGTGGGGTGGAGAAAAACGCGTCACATTCCTTCACGTTGTGCAACTACCCAGAGTTATAGTAGGTATCATACATAATGCAGTGATATTAAAAACTCGCAAAAAAAAACGTTAAGGAAAACGAATGCATATCAGTTTCTGTTTAGTTATAAAGCGTTTTCCGGTCCTGTGTGCCACTACCATATAACGACAACAGCGGTATAATAACCACAAGTGGATGGCTCCCTCCCTCTAAGCTTTCTTATGCGATTTTTATATCGCTGAATTTTATATGGGACAAACTATAACACTTCTGATGCATACTGCGACCCAAAATATAGTTTTACCAGAGCCAGAAGAATTACCTGATTTAAAGCCAGTAGAGTTCATATGGGGCATGTTACAGAGAAGAGATTTGCACCTACTGATGGATAATTGAACAAAATACTGACAACTCGAATAAATATACGATTATAATATTTCAAATAAATATTGAGAGGTTAAATAATGATTTGCGTTTATTTAGTTTCTTATATATTTTATTAAAAAAGTACGGCTTATTATAAATAAAATAAACTACATGCTTGTCTACTAGACTGTCTAGATTTTCGGTGTGTGTACCTGTTGTACAAGCCATAAATCGTAACACGGAAAAATGTTTGTAGACAATTTAATATAAGGATAAGAACATGGAAAATAAAGCCATAAAAAACAAGATATCGCCCGCAACGCGTGTAGTCAATGAAAGGAATGTTTACATTTCTATCTAGTATTTCACTCGAATGCTCGCATCCAATTTTCAGTTTAAATCCACTCGATACAACGAAACACAATCAAATTAAAACTTCTTTTTAACTTTAAATACTGTTGGAAATTCCGGATTATATAAAATATTCAAAACAATTCGGAATCTTTTAATAAATGCGTAGTCTGTGTAAAAGGTATTCTCCCTTTTTATTCCTTAAAACATAAAGAATCTGGGTCAACGGCGTCGAAAATGGTTTGAAGGGTTCTAGACTAGTCCTCTAATAACACAACGAACTCTACTATTCAAGGGGTGAGGAATTTGGGGTCACTTCAAAATTTCAATTAGTACGAGAGATTAAATGTTCTGAGGGATAGAAGAATGTCATATAGAATTAATAAGAGCATTCGTTAAGTACCGCTGACAATTGTACATTGAATTTACATAAATTAATAGTAAAAAAACATTTTTAAAAACAAGTTTTTATTTAACTGCCCTAAAAAGAAGAAAATAAACTTTGAAGTAAATCAAACCCATCATTTTGTTACATTATATATATTTTTTATTTAACTTGTCGCGGGACTTTACTGTGTAAAGGAGATTGCCCAAATTTGTATGGAGAAAAAGCCCACAATTTTTTTATTTGTCCATTCAGGAAATACGATAATGTTTACATGAATGGTAATAGAAACCACATAGCAATTATTTAGATCTATCGCGGCAGCTACCAATTTTTTTTTTCAACTCACCTGATTTGGTTGATTTTCTGAACAAAGTACCTGACATTTGTGAATAAAATTGATAACATAGCTTTATTTTGGACCTTCTACATTTTTATATAATACTATTAATTTAAAGATTTCATCTACTTTTAAATAGGATATAAGTAATGTAAAAAAATATTGTATACTGAGTTAGATTTACTTCAAAGTTAATTTTCTTCTTTTTAGAGCATTTAAATAAAAGACTGTTTTTAAAAATGTTTTTTTACTATTAGTTTATTTATTCATTTCTTAGTTTTCGTTGGACATGTTTCTAAGTCTGTTCATTTCTATTAATGCGTCATTGTTGCACGGTCGCTTGCCTGTTAATTTATAGTTCAAGTAGGAATAAACTGAGATAGAAAAAACATAACAAAAACTTTACGACCTCATTAAAAATACCAGTACTCTTTGTGCTACCTCGACCGGCCCTCGACCGCAAAGCATCTCGTTCGTTTTTAATGTGCGGCGATAATAATGATGTCGCAATGTTTTTGTTTAGTTTTTTTGTCTCAGGAAGTCCTTACTTGGACTATACTACAGTCTAGTTCTTCGGGATATCACAATTGAATGCGTATACAACTTTTCATGTCTGTGCTGTTAACCGTTGAGATCAAGGGGGTTGAAAAGAAAATGTAATCCGCCATCATGGAGCGGCGGCCATATTGAATTTAATGTAATGTCACCCACTTTATCGTTTTCTACTCTTCAAGCGCTTTCATTTGATACCTATATAATCCGCCATCTTGTGGCCGCGGCCATTTTAAAATGAACGTCACTAATTTTTATCGTTTCCTACTCTTCAAGCCATAGACATATATATATGAAAAATACTAAGTACTCGTGTTGAACCGCGTCTGAGATTTTTAATGTCTCTACGTTTCGGCTCCCGTTTTGGAGCCATTTTCAAGAGAAAAAAGGAGCTCAAGAAAAAAATGTCAAAGAAAATAATGCTAGGAGTTCATAAAACTGGTTCGATTCCGGGCATTGGAGATGGATCGTGGTGAGATCTGGGGAGTAGGCAGATCATGACTTGCATTATTTTCTTTAACAATTTTTTCTTGACCCCCCTTTTTTCTCTTGAAAATGGCTCCAAAACGGGAGCCGGGGTATTTTTCATACCAACGATCGCGGAAGCATATATATATATATATATATATATATATATAGAGAGAGAGAGAGAGCGACCCATGCAAATTTATCGAGAAGTAGGGTTCCTGTCTTTGTTTTTAACCAGAATTTCTTGATAACGTTCACTCACTCGCATTTCGCTGATGTAATTTTTTACCCCTACTATAATTTTGTATTGGTGCCATGCGTCTTAACTTCAGTCGACAACAAGCTCTTTCATTTGATATCCATATTAACAGGGTTGACAAAATATACATCATCCGCCATCTTGTGGCTGCGGCCATTTTGAAAATATTACAATATTGAGTTTTGCATATTGTATTGTCACCAGGCTGTATGCAAAGTTTCATTCAGCAAAATCGGTTAGCAGGAACTGGTTAATTCAGCCAGATTTGACCGAAACAAACTAACAAACATTGCAAGTTAAATAAAAGCTTGTAATAATTTTATGTTGAGCGTTTTATATTATGTGAAAAAGAACTTTTAAATTAAAGCATTAACATTGGCTAGCAGGTCAACAGCGTATTAAAACATAGTTAGAAAAATGTCCATACGGTCATGCGAAGCTGGATATCCAACATGATCTCGAAGAGAGCTGCACAAATCAGTGTGGGAGCTGCTTCTGTATGAGGAATGGTCGCGAGAGGCTGTCTGCAGGGAGGTGTAATATCACCAATGCTATGAAACCTTGTTTTTGCAGCCACTTCAGAAGGATTCCACACAATTGATTACACAGATGATCTAACAGTAATGCTTAGCGGAAAATTTGAAGGAGTCTTCTGTGAAAGAAGGCAGGGGGCCCTGAGAGTAAACGAAAAATGGTGCAGAAAACACTCCCTGTTTGTCAATCCCAGGAGATGGTTCTCTTCATAAGAAAAAGGAAACTAGGAGCACTGAAGGCACCTGCTCTCCTGGATACAACACTAAGTTTCGCATCAGAAGTGAAATACCCTGGGGTAACCTTCGATGCCAAACTAACATGGAATCTTCACATAGATAGAAAACTAAAGAAGGCTTACATTACCTAGGGAATGAAGCCCAAAGTGATCATGTGGATATACACTGCCGTCATAAGACCAATGATAACCTATGGAGCTGTGATTTGGTGGCCTAAGAGCAAACAGACTACAGCTAAGGTCAATCTCAGCCAAGTACAGAGAGTTGCCTGCCTAAGCATAATCAGAGCTATGCGAACAACGCCAACAAAAGCTATGGAGGTATGGTATATCTGCCACCACTGGATATATACAGAGCTTTCAATAATGATCACAGGACACGTGACCACAAAAATATAGACAACCAACTATACACGATGGTATTGCACTAAACAGAAATACCCTAAATCCATTGGCGTTCTAGTTAAAGGTAAAAAATTTATGACAATTCATTTATTCATCAAATTTAAGAGTTTTTTAATATTAAAAGCAAATTTAAATGGGATGCCTTTTATAGTCTAGTATACTTTAACTTGGCGTATTATGTATGAGTTAATATTTCCGTACGATTTCATTTTCTCTTGTACACAAAGATCCAGAAATATTGTCCACGTAGACAATGTTTCTGGACTATTGCTTTAACTTTGTGTACAATATGGGAGAAAATGAAATCGTACGGAAATATTAACTCATACATACACACGCCAAGTTAAAGTATAGTAGACTATATCTGAATAAAAAAAATGTTCGCAAGAAATAAACTGTTACACCTAATTCAAGATAATCTTTATTTCCACGGACATGAATATAAACATTCGAATCAAACAATCCACAGTAAATAAAAGAAATTATATAATAAAAACTTTTGTTACATGATATTTAAATTAGAAGATGAATGAATACATTTTAATACGAAATGCCAAGAAATTATAACAAATGCTCAAAATGACTGCCTTGAGTTTCTAAACACTCTCTTCGTTTCATATTTTCGAATACGTTCTGTAACTGATCAACACTAATATTGCGGATTTCTCTTTCTATTGCCTCTTGTAATTCGTCAATGATATGTAATCTATTTTTAAAAACATTGTTCTTCATGTGTCCAAATAAGAAATAATCACAGGGCGTTAGATCTGGAGACCGTGCAGGCCATAGTCCCTGGCTGACTAATCGGTCATCGTAAAACTCCCGTAAAAAATCAAGTGAAGCTCTTGCTGTATGGAAATACCCACCTTGCAGTTCATCATCATGCAACTGTGCCAGAAATGGCTCTAAAATAAGAGTTTGATACCTTTGGGCATTAATTGTTTCACGAAAAAATATAGGGCCTATAATTCGCCTTCTGGATATTGCCACACATACGCCAACTTTTAAGGGGTGTAAACTTGTTTCTACGTAAGTGTGAGGGTTTTCTGTAGCCCATGTCCTGTAGTTCTGACTATTGATATAACCTGTTAAGTGGAACCATGCTTCATCAGTAAAATAGGTTAATTCCAATACATCGTTGTTATTTAAATTTCCGTTGAACCAACGACAATATCTTACTCGACTTTCAAAATCAGGGGGTAATAGTTCTTGAACAACGGTTACCTTGTATGGATGCAAATGGAGATTTTTGAGTGCTTTATAGGTTGTTCCAACTGAAAGACCTAAAAAAAAAAATTTCGTTGATTTGTCGTTTAGGTATATTAAGACATCTGAAGAGAACCGATTCCCAGTTTTATATATATTTTTTTATTTGCATTCAGGTTTTATATATAAACAAGAGTTTTAGTAGGTATCGTTATTACTTTTTGATAATAATTTTCACCAAAGAAATTCATATTGTACATTTTCAAGAAACCAAATTTAAATGGTATGTAACGTATTCAGTAATTAAAAAATTTAGTGTAAAAGTACCTACCTGTTTGAGCGGACAACTTTGGTATGGATTTTGTCGGGTTTTGATTCATTCTTTCTCGAACGTCGTTCATAACCACTTCAGTTAAAACAGTTGGCCTACCAGTGGATTTTCCCTTGCAAAGGCAGTGTGTCTTTGCAAAACGATCAACGAGTACATATTTACGATTTGAAAATGTGTCATATGGAATATTTGCGTCAGGAAATTTTTCCATTAAATTGTTCGATGCATGATTGCAATGAATACTTCCATGATTCATCTTCGTTGCGAGTTCTACTTCGAAAATGAGCCATCAAAATGAAGGCATCTTGCTCTGGCGTAAAAACCATGGCAAGACAGGACTAGAATAAAATTTAAAAAACATTACTTAACCTAACATTCTTTTTCTCTTTATCATTACTCACCAGAAGATAACTGATGTAAATTATGTAGTTCTGAAAAGAACTGATTAGTACTCAAATAATAATTAAAACAATTCAAAACCCTTGAAAAAGAACTGATAATTATGCAATATCCACCAAAACACTACTACTACGTCTATGATATGACATTTCAGATTAAAATAAATAGTTAAATGTTAGGATATGCCTACAAGAAGACTGTACGGCGCTAAATATTCTGCGTAGACAAACCGTTGCCTTATTGGTTCCGCTGGGCGTGTTCAGCTTCAGAGCCAATTAAACCGTGCGTTGTGTCGCGATTTCGTGAAACTTCGTCGAAAAAACCGTCAGCAAAGATACTTGAAAACGCACCCTTAGATACATACGAATTAAAATATCCCTAGTATGGAAGGTTCTGACATGGCTAAAACATGACAAGCTTAAAAGATGAACTAAAAAATCACGTGTCCTGTGATCATTGTTGAAAGCTCTGTATCTAGGAGAAGTGGCTCTGATAATAATGGTACGCCTCAAATCCGTTGGCATACAACCAAATGTAGGCTGTGGAGGGGCCAGAAGTCGCCTGTGGAATGAGGCTATTAGGAAGACGCTTCTACAGATGTGCAAAGATGGCATTTTTCCCTGGTTTGTCTTTGACAGGCCCTACATAATACAGACAAATAGGGAGAGCGAGGCTGCTGGCGAAGGTGTGATCAACATATTCACAGACGAATCAAAAAAGAACGATAGGACAGGGCGTGGAATATATTCCAGAAGTTTGCAAATCCAAATATAAATGGGCTAAGGATGGGCGAGCCAGCGCATTACAAACGGAACTGGCGGGCATAACCATAGCTGCAAAAGAGATTATCCGTAGACAAACTACAGGCAAAACAATCAGGACCTACACAGACTGTAGACAATTATTATTAGCCCCGAGAAGTTACAAAATTACCACAGGAGCAGTGTGGGAATGTTACCAAGCTCTGAGTGAATAAGTACCTCCAGTATGAATAACTTACTGGTATGCTGGGTGAAAGGACATGCACAGTGCAGTGGCAACAAAGTAGCCGACAGATTGACCAAGAGCGGGAATACAGACTGGACACTGCCCGTTTAGGAAACATCTACACAATATGAGATTAAGCGAAACACCTCTCTGTAGAGGTTGCGGACAAGAAGATGAGATGGTTCAACATGTACTCTGTGACTGTTCTGCCGTCTCATCAATTAAAGAATTCATTTTGGGAGAACCTTGGCCGATGTTAAGGGAGATGCTCCTAGGTAGCCATCACCACCTATTTCGAAAGATTAGGTTGGTTGGAGGTTTAGACGAGGGTCTACCTACAGGGAGGAAGTACAAAGAGCCCGATGGGGCCTAAGTGCTGTGGTTCAATAATTTTCATTGGCCACCCTCCCAACCAATTAAAAAATTCCAAAATTCCAACAGTTTCATATTGAAGCAAGCAAAATCAGAATATCCCGTATAGTGCAGGTGCGAGAGTATGTATGTCGTTTGTAAAACATAAGTGACGCATTGTCTTTTGTTTTGTCCACCTAAGGGTTTAACATTCATAGACAATGATATCGCACTTAGTAATATTGGTCTCCCTACTCTGTACTGCCCCATCCTAATAATTCAACATTTTTGCTTTTTAAAATCAAGTATATTGTTTTTATAGAATAATGAACTAACTTTCTCGATACCAAAAGCATTAGATCGTAAATCATCCAATTAATGTATGCTTAGAAAAAAGTTTACTTTCCTATTCAATGAACAGATTCCTTAATCTGTCTAGTACTTACATCCTGCGGCTGTGCAAGATTTGTGCCCCATCAGTATTTTATCAGCTTTATCCAAAATATTAGATTGTGCAATTGTGCATAGTCAAATTGTTGGTTATTTAAATTTGCATAAATTTTTTCCGTTACACCAATCTGGCATCCTCACAGTACCATTACAGCACTTCTTACTCTATCCGATAATATTATAAGGGCCTTAGATAAAGTGAGGACAGTTGTCTCGGTTTCACTTGATTTTTCTAAAGCATTTGACGCTATTGGCCGCATTTACTATGCGCGACATTATTTTTTACCTATCCAATCGACCTCAGTTAGTATCTGTCTCCCGTCCAATTAATTTCATCAAGTGTTCCACAAGGGTCAATTCTCGGGCCTCTTTTGTTTTACAGCGGACATTTTTAACTGAATTAACCATTCTCATTTACAATCATATGCCGATGACACTCGGATTTTGTGCGAGTTTAATCCATCGGATACCGCTCTAGCTAATACCTTGTTAAATGATGACATAAATCCTGTTTGCAGATATTCTAAAGACCATAATTTAAAAATTCCAAGTAAGTCTGTTTAGTTCAAAAAACCGTAGGGAGTTTCTAAAAACAATACATAGTACACCACCTTTTTCCTTTAGTTTTAAAGATAAACGATTGAAATTTGAAACATCCTGTATATTTAATAAACACATAGGTAAATGATTTTTTTTCCAATTCCGGTTCTACCGAAAGTGGCACTAACTTTCGATTTTCCAATGGAACACCCTGTATATTATTGCATTTTGAATTCTGCACAATTTCCTCCAATGATACCACATAAGTGATATTTTAAACGTCAATGTTTATATTAATTAAATTAATCGTAATTGGCAGCGAGTGGTCTTGTCCGATGAATAAATATTTCAGTCCTGCTGCAATGATCAACTGCGAGTTTACCGTCGCAGGGGTTATAAATTCAACCAGCAATAACTACACAAAACTGATCACAACAGAAGGTATTCTGTCCCCGTATGGGCCTGAATATCTTCAGAAGGAGTTGGTGGTATGCATATCGTAGACTGCCAATTTAACAGGTAACCAAGGCAGATTCAATAACGCTGTTATATTCCAACACTCAAGTTTAATAACCATATTTTGAGATACCTAGTTTAAAAAATTCTGTTTCTGTCGAGGTTTCTGTCCAGTTTATACAGCACATATTGTGACTCGCAACTGTTTGAAGCAAATAATGTAATAATGCTTCCTTGGCCATCTGAAACCCTAGATTTAAAGCAGATAGAAAATATTTGGGGTTACATTGTGAAAATGATTCATAAATATGAATTTAGGACCAGAAATAGAGAAGTCATTTAATTAAATTCAAAATGAGTGTAACAATTTTGATGAAAATTACACGCAAAATTTAATTAGTTTCATGTTTAGAAGATTGCAGTGTTCTAGAAAAAATTGTGGTTCTACCAAATATTACTGCACCGTGCAAATGTCAAAGAATCTACCTAAATGCACCAAATATGGTGCTTTAAGTCCGGGAAAATCTCCATCGATGGCATTTTACCAAACTACCATGAAATCCGACTTGTATGAACCGTATGAGACACATAGAAATGTCGGGAAGATATTTTGGAAGTATAGCCGAGCTCAGATTTGCGGTGCACTCAAAAAAGGCAACAAAAAGTTTACGACCTCATTATTATCGCCGTACAGAGCCGAACTTAAAATTCGTATGTATTAGAATGTGCACATTTATAATACTAGACCGTAGACTGAGTTGCTGATCTAAATATTTCAAGTGCGTGCCTGGGCGCAATTACTAATTTAACGGTATTAATGAGGTCGTAGAATTTTTGTTGCGTTTTTTGAGTGACCAGTAAATTTGTATTCGAAATGCAAACGAAAGGTACAAATTCAACTACAGTTGAATTTAGAGAAATGTGTATTCATGTTTCGAACATTGTCTAAAATTCAATTAATCGTGGTATTCAGTTAATATTTTTCTTTTTTAAGAAACTTTCTATCATATTACGGCTGAAAAAAGTAATCGATTTTCTATCAAGTAGTATGTTTTCTGGAAAAAAAATATTGTAAATGAGAATTTTCAATTATGTTATTTTGAAGAGGAATCATTGATGGGGTTGTATAACTTTTTAAGAACAAAACTGATAAAACATTCAGTATTTTTTTAAAAGTATGGTTTTAAAAATGCACCTTAATGTGCTGTTGTCGAACCACATTTTTGGTAAAATAATTAATTTTATTTACTACTATTCACACAACGTACATTTTCTTAACGACGAGAGCATCAATTCAAGCTTGTAGGCCCGGCCACACCATTCCAAACTCCGGCCGCCCAGCGTTCAGAACTCCGTCCACCCCGATCTTTAGATATATCCAGCGAGGTTTCGCAGCAGCATCTCACTGGTCAAAAGACATACTATGTCTGGGAATCCACATCGACCAAAAATTAAATTTCACCAAACACGCAAATGCAATAAAACAAAAAACATATGTCCGCTCGAACCGCCTGTATACCACAATGAAACCCGCTCCAACCTATATATCCACACACCTTTATAAATCTTACTTACTGCCCATAATCACTTATGCCGCACCGGTTTGGTATCCCCTCACTACTGCAGCCAACCATAAAACTTTGCAGAAAGTTCAAAATAAATTTCTAAGGTGGGCCACCAACCTCCCACGCACCACATCTATCAAATATTTACGTAACAGAACCGGAACCCAAGCACTGGACGAACTAATCTACACCAAACTGATACCGAACTTTACCGAAAAACTAACAAAACACCCACACCCTTTAATAATCAACCCCATGACAAGAAAATTCCCCCAAGCTCCGAAACACCCCTCACTCAACTACATTTACAACCCATTGCTCAGCCATACATACCTCGCGCGTCATCGTTCTCCCACCCTAAACTAACCCCTACAATACCTAATACCTTGTACATCCCCCAAAACCATCCCTCAGAAAATAGACAGACAAGAAATAATAGAACATACCAGGGTAAGCGCTCAAGGGCGGACACCCATAGTAGCCAAGAAGAAGGCACACACACTACTGTATGCAGCAGCATCTCAGTTCGCCGTCACTACTTCAAATCAACCACGAGAGTATCCAGTCTACCAATCAACTACAATCCAGCTTATCAGTCAACTACAGTCCAGCCTACCAGTATCTGCTCGACGCACTAAAACTTTCAACACGACGCTTCGTTTGCCGCCAGCGCACGATACAGCAGGACAGTGACAACCACGACTTTCAAACAAAACACAAAAGCACAGTAATGCGGGAACCGGTAGCGTCAGTTTTAGCTCAGTAAAGTTAGGGCTTAAATAATCTAATCACATTAACCTTTTAACCAGGTAAAATATTTTGTAAGAAATTTAAATACACCCCTGTAGTCAGCCTTGTCGGAAAAATATGTGGGCCAATTAGGTTGCTGTTATCATACCACACCAAACACTTACCGAGAACTTATGTTTATTTATTTAGCGTATGGATTCTTTACAATACGATAAAGAGAAACTATAAGTAAAAATAGAAATGTATACAAAACTCTATAAAGACATAACACATATCATATCATAGATCCTCTAATAAGCTATACATTAATGTCCAAATTGCACAGCCAGTCGATTGCGTCTTGAGAGCATTCTGCGAAGTCCTGTAGGTTTCCGTCATAAGTACGGTTTGGGCAGTCTGAAACGATATGGCGGATCGTTTGTCTCGGTGAGCCACAATTGCACTGCGGACTGTCGGCGAGGCCCCATCGGTGTAAGGAGTCGGCACATTTACCCTGTCCTGTCCGTATTCGGTTCAGCTTTGACCAAGTGGAACGTGGGAGGAATTGAATTCATCAGTCATTTCGGAGGCGGTTCTGATAGGAGGATGTCTACATTTCAGCCATTGACGTTCTTGTGTGACGTGTGGGGCTTCATCATGGATCGGTAAGCGCTTGTTTGATATGATTTTTCGATATTCTCTAGCCAGTGCTGCCGAGCGTCGTATATCCGGCGCGGCAATTTTACTCATAGTAGGGAGCCATCTCACTGGGGTTGATTTTATGGTTCCAGTTATTTTTATCATCGTTTGGTTTAACTGAACGTCGACTTTATTGGTGTGAGCGCTGTTTAGCCATACCGGTGCACAGCATTCTGCCGTAGAATATACCAAAGCCAACGCGGAGGCTCGCAGTGTGGTCGCGGCAGCACCCCACGACATTCCGGCGAGCTTACTAATTATATAATTTCGTGTTCTTATTTTGGTGGCTAAGTTCGTAAGGTGGTCTCTGAACGTCAGTGTCCTGTCGAGTGTTAAACCAGGTATTTAGGGGTATTGCTAACTTATGTTGAGATGGGCCTCTCTTATAGCATGAGGATTGTTTTCGGCCCAGTTATGCGAATTTTTTGAATTAAATACGCCATCCTGTGTAAGTTGGGCCTTGTCTGTGAATAAAGTTCGAAATGTAGTCGATCTGTGATCAATAATCCACTGGCAAAATTCTAACCTATTTACATTGTCACCCTGTTGAAGCCTTTGCGCTTGCTGAATATGATATGGATGAAATCTTTCTTTATTTAAAGTCCTCCAAACCCGCGCATGAGAAACTCCTAATTGGGGACTTATTCGTCGGGTACTTACTTCTTGAACAATATTAATGATATTTTCTTGCTCCTCAACGTTTTGAATAATATTTCGTTCCACTTTTGATGATGGAAACCTGCCGCCGTTCTCCCTTGCAGCGATACACAGTTGAAAATGTCCGATGATTCGGTGTTCTTCTGTTAGGAAAACGAATATGGTATTCCTGTGCGGCTTCCCTACCATTACCATCACACAATCCATAAACATAAATAATATCGGCATATTCCTTATTTGAAAAATTATTAGGCATGATTATTCGCAGACTAAGTTAACCATTAACATTACATTAGTTCTGACGTTTATGACAACAAACATAGAAATGTCAAACTATCTAGGCCTACTATAATTATAATAAAAAGAAAATTGTTTAATGATTTCTATTTTAAAATGTACCTACTTATTTATAAGCTACACCTCTTTGGAATAAAATCGGTTTTAATTTTTATCCCGTATTGAACAATATTTACCGAGTTTAAATTGACCATTTTTATTTATTTGGACAATCAATGTAAGCAAATGAAGCTGTTTTTCTTCAAATTCCCCGTTTTGCCAAATCGCTGGTAAAAAAATCAATAAAGATGCGACAGAAAATATAATTACATGGTTTTGTTTAATGATCAACTGTGACAAGTGTATAAAGTGTCTAAAATTTAAACAAAATCCGATCAATAGTAATGACGTTCTGGCCAAAATAAATTTAGACCAGAGTCAGTTTATCACCTTGTAACTTAGAAATTAAGAGCGACAGGAAAATTTCAATGGCCGTTCCTGAATACTCAAGTAGTCCTCTACCGCCCCTGGAAATATGTACAGTTCTTCATGAACCACCCCGTATATATCTTACAGTGTGTAATTTATGTTAAGAATAACATCAGTCAATATGCATACTGCAGATATAGCTAGCAACTATCTCCAATACGCTTCAGTGATAACCTAAGATTACTTCAACATGCTTGCTTTGACGGCTAACAGTAACTAGGTAATGTCAATTATCTCTAAAAAAGAAAGAAATTTCGTTTGTTTGGCAACGGCAGCGGGTGGTGCTAAAATTTTGAATATCTCGATAGTATTTGACTTGGGGCCGGACGGTCCTGCGTTGCCCTACAGTGAGCTAAACGTTGCCAGGCCACCCCCGGTTATGTCTGCAGCTCTGTCACATGTCACCAAGGCGGCCTGTTACAACATATTTTTGGACTTATATTTTATTTAAACAGCCAATGTCACGTCACTTTCGATTCTCCGCCTCCTGGAAAGCGACTTGATGGCTTATTAATTTTTTATACCTAACTTTAAACGTTATGTTATAAGGAAAGGTCTGGGAAATGTCGCTCTGTTTTACTTCTGAAACGAAAGTTTTTTTATTTGAGTTGCCTCAGGCACGCAACTCGGATATGCCTAGTTAAAATAATATATATAACAAAATAATATGGAAAATTATTAGCTATACGTTATGTAACGTGTAGCAATAAAAAGATATATGATAACAAAAAATGATATAATACCTATATTGTACATGTAACATAAAGTTTTATTCTCTTTATTATTAGGTATGCATTTATAATATTTTCTTTATATATTTAGAAGCACAAGTCAAATTATAAAATTGGACATTGATAAATTGCGTGCCATATACAAGGTCCGGCAAATACGCATCAGGATCAGGCATTTCGTAAACTACAATTAATGGAGAGGTTAAGCCGACGCTTATTGGAGAAAACATATTTGGAGGTATAAAGTAATGCAACCTAATTAGTGGAGTACGGTAATCGAAGTGTTATACAATATTTCGTAGAGATTCCAAACTTTGGGTGGTTGTTAGTTGTCTTAAAAATAAGATATTCCTAGAATATCTACCTTCTGCAAGTGTCGGAACGTTGTTTTAAACTCGAAAAAGGGATAAATTAACCCTCTTTTAGGGCAATTTTCGATTTGAATTTTTTTTTGGGCCCCTTATACTGTAAATTAAGCAACGAAAATATGGTCCTTTTATTGTCATTGTTCAAGGAATGTCCACTTAAATATTCGTCATGTTACGTTCACACCCCTGTAATAATTCATATATATACGGTTTTTTTACCAAAACTAGATTTTGGGATTTCTTGGGCAAATCTTGTCCGAATCAGATGAAATTTTGGGTGAAGGTGACCCATAAAACCTATAAATAGCCTGCCTCATTTCAAGTTAAAAGCTACATTAGTTTGGGTACAAAACCATTTTTTCGAAAATTTTACGAAATTTTTAAATCGCTGCAACTTTTTGGCCGTTTATGTAGGCTTTTTTATCTACTTTTGGGCGATATGACTCAAAAAACCTTTGGCATAAAAATTCAATCCATTTTCAGCCATTTACGGCATACGTGTACTTGGGCGCAGTGATTTTCCGTTGCACAAGGTACATTAACTCTTTGTATAGGTAAATATAACTCGTGTGCCCTATAAAACATCCAAAGTGCCCTTTAAAAAAAAGATATGCATTCTTATAAAAATATGATCCAAAATCTCATTTATATTTTATTCAAATATAGGAATATTTCTCAGTTATTGTTCAGTTTTAAATTACCTCTTTAAAAAAATTATTCATCCAAGTCTTTCAAATACGCGGATCTTGCGTGTATAATTGGATTTCTGGGTGCGACACAACTTCTGCGTTCTCACGGATGGGGAAATCCAAATCAAATTAATAAACATATTTGTCAAGTATCCAGAGCTGATCCAGGAAGTCTTTTATAATTTCTATAATGAGAACGCATATGGGCAGAGAATAATAGCCGCTCTTTATGGTTGTTCCATCAAAAATAAGAAAACACTAGGTCTAAGGTATGAATGTTTCGGAAAACTGAGCAAAGAAAATGTTGCAATTGATGTCAAACTGTCCTCTCTACCACCAACCGAGGGTGCGGCTGATTATCACAGCTTAAAAACATTTTATCAAATTTGTCGATGGTATTGTGAAAGAACTAAGGATGCAACTGATTTCGGCTGATGTAAAATGGACTGATGCCAAAAACTACAGACAAACCACTCGTTCCAGAAAATTTGTTAAAAATCTTCGCCTCTGACTATAAAGCTGAGTGCAAAACGAAATCTTGTTCACGCGAGAAATTGGATTTAAAATGTTGCAGTTTATGCCATTTTGGCCGGAACGCAACCTGCCAAAATTCTGAAAAGGTCAGTGGGTCATCAGTCGATGAACTTATTGATGACATGCCAGATGAGAACACAAGATTTATCGATGATGATGATGATGATTATAATTCCGGCTACAAAAATGAGAACGACGAAGTGAACGATATGATGGGCGACGCTGAGAGCGATTTGTAGTACTTTAGAGACAGTGAAACCGACGAAATTTTCAATGCTGTGACAGATTCAGAAGCGGGTAGCTCTCACAGTAATATTTCGAGTACATTCAGTATAAGGAGTACTGGAAAGCGACCAATACAAGTAGCATCAAAGTCCGTAAAAAAAAAGAAATCAGCTTAAAACATTTTTACATGTAGATAAATAAATCTAATCTAATATTTTCAATGTAAATAAAATGTGATTTGTGTCTTTTACCATTTCTACTATTCCTCTGTTAAATCAGATATCTTTTTGTGTATTTTTTAGAACATTTTCTAGAGCACATGAGTTATATTAACATATTAGCAAACATCTTTATACTTATATGTACCTTATGCAACGGGAAATCACTGCGCGCAAGTACATGTATACCGTAAATGGCCGAAAATTGATCGAATTTTTATCTTAAAGATTTTTTTTGTCATATCACCCAAAAGTACATAAATAAACCTATATTTTGACGGGGCGAAAATTGTCGTACGATAAACTGCCAAGAAGTTATAGCGTTTTAAAAATGTCGTAAAATTTTCGAAAAAATGGCATTGTAGCCAAATTAATGGAGTTTTTGACTTGAAATGTGGCCGGCTATTTGTAGGTATTATGAGCCATCTTCACACAAAATTTCATCTCATTCGGGTAAGATTTGCCAAATTCAATTTTGAACGTAACATCATGAAAATTTAAGTGGAGATTTCTTGAACATTGACAAATAAAAGGACCACATTTTCATTCATTAATTTGCAGTTTAAAGAGTCCAAAAAAATTTTAACTCTAAAATTGCCCCAAAAGATAACCCTCTTTTCGAGTTTAAAACAATGTTCTGATACCTCCAGAAGGTAGATATTCTAGGAATATCTTATTTTTAAGACAACTAGCAACTACCCAAAGTTTGGAATCTCCACGAAAAATTGTATTATCTCCGCTATTTTCAGTTTACCATACTCCACTGAACAGAAGTGTTATTGAATTGAAAGTTACAACTCTTTTATTCATGATTCTTCACTAAAAAATCATACAGGACAAAGCTCTTCGTGATTGCCTAGGTTTAATGAAATTCAGTCCAATAGAAGCTGTAAAGATTGAAGCTAAAGAACCTTCCTCCGTTAAGTTTTAGAAGACAACTTCTCAGTGACAAATTCATATTGAAATTGAGAGCTGGGGATAACGATTAATTTACTTATTTTTGTTACGACTGCCCAGACAGAAATCCAATTATAGGGCAAGAATTTACATAACATAATAATAACGGATTTTATTTTTTGGTAAAAAGCCGAAAACTATTCAGGGAATTTAACTAGAACATACTTTGTCACTTGAGGCAATATAACTTCGCACTGACGAAAATCTTCCAAATACCTACTTGGAGGGAGCATTGTTCAAAAATGTATAAATTAACCCCTAATTAATACACTAGACAAGGGTCAATGCACCAGAAAGTCTTATTTCACTTAGAAAGTTTCTACAGTTTAAACTCTGATAATACAGTACAGTATATGGACTAATACCGTAAATATAACAGAACTGAACGTGAGAATGTCGTAATAAGTATGGCGGACTTGTCGTTTACCTCATAAATACATGCCGTCCAATTTCAAGGTAATATCGCCAGACTTGAACATCAATACGAATCTACAAGTAACTATCTCAACTTTACACATTACTTCACGGTAATAGAACACTTCCAATCCTTTTTTTTAAACCATTTTTTAATCGCCTGTCTACTTGTTGATCTCGGCGTACTCCCTTCGTTCACCTCAATATCGCCCAGCGCATCTTTTCTCTCTCATCAAAACGGCGTTAAAATACCTAAACCAATCAGGGCCTCGGATCCAAAAATGCACCAATCCTAATCTTAGAGTAAAATGAAGTAAACTGTGCGGTTATAGGCTTGTTTGTACTGATTTATAGATGACAGTGTACTAATATTTCGCTAAATTTACACACGATAAAAATGGACCGTTACAAAATTTGGAGACATCAATTGGCCGGCACGACCACCGAATCCTCAGCTTGCGATTTCTTTTTATGAGGTTATACTTAAGGTCAAAAATATTTTCTAATCGACCTCAAAAAAGTTGGAACAACTAAAACATAATATTCGGACAGAGATTAACGCAATTCCAATTGTTGGAGCGGGTGATGAAAAACTTTCGTGCCAGGTTTCAATAGTGTCAGCAACGAGGAGGTCATTTAACTGATGTAATATTTAAAAAATAAAATTTCCGTATTTACTCAAGAACCTTGTGTTTAATTTTTGAATAAAAACTTAGCTATTAATAAAAACAACTCATTTAAAATGCATACTTGATTCTGCCAGACCCGTTATAATAATTATGAAATGTAAATATTTGCATTGTTCTAGAAATTAACTCTAATAATTCTAAAAAGAACTGACATACTTTAATGACAATTTATAAGTCTACATTTTTAAGGTTATCCCTATATTATTTTAACTATGTATACAGGTGTCCCACGATGAACTGCGCCGATCAATATTTCGAAAAGTAGACATGGGAAAATTTTGAAAATTTGGCAGTAAACTAATGTCGATGGGAACACTCGGCTAAAATATTTTCAAGATGGTGGCACTTCCGGTTATACCGGACGTAGATGTCAACTTGCTTATTTTAAATGGAACACCCTATACATTGATCTCCGTTTTTGACATATTTTAATTTTTATGTCAAAAATGACGTTTGCAGGCCTTAAAAGAATTATCAATTCTTCTATAAGAAAGCTTTTATTATCTAATTTGGGTTGGATTCTTTGTTGAAAAAGACCTACTTTAATAGAGTTTTTATAATATTTTGATAAGTATTAATACAGAGAGTTAAAAAATAAGAATAAAAATGAAATGGAGAAAAATCTCAAAGATCATTTTTTTTCAAATGGAAACCCCCAATTTTTATAATCATATCTTTATTACCATTAAAAATAAGGGTAAGATTGTGTATGGATGGATGCCTATCCGAAAATTTTTAGTTTTCAAAATATTGCCAATTCAATATTTTTATATGAGGATTTTGCTATGGATTCTAAGTCCAATAATTACTCTGCTTAGTTGGCTATGACGGCGTTGAGTGCTAAACAAATGTCTGTCACTTACCATTTGCCAAGTATCAATTATCATGCCGGGGGGCTTAAATTATACGCACGAGATTTTTTTAAATTTATTTATAATCTATGGAGAATGAAACAAAGTTTTATCAAAAACATGTGAAATATTTGCTAATAGATATCCAGAGAAACAAAACCATCTCCTAATAGCATTAAACGCGTAATGGAGAATTTCAAAAATTTTCGCACCGTTAGGGCAACAAGTCATAAAATAAAACCTATTGTCAGTGATGAAAATGTAGAAATTGCTGTTCTGGAATATTTTGCGGCATATCTTTAAGACAAGTGGCCTTACAAACAGGAATTTCCAAGATTTCTATTCACAGAATTCTTTTGAAACACAAATTCCATCCCTATTCCATTTGTATGGTTAAACACCTAAAGGAGACCGATTTGGAGAGAAGAGTTCACTTTTGTGAGTTTATTTTAACAATGTTACAAGACTTTCGATTTTTGAACAACATAATTTGGACTGACGAAGCAAAATTTACGAAAAATTACCTTTCCAACCGACATAATTCCCACTTTTGGTGTGATTCAAATCCCCATGCCGTAAGATCGCGAAATTATCAAGAAACCTGGCAATTTAACGTGTACTGTGCTGTGAGAAATGATGGAGTCGTAAAACTACATTTTTATGAAGAAAACTTAAATGGTAATGAAATTAATATAATACTTAGATAATTTCTAATTTTTCAAATTACGTATCAACGTATATTTAAATATCACAAGCTTTAGATAAAGAATATTTGAACAATTTGCCGCTAGCTGAACATAGGCAAATGTTTTACCAACACGATGGTTTATTTTAATCCAATCACAACAATGGAAGATTGTCAGGCAAGAGTAAGGAATGCTTTCGAAAGGTTATCTCCTGGGTCTATTAGAGCGGCCCATGACGAACCAATTCGGAGGTGCGAAAAATGTTTGGGAGTTTAGGGTGGACACTTTGAACGCTTATTAAAATAAAATGTTTTTGTTTCTCTGGATATCCATTAGCAAATATTTCACATGTTCTTGATAAAACTTTGTTACATTTTCCATAGATTATAAACAAATTTAAATCATTCTCGTGCATATAATTTAAGCGCCCCGGCATGACAATTAATACTTGTCAAATGGTAAGTGACAGCTACATACTTTTGTTTAACCAGGGGCGGATGGAGTACCTAATATCGTACTGGGAAATTGGTAATCAGCAGCCCAAATTTGAAAGGTGGCGACCCAAAACACAAAAGTTCAATACACGCGGACGCATTGTTGATAATGTTTAGCATCTTATTCTCAATATACATAAGCATAAATCACTAATCGATTATCGGATAAAATACTACCTAACCTGTTTTTAATGAATTTTAAAATTGAAAAAGACCGCTCGCAACAAAAGCAGATACTGATAAGCCAGCACCAATGTAGAATAAGCCCCTTGAAATAAGTTGTATTTCAAAATAGCAGCATAACAGCAGATGAGGCAGTTTTGGTTTTGATCTTGACTTTGACTTCGAGCCCGAGCACTTCTTCTTTGATGTTTCAGGGCTTACTGTATTGCTTTCAGTAGCTTCTTCATCCTCTTCAACTTCAACATCTGATTTCACGTTTTCTGAATCGATATCAAATCCAGCATAATCTAGTTTATACGAATCATTAATTGTTAATTTCATCGACTTCCAGTTACCCGCAAAGCTTGTCATATCTTCTCTTAATTTAGCAAGAGTTGCATTAGAGTCAAAACTAATCAATTTTGCAGAAAAAGCATTCAGGTAGCTCTCCCTTGCCGATTTGCTCAAAAGTATTTGGGTCCAGAACGTTTAAATCCCTACATAACTCTGCGTTCTTTGAAAATCTCCTGGCGGCTGCCCACCAGGAAATTTCCCAGTATCCCAGCGTTCCCATCCGCCCCTGTGTTTAACACCCAATGCCGTCATAGCCAACTAAGAGTAATTGAAATTCATACCAAAATATAATATATTGAATTGGCAATATTTTGAAAACAAAAAATTTTCGGAATAGATATCCATACATAAACTTACCCTTATTTTTAATTGTAAATAAAAATTGGGGGTTTCCATTAGAAAAAATTCTTTGAGGACCTGCAAACGTTATTTTTGATAAAAATTGAAATATGTCAAAAACTGAGAGACTTAGGTATAAAACATGATACACAAAATCGGCCTAGAATTACCACATCTTGAAAATATTTTAGCCGAGTTGCCCCCATCCACATTAGTTTACTACCAAATTTTGTCCAACCAAATGTCTACTTTTCGAGATATCAATCGCCGCAGTTCGTCATGGGACACCCTGTATATGAGTTAACGAAAATAGATACCAGGAAATACCAGCCGAGTGGGTTAAGGCGCGAGGTGGCAATCGCGATTAATCTCACACGGACATCGCACCACCGGGTTCGAATCCTGGCTCCGGTACTGGCACTGTCGGAGGAAATGGTTGTATGTCCGCGTTTTTTCAATGTGTAACCCCCTTCCGCACAAGCCCTGGCTTCTGGAATTGGGGGTTGTCTAATTTCTGTGGTGTTATTTATTTATATTGGATATCTCACCGCTGAATGTAGAAACCTTAGTATCGGCATCCTTGAATCGCCTTGAAGGTAAATAAAAGGAAGATCCAAATAATTATTATATATTAATGATTTCATGAAGTCACGAGCTCTAATGCTTTTATAAGCTTACGGCATTTCAAAAAAAAAACAACGCAAAACACAGTCCGCCTTTTTATCAGCGATCAACTATCAAGAAAGCTTAGTTCCTTTTTTCATGAACCATAATAATTGAGTTATTTACAACGCTACCTAATCGATACTTGCTAAGCGATCGTCAACAGCCGATAACTCAATTAGGGTTTAATAGTTTTTAAGGGCAATTTTTCCCGTACAATTTAATTATAGAACATTCTTTGGCAAGGTCAACAGACGTCTTGGTTTCCTACTCCTGTTTCTGTTTCCTGCTTTCAATCAAATTTCTTTTTGATAAATTGCATCGTTTGAATAAATTTCAGATCGTTGTCGGGCATATTAAGGATTTGCTCATGGTTTTATTGTATTTTGTTTTGAATATACAGGTACAGACATTTTCTAATAGTCCAAAGTCAGCTACGGGGAGACTTGGCGCTGGCGCGCTAAAAAGTTGTTTTGGAAAAGTTCAAAGTTTATCTGTAAATAGCTGATGCAACAATAAACTCAGGGGGCGAGCATAGATGCGTCTTTACTATGTACATACTTCGGCATGCGATGTAAAGCAACGACAGGCGCAGTTAGTACTTGGATGGGTGACCATTCCAACGGAAACCGCATTCTCGCCTCACACATCTTCCAGCGGCTTGTATATCAGTGTATGCGCGGAAGCTATACAACCTTAGGCGAGGGTGGGTTGTATAGGAGATATACCATCCTTCGGAGAGGATGTAAAGCCGTCGGTCCCTTGTCTATTAAATGTTAGGCAAATAAAAGATCCCTACTCTTCTTAAGAGTATTATTTTATCTCCGTTTTCCCAAGTATATTCGCCAATCTCTGATTTCTAAGTTTTGTTTTTTCTAATGATTGTTTGTGTTTATTCAATTTTACACTGAGGGGTCCCGGACTTTAGTCATATGATGTTTGTTTTTAGTCTACATGAAGCGTCTCCATCCATCCAAAGCTGAGATGGTGAGGTAAAATTTTTATTATAAGTTAAATGTGGGAAATATGCAAACATTTTCCATCCAAAATGTCTGAAATAAGCAAATCAAGTGTCTACTTCTGAAAGAAAACATCACGTTAATACGTGAAAAAAAAATCATAAACAAACCACAAGAAACAATAGTAGTTAAAGAAACCAACGCAACCAACAAAAAATTGACAATCTTAACACAACGACAACAGATGCAAAATCATTACCATAAAATCCCCTTTTAAGGGATATACAGGGTGGGGCAATAGTGCGTCGGACCTTGATATCACGATAGCTAGAAATTTTTTAAAAAATTGCAAGTAAACTAGATAAAAAAGGTATATAATTGGAAATTAGTTTCGAACGTACAGGGAGAACCAAGACGAAATTACAGGACCAAATGCCTTTTTTTTAAATTGAATACTATGTATATCAGTACATTTTTTGAAGTCTATTTCTAGGCTCTATTTATTCCTATATTGGCATTGAATATCTCCCAACCACTTGGATGTAATGAATTTTTTTGTTGAAATAGTGCAATCTGCAGATGGATATTTAAAAAATCACCATAGTCATAATTATGAGTTTTAAGAAAACCTTATGTGAATACCAATTACGAGACATCTAATTAATGTTTTTGGATGATTTTCATTTCCTAAAAATGTACAGGGTGGCCAAAAATTATTTTTCAATTAAGAACATTTTAAATTGAATTTTCTCAATTTTTTCAAATGGAACACCCTGTATATTTTTCGACGATGTGTTGTAGAAATGAAAAACGAACATTTTTTTGTAAGTACTTCCCTAGGGCTACTTGCAACCAATTTCGTTTTATTGTGCAACAATTACAAAATTCAAAAATAAACTTAACAAAAGAGGTTTCTTCAAATAACTCTAAGTAGAAAAAATTATAATAAATGTTAAACATGTTGCCCATTTTTATTGACACACATCTCTATGCGCTTTTGAAATGAGGTTCCCACTTTTCCTAAAACTGCCGGTGTGATAGATGTAAAGGCAGTTATTATTTTTTCCTTTATATTTTGTACTGTTGTTGGTGTGTCTCTATAAACAATTTTCTTCACGTATTCCCATAAAAAGAAATCCATTTTTGTAAGATCTGGGGATCTAGCAGGCCATTTAATGGGTCCATTTCTTCCAATCCATTGATTAGGGTAGGTATTATTTAAGTGATCTCTAGCTGCATTTAAATAATGTGGTGGAGCACCATCTAGCTGAAACCACATCCTATTTTGAATTCTTTCGGGGAGATTTACCAATAATTGTGGCAGATAGTTTTCCAAAAAATGAAGATAAATAGCTCCAGTCAATATACCATCAAAGAAATGTGGCCCTATTACATGTTCTCCAATAATTCCTCCCCAAACGTTTATAGACCATCTGTGTTGGTTATCAACTTGCATTAAAAAGTGAGGATTTTCCGAAGCATAATAATGGAAATTGTGCCTATTAACGAATCCATTTTTATGAAAAGTTGCCTCATCACTGAATAAGGCAGTATTGAAGAAGTTGACATCAAGTTGCATTTCACCTCTAGCCCAATTACAAAATTGTAGGTGCTTTTGAAAATCGTGATCAGATAATTCCTGGCGCATTTGAATATGCAACTTATTTGTTTTTTAAGATTCGACCCACAGACCGTCTACTTATTCCTACTAATGAGATCACTTCTCTTTAACTAACATGGGGATTCTCAACCGTTGCCAGCACCACAGAAAACTCATTTTCTTCGTTCACAACACGTTTTATTCTTTCACTTTTTTTATATTCGACATTTCCTGTTTCCATAAATCTATTGAGAAGGTTTTGGAAGCTGCTAACATCAGGAATCCTTTTCAGGATAACGTTGGTGATAAATTCTATTGGCAAGTAAACAATGTCTGTCTGACTTGCCCAAAACAAAAGTCATGTCTACAAGTTCCGCTTTATTAAAATTCATATTGTAAAATTCCAAATATTTTAAATTCAATACAAATTGTAATGACCGATAAATGTGATAAATGCTCCTTTGTACATGACAATTTATACCAAACTGATGTTTTATTGCTTATCGAATAACGAAAACAGCAAAAAAATGTACAAAAAAACATTACAATAAAGGACCGGTTAAATACTATTTACTCATTTCAATGGATTGGAAGAAATGGTCCCACTAAATGGCCTCATTTAAAAATTGCATAAAGACGTGTGTCAATCAAAATGGGCAACACGTCTAATACCTATTATAAATTTCGTAATGAATTATTTGAGGGAACCTTTTTTAAAGTTTATTCTTGAATTTGACACCTATTTATTTATAAAACGAAAATGGTTGCAATAAGCCATAGGGAAGTACTTACAAAAATTTTCGTTTTTCATTTTTACATCACATCATCGAAACATATACAGGGTGTTCCATTTGAAAAAATTGAGAGAATTCAATTTAACGAAATTCTTAATTGAAAAATAAACACTTATTTATTTATATAACGAAAATTGTTGCAATTTGTCCTAGGGAAGTACTTACAAAAAAGTTCGTTTTTCATTTCTACATCACATCGTCGAAAAATATACAGGATGTTTCATTTGAAAAAGTTGAGAAAATTCAATTTAAAATGGTCTTAATTGAACAATAATTTTTGGCCACCCTGTACATTTTTCCTGCCTTGCCTCTCTCTTATTATTATTAAATAGACCTACTGGTCAGATGTATTCACAGCTGAAAGACTTAACATCTGGAGCACCCCAGGGTCCAGTTCTGGGTCCCCTCCTTTTCAGTATATTTACCTCTGATTTGCGAAATATACCCAGCTATTGTAGTATGCAACTCTACGCAGATGACATACAGATATATTACAGCTATTCATCTATTGAGACTATGAACGCGCAAGGGAAAATAAATACTGACCTATCAAAATTAGCAGCTGGTGTAAACAAAATTCATTAATTTTAAATGCGAATTCTTACTCCCCAAAAGAGACTGAGAACTAGCAATACAACTAAATAGTTCAGACCTTGAAACCGTACACTGTGCCAAAGATCTCGGTCTGAAAATAGATAACAATTTAAAGTTCACTGAACATGTGAAAAATAGACTCAGAAATAGTTATTACAAGCTTAAGCACTTATTTGCATTCAAATCGGACTTAACCTCCAAGACAAAAATTATGTTAGTCGAATCACTGGTCCTGTCAAATTTAAATTATTGTGACACCATAGTAGGGCCTTGTCTAACAGTAGAAGAGAAAAATAAATTGCAAAAATTGCAAAATCTATGCATGAAATTTATTAGAAATATTCCTCTGTTCGCTCAAGTTACACCATATATTCGTCAGTTTCAACTTTTAAAAATGCAGGAACGAAGAGTTGTTCATTTCTGCTGGCTTATATATATTATAAAATTTAAACAACCTGCCTACTTATACAACAAACTAGTAAATAAATTCCACGAGCGCGCTCTCAGACACGTCCCAAATACACTCGACATACCACACCACCGCACTACTAGCTTTTGCTCCAGTTTTTCTTATTTGGCACCACATGTGTACAATGCATTTCCAGTTGAACTGTTTCCAAAGTCATATATAGTGTTAAAAAAACATTATGTCTTGCTAAAAAAAAATGAGCTCAAGATCAATCCGAACCTCTTTTAATATTTACAGCATGAAAGTTTTGACTACATCAATGCATCAATTAAATTTATACGTATTGTTCTTTTTAACACTAAAATTTAATCTTTTGTTTTATATTTTAGTTCACATTTATGTAAGTACTTACATTTTCTCTTAAGCAGCTAGGGTTAAGTTTAAATATCAGTTTCCACTGTACCTAATACCTTGTGTTTTTGTTTGTACATTTTGACACAATAAACATTTTCTATTCTATTCTATTATTCATTTTCGGAAATAAGTTAAAAGACTACCATTACTTTTGGATTAACTATCAACCGCAGAAATGTCGGGTGAAAATTTTGGACCATATAAACGTGTAAGCTAGATAAATAGAATTTTTATAATAATTCACTCTTTTCAGATGTAATCGAAAGCCACATACAATATAATGAAAATGCCGAATAAACGACATAATTAAACAATTTATAATCCACACGGAGCTGCTCTCATTTTCTTATCACCCGTTCATTATAATAAATAATGACACATACCGCCATAGCGTCGTTACTTGGCACAATGGCAATGGCCAAAGTAGGCATTCTGTTGGCGAAAATCGGGACGTAATATGCATATAGATGCAGAGCGGCGCCCTTCTATGCATACGAAGAGCATTCATTTGTGCTGCTTGGGAACCGGGAACAAAGAAACGAGAACACACAGAAACGCACAATGCGTAACACTCAAACGGTACTTTCCTTGAAATTCAATGCAATCCGTAACGCTACAGTTGATTATCTTCGAAAATGCAACTGCTTATTATGGAGACAGAGGCGCACCTAAATTTACGAGCGGTAAATTCCGAATTTTTAAAGCATGCCTTTGTAGTCCAGTCGATTAGCATTTTGACAAAAAAAAAAGTTTCTATATATAAGTCGAATCCAGGATGTCCAGAATGTTGGTAGTAACGTAGGGTTTCTTAGATTTCAATTTTTTTGTGTGGCAAATTTTCTTATTGATCAATTATTAAGGTGTGATAAAATGTGTTTTTTTCGAGTTTTAGAAAAAACTATTGATTTTAGAAAAAAGAAAAGCGTTTCCTAAAAATTGTGCGCCTTGAAAAAATCTACAAAACGAGACCTACTTCATCAAAATAGGTTAATTTGTTTATGAGTTACTGCAATTGTTAATAAACAATAGAAAAACATTTTTCATATACTTCTTACCACAGGAAAAGAAAGTTCTTGTATCATAGAAAAGGCACCCGAAATCGGGAGCCACATGGTCGAATCGTTCTTGCACAATCGATTGGTTAATAACTGGTTGACTTCCCCCACCATCGCTCCCAGACTGACTATCGGAGCAACAGCAACTTTAAACAATAGAGTTTTCCCAGAAAAAAAAATTATTGCTGAAATACTTCTCACGTAAAAAATGATTTATGGCATATTTATTATCTTATTAATTTTACTAATAGTAACAAAAAAAAAACCTGGAAGTTTGAAAAATATTGGGTTCATTTCAAACAGCCATAAATTGGCGCGTTGTGACGTCAACACCCTGAAATCCAATCACAGAATTAACATCACAGAGGTTGTCTCTGTTCAAGATTGTTTATTAATCTTGGTCTCTGTTAACATAACATAACCTCTGTTTATTGACAGCACTCAGCACTTTTCTACTTTAGGTAAATTATCAGCGGCACTTTTAACATATCCCTTTTCCACTTGATTCTATTTTGATTGTAGAATTAATAAAACATAAACCAGAAACTGATAAAATAATATTTTCACTCCAAACAATACAAACATAAAAATATAAATTTAACGTTTTAGGTTAAACCTAAACTACAGTACAAAATATTAACGTCCGACGCTTTCACGAATAACTTGTGCGGCATTTATCTGGATTCTGATTGGCCAATATTTACACGTCCACTGGTTTAGACCAATCACAGTACAAGCATTACAAATTGAAATTCTGAGAAGTTTCAGAGGAAAGCTTTCTTTAACACACAGTTAGAATCTATTACAAACTAATTATATCCATAATCTCATTGGTTTTCCGGGTAGATACGTAATTCTGGCGCGTAAAAATGCCCGTTTTAAAAAGCAGTGAAATTATCAGCAAGTTGTTTTAACGATATTTTCTTAGAAATAATTCTTGAAAAGTAAATTGTTGTAAATTAATAAAATGTTTTATTATATCATTTTCACGACACAAATTGTTAAAATAAAATTAGTGGGAAAACCCTATTGCCACATCAACAATTTTTAAATAATCGAGTCGAAAACTTTTGCATAGGATTCTTTGAATATTCCTCTGTAGATTCCAGCTAAAATCATTGCTTAATATTAATAATCAGTGATAGCTACGAGGTTAAAATGGGAGTGTCACAATCCTAGGACCATTTTTATTTTTAGTTTTTGCCAGCGATTTCATTTCTTATGTGAAAAGTACGATGGCTCTGAAGGGCCACGATCACATTTTTTTCCAAAAGTCTCATTAAAATGTCGCATTGCAATATTTTAAGTCGCAGTGTTTGTTAAAAAGATGCACTGCTAATTATAAAATCGCACTGCGAATTTTAAAAACGCACTGTGAGATTTAAAGTTGCATGGCGAAACTCAAACAATCGCGTATGCACAAGGGTCCAGGGTTCAGATTGTCATCTGCGTACGCCACGAGCTGGGTGGATTTGTTGATAAGTGTCTTTGCCCAGCGGCGGAAATTAGAAAACCTTAAATATATTAGAATGCTTGATTTGGCCAAGTTAGTAATTCTGGACCCGATTTCATCAACTTCGTATACAGAAGTTTGCACTGCTTTGATTTTATATTTAACGATTCCTAGCAGCCGAGGTCATTTTCGAAATTGAAATTAATTAAAAACTACTTAAGGGACTTTTTATTACAAGAAAATTTTACAAATTTAGCCATATTTTCCATTGAAAATGAAACGGCCCGAAGTATAGATATCGATAGAGATATCCAACATTTCGCCGAAACCAAAGCCAGGAAAGTAACTATTTCCTTGGCCTTGTTTTCCAAATCTATGTATGTTTCTTTGGCGGATGCAATTTTACGAGCCATGATGTTAATGTCGTCTGCGTACGCTATGAGCTGGATGGATTTGTTGATAAATGTGTTTGTCCCTTCTGTTGACATTTGTCTGATAACATATTCTAAGGCTATGTTAAACAACTTTTCTTCACAATGTAACTTAAATCTAACGCTACTTTAAATCTCAAAGTGCATTTTTAGAATTCGTAGTGCGATTTCATAACTGGCAGTGTGACTTTATAATTTGCAGTGCAACTTTTCAACAGGCACTGCGACTTAAAATATTGCAGTGCGACATTTTAATGCGACACGTGCAAAAAGTTGTGGGCAAGGCCATTAGAGCCATCGTAGAAAAGTTGTTCGAATACACAAATAGTTTGTTATGTAGACGATACCAACCCACTAATTATTGAAAACGATACCAATGCTGCTTTACGATTGGCAGAAATAGTTTATAATAAAAACCTTATGCTGTGGTCTAAAAAAATATATTAATGCTAAATATGGGTAAAACTGCATCTGTTCTTTTAAATTATTAGATAATAACACTATTGTAAATAGCAATCTGATACCGTGAAATTATTGGGAGTTGCCTTTGATTCAAAATTACGATGGCATAGTCATACTGACATCTTATGCGATAAGCATAATAGCAGGCTTATCAAGAAGATAGTCGTGTAGAAGTTCATTTAAAAAATTTAAAATTTTAACTGTGGTTAATACTTACATTTATGAAATAAGTTAAAGCAACTTATTTCGTCTTTAACAATAAATATGTTTTTTTTCATAATCAACTGAATCATGACTATGCAACACGATATAACCCAACTAGCACAATTAGTTGCGAGAACGTAGCAATAACTATTGTAGGCACTTTAAAGTGTTTTGGCACTAATCACAGGCCCGTAGTAGGAACGTTCCTAATACGTGTTTACGACCAAAATGAGGAATAATTTTTGGTGACGATAACGTTCCAGCCACGTTTCTGGAACTTGTCTGGCTACGTTCCAATGACGTTGTGATTCCGGAGCGGCGACGTCGTGGCGTAGGCGCCACAGCTTTCATAAAACTTTACCACTCCCCACTCTTTCAAATCGATATTGCTCCTGCTTTGTCTTGCAACCAACTTTATTATATTTATGTTTCATTCTTACATATGATTCTTGTTCTTGTTCATTTCCCTAACTCAGAAACTTGATAGAATATACGAAAGATAACATTAGATACTTATATAGCAAAACTTGTGCTATTTTCCAATGGTCTAAGGGTCACAATTAAAACGAGTGCAATTTTTCTGACAATTATAATGATAAAACATCCGAATCGAACCACGCGCCTTTAAAATTTGCATTTATATGTAATGTCATGCGAGAATATGACACAATAGATGCCGAAACCTATTTGTTATTGTTCTTCGGAACTTAAAACTAATTTTTATGTATTCATTTGTTATATTTGGTGCAGAAATGGCGATAAATTAAATTTTTTAGTTAATTGTGAAATTATGTTTCACGTGTTATAATAATGGCGTCAAAAGTTTTGGCCATCAAAATGGCGTATTTCAGAAAATACCACTTTAAGGTCGTTTTCACCAAGAAATGCTACTTGAAAGTAATCGCTACTTGGTGATAGTGACGAAAACTGTAAATATGTAACTTTAAGGTTATTATTACTACAAATCTGCGAATAGGACTGTAACACCACTTTAAAATCGTAGCAAAGTTGTGACTACCACAAATTACCTCTTCAGAGTTACCGCTGCCACTTCATGGTTACATTTTCCTGATGTTGATTCGGAACGTCTTCTTGGTACGTGTTAGCCGTACGCTGAAGTCCAATGTTAGCCGTACGCTGAAGTCCAAACTGAACGCGCTCTTAATTTTAACTATTTTTTATTTAACTAACTTCACATTGAAAAACCTGTCAGCTGTCGCAATTTCCTTGTATGGTTATGTGTGGCATATATGTACCTTTAATTCTTTAATCTGTGTATGCGGCCATATATATTTATTACCGCGATGGATAATCTAGAAGAAAAAGGTAGGTGTAAGCACTTTGATAATAAAACTGTACTGAAATATTAAATTTTGTTGACTTATTTTTAAGGATTATGGATTCTTTTCAAATTGTGCCGACGCAGGAAAGACATGGGATTTATTTTGCTGATGTTCCACATCAGTGGGAAGAAAACGGAATTGTATTGTGGCCTGATAATTTAAGCCATTCTAACATATCAGCATATAATTCTAGGTTAGGCAAATATATACCATCAAGATGGTGAAATTTCATGGTAAATTTCAGATGTGACATGCACTTTGTAGTAGCCGTGCACGTTCTATAACTAGCAGTGATGTCAGTAACACCCCATGAATATTACTTACAAGTTCCACTACTTTAAAGGAATGGTGAAGGTTCCCAGAACGTTGCGGCAACTATTAAAGCTACTTGAAAGTGATTGCAACTTTGAAGTCACATTTCAGTGACACGAGTAAGTCGCTGCTACTATCGTTTACCACCTTCAAGTTTTGAAAACCCGAAAGTCGTCTCACTACTACTACGTTCCTATGTACTACGAAAGCTACGTAGAAGTTGCATAACTATTAAAGGAATCATTAGTGGTATAAACCACGAGACAGGGACTGTAGACTTGTCAAATGAAGTTCTTTCTTACATCAAAGTCGTAAATTTAGTCGCAATTACGTAATTATTACTCATACGAGGTTCCCATCTCAGTTACTGTCACTTTGGTGCTAGTTGGAAAGCATAACCTCGTCTCGGATCAACATCATATTTTAATGTATCAAAAAAGCGCTTTTTATAATGGATCCAGAATATTTAATAACTTGCCTGAATCAAACAACCGCCAAATATTTTTATTTTCAAAAAGAAACTTCGAAATTTATTAATTGAAAAAAATTGTTATACTCTAAATGAATTTTTTATGTAGTACCTCTGTCTTCTTTACATTTTCATTTTTATTTAATAATATATGTTACTATGTACTCCCTTGTGATATTCTTGATTTCATATATTTATATACATATTTATTTTATAATAGTAATCTTAACTTGCATTGACTTTAGTTTTAAAAAAACTGACGCTATCTGCAGGTTGGATATTATGTGCATTTTCTGTGTATATACATATAATTGAGAATAAAGAAGTATTATTATTATTATTATAAACAACGCCACAGCGATTTAAAAAAATCTATCTCAGCTTCTATTGGTCGTAAAGACCTTTTTTTTAAATTTGTGAAAAATTGTCAGCTTTTATCAGCATTTCGATACCATGCACCGCCGAAGAGATATTCTATTTGTTTATAACGAAAAAATTAATGCTAACTTTCATAATTATTTTCAACAATTTAAAACCAATACTTCATTTGATTGATGAAAAAAAGTTATTAACAAATTGATTCGACCATATGGCTCCCGATTTCGCGTGCCTTTTCTATGCTACAAGACCCTTCTTTTCCTATGGAAGAATATATGAAACATGTGTCTCTATTGTTTATTAGCAATTGAAAAAACAGCCATTTTAATATATTTTTTGCAATGACTCATAAACAAATTAACCGGTTTTGATGAAATAGATCTTATTTTGAGGTTTTTCAAGGCGCAAAGCTTTTAAGAAACACTTTTTTTTATAAAATCAGTAGTTTTTCTAAAACTCGAAAAAAACCTTTTTTCACACCTTAACTGTTTAATAAAAATTCCACATTCTGGATTCGGCTTATACCTAGAAACATTTTTTGTCAAAATCACCTCATTTTCATACTAATTCGACTGGAGTATTGGGAAAATACTCTGAGAAATAGTACATACTATAATTATATTTCAACGCAGATTTTAAAATACATATTTGCGTATTCAGGATATAAATAACAATGGAACTTAGGCCGTCGTTTCTTTAATGCCACAGTGTCTATTGTATTTACCAATGTGTGGTACAAGTCCTAACGTTTCTTTCAAATGCTTAATTTAAAAATCCAGCGCAATGAAATACATGTGTGTAAGGCTCAATGGAAATTTTACCTTTTATAAAAGAACTTCCGCTTGTTAAGGAAAAATGAACACAACTTACTTTGAATATATATTTCAGAAACAGCTTCCTGTAGGAAAAAAATATTCGACTGTAAATACTCAAAAGCTTTGTCGGACAAATTCATGAAAAAATGTCCTACAAACATAAGCACTGATCTATTATTTCGAACGCCAAAGCTGAATTAGCGTTATTGTGTATAAATCAATCAACAAGCTGGTTCAAGAACATCCGGATGGGAATAAATAAACTATCAATATATGCATATGAAACGGCTATTGGGTTAAGTTCAAATGACAAGGTTACAAGTGACAGCACCAGTGCGGGAACATTTCTTGTAAACGCAAATGCAACTGAACAACAAATTATAAAGATCGACACTCGACTCCTATTCCGAGTCTAATTCTATTCAGTTCAATGAAAAAACCTATTATAAATTGAACACAGAGGAAACTGCTCGGGAAACCTAGAAAAAACTCAATACAATGTTAAAATTTATACTCAAGCACTACAATCTGAAATCACTTAGACTAATTTACAGTGTAAGACAAAACTGTTTTTATTGATCAAAACATGTATTGTGGCAACTAATAAACACGTAATTTCGTTTCTTAAATGATTCTTTCATTATATTCCCTCATCAAATATAAATTTGTGTTACGTAAATAATTGGGGATATCAATCGTGGGAGCAGGCCATTCAGCATATCGCGGCGCGAGTTAAACTCGTCATTATCAATGATAATCTTACTATTTGTTACACAATAATTTATAGGTAACTTAAAACAACATTGGAATTATAAAAATCTCCTCGCACAGTTACAGATTTTGCTTTATTTTCATTAAAACTCTTCCACTGACTTCGCTTGCACAAGATATTATTCTTATACTTGCTTGCACTAGATATTATATTTGTATTTTTAACCGACTTTCTTACCCATTTCCACTGCACCTGATAAGTAATAATATGTTAAAATTACAGACTGTTTCTCTCCTAATACTTAATGTTGAAACTTTGTAGTCTTTCCTCTACACCTATTATTTTTGCAAAGAATTGTACGATGTCTCCTTCAGTTCTTCTTACGCTTCCTCTATTTGCTATTATGGTTGCCGCGTTTTCAGTTCCATATGTCGTGGTTGACAGGATGATGGTTGTGTTTATTCTCATCGTCATGTTCCAAATATTCTTCTCGATATAATGTAGAATTTCCTTCGTAATTCCGTATACCATTTTGATTTTCTCCTTTACAGTTGGATAGTCAGATATGTCCCTAGATATTTGTTTTTATTTTTCATAGAGTGTAGTCGCCTATTTTGTATTCTTCCCCGCTGACAGGGCTCTCTTTTGTTGACTGATCTCAAACCATCATTAGGCTTTTCTTGAAATTTATTTTCAATCCAGATATGTCCCCTTATGACTTCATGTTTTCTAGGAAATTGCGTATGTCCTGCTCGTCTATTGCGGCGATTAAGAGATCATCGCCGTATGCTATAGCACGAGCGGGGTCCCGAATGTATCTCTGTGTCTTCGTTTGGCGTTTCGTTTATGGCACATTATATCACTTGACCTAGGACAGTGGTGAATTAATAGTCGGGAGAATTAAGAGTACCCTTGTTTGACTTCTATGTTCTTTTGGTTGGTTGCCGCCATGCGCCTGAACTATTGAATAATAGTCGAGCTGAGTCTTACGGTGCACTCAAAAAAGCCAATAAAAACTGTACGACCTCATTAAAATACTGTTACTCTCTGTACTATTCACTTACCTCTATAGGTTTTTACGTACGTCGACTTGTTTGATAACACTGTGCCTACTGGTGGGCCAACATTAGTAATTAACTCGTAAAGTTTTTGTTGCATTTTTTATTTGCAATAAAGCTTTAAACGGCACTGTACGTGGAGACAGGTTTTTATTATCATGTTTATTAAAGGTGTTAGCTGTCGCTGCGTGACTGACGGTATCAAATCCCTTGTGGAGGTCTATTGTAGCTATGTGTAGTTTTGTCGGTTTTTCATGTATACCAAGTTAGCAGGTCAACTTTTGCGAATCGGTCTCGGTATAGTATAAACTTATGCCGATGTCCTGCTAACTTCAATGAAGTTAGCAAATTTTAAGTTACCTCATTTTTTTTTTTATATTTTTTTATATATATGACCTGCTAACTTTATATGAAGTTAGCAGGACATCTAATTTTTTTTAAAAAAACAAAAGCGGCAAAATGTTTTCTTCCACGGCTAATTAACGGCAAAAGTTTATGCCATTCAGAGACCGATTCGCAAAAGTTGACCTGCTAACTCGATATACGTTCCTTTTTCTCAATTTTTCTCCCGGATTCTTCTAATAGTGTACATATGGTCGTCCGTTGATTAGCCTTTGACGATTACTGTCCAGTAGTCTGGTTTTCCTGAGTTCTCCTAGTTGTTCGAGCAGAAATTGTGCGTAGTATTTATATCTTACGCTGCAGAACACTATTCTTCTGTATATTTTGTAGGTATAGGTGCGATTTCCATCCATGTTCTGATGATGATCTCTAAGGTTTGCTCCTTTAGCTTGTCCGATCCGTAATTCGTTGATTATTTTCCCTATTCCAGGTGTCGGATTGCTTTTGGTTCTTGTCATTATTTCTAGCAATTGGTTCTCTGATGGTGGCTGGTTCAAGAGTCAGTGGTCAGTTCATGTGTAAGTTCTACTTGTTTTTTTCTATGTGTTTTTTTCTTCCTCGAGTTTTTTGATCCGTAACATACATCAACAAATTTTATAAATAGCACTTCTCTTCAAGTGAATTCGTTCATTTACCGGTAAATAACTGCCAAAAACTCTTCTTTTGAAATTAAAGTTACTTTGTTATCCCGGATACCACAAGATATTCTCAGAATGAGCTAGATCTCTCTGATGAATAATATTTGGTTAATTATGAATACTACCTTTAAATTATTCTCAGAATTTTTAGAATAACATTTAATAAACAATAATCTAATGACGTGTGTATAGAATGTTTTAAATATATTTTATGCATAATTGCATGCACTATCTTTGGATTATTATTATTTTATAATATGATGTGGCTATGTCTCGGTTAGAATTGAAACGAAGCACTGAAAAGTCGATCTACTAAAATTTTTCAATATTTTCTTAAATTCCTCTCTAAAATTAAAATTCAGCTTCCTAAATCTATGCATTAATTAGTAACAATTATTATTGGTGACCCTACGACCTCGAAATTATGCAGAATAAAGAAAATATTTTAATTAGTTTAATTACCTAATATCCAGGTTTAATTATTATTGGTAAATCTTTTTATTTATTGGAGCTATCTAACAAGTTTACAGAAAAACTGTTTGTGTCAACACAATGTTGGTAATGTGCAAATTGTATCTACGCAATATTATGTAATAGTTTAGATATCACCACCTCTTACATATCCGGCCATAATACATCCCTCTACTGCCTAATGCAGTACACCTTCCAATGGTGAAGTGATAAAATATTTTAAGGATAACCACAAATATATATTTTAGGGTTAATTTTATAGCAACTTCAAATATCCTCATAAGAATTTGAAAAATTATTCCTAGGATGTTCCCAAGAGAAAAAACAGGCCCCATGTCGACTATTCTAAGAATATTCTAAAAAGAATATATTCCTTTAAGAACAATTATATGATCTACTGAAATATTCTGAAAATAATTTAGGAATATGTTTGTGCTGTCTGGGATTACGGGAGCAATTAGTACCTAGAGATTCTTTCTTAATTGACGCTTCAAATACCTGAATTTCACATTTTCCCTACGTATAATTCCTTTTCTGAAAAGGCGACGGCTATGTCGGGAAGTATTTCATTTATTTCAAGTTTGTATAATGCGGTTCATAATGATCGTTATCAGATGCTTCTTGTTTTAATGTTCGTTTCAAATTACTTTTACTGTTTTACTTTCTTACATGTATTTTAATGCTCATTAACATAATTATAGTTTTCTTTATTCGTAAATCATAATCAAAATTGTATTTTTTTATTCATTTCACTCAAGATTTTCAACAAAGTCGTGGATTTTATTAATTAAACGAATAGTTTGGTGTGGAAATCTTTTTATAACAATTTATTTTTTGAAGTAACAAAATGTGAATTTGGAACGAAAATATGGAACTTTTCAGATTTAAACTCTCTATAAATACAGGGTGGACCATTAATAATAGGCCATAGTTCAGGGGTAGATTCTTTGGGCCAAAATATGAGGATAAAACCGAATATGCTTCAGTAAAATGTTGCTGTGAAAAAAGATACAGGATGTCAAAGTTCAAATATTGAAAGAAATTCAAATTTAATGTGACAAAGTGTATTTATTGAAAAAAGTACAAAACGTAAGAGAGAACAAAATCGTAATAATAACGTAAACTCTTTCTCACTTTCTTATGAACTAATGGATTATTTTCATGGTATTGAGATAAATACATAAATCAAAAGATTGTCTAAAGTAAGGATCTAACTCGGGATCTGATCTTATTAGAAGACCAAAAAATAACGTAAAAGTTGACTTAATGACATTATGAACTTTCCCCCTATGCAAAAACCCCATTGTTGCAATTCAGAGTAAATGTTCGATATGGTCTCTATCTACTTCTATGTACTTTCTAATTCTATTCATAAAACATTTTCTTACATTGAAAAATACATTTTCCTGTCCCCTAATAAAATTCGCTGCGTTTTGTATTTTGTCCCACAGTTCTTCTCTTGAGTTGATAGTATTTGCATAGACTAAAGACGTCACATGTCCCCATAAATAAAAATCCAAAGGATTTTATAATCAGGACTCCTTAGTCGCTAAGCAAACTCACTGCCTCGACCGATCCGTCTGCGTGGGAGTCTCATCAAGATAATTATTGACTTCAATGGAGAAATGAGGGGGAGCTCCATCTTGCATGAACCATATTCTGTTCCGATGTATTTAGAGTATTTTGAAGAAAAAACATATAAGACTATCCATTTAAATTTGGAGGAAAGGCAAATGGTCTAAATAATTGATCGCCGATGATACCACACCAAACGTAAATCTTAAATTCTTGCCGAAAATGCCTTTCTTTAACAGCATGAGGATTTTCTACTTCCCAATAATGGGTATTTTTCCAGTTAAAAACGCCTCGGCGAGTAAAAGTTGCATCGTCGGTAAATAAAGTGTTCTTATCAAAATTTCGAACACTGTTGTGTTTGTTTAGAACAAATTACCAAAATTGTAGCCTTTGTGGAAGATCCCTTCGAAATAAGTTTTGTACAGGAGTGAGAAGATATGGGTAGAAGCGTTCTTTACGTAAGACTCTTAGGACAGATTGTTTACTCACCCCTGTTGCCGACTTGAGCTGACTTGAGGATCTTCGTCCTCACGAATTAAAATTTCTAGTTCATGATCTGGAGTAATTCGTTTCGGTCGTCATACATCGTTTTTATGGTGAAATGAACCCGTTTCTCCCAAACGACGAAACAGATCTTTGAAAATCTTATGCTCTGGCTTTATTCTATTTAGATATTGCAATGAGTATCTCCTCGCTGCAGCACGTCCGTTAAAATTATTTTGTGTGTAAACACATATTATATCCCTTATTTCCCTATTTGAAAAATTATTATGTCTAGGCATTGTAAATAAAGAAGTTAAAAAAATTAGCTCGAGGAATACAAGAACAAAATAAAATGACTAAATTACGTAAATGACAGAATTAAAACATAACCAAAGCACACTTTTCAATGAATACACTTTGTTTCATTAAATTTGAATAAAAATTATTGAAATATTTAACGGCACTTTCCTCGAAAACGGTTGGAGTTATCAAGTTCTACCAAGTTTCTATACGTGAAAATGACGCCCTCATCAGATTTTCTAGTCAGAAGTACCACAACGTGTCGTCAAAAAAAATATGGACAAAATTCATCATCAGATACAGTTCCTGCGGCGTCCTCTATGATCTAACATGATGTAATACATAAATTAATGTTTCTTAGAATAAAAAAAGTTCCTCTAGCAAATTTGGCGAATATCAGTCAAGAGGCTGTTGAGTTATTGCAAAAAAACGAAAACATAATTTGAACTTTGACACCCTGTATCTTTTTCCACAGCAACATTCTACTAAAGCATATTATGTACTTATATCCTCATATTTTGGCCCAAAGAATCTACCCCTGAACTATGGCCTATTAATGGTCCACCCTGTATGTAAAACAAACAGTCTAAAATTCACTTTTTTAAAAGACAACTCCGCAATACATTTTTTTCTAATGTAATTTTAAAATTTTAAATCGGTTCACAAATGAACTTGAAACTACAGTTTGAAATCTGAAATGACAAAATGAAGATTTAGAATTTTTGTCAACACTTAATTAAGATTTTTTTATGGATATCCTATGATTAAATACTGTGGCTCTTTAAGTATCAATTATTATAAATCTTCTAATTCTAGTAATTAAAAAAGAGATTCCATACACTTTCACAAGCAATGTCATTTTCAAGGTCATCTTTGATTAAATTTTGATTTTTGTAAAGGTAATTTTAATATGGGATGCTATTTAAAACAAGAAAATAACAAGGACTTCCAGTTAGACTGGATTTATGTTTTGGGTTTGATTATACAGGTCAAAAGCAAGGATTATAAACAAATAAAGAGGATAGCTTATTCCCTATACTCTACAACCTACAACGTTAGCCGCGAGCCGAAGATGACAGATAGATTAGTGACGTCACCACTGATGCTCAATATTCTCCGTAATAGGGAACTTACACGATCAGTAATATTTATTGTCAACACTCAAAAATACTGGGTTTTATTGAACCTGTAAGGTCAATATTGATGGTGACTGATGGTGTATTGATAGAGATCTTGTAAGGTGTAGAAAAGGATGGCCTGAATTAGTGCATTGCCGGTAAACAGCGGAAAGGCCGTCTTCTCTCGACTAAACCTGTTTTACCCCCCGTTTTCGAGGATGCTGAGTATGAAAAAAATATCGCGACCTCTCCTCGCTCAGCGGGGGTCGAGGAGGGGTCTCGACATCACCATCATGCTCAGCGTCCTCGAAAACAGGGGCAACACAGGTATGGCTGATAGGAGCCTGCGGATACGCGGCTTATTCCTTTCGAGGGTGGCTTTTGACCATCTGGGGGATTGGCGGGGGTCGAGGAGGGGCCTCGACATCACTATCGTGCTCAGCATCCTTGAAAACGGGGGGTTACACGAGTTTAGCCGAGAGAAGACGGCCTATTCGCGGTTAATCCCTTTCAGGGGTGGTTTTTCGCCGTTTGGAGGGTGGGGTGACCTCGGAGAGAGATTTAACCACCGTCATCGTGTTCAGCATCCTCGAAAACGGGGGAGAGGCATAGTCTCGTTAGGTTAGAAAATATTCATATTTTTCGAGGTTCTATCCGATTCACGGAATGCACTAGAATATTAGTGGAGTCAGGGGCCGCTCTAGACGGTGGGCATAGTGGGCGGCCGCCCAGGGCGCCAGAATTATAAGGGTGGCAAGAGGGGTAAACCGCTGGGAATTTTGGTGTACAAACTTCAGGAATTGCGGGAATTTTAGAGGAATTTCGGAAATTGCCAAGGAAGTGCGAAGAATTTCGGGAATTGCCGAGGAATTGCTAAGAATTGTGTCTGTATCACAAGGAATTAAGGGATTGCGACGCGTTATGGAAAGGTTTGCGCCTGCGCATGTAATAATAAAATGCGTAGTTTCGTATTACCCACCATTGCAGTCTGTGACACGAGCTACGAGACATTGCAAAATGCAAAACGAAAAATGCAAAAAAATCATTTCCTCGGTAATTTATAAATATTACTCTAAATATCAATCCAAAGAAAATATTCCTTTTTAAAAAAAAAAATATATTTCAGTTTGTAGTTATTACTTATACTGTTATATTTTGTTAAAACAGAATTTTTTTGTTTTTTATTTTAATATACATGTATTTATACGAATATTTTTATATGCACCTATATAATTAAATATACCACTTTTATTTTTAAAAGCTTTTATTAAACTTGCAATGTTTGTTAGTTAGTTAGTTAGTTTGTTTAGGGCAAATCTGGAAATCAAAATTTCGATTAGTTCTAATTAAGCTAGAGCTTTGACATTTTGTACATGTGTATAAATAATCGATATCTGGGGGGTTTTCGGGTTCGCCGATTACGAATTTATAGTAAAAAATTTAGTTCAGGACGACGACTTCAAGAAGGCGGACGACTTTACCGTTTAAGATCTGATTCAACTCAAAATCGATATCTGGGGGCTTTCTAGGTCGCGGATTATGAACTTTTAGTCAAAATTCAGAAGTTCAAAATGGCGGCGCCAATATGGCTGACGACTTTTGTCATTTAGATCCCAATCGATCAAAATCGATATCTGGGGGTTTTCGGGGTCGCATACTACGAATTTCTAGTCAAAAATTTAGTTCAAGATGGCGGACGACTTTACTGGTTATGATCCGATTCGTCTCAAAATCGACATCTGGAAATTACAGCATTTCAAAAAAATAAAATTATATAAAAAAATATTTAAAAAAAGCTTTTATTTAAATGCTCTAAAAAGTAGAAAATAAATTTTGAAGTAAATCAAACCCATCATTTTGTTACATTATATAATTTTTTTTGTGATATAAAAGCTTGTCGCGAGCAATCTCCTTTACACAGGAAAATCTCGATGGACTCAAGGACTTTTTACAGGACCGACAGGAGGTTAATTAATAGGATGGTAACTATTACGTGGTTTTTGGGCTTGTTGGGCTTTGGGATAGGAATGATTTTAGCCATTTTCCAAAAGGTGGGATAATCGGAGATCTGGAGGGATGCATTATAGTCGGATCACGAATAGTATATATAGTAGGGTGGAAGATGGCGGAGGGCGTAAGAGGGATGTTGTCAAGTACTAGGACTTTCTTTAGATTAAATTTTTTGATGTGGGAGATGGCCTGGGAGGGGGAGATGGGGATTAGTTTGTCGGTGGGGTCGAGTCTGATCTGGCTTAGCCAGCTGTCATACTCCTCCGACTTGGCCTGGTATTTTGGGTGGATATGATTAGGAGTGAATTGGGAATAATATAGAGTTGTGAAGGAATTCAGCATTTGCTGATCAGTAGCAGCCCAGCCATTGGGCAGGAATTGGCTGCCTGTTTTTCATAAATCTTCGGGTAGATAGTAATGATCGCCGGACTGGGAGAGGATGTCGTCTGTCAGCTGGCCTTGTCTAAAAATCTTTATTTCTTCTGCGATTTGTTTTTTTAAACGATTGAAGTTCGTTTTATATCTAGGATCCCTAGTGTTTTGAAATTGTTTTTGTTTCTATCAGGGCTGTTATTTTTGGTGGTAGTTTGTTCATGTGTACGTAGGATGGGATCTCACTCTGACTGAGAATATTCATTCAGATAAGGATTCGGAAAGGTATAAAGCGGCTTGGTTGGCTTTTTCAGGAGTGGAGCATGAGCAGTCAGGATTAAATTTTAGGACCTGGGAAAAAGAAGAGGATAACCTCGAACAATCATAGTCAGTTTCTTTTCGTCGTACGTGTTCTTTCAAGTACTCTGGCATAATTTGAAATTCAATTAATACTGGCTCGTGGTCGCTATTTAGTGCCGAGACTACTTCGGTTTTTGACTTGTTAAGAGATGTCTATGATGGACGAGGCTGGCTGGGGACGGGTAGGTTGAAGGAGCGAAAGGATATTTAGGTGAGGGTTTTTCACTAGGTACATATACAACGGCTCTCTGGAGTGATTCAAGGCCCCGTTGTACATGTTCCAGTGGGGATGCTTTGAGTTTGGGTCGCCAAGCAGGAAAGGAATTGAAATTTTGTATTACGTCTAAGTCTCGTATGTCTAGTAATGTCTTCGGTCTGCAATAGGTGGACAGTATTAATATTTCGTGACTTTGTATGTTTACTGTTATAGCTGTTGCTTCCAAGGTCGAAAGCCCCGGAACTATCGTTGCCTTGTGCTTCACTCCCCGCCGGACGATGAGCGCGGTGTCGCATCCTCGTCCGATTTACGTACAATTTATACGGGTAATTGCAAAAATTTATAGGGAATTGGCAGGAATTTACAATGAATTGCACAAATTTCCAAGGAATTTTTAACCTGAAAGGAATTGTGGTGTACAAATTTTTTTAGCGGTTTACCCCTCGGGGTGGCATTTTCGGCGTAGCGATACGAATATTTTAAGAATCGCAAATCGTCAAGACAAAAATGAATGTCACTGGAGAAATAATTTCAAAATCTCATGAGCCACGAAATGTGCAAAAGGCGGAGCTTGTTGTGCGGTATAAGTACATTGCTTATAGTGCGGGGGGGAGGGAGGTCCCAGGGCGGTAAAAGAGCTATAGCGGCCCCTGTGTGGAGTACTGACAATATAATCGAGGCAAGAATTCAAGCGATGCACGTCACAGATCGAATCTATAAATAAGACAATACTGCTAAGAATCATGTAGCCCCATTAAACTGTACCTATTTCTGAAAAAAGCTTAATAACTGGGTGTCAAGAATTACTCTTTTTAACGTAATTAATGATTAAAATTATGTTAGTATTAAAATTTCTTTAATGAGATCACTCGTGACGTGCATCACTTGAATTCTTGCCTCGACTTCATTATAGAAGTGACAGTATTGACAATATTATTAATCGTGTAAGGTACCTACCTAAGTGACCGTGCATATTCTTGAGTTTTTGGGCTTCTTATTTGTTCCGTTTTAAATGCTTTTTGTTGTTCTTAAACACTACTTTGTGAAGTAGGGCTTTGTGAACTAAAAAACGCATTACTTTGTTATCAAAAGTCTAGTGTTGCTTATGTTTAAAATTTTAACAGACTGATGTGCTTTCCAACCTAATTTTTGTGTTTTGGCGGTTTTTTTCACCATCGTGCTGGACTTCTTTTGCATTTGAGCTTATTTTTGATAGGAATGATTGTAAGTGGTTTCACAAAAACTATAATAATCATCATTTTAAGGCCTTACACTGATTTTTTTAGACCACAATGCCTGGACATATTTAATCTATTGGTTCATGAAAAAAAACCCATTAACTTACACTCAAGAAGAAAGACTTGGATGTAGTGTTTCATTCTTTTTCGAAGGCAAGGACAAGGAAAGTTGATATAAAATCATGAATAAAAAAATAAACAAGTAAATCAAGCTATTTTTTAAATAATATTTTCATTGATTTTTTTTTTTTTCATTTTATTAAGATTTATTGCGGAATGTTCCAAATGCTCAATATTATACCTCTGAAATGTTTTTACTTTTTGTTTTCAGAATTACGTATTAATCTTATTATCTGTTATATGCTATGGACATAATTTTTTTCAATAAATATCTAAATATGTACGGTCGTGAGGAAAAAAAAATAGGACAAGTCTTATAACGGTATTTTGCTAAAATCTAGTTGTGTACATCTAACTTTAATTTTTGTGTTGTCATAATTTATTGCAAGTGTGCAAAAAACTAATATGCCTCATATAAGCGATTTAGTTAAATCTGGAGTTATTGCTACAGCAGGAGATGGATGGTCAATGAAACAAATTGCACTGCGTTATAATATTGACAAAAATTCGGTGTGTAACATTTTAAGAAAGTGGAGAATAAACGGTACGATTAGTAGAAATCCTGGATCAGGGCGACGAAGGATATCAATTCAACAACAAGATTTGCAATTGGTAAATGCTTTAGTAGAAAATCCATTTTACTCAGTTATTCAGGTTGCTTAAGAAACGAATTTTCCTGGATCGAGTAATACTGGTCGCCGGCGAGTAAGAGAATCGGAGCTACGCTGTCATGCAGCAGCACAGAAATACTTACTTAAAGCTGAATGTAAAGAAGCTCGAGTAGGATTTGCGCTTGACTTTTTAGCGCATGATGTAAATTTTTAGAACAATGTAATCTTCACAGACGAAAAAACTTTCCAATCAACACACAGCGGTCGTATTCGTGTTTACCGCCGTCCGAATACTCGATTCGATGAGAAATATATATCTAACAATGATAAAAGTGGTACATTTTCAGTCAATATGTGGGCTTGGATATCGGCACGTGGTCCTGGTGTTTTGTGACATATTGAGGAACGATTTAATAGTGAAACGTATATTAGGATTTTAGACAACATTATGCTCCCTTCTGTGTCACAATTATTTCCTAATAATGAGTTTATATTTCAATAACACAATTGTTCCGTTCATACTGCTCATACCGTAACTAACTGGTTTCAAGATAACAACATCAATGTTCTTAACTGGCCCGGTCATAGTCCAGATCTTAACCCTGTGGAAGAAGTATGGGGACTACTCGTAAGAAGTATCCAAAAACGAAATGTGAGACCACCGAATGCCGAAGAATGACTGGAAATAGTAAATAATGCATGGAAAAATATTATTACTAATGATTATTGTATAAGGTTATTTAATTCTATGCCAAACAGACTTATAGAAGTTATAAATAGAAATAGTGCAATAAGGAAATATTAATAGTTAGTTTCTTATTAAGTATGATATATAATTTGTCCTTTGATCCAGGATTTCTACTAATCGTGCCATTTATTCTCCACTTTCTTAAAACGTTACACACCAAATTTTTGTTAATGTTATAACGCAGTGCAATTTGTCTCATTAAGCATCCATCATTTACTATAGCAATAACTACAGCATTAAAATAAAAAATAAATTAAAAGTGATATCTGTTTTGTGTCGGCTACTCATTATATATTCAAATAGAGACAGATTTACATCAGAAAAAAAATTGTCCTATTTTTTTCGGCTCACGGCAGTACCTACATGCGTTACTTTATTTTTCGGCCCGTTTTTTAAATCAAAATTAAGGAAAGCGATCCCTATACCTAAATCAAAGATTTAAATTTCCAAAAAATTAGAATCATATAGAAATATAATTATTAAACTGAAAAATTTCTCTAAAAATTGAAAAATTTGTATATCCCAATGTGTCAACCTAAATCAAACAAAAGTACACCGCGGTAAAGCACTTTCAATAATAAAACAAGTTATTTAAAAAAAGCAAGTACCTACACCTACGAAAGAAAATGAAAGTAAGGAAGGTCAATAGGTGTACTTTTACCGAAATAACAATTTAAACAAAGGTAAGTTCCCTAGGTATTTTAAATATTTCAAACATTAAAATAGCTGATATAGAGACACATATCATACCATGTATCCCACTTCTGAAATTAGTCGCCCTTCCCAAACTACCCAAAATCTATAATGAACACACACTATGTACGTGAATTATCGATGACAGGGACGCATATAATGGATATACCTGTGTAGGTGAGAGAGGGTGAGGAGGAGGGGTGAGGGTTGATTAGGTATTTGCTCTTCGCTATTACACGGTAGTCAATGAGTCAATCGATAGTTAGCAACGCATACATATGCGCCTACCCTTTATAGGAAAAGCACCTTTCCCTTTCCCTATGACATACAAAGGACGATATCACTTTTATGCAACCCCTCTCTCTAAAGTCCGTAATCGAATTAGGTTAATTTTATGGATTTTTTAAGCTTATTACTTCGCTTTCAAGAAACAATAATGAAATTCGGTTATACCTAACACTATTTTAGCAAAATATACCTAATGCAATTTTTAAATTTCAAATAATAGCAGGTGCTCATAGATACTTCGTTTGTCACTTGTTCGGTTGACGGGTATAATATTTCGAATTCAGCTCAATCATGAATTAACATTGAATTATAATATACTTTTGTAATGGGAAATGCACTCACCTGGTAATACTATGCAAGAAATTTTGGATAATTCTTGATTTTCTAGCCCTCCATATAACACACACAGCAAGTTTCAGGTACCAATGAGAATGTAACCGCGAAAATTATCGCGAAATAATTTAATCTAACATATCACAATTATCACAACATTTACTAAATAATAATTAATTTTTAACAAAAAAATTGCCTGTGTAGCGATGCATTTCTACCGTAAAACAATCAATTTTAGTTCTGTAGTTTTATACACTGGCACTCCGCACTTGCACCTATTGGCGCATGTCAAATTTACCTTGCCAGTGAGAGTTTTTTGCCAAACGCGGAAGGGTGCGCGGCGCATCTGAAATAGCTGCGCGGCAAACCAAATGATGGCCTAGTGAAATGCAACGCATTTACATGAAACATGAAGTTACTAGTACACAGCGGAAGGAAAATCCATGCTATTGAAATCTAGGTGGCGAAAAAAATAAAGCTTTTTTTTTGCTAAACCACTGTATACCTAGGTATGTGGACGGAGACATGAGCCTACGTATAAACATTGAATTATTGTGCTTGGAAAAATTAATATATCTTTATTCATAGATATTCTTAGGCGCAAATTAATATTTTCAGTTTTAATAAATTCGCCCCAAATAATTAAATTATATTGCAACATCTAGGTGCAATAGATACATGATTTGACAAACTGGCGATGATTCACTAGAACAAAATCCAACGTTGTCAGTTGTATGTATTTTTGAATTAAGTACCTTAAGTCTCGTCTTAGAGATTAATTTGTATAAATATTTTTCTTTTACTCGCTTTCATAAAATAGAACGGGTGGGTTTAGTACTCACATTGATCTTAGGTTTAAATTATAAATCACCAGCAGGGGGTCGGTTTACCCGTGAAAATCCTGCAAGTATTGGAACACCGGCCCTAGCATGGAGTCTGTATATTATTTAGTTTAATAGGTATATCTATGAGGACTATGAGAGTGACAGTTGTGACTCCCCAGTTAATATAAAACTACGGTACCTACTTCGATTGGGACTTATCTAATTGTATAATTTTAAGCAATTTTTTTCTGCCTAAAAGTCACTAGAATTTTTACAAAAGCATCTGAAATAAATATATAGACGGACAAAAATCAGCTGATTTTGTTAAAGCACTTTACAGGCGATGAAACGACTGGAAATGGTTGATTTATTTTTAAAAAATGTTTAAACAGCTACATTTTGTTATCTCTCTGACATGACCGCGCATAGTTATGTAGATACGTTAACTATGCTCACTGCGAATTATTTGAGCAGAAGTGGCAAGCTGTCAAGCATTTTTGCAGCCATTTTAAAAGCTTGAATGAGATTTAAAAATGAGGTATCCAAAATAAGGGGGGGGGGATATTCAGGAGATAGCTGTCCGAAATTTATATCTGGCAACATTGTCGAGGGTAATCACGCGGTTTATTAGTCTTTCTCTATGCTGTAGAATGGTGTGATATTTGTCATTGTTTATTATTTATTAATACACACTTCTTTAAGATAATAACCATTAAGGTGAATGTTACTTATATTATGTATTTTTAAATGTTTTAATCTCTTTCTTATGCATTGAGTATTCCAAAAACTAAATCATGAATAAAAGCGTCAAAAGTTTGTTTATCTAATTTACCTGTCAAAAATGTGCCATATCGGATCGGCGTTTCTAGTTTTTAATATTTTCTTGTTGAATCGTTGAATGTTGTGTAGGCTTTGTTGCTGTCAGTTTTACAGGTACATATTTATTTGTTAAGAAAAATTGTAAATTTGTATGGAAGAATGCGATTGATCAAATTATTAGTATAATAAGCAACAGTCATTTTATTCTAGGTTATTGATTTGTACTGCGTCAAAAATAACGTAGATAATAATAGGGTAATATAATAAATAATTTGAGTTAACGAAAAAGTCTTGACCATGGAGGCTGCTCCAAGATTACCTATGTTATCATTTGATTTGAAAGTTTGTACGGAAAATACCCAATTTGCACCACAATTAAAACAAGTAAGAGTATTTATTTAACTGAATGTTACATGAGATGTCACTAACCGAAATATGCTTTTTGCAGTATATTGCAACTTTTTACAATGAAGATCCAGATTCATACCTCACAGAAATTCGTAACTTAGAATCATTACGAGCTGTTGCAGTTCGTCCTTCGATGGATGTGAATGGAGTCCAGATGTTGAAAAAGTATTATTGTCAACTGCATTTTCTGAAATCCAGATTTCCGATGGAAGAAAATCAAGATGCTGCTGTACAGTTTTTGTGGTTTGTAGCATATTCATCATTAATAATTCAATAACTATAATTATAATTAACAATAATTCAATCTTTGTGCATTATTATTTAAAATTACATGTGGTAGAAATAGAACAAAGAATTTGTTGCGTTTTATCTCTGTGGAAATTTATTTATTTATTTAATTCACGGGAAATCAAATTGTTACTTTAGCGCATTCCTAATAGATGGATTTCTGAAAATCCTGTACATATTTGTGTATCTCCTGCTTATTCTCTATTATAGGAAGGACAACCAGGCTGGTATGAATTGTGGCGGGTCCGATATTCGTTTTGAGCTTATGGTGATATTGTATAATATTGGGGCTTTACATTCATATCTAGGAGCTACAGATTCTAGGAGTAACCCAGATGGCATGAAAATGGCATGTACCCATTTCCAGTGTGCAGCTTGGGCATTTCAGGTAGGTGCCTGCATTTATTTTTTGTACCTACCACAGTATCAATATTTTAGGGTGTGACAAGAGTTCCGAACAGTCAGAACTCGTACAATACTGCAAAAGTTCCGAATGGTCATAACTGTGTATTTAATTACACGGTTTCCGAACATGCATGCGCTTTGAAAGACTTGGTTCTTTAATGCATTTGTTAGATTTTGGGTGCGAACGCTCGTTGTTTAATGAAAAGAAGTTTACGTTATTGTTGTAAAACAAATACCGCCTTTGTGTATCAACTAATATTAACATATTTAACTTTACAAACTAACCTAAAGAAATATTCGTATTACGTATTTTAGTTGTTAACAAAATGTAGTAAAAAATAAACTGTAAGAAGTCGAGATTTGAACCGTCAACCTCACGTGCGAAAATCCGTGCCATTTTTGCCATTTAAAAACATTTATTAACATTTAAAATATATATACAATATAAGTGTTATTTCCATACTATCTCATTGATTTTATTTAACAAATAGGTAGTCAAATAATAAAACTGTGGCGTGACACAAGACGCGCATCCAAGACACGTCCACAGGGGCCGGTTGGTAGGGCCTGCAGAGAAACTAACACATTTGGTAATATCTGTCGACTAATAACCGCTCGCACCAGCATTCGGTTTATTAAAATTAATGATTTTGCCAGCAATAGGCTAAAAGTAATTGGGGAAAGAAACATTCAAGTAAATGAGAGTACTCCTTATATTGGGCAGGAAAAATATACAAAAACCTGCTTCAGTTAATGTCCATGCTATTTAAAAGTAAAATATATAGGAAAAAATTTAAAATGTTATAACAGATTATATTTTTTGGACCTGAAGGGTCATGACGTAAAAAATCAGCCGGGGGATAATGAAGCGGTGGAACGTAGGGTGAAATGTAGAGGAGATGAGAGGTAAAGAGGAAGAGAGGGCAGTCTATCCACTACACCATGGATTGCCGATGGCAAACCTTCATACTTCTTGCTATATCCATACGTCCGTTCGGAACTCCTACAATATTGCAAAAGTTCTGACCGTTCGGAACTCTTGTCACTTTGTACCGGAGTTCTGACCGTTCGGAACTTTTGCGGTATTGTACGAGTTCTGACCGTTCGGAACTGTTGTCACTCCCATATTTTAATGGCGAGGCTCTCTGAGACATTACTTCTATGCTAGTTCCTGCGTCTCCTCCAGAATTGAGTTGGATGCCTTTTTGACATCAACTTCATTGCTTCATTTTCAACAGAGATTAACTAAAATTATTTGTCCTCACCTAGTTTTCATATAAGAATTTATTTACGAAACTTTATTTGTCAAATTTTAAAACATAGATAATAAACACGAAAGAGATTACTCTATAGTATCCTAGACACTAGCTCAATACATAAACACTGTACGACTGATCATCGAACGTTTTTACAAAATACAGACAGGTGTCTACATGGGTCCGGCGCATCCAAAAATGAAATGCATTAAAAATTCAATATTCCAAAAACTATGAGAGCTATTATTATTGAGCTGAATCTTTTTTTAAAAACTCTTTGATAGTTTTGTCTACATTTGACTTCATATATACATAAATAAATTTTGAATAATTAATATACTTACCCGCATGGTGAAGGTTTCAATGCGCGATTTGCTAGTGGAGAATTTGGGGCTTATTTTTTCGAAAAGGCTATAGTATTTTGAGTAAGTTTACAAAAAATCATAATCGTAGCTCAAACCGTTGATTTAATAGCACGATGTATTTTTTAAAAAACACATTTTTCAAATTACTTCTCACACACTACTAAAAAAAAGTTGTAGAATTCCATATCGGATAGATAGCCAAAATTAAGCCCTACAAAATGGTGAAGATACCATTTGGTTATACCTTAAGAAAAAACTAGAAATAAGCGAGATAGAGGAGCGATTTTACTTCACCAAACCTGTCTGTCTATTTTACTTAGTAATCCAGTAATCAGTATATTTCATGAGAGAAAATTTTTACATATTGCGAACACATAGTACACACAAAGTAGTTTTGTAGCTGGAGATTACGTGCACAATAGTAACATGACAAATTACATCAAAAACATGTGTTTCAGTAGAAATTATCACAGTGCTCAGCTCAGCTAGGCAGCTTAATGCTTATGTGTTATAGGCGAGCGGGAGCAACCCCTAAAATGACCCTATAGTGACCATGACAATCCTAATCACAAAAAACAGTTTATTCTCATGTTTTCGAGGTCGCTGAATACGAATCCGATGTTATTAAAAAAAAAAAATGGGGCATCTATGTTTAAATCAACTTTTTAGTGAGAACATTTTTTCATAATTTTTCACTTTCAACTCGCTATATCTCCGGCAGATTTCATGATTTCTTTTCAAAATTTTAATTGCATATTCCTGATGGCAGTAGCAAAAAAATAAGCCCTATCTCACCTTTTTAGAGCATTTGATATTCGAATGATGCATTCGAAACGCATTTTACGAGTGTTCACGTTCTATCGCAAAAGTTGAGTGACGAAGTTTCGATAAAAGAATTGTTTAGTATTAAAATATAATTAATAAGGAAGTATTTTGAAAAGTTTCAGCCCTTAATGTTTTATAGAAAAAAAAATATATAATTTTTAAAGTTGAACGTCGAGTCCGTGCGCACATTTAGGAGAAATTAATTGCTTTTATTTACTGACTTCGTCATTTTTAAAATATAAATAGGATACATAATATATGTGTGTATATATGTATACATGAGTGTTACATAATTTAAATTTGTATATACATAGCATAGAATTTAAATTGTATTGAAATGAAAACTATTTTTATTACTATAAAACTATTCATTTATTTGATCAATGTTTTGACACGAATCATTACAATTACAAACATCACAGCATTTTAAATTAGACACTATACATGGACAAACAGTTGAGCAAGATTTTTTGCCGCTGCAAGAGCAAAAGTATTTCTGCAACGTTTCTATTACAGTTGTCCCTCATAATAATCAATTTTCGATTTTCCTCCTTCCACTAACCATCCACATTTTGCAACGTTTTCTGAAATAATCGTCTATCGAGTAACTTGCTTCCATTTGTTTAATTGCCAAAGAGCTCTTAAAAAATGTTTGAGCATAGCTGGTTTGGATGGAGGAAGTTTATCGATGTTTAAATTTTTTTCGATTGCCAAGTTATAACGTAACGAATTAATACCACTGACATCGGCTTTAGATTTTCTTTAGGGATCTTATAAATTTGCTATGAAAAAGGTGACGATTTGTAAGACATTACCTATGTACAAATCAATTATTTGAGCTAAATTTAACAATTCTTCTTTCGACATGTTTTTCAAAGTCGCATAGACAGTCTTTTTACCTATATAAAATAATGCTGAATTTGTATCAATATTTTAAAGATGAAGCATTTCCATATTATAATAACAACTAACAAAAAAAGAAACTATATGATAACATAAAACTCAATTAATACTTAAATACACAATTTATTAACATTATGTATTAATAATTTCTCCTAAACACTTGTATACGCCTACCGATGCGATTAGCGCGCGCCAAGCGTGTGCGCCCGGACTCGACACTCAACTGTAAAAATTCATATATATATATATATATATTTTTTTTTAAATATTAAGGGCTGAAACTTCAAAAAACTTTCTTATTAATTATATTTTAATACTAAACAATTCTCTTCTCTAAATTTGAAACTTCGACACTCAACTTTTGCGATAGAACATGAACAGTCGTAAAATGCGTCCGTGTAACTTTAAAAATTCGTTATTTGAATATCAAATGCTCTAAAAAGGTCGGATAGGGCTTATTTTTTTGCTACTGCCATCAGGAATATGCGGTTAAAATTTAAAAAAAAAAAAAAATCATGAAATCCGCCGGAGATTTGAAAGAGTTGAAAGTGAAAAAGTATAAAAAAGCGTTTGCTTCATTTTTTATTAAAAAGTCGATTAAAACATAGACGCCCCATTTTTTTTTTTTTTTTTTTTTAATAACATTGGATTCGTACTCAGCGACCTCAAGAACATAGGAATAAACTGGTTTTGGCGATTAGGATTGCATGGTCACATACTGCTATTTCTAAGCCGCTTTTTGGGGGATATCCACTCGCCTATTAGACTTCAGATCAAGAGATCACCATACAATCAACGGGTTCATTGATCTTACTACTTGTTTCATTGAAATATCTTTTTTTTTTTGGCCTAATGTAATTTTCTTTTAGTTACTTAATTTTCTAAACCCAAAACTTTTAAATAAACGTTGTAGAGCATTTAGACAGTTCTAAGTTGGTATATAATAATCATAATTTCTAATGCAAATTCAAAAAGATAAAACGATTTTACCCAACTCACATATTGTAACGATAAATGAAAACAATCACAAACGTAGTGGGAATAGTAGTGAATCATCCCGTCTTACGTCTTTTATTTCGCGTGCATTAAAACGAGAGAAAAGGTTTGGGGGGTTCGTCTTCTTAGTGTATCTGGCACTTCCCTTCTCGATGAAAGCTTTACGTCTTTTATGTCGCGTGCATTATAATGAGAGAGAAGGTCAACCATATGTTTGCAAGGCCCGCCTTCTTAGCGTCTCACCTCACACCCCCTTCTCAATTAGATGTTTCCAGCACTATACTTGTAGTGTATAAAGAGTTGAAAAAAAAATACGGAAAATAATTTCTTAGTTATAAGTACTGTTGAAATCACGAATGTTGTCGTTCATGTCATCATTATTTAATTTCTGAACCAAATCAACTCAAGGTCACACAAAATGTCATGCATGGGCGTATCAATAAACACAAAAGAGAAGTATTTTGTAATGAAAATAATATGTGGGCAAATATAGCATGCAATTCAACGAATTTTAACAGAGTGTTTATTTACTTAACAGTCTGGTCGATAGACGCGTGTGTTAAGGCGCGAGGTGGCAATCGCGATTGATCACATGGGCATCGCAGCACCGGGTTCGAATCCTGGCTCCAGCACTGGCACTGTCGGAGGAAATGGTTGTATGTCCGCATCTTTTCAATATGCAACTCCCTTCCGCACAAGCCCCTAGCTTCTGGAAATGAGGGTTGACTAATTTCTGTGGTGTTTATTTATTTATTTACATTTGTATTTGTCAAATATATAAAAATAAGAGTTAGAGAAAGAGTATTTTTTTTTTTTTTAGAAAAGTTCAAAAGCACGACAGACATTAATATGTTTGTTCCTCATTCAATATTTTGTTTGATAGTAAAATTATCACTTTATTTAGAGAACAATTTGAATTTATTAATTTATTAGAAACATACATACCTTTGTAGAGCATACTTCATACTGATGATTAAATAAACCCGGAGTATAAAATAATAAATTACTCTATTAACTATTGGACAATTATACTAAAGATAATGTTACGTGCTTACAATTTTCAGTAAACACTCCGTGGATTCGAATAACTTGCAACAAGAATTTTCACAAACCACTGATTTATTTAATCACTAAAATTACACTAGTAAATACCTAAAAATCACACAACTAATAATAACTTAATCTAATATGAATTCACTACTTTTAAAACACTATGTACTTTTCTTCCTAAACTTGACAACTTTATCTAACATAAAAACTCTGTATTGCCTACTTCACTCAACTGAACTCTTCTTCTACAAACTGTCTCTGTAACCAGAACCACAGATTACCCAGAACTGTACTGGATACTAAACTGAACTGTTCTTTATACTTCACTAACTGTCCTGTTCTCTTCTCTGCTGGCTTCACCTCTTTATATACCCACTTGGAATGTCCAGAATATCATTGTAGAACTTTCCAGAAATATACTGGAATTCTCTATAATTTTCTTAGGCACTACTAAATGGTGGTTCGCCAGTTGGCCCACAGATGGCGCCACCCTTCTGGCCAGGGAGTAATTACAATTCTCCTCTCTGTTAGAGGGCAGCACATAACACTGCCCCCTCCTTAAGCCTGAACGTCCCGGTCAGGCATTTCAGATACCCCAGTATACTTTGCCAACCTGTCCAGGTGCACGATCTTCATCTTGGACTTCTTTCTACGTTGAATCCTATAAACAACGTCGTTGATCCGAGTGATGACAGAATACGGTCCTTCCCAAGGTGAGCGAGGCTTCGAGAATCCTTCTTCATTCCGCTGTGGGTTATACAGCCAAACCGAGTCCCTCACCTTGAATCCTGCTGAACTGGCATTGCGGTCATATCTAGCCGTCATTCGATCACCACTCCCTGTAGGTGACCTCTTGGCAGCCACATTCGCACAAACCTTGCAACTGCGACACCAAGCCTCTACATCCTGACAGCTATTTACCCAGTAAAATCGCTCCCGTACTCTAGCCAAAGTCTTATTTCTGCTAAAGTGCTCTCTGGATATTCCCTCGTGCACTTCCCGAAGTACTTTTGGTACTCGGCACCTGGGTATCAGCAACCGCATGGTAACTTCTTTCCCATCCGGGCTCTCCCATGCTCTCCGTAATAGGCCATCTATAACCCTAAGCGAATCCCATTGCGCCCATAAAGCCTTCAGTCCAACACTTTTACTGGAAACGTCCTTCCATTCCGGGCGGATTCCTTTTTCTTTCGCCTTCAACATTGGTCCAATTTCATCGTCGTTCAGTTGTTCCTCTCTTAAAACTTTCTTTGACCAGTCCTTCGGAACCTCTATCTTAACTGCCTTCACTTCTGCTATATCCTGCTGCGTTTTTACATTCTCGGCATTCACTTCCTTAGGGCTCCTCTGGTGACAGTACCTCTTGACATGCCCCAATTTGCCGCAATTATAACAGTGGATTACTTTTGTCGGACCTCCAGCACTTCGCTGCTGCTTCGGCTCCTGTTTCGGCGGTTGCGGTTCCTGTTTCAGCTCCGGTCGCGAACTTAATTCGTTTAGTAATTGTGCGACCATTTTCTGTATGTCTGTTAACATAACAATCAATCTCATCTTATCAGAGCGAACTTCCTCTTTCTTTGCAGTGTTTACTTCCCCAGGATTCCGTTCTCGACACTGCCGCATCATATGTCCTGGTTTGCTGCACTGATAACACCGAATCACCTTCCTTGGCTGTCCATCGCTCTGTTCTCTTTCCTGCTTCCTTGGAGCATCTGGTTTGGTCATCAACTGGCTTATCATTTTGTGCAGGTCAGCCATCAAAGATTCCATATTTGACTTTTCTAAATGGTTCTCTTCTTCTACTTTCATGGCTCGTACTCTCGGATGTAGAGTCTCTTCATAAGCGGCCTCAACTTCGAGGGCATGGATCAAGGCTTCGCTACCAGTCTTAGCTCGAGTTAATCTAAGGACTCGCCTGATCTCCTCATCTCTTATGCCATCGATGAAAGTACCAACTATTAATTGTTGCTGGAATTCTTTGGGTGCATCCGGGTAAGCCAGGTATGTCAGTCGCTCAACAGCTGCTTCAAAATCTTGTAAACTTTCCCCAGCCTTTTGTGTGCGTGATTTGAGCTGAGTCCGGTATACTTGGGCGAGGTGTTGGTCGCCATATCTTAGATCTAGTGCAGCTTCCAAAACTTTAAAATCCCGTTGCTGCGTCACTGGGATACTCTGAAGCAACTCTGAGGCTTAGCCCCTTAATGCTAGCACCAATGCCATAGCTTTGTCTTCATTACTCCAATTGTTTGCGTATGCCGCTGCCTCAAATTGTCTTTTATAGGTTGACCAAGAAGTTTGACCATCAAAGGAAGGCGGTTGTAATCGAGGACCTGACAATGATAATACCAGTTGGCCTCCTTGTTCTCTTAACAGTCGCTTAAGTCGCTCTACCTCTCCTTCAACTGCACGAAATTTTCCTTCTATATCGGTAACTTTCCCTTCAACGCCAGTAACTTTTACTTCAACGCCAGTAACTTTTTCTTCGATACCAGTAACTTTTTCTTCGACGCCAGTAACTTTTTCTTCAACGCCAGTAACTTTTCCCTTAATGTCACTAATTTCTCCTTCGAAGTTACCAACTTTTTGTTCAACTTTATCTACTTTTTCCTTGACTTCATTAGTGGCTGACAGGATAGCATCTTGTTGCACCTGTATAATTTTTCTCAATTCTTCCTTTTCTTCTTGTCGTTTTCTTCTTCACGTCTCTCCTGTTCTTCTTTCTCTTCTAGACGTTGTTTTTCTTGTTCTTCTTTTTCTTTCTGACGTCGCCTTTCTTTTTCTTCTTGACGTCTTTCTTGTTCTTCTTTTTCTGCCTGACGTTTCCTTTCTTTTTCTTCTTCGCGTCTCTCTTGTTCTTCTTTTTGGTCTAGCATCATTTTTCTAAATTGCTCGAACATGTCTTGCATTTGCTTTTCGGCAGCCATGCTTCTTGTTTCCATCCAAACAATTAACTCGAAACAGCACGAACAAGTCTTATTTAAAGTCTATATCGCTTCTCAGTTGAAACCATTTAAAAACTACACTAATTTCTAAACAGAATGTCCCAGAAATTTCCTCACACTAGCACAAATAAGGCTCGTCTAATGTCTATATCACTTTCCAGTTCGACTCACTTCACTATCTCCAGTGGTTTCCAAATAGAACACTATGGAACTTCGTCGAATTCTTCCAAAATTCTGTTGCAATTCCGCTTCTGACACCAATTGTTACGTGCTTACAATTTTCAGTAAACACTCCGTGGATTCGAATAACTTGCAACAAGAATTTTCACAAACCACTGATTTATTTAATCACTAAAATTACACTAGTAAATACTTAAAAATCACACAACTAATAATAACTTAATCTAATATGAATTCACTACTTTTAAAACACTATGTACTTTTCTTCCTAAACTTGACAACTTTATCTAACCTAAAAACTCTGTATTGCCTACTTCACTCAACTGAACTCTTCTTCTACAAACTGTCTCTGTAACCAGAACCACAGATTACCCAGAACTGTACTGGATACTAAACTGAACTGTTCTTTATACTTCACTAACTGTCCTGTTCTCTTCTCCCATCTGCTGGCTTCACCTCTTTATATACCCACTTGGAATGTCCAGAATATCATTGTAGAACTTTCCAGAAATATACTGGAATTCTCTATAATTTTCTTAGGCACTACTAAATGGTGGTTCGCCAGTTGGCCCACAGATGGCGCCACCCTTCTGGCCAGGGAGTAATTACAACTCTCCTCTACGTTAGAGGGCAGCACATAACAATAAAGTATATTTGGTTTTAGTACTATTTAAGACATGTAACACGTTTTTACATATAACGCAATTTTAATGATGTTTCACTTTCGAAAACGTATGCAATTAATTCTTTTTTTTAAATTTTAAATAATTAAACATTGTTTTATATCTCAGGAAGTTGATTGAATACAATGCAATCTTTATAAAACAACATTTTGACTATCAGTTTGATTAAGTAGCCTCTATTAAAAAAGCCATCTACATTTCACATATTATAATATGTGTGTACATCTCTCAACAAATTTAATTTAATTTTTTAAATAATCTGCAGCTAATTTGTTTTTTATTTTAAAAATCATATTTAGTCTTCTGAAAAGAATCCGCTGTTCAACATTCATGACATGAAGTACTGATTATAAATGTATTATTTTGTTAATACAGTTAAAATGCAACAATGAACAGTTAATAGACTCCAAAAAGTTCTTAAGTGGCGTATTTCCTTAGATAGACACATCGTATTATTAGAAAAAATATATTTAAAAATTTGAATTGAATAAAAAAAATTACTGTGAAATCGTCATCCGAACTACTATCGTCTCCAACGTTAATAATAATTTGTACGACATTCTCCAGAATATGCTATCTCTTGAAACGTGTGTCAATTAAAGATTCTGTGTGTTTGACAACAGAGGCCCATCTTTGCACAACAAAGGTCTGTGTCTGCAGAGATTTTTCCCACATACATAAATAGCTATAGCACTTTGTAATCACTATATCCTTCTTCACCTATAGGTGGATCATAGAATTCTTTTTTCTGTCCCCAGATTAGTTCTATGGCATTAGATTGGCAGTTACAATACCTCATGGCCATGTTCCCTCAGATATTCATCGACAACTTATCTATTAGGTTTTACATGTGTTTTGGCTAACGCTAATAATTCTGCTTTGAACTTTTATTACTGTCCACAGGTATATTGTTATCTTGCAGCCATTGGACGATGTCTGCTTTTTTCCAAGATGACTAGCTGTTTTTCTGCCAATACACTGTGGTAAGGGCCATTGTCCATGACTATAAACTATGGCTCCTCTTAATTCGGAACAAGTTTACCATTAACCCATTTTATAAACATGTCACCATTCATGTTGTCATGATAGTCTGCCAGTTTAGAGGCTGTGGCGTATATAAGTTAAGAGTTCTCTACAAACTCTCCATCTCTCCATATGCAAACGCTCCCCCTCGGATTCACTCGGCTTCCGCACGCTTTTTACCGACGAATTCTCCCAAGACCCCCCCCCCCCCCTTTTGTTGCCTTTGGCAAAGTTCCAGGTCTCATTTAAAAAGACATTTAATGGGAGAGTTTTGGTTTTGTCTATATTTGCATAGCGACTCCACCCTCTGTGCAGCAATGTTAGCTCTTTCCATAAAGACCCTCCGGTTATTATCTTTTTTATTATATTTAAATCCAATATGTGTCTATAGACAGCACAAGGGAGACACACTTATGTCTATTAATTTCTTCTTGGTCAGTAAAATAGCAGTTATTATTGTATGCAATTTTAATGTTATAAAATTTTCGCCAAGCGGCAACACTACTTCAGCAGTCAGATTTTCATATAAAATATGTAAATGTAAAATAAATTAAAAAAAAATATTAATAAAATACAATATTTATTGTGTTTAGAATAGAATAGAAAGTTTATTAAATAGGATAACCGTAATATACATATATAATAATACAAACTAGATAAGCAGTATAAACAAATTTAAATAGAAATAGAAAATGGACCCCTTGATAATCGGGTGAAAGGTTAATAGTTTAACCATTTAACCAACTGAGCTATTGACGTAGATGTCAGACTAACAACGAAAACTATAAAATCACTACGCCATGGTCTGTCGTGTTGTCTGGCTGATAATCGCATTTCTTAAGGCGCAAGGTAGCAATAGCGGTTAATCACATAGGTGTCGAGCCATCAGTTTCGAATCCCGACACTGGCACTGTCGAAGGAGATGGTTGTATGTCCGCATTTTTTCAATGTGTAACCCCCTTCCGCACAAGCCTCAAGCTTCTGGAATTGGGAGTTGTCTAATTTCTGTGGTGTTTATTATTATTATATTACTGAGCTACCGTAATATTATAAATGAATATAAACCTCTTTGGGTTTCGAAAATTTTATAACTAAAAGAAAGTAATCAAAGATTTTCAAGGAGAAGAAAAATCAATGAAATCGTTGATTGCCTGAAGGAACTTAACTGAATCTTTTTTTAAGTACGTAGAGACAAGCATTAAATATATTTCGTTTCCAGGCAGTGAATAAATATTGCTCGATTTAAATTATTTATATATATCTTTATTTCAGACTATCAAAGAGAAGTACCATCAGTTTATCATTTACATTTCGTCAGTAGAACTGATACATTTTTTCCAACAAGTTTGTCTAGCTCAAGCTCAAGAATGTATCTTAGAGAAAAGTATGTTGGACAATCGTAAAGCTACTATAATTGGTAAGTTGTTAGCATACTGTGATTGTTCAGGACTTGCTGCAGTGCTTAATAATTAGAAAATGTTAAATAATTATTCGTGTATATTAATTGTGATTAATTGGAAGTGTCTGAAGCAGATATCTTTCTTTTAAGCTTATATTTAACAATGAAAGGTGTTGTTGTTAGGTTGAGTGAGTGAGTGAACTTACATCAGACCTACCACATACGATCTATTGTAACTTTGCTCTGAAAGTTATTGCATTTTAAATGCTTAATGGTGTTGTATATAGATATTAGCATTAGTAGGGGCGTCTGCCCAAATGAAACTTACTACACCCTTTAGTACAAATTTATTGCCATGCGTTACTTAATTGACAAAAGTATAGTATCGAGTTCATAGAGAGACTGACTCCTGTACATTTAGGCTGGCGTGGCTGGTCATCATCCATAAACATTAAAAGCGGATTTCTGAGAATAGCTTTTCACCTTAATTCAAATGTGCTTTTAGAGGGCGGAATATTAATACATAATAGTTTTATTCGCAGACTCCTCTATAAAATCCTTATTTTTACTATAAGGAACGTAACCAGACTACAACCAACAGCTACTCTCCGGGCTATGTGCCCCGCCGAGTGCTGAATTACAAGTTACAAGCCTGGTAAGTGTAATAATTGCATATTACCATCAAAACGCTAATGCTTCGATTGCACTGCTTGCACTGCTTGCACTGACGAGAGCCAACAGCTCGAAAACTGCAGTCTGCAAGTGGTGTGTGAAGACTGGCATGAGAGCTCCTTTAAGTAGGATCAGTCTTTCGGCTGGTGTTTGCAGTCTGGTTACGTTACTTATAGTAAAAATAAGGATTTTATAGAGGAGTTTGCGACTTAAAATATTATGTTTTTCACCTTAATGTTATATTGTTACCTAATACCTAATCTTGTACACCAATTTTATTAATCATTTGTTAAGACTCCAACCAGGCCAACGCCTGTAATGTCATATTTCATTGGTTGCATTCATCCAAGCATATCGCAACCTGATCGACAAGATTGACGTCCACTTGCATAGACAATGTTTCTTACTTCCTATTTCTGTAATTTACACAGTCGAGATACATGTGGAAAAACCCCAAAATATTACTCCATGTCTGGACAAAAAGTTAGAATGATAAAATGTTAAGCATATAGATCTTTGCATTAATTTTCTAAGCTTGTATAGTGCGAAACATAATGGTGATAGTTTAATAGTGTTATGTGCTGCCCTCTAACAGAGAGGAGAGTGTAACTACTCCCTGGCTAGTAGGGTGGCGCCATCTATGAGCCAATTGACGAACAGTCATCTAGCACATAGTAGAAAACTATGGAGGATTCTAGAATGTTATGGAATAGGATTCTGGTACATTCCAAGTGTGTGTATATAAAGAGGCGAATCCAGCAGATGGAGGAAGAGTTCAGTTCAGTGAAGTATACAGTACAGTTCTAGTATACAGAGAGAGTTTTTAGGTTAGACAAGAGTTGACAAGTTTAAGAAGAAAAGTAAAGTACATAGTGTTTTAAAAGTAGTGAATTTATATTACATTAAGTTATTATTAGTTGTGTAATTTTTAAGTATATACTAGTGTAATTTTAGTGATTAATAAAATAGTGGTTAGTGAAGATTATTGTTGCAAGTTATTTGAACCCACAGAGTGTTTACTGAAGACTGTAAACACGTAACAATTGTTTATTTGACAAATTGTTGACATGAGATTTCCAACTCAAATCGTTATCAATATAGAGACCAAGAAATTTTGTGTATGGTACCTGCCTTAATGATGTATGATCTTCCTTAATTAAACAGCTTTCATATATTAAACTATTCCTTGGTGAGAAATTAATGAAGACACTTTTTGATACATTCGAATGCAGTTTGTTGGAATAAAACCAGTTAATAAAGCGAGTTACCATATCTTGTAGCTTAACTAAGACTTCAGATTTTGATTTATCATAACATAGGTAAGTGTTATCATTGGCAAACACAACAATGTTATTTTCGGGGTCAAGGCTTGACAAATTGTTAAAAAATATCAAAATAGAAGAAGAATAGGTCCTTGCCGAAATCCGATATTTCATGCTATTAATATCAGTGATATGTTTTCTATTTGAGAGATAAGATGATATCCAATTATTAACTTTACCCCTGATACCATATTTACTAAGCTTTCCAATGAGTAATTTATGATTCACAAGGTCAGAAGCCTTGCTTAGATCCATAAATAAACTTTACTTTACAACTTTAATACTTTTGTTATTATCTAAATTATCATATAATTTATTTGTAAAACTTAATATGGTGCTACAGGTGATTTTTCCCTTATGAAACCCCTATTGAAAATTACTTAATATGTTAAAATTACCGAGAAATGTGTAATTTTGTTAAAGACGATTTTTTGTAAAATTTTTGATACTGCACTTAAAAGAGATATTGGTCTATAAATTTCCGTCTCATAATTTCTATCTTTTTTATGAATAGATATGATTTTGGCTGTTTTGAAAATATCGAAAAATATTAATGTCCTGTTTATTAGAAAAGTTAGTGGTCGAAAAATAAAGTTTATAGCTGCCTTTAATAAGTTTGATGAAATTCCATCTATTCCAGATGCATTTGACTGTGACTGTGACTTTTTATTGCAATATAGACCTCGTTTTCTAAAACAGAGGTAAAAAACATTGGTGAGAACTTTTTATCGGTTATACTATAAATATTATGCTCGGTTGGAAATTTTGAACTTAAAAAGTGTGATTGTTCAATAAAAAACCTATTAAAGTTAATACATATTTTTTTAGCATCTGTTATTATATTTTCTTCAATGTGAATTTTCATGAATTTATTTTTTATTTGACTTTTCCCTATAGTTTTATTAATTATATTCCATGTAGTTTTGCTTTTATTATTAGATGCATGAAAAGATCTTTTGTTGTCCAGTGCTTTTGCAGCTTTTATAACCTTTTTGTAAGTTTTTTTATATTTGTTATAGAAATCAATGTTCTTTGATACAATTGATAGTTTGTGAATATCTTTCAACTTCTGATAAGATTTTCTTATTGCTGTAGTTACCCACTGTTTATCAGTTTTTGCTGTATTTTTCAATTTTTTAAGGGGAAACGAGATGTAAAAATAGTGTTGCAGAATATTTATAAATTTAGTGAATTCATAATCAATAGAATGACTTTGATAAATGTCGTCAAAAGTCTCATTACTGATAAGGTTTTAAAATGACTGAGGTACCATTATTAAAAATTCTTCCATAACCAAGGTCAGGTTGTTTAGGATCATATTTTATACTTAATATTTGAGCTAAATGATCTGACATACCATTTTTTTGAATAATACAACATTTTTCATCATCTGACATATCAATATTTGTGCAGATGTAATCAATTGCAATAAAAGAATCGGTATTGAATCTGGTAGGTTTGTTAGTCATTATATTAATATTATATGCCATCAAAATATCAATCAACTCATTACATTGGTCACTATTCGAAATTAATGTTGAAGTCACCACAAAGGACAATTTTTTGCTCAAGGTTTTTAGTATATTTACATAAAAACTGGTCTAATTCGGATAAGAATAAAATAACATCTGCTGCAGGAGATCTGTACAAACAGAAATTTTTTATAGGGTCGTTATGTTTATCGATTAATTCTGTGCCACAAATTTCAAAAGATTTTTCACTAGATATATTTTTCAAATTTTTTATTTCACTTACATAACTTTCGAGATTATGTTATAATAAATTGCAACCCCACCATTTTTAAATTCTCTTTGACAGAAAGAAGCCCCTAAGTAGTATCCATTTAAACTTACCAGTTCTACCCCTTTTATGGTCATCCAATGTTCAGTGACACACGCATTGTCAATTTTATCTATATCCCAAGAGGACTCCAATAGATCTATTTTATTTCTAATACACTGGATATTTTGATGAAAAAGCTTCTCGATCATTTCGATCTCATTACATATTCTTTTGCGCAAAACTGGACATGTATTATCAAACAGAATGATTTACATTTAGTTCTAAATTCAACTTTAAGTTTGCTCTTGACACAATTTGCACATTTAGTATCCGAAATGCAGTCTTTCTTTTCATGATCACTACCTCCACAATTTATATATTTCACATCACTGGTACATAGCTTCTCTTTGTGATTGAAACTATCACATTTAAAACATCGAAACAGCTTGATACTGTTATGTGCTGCCCTCTAACAGAGAGGAGAGTTGTAATTACTCCCTGGCCAGAAGGGTGGCGCCATCTGTGGGCCAACTGGCGAACCACCATTTAGTAGTGCCTAAGAAAATTATAGAGAATTCCAGTATATTTCTGGAAAGTTCTACAATGATATTCTGGACATTCCAAGTGGGTATATAAAGAGGTGAAGCCAGCAGATGGGAGAACAGTACAGTACAGTTACAGTTTAGTGAAGTATAAGGAACAGTTCAGTTTAGTATCCAGTACAGTTCTGGGTAATCTGTGGTTCTGGTTACAGAGACAGTTTGTAGAAGAAGAGTTCAGTTGAGTGAAGTAGGCAATACAGTTCAGTTCAGTGAAGTAAATAGACAGATAGTTTTTAGGTTAGACAAAAGTTGACAAGTGTATAGGAAGAAAAGTACATAGTGTTTTAAAAGTAGTGAATTCATGTTAGATTAAGTTATTATTAGTTGTGTGAGTTTTAAGTATTTACTAGTGTAATTTTAGTGATTAAATAAATCAGTGGTTTGTGAAAATTCTTGTTGCAAGTTATTCGAATCCACGGAGTGTTTACTGAAAACTGTAAGCACGTAACAATACATTCAAAAACTCGACAGGAAAATGACCAACCTATACATAAGGAACCTTCCTCACGAACTTTTTTGTATGTTATTGGATCACACTCAACAATTGCCACGGACCTTACTTTTAATTTTTTTTATCGTTATGACTTTAATGTCTAGAGTTTCATGACATAAAAATGTATTTAGTTTTTTGTGCAGTTTATTAATTCATTTGCATCTATCTTTTCTTATATCTAATAATAATAAACATCTAAAATAATAATGATATCTAATATTTTTTTGTCTTGGAATTTTAACATGATAATTTTTATCTAATTTCTTTCTGTTTCTTCTTTGCTTTTACACTTTATAAGGACTCCATCATCTTTAATATTTTTTACTTGTGTTATGCCTACTTCCAAAGTAACGGCTCTGAGTAGTTTCCTGACCATTTCCTGTGTTTTACTGCATTCTTGCAATGTCTTTGGCAACATTGAATATCACAGCAGCGCCAGCGTACAGCATATTGTATTGCCCCACACCAATTGCATTCCATTAAATGATATTCTCGCCCATATTGCACCTGCACATAAGTGTATAAGATTTTTCTATATGCCTAATAGCGATCCCCTTACTGTATATATAATGCTAGATTCTGTTTTTTCCACTTTGATTATACTGAACTTGCGCAAATAACGTTTATCGATGATAGTAATCACTGATAAGTTAAATTGATCACTGAGCTACAAAAATGGCGACTGCTCCGATGATAGCTTTCAACATAACAAATCTTATTCAACCAACCGATCCATGATCGCCCTGGTGGTGATCTGCCAGGATGAATGCAGCCATTGTTAATATTGAAAAATCCTTTCATTTCTTATGTGGATTTTGTCGTTTACTCTAGAAATTTAAAGATTCGGTAAATTTTTCGTGGACTGTAAACACTTTATTGAATTTATTAATAATCCCAACTAGATGGCATTCTCTTTACATTTCCATAAAACATTTATTTTGATAAAATGAGTATATTTAAATGTTGATAGGTACAGTCTTATGGACAAATTATTATTAGGTAACAACAGTTGAGACGTGGTTTACCCCTTTCGGGGGTGGTTTTTGGCCGTTTGGGGGGTTGGTGGGGGGCGAGGAGGGGTCTCGACATCACCATCGTGCTCAGCATCCTCGAAAACGGGGGTAATATAGGTTTGGCTGGTAGGAGACGGCGGATACGTACCGCTCTTGGAGGTGGTTTTTTGCCGTTTGGGGTATTGGCGGGGGGGAGGGGTCCCAACATCACCATCGTGCTCAGCATCCTCGAAAACGGGAAGTGATATAGGTTTGGCTGGTAGGAGACGGCGGATACGCGGTTTACCCCTTTCGGAGGTGGTTTTTGGTCGTTTGGGGGGGGTGGGGTGACCTCGGAGAGAGATTTAACCACCGCCACCGTATTCGGCATCCCACTATGATTGATGTATATATGTGCTATCCTGAGCTATCCTTGTATTGCGGACCACTCTACCCAAATAATGTGTGTTAAAGATTGTCTGCCATATTCCAATCAATTTATTAAACTCGTATTATTATTTATTAGCCGTTACTCGAGCCCGAGTATAAAAATGTTACAGTCGATAAATTGTGTACAATAAAAAACAAGTAAACGGTGTAGTCTATTGTAATTCCCATTCATCTACGGTGCACACGACTATGGCTATAGAGGCCAATTCGGGAGAGCACATGTCGACCGCAGTCAGAACAAACATAGACCTGGTTAGGTCTTGGATTCGGCCTTCTTGCAGCAACATTTCCTTGATAGCTGGCCACAACCCCTCGCCATTCGGTTCTGTCCGCTGCAAGTTGTTCCCATTGCTCGTCTGCAATACCGCAGGATTTTAGATTTTCATGGAGAGCTTCTTTGAACCTCTTTCGTTGACCGCCACGCCTTCTTCTACCGCTTAGCAATTCACCATAAAGTGTACATTTAGGAAGGCGGTTATCATGCATACGATGAACGTGACCTGCCCATCTTAGGCGTGCTCTTGAAATAAGCACCTCAATTGGAAGGCTGTTTGCTCTCCTGAGTACTTCCACGTTTGATATGTGATGGAACCAACGGATTTTTATCATACTTCTGAGGTGTCTTTGCTGAAAACGTTCTAATTCTTTCACATGACGACGGTAAGTGACCCAGCTTTCACATCCATATAGCAGTGTTGGAATAACAACTGCTCTGTAGACAGCCATTTTCGTTGACAAAGCAAGGTCGTGGTTGTCAAATACTCTCTCTCTAAGTCCCCAGAGTGCTCTAGATGCAGCGTTAATTCTATTGCGAATCTCGCTGTCCATGTTTGCTTTGTCATTAACAACGTTGCCTAAGTAATTGAACTGATCCACCACTTCAAGAGAATTTCCGTTAAGTGTAATGTCTATTTGGTTCACTTGATGAGGAGTTGACATAATCTTAGTCTTTCCAATGTTGATTTTAAGTCCCAAGGAATCATAGCTCTGGGCATACACATCTAAAAGTTCTTGAAGCTCTTCCGGCGTAGAGGCTAAAAGTGCACAATCATCCGCATACTGGAGATCACAAATGAATCGTGTGCGTGTCTTCGTGAAAGCTCTAACGCGCCCTATGTTAAAGAGACCGCCATCAAAACGGTATCTGAGACCTATTCCTCTGACTGTCAGTTTGTTGTCAACAATAATTGTTAGAGCAGTGGTAAACAAATTAAAGAGTAGGGGTGCCAGGACACATCCCTGCCTAACTCCAGTGAGGGTTTGGAAAGGTTCGGTTGCCTCATTATTATACATAACCTGGGTGTTGTTGTTTGTATGTAGACTGCGACATACTTCCACAAATTTTCTAGGGATACCTAAGCGAAACATAATTTTCCAGAGCACTTCCCTATCCACCGAGTCAAACGCCTTGGTTAAATCAATGAAGGCCATGTGAATTTCTCCTTGATGTTCGAGTGCTTTTTCTTGAAGCTGTTTAAGTGTGAAGATTAAATCCGATGTGCCTCGGTTTGGTCTAAAGCCACTCTGTGTTTCAGGAAGTAACTTTTCCATAACAGGTGTTAGCCTATTTGCCATCGCTTTAGTGAATATCTCCCTCCAACAGCCAGGAGAGCTATACCCCTGTAATTTCCACAGTCCGCAGCGCTCCCTTTGTTTTTGAAGAGGTTGATTAAAAGTGTATCACGAAACTCCTGCGGAGCTTGACCACTTTCCCACACGACATCAAACAGTTTTTTGAGGTAGGGTATGAGCTCTGACGACACAGCTTTAAAGATCTCAGCTGGGAGTGAGTCGGCGCCGGGAGATTTGTTATTTTTTAGCTGCCCAATGGCGGTTAAGATCTCTTCCGTTGTTAGTGGTTTATCTAAGTCTTCGAAGGTGTCATATTGAGGGATAAGATTTATAATATCGTGATCGACTTGACTCTGCTGGTTAAGAATGTTAGAGTAGTGTTCCTTCCATCGGGCTCTTATTTCCTGGTCTTCTTTGAGGAGATTTCCATTTAAATCTTTAATAGGGCACATATTTTTCCGACTGGGGCCGTACACTGCTTTTACTCCTTGAAAGAAATTCCTGTAGTCGTGTGAATCGGCGTACCTTTGAATTTCTCTGGCCTTGCTTGCCCACCACTCGTTCTTTATTCTTCTGATATCGCGTTGCGTTTCATACTTAGATTGGGTAAAAGCTTCTGCTTTTGATGAGTCGTTGGGGTGGTTGATAGCGTTTTGGAAGGCAATATGTTTGCGGTCAAGAAGTTCTTGTATAAAAGCTTCATTATCATTGAACCAGTCCTCCTGTTTTTTACTTGCTGCAGTGCCAAGAATTTCCTCACTCGCACTTTTTAAACTGTCTTTAATTTGTGTCCAGGTAGCAGCGACATCTACAGAATTGGTTTCTTCTAGTGCACTCAAATTCTCTTGAACTTTTTGCTTTAGCTTTTCGACGGTTTGTTGGCCACGCAATTTACTAATACAGAGACGGAGTCTACGTTTTACTTGAGTTCTTCGGTGTTTGGGTCTCATAACAATTTTCATTTTAGAGACAACAGGACGATGATCGGTCCAACATTCGCTATCAATGCACGCCTTTGTAATTTGGACGTCCTTGAGATGCTTCCTACGTACGATAACATAGTCCAGTAGATGCCAGTGACCTGATCTGGGGTGACGCCAGGTGCCTTTAAATTTATCCTTTTGTCGGAAAATGGTGTTTGTTATAACTAGATCATGTTCGGCGCATTTAGTTAGGAGTAGTTGACCGTTAGCGTTCATGTTGCCCAAACCGTTCTTGCCTATGATGCCTGGCCAGGTGTCTGCATCTCTCCCTACTCTAGCGTTAAAATCGCCAAGAATAACGAGTCGTTCCGTTTTAGGTATTCTACAGAGGGTTTCTTCCAGCTGTTGATAGAAGCTTTCCTTCGTTTCGTGACTTGCATCTAGAGTGGGAGCGTAGGCGCTTATTAGATTTACCGCGTTGCCATCTGATAGCTCATAGCGTAGCAGCATTAGACGCTCGGATAGGCCTTGTGGTACTTGTGTTAAGTTGGATACAAGTTGATTCCGAACGGCAAATCCTACTCCATGTTTTCTTCTTGAATTGATGGGAAGACCTTTCCAATAGAAGGTGTAGTACTTTTCTGTGAGAGAGCCTTCCTCCAAAAATCGAGTTTCGCTGAGAGCTGCAATGTCAACATTGAGTCGGTGAAGTTCTCTATCTATTAGAGCAGTTCTTCTTTCAGGCCGATCGGTGCGAGTGCTGCCGTTCAAAGTACGAACATTCCAAGCGCCGTAGATGAAAGAATTAGTTTTCTTGGATGTAACTTGTCGGTGTTTTTTCGACATTCGATGAGGTGTCCCTGTGGGCACCCTCCCCCGGAGATCCGATCGGGAGGGTATTTTACCTCCGGATGATTTTGTCCCACTTGAACGCTCCATCATTTTTTAAAGCCTTAATCGACTGAAAACGAAGCAGCATTTGAAGTTTTAGCTGGAGCAGGTATGCAACTGACCAGCTCGAATGCGGAAGGCGAGTGGTGTGGTCCCATGGCACAGAAGGAGACTGCGACGATGGGGTAACCAAACGATTCCAAAAGCAACCTTTGTGTGCGGTGGGTTATTTTTACCGCACTCTTCGTGAGAAGGTGGATGTGCTCACGGCAAAAGGTAAGGGTTATTCCGCCCTTACTCGGTCGTTAGAGCCTCGTTAGTGAAAACAGGGTGCACCAAGTTCAAATTGAACTCATCGCGAAGGTGAGGTTAACAATTGAGTAGGAGAGGCTATAACTTGCGCTTCACTACCCCATTACACCCCAAACTATTATTATTACCGAGGATAACATAGGCAAATTTCAAGATCTTTTAAAACTAATTGGGATGTTATTTACAGTACGGATCCAATAAATGTCGATGAGGTCTTTATAATATTTTTGAAATTTTGGAGAAATTAGATGATTCGTTTCCTTTGGAATATCTTAAAAATTTGCACTGGCTCGTACAACATACAGTACTCTGAACCTTATTAATCTTTATAAATATACAAAACGGGAATACAACAACCGTATAGAAAACACCAAGCATGAGTGAGTATTGTTTCAACAGAATTTTAAATGCCCCAAATCCCTTAAAGAAAGTATGGAGGCTTATTAAATCTGAACTGCATAATAATAAATTATCTCCAGATAGTGTAAAAACTAAATGATAAAGTCGCAGACAATCCTGTAGATGTAGCTTCTCTTCAGTGATTGTAGACAAAGTAAAAAATCACTTTGGTGTTAACCTACTTTGTGCGATCTCAGTGAATAATCCATTTTTATTTATCCAGTCACACCGAATGAAATAAGGCAGGTATATCTGAATTAAAAAATAAATAAGCTTTCAGTCCTGATGGTGTGTCCACTGAGTTTGTCAAATATCCATGTGATTCCATCATTGAAGCATTGTGCTTTTTGATTAATGCATCCTTTCAGTAGAGTATCTTTCCATCTCTCTTAAAAATTGCTAGCTACCATTATTCGCATCTATAAAAAAAATGATCCACTTGAACCAGAAAATTATAGACCAATATTCATCTTAGGGTACTTCCCAAAATAATAGAAAAGAAACATTTAATTGAATAAATTCTTTCAAAATCCTGACACATTGCTAACATGGATCCTGGAAAAATCATTCCGCTGACGTAGCTACCATACAGTTCTTGCAATTTGTTTATAAAGAAATGGACAAAGGTAACCTCATCATAGGATTATTCTTTGACTTGTCACGAACCTTTGACTCACTCAATTTGTCTTTTATTAAAGAAAAATTGTGTGCGGTAGGCATTCGAAGAATTCTTTTAAAGTGGATTGTGTCTTATTTAACGGAGAGATAGATCTCTTCATGTAATGATCTATCAAGATACTTCAGATGACCACGAAGTGAGCCTAGGAGTCTCACAAGGCTCGGTAGTGGGTCTTTTGATTTTCCTGCCTTTTGTAAATGACTTGCCATCATCCATGCCAACGACAACTCGTTTAGCATATCTGCACCAAGTTTTAAGGAGCTTCTTGATAGTGCTAAGGTTGTTATGACTGAATTTGCTGAATGTTGTGGCTTAAATAATTTGATGTTAAACATTGAGAAAACAACTGTATGTATGTATTTCTCAAAGAAAATCACTACCTATAACACCCAGATAAAATTTAACAACATGATTTTACCATTTAACTAAAACACTAATTTTCTAGGTATTTCAATTGACACAAAACTACGGTGGATCATGCAAATTGATTAAGTATGCAAAAAACTTAACAAAGCATATTACTGCAAGCTTAAAAATTCCCTAGATAGTGCGGCTTTACAAGTGTATTAATTACTCTATAGTCTATTGTCACATCTCCTATAACGTTTTATTGTAGGGGAGAGCCAATAATCTCCAGAGGGTTTTTGTCTGTCAAAAGAGTGTAATTAGATTAATTTTTAATCTCGATTTTACTACATCTTGTAAAAACTCTTTCAAAAGTAATGGAATATTAACAGCATCGTTTATACATTTATATTTTTTCTCCCTGTTGAAATATTTTAAAACATACATCAATTAATAGAATGCAGTTTTCACAATTATAATACTCTCCATGTCGTCATACTGGCTCTACCTCTTCACAATACTGGTCTCTTACTACTTGTGTATTAGCCTTTACAACAAATTGCCTAATGATATTAAAAACATTGATAATTTTAATAAATATGAATCTAAGTCTTAAAGAGTTTTTACTTTGAAAATGTTTTTATTCTTATAATGATTTTTAACTTGTAATTATTGTATTTTAAATTTACTTCGTTCTAATATCTCATGTGAAAACAAATCACTAATCTTTGTTCTTGACGTTCACATCTGCATTGTAGCAGCTTTAGTAATTATATACATAAATAAATAGAGAAAGATTGACTTCTGCGCATCTAGACTGGCGCTACTGGTTAGGTCACTTTGGATTATACACGAGCGTCCAGTAATTGGTTTATAAAATTAGAAGTGACAAGAGGCTCCTTAAGAGTAGAGGGATGTATTGCTAACAAGGTGTATTAAAAAAATTATTTTGAAACAAAATAATTACTAGATATTCTGAAGAAAGTACATAAATATATATTTCCTGATTGTTAATTCAAGTCAATTTTTGGTCAAATATCTTTCAAAAAATATATATTAATGCAAGAATAATCTCAAGTTATCCTTAGGGAAAAGAAAATACACCAATCAATCACATACAGATTCAGCAAAAGTAATTTTATATATCCTAAAGTAAACAAGTATGAGAAAGAAAACAAAAATTAGGAAAAGAAAATCGGATATACCACTCCCAGTGCACTACACATTTCATGAAGCCTTGTTTTTATCACCTTATCTTATATCAACACAGGACATCGGTGTTGTCATGGTAAACGGTGTCGAATATGGTCACGATGAGACAGGAGATCGAGAAACTTTCATAAACATCATATTTTATGCCTCCTGACAGTTCTAATTTAAGTGCTATTTCTGTTTTTTTTTTGTTACTGCAATTTTTTTTTACATCAATACACCATATTGGATGGTTTACTCAAATTTCTTGTTATCAAATATTCATTGTAGTTTTCTTAATAGCAGGAACATGTGTTTGAATACATCAAATCAATCACATTGTATATTGTTATTTTAGCGAAGGTGGCGGTACAAGTATACAGTTACTACAGACAATCATTGACCATCCTTCAGTCAACCAGCGATGAACTTATAGGAAGCAAAACTTATAAGGAATGGATCAAATATTTACAATTCAAAGTAGCATATCACAAATGCATTGCTCTGTTGTTCCAAGGACAGCAGGCCGAAGAACAACAGAAAATGGGGGAGAGGGTAGCATTTTACCAAGCGGCATGCGAACAGTTGGAAGAGGCGAGGAAATTATCTACGAGCTTAAAAAATCGCCAGGTGAGCTTACTCATTTTCATAATCAACTTTAAAAGGACTAATTAATAAATTTATTTTACACACCCTATCATAATGAATTTTAAAAGGACTTAAGTTGTCTCAACGTGTTTCATAAATTTACTTTAACCTATTAAAGACACTTTAAGATAACGTTGTTCGTGCTGCTCTCAGTATTCATCTGTACTGGTGCAATTTGATGTGCATAAAATGACATCCTTTCTCTTACCACCGCGGTATTGTGAGGTTTTCTAGCTATTGCTGTTTATATGCTGCAAACATTTGAAAATTGTATATTTGAAAAAATTTCTAAATGCCATTATTTGTATTTTGCGGTGAAAAGTTACCTACCTTATCTTCTATGCGTCCAATTTTACTATTTTACCCCAGATTTCACGATGCTCCTAACCATTTGATTTTGGCATTATATGGCCCTACCCCTAAGATATAATTTTAAAATAACATGTATTCGCTTTCAGCAAAATTTTGGAAGCTTTGAATAAAGTAGTTTGCGTATATTTCCATTTATGCCATGAAATTATTTTGGAATGTGATATCTACCAACCCATTGGCTAAAAATGTGTAACAGAGCTTAGGAAAAAAATCAGACCATGTCTTGACTGTTTGTATAAAAAAATCTTGTATTATGCGAATCAATATTATATATCTCACTTTATTACATAAATACATAGTGGAATTTTTGTTCTTCAATTTATAAATAAAATCTAAATTACCACTTACATACAATATTGCATCATCTGCAAACATGGGCAATTTACAATCGCTTACACATTTAATAATATTTATATAAAAATTGAATAGAATATGACCTAGAGTAGTTCCCGAGGATCGCCATGTTTTCTCTGTAGCTCACTTGTTACTGAGTTTTTATATTTAACTCTTTATAACCTGTTTTTTATGTAACTTTTAAACCAATTTAACACATTATTTCTTAACCCTATTCCCTTTAGCTTGGATATTGACATATCTCTACTTATTGTTTCAAATGCCCTTTTTATGTCAAGAAATTTAATAAAAACCACTTGATTACCTTCTATAGTAGTTTGTGCAACAAGAGTGGATATGATAGCCATATCGCACGAGAAAGAAGTTTGAGCACGACGCCGTAGGCGGAGTGCCCCAATCTTTCGAGTGCGATATGGATAATCCACTCGAGTTGTACAGTATACTTTTTCTACGACCGGATTAAGAAAAAACTACAAATAATAGTTAATCAAATTTTAATATACAAACTTAGCTTCTGCTAAATCTTATGCTCTAGGTGCAAACATTTTATAAAAGCTTCAGTGGCCTAGCGGTTATATGCACGCTTCGAAATGCAAGAGATCATAGGTTCAATCCCCACATATAGCTATTTTTTTTTTTGTCATAATATATCTCTAAAATTTTGTCTGTATATAATAATTTCAATAAAATTTTAGGCGGTATACCGTTTATCGATTCTTCACTAGAATCACTCATTTTAAATTATTTTCTAGCTCAAACTGGGCGAATACACAGTGATAATTACTTTGACAGCTTACTCACTAACTTGAATTTTTTAAAACGAATAGTTGCCTATGTACTTAATACGAACTGTGATTGGTCAATTTCATATCCATCCTAGAACATATATGAAATATATCCGTTCAGTTAACTGGAATGGCCCACTTATTCATTCTACAGACTGTACGGAAAACAGCAAATTTACATAAGGGAGTAGAAAAAACATTTAAACCATTCATCACATACATTTATAATAGCAGACTCATAGGAATAGTCTTTGTGAAACCCAAAAGTTCTTAAGTCTTTTAGTCCCACTTCCACAATTTTAAATATTGCCGCTATTTATTGGCCTACGGACTTCACATTTTGACGAATTTGAAACCTTTGATACTGGAATAACGTAAGAAGTCTTCCATATATCAGGAAAAATATCATAACCTCGCCAGAGTACAGAGTACCATAACCTCACTAATTTTTGTAATTTCACTTTAGTCTCACCAACAGTACCTTAAAAATATAGTAATCGATTTTTGTTAAAGCATTTCAATTATGAAACGCATTTTCTTTAAAGTTGGTCCTTAAATTTACTAGTAGAATACTGTCATGAAAGTGGCGTTAATCATCAATTTTTTTTTAATGTTCGCGTGTTACCTAATTTAATTATAATTTTGAAATGTTTTACGCAGCAGGAAATAGTTGAAAGTTTAGCCTTCACATTGGATGTGGTAGAGGGTAAAAGAAAAGCGGCAAAAAATGAAAATGAATTTATTTATCATGAGGAGGTTCCAGATTTGGACCAGCTACAAGAAGTTAAAGGAGCATCCCTTGTCAAAGGGATTCCATTTAGTGTTAATGATGTTGAGGTATGAATTAATTTTCCTGTGAAATTTCTATACTGTATAAATTAAAAATAGTGTAAACTATTCAATTATCTAATTGTTTCTAATCATCTCTTGAATCGAAATTCGAGATTTTAATAGCATTGATATTTTATCATATTTCACACCTATTCTTCTATTTCAAATAGGTCTCTGGACCTGATATTTTTTCTCGGTTAGTGCCGATGGAAGCACATGAAGCTGCATCCTTGTACAGTGAAAAGAAGGCACAAATGTTGAGGCAGATAGGAGAATTAGTTGAAAATAAGGACCAATCTCTTGTCGAATTCATGTCTTCTATGCAGTTAGATTTACTTACAAAGGTAATTAATACTTTTCAATATCTGAAAATATTGTCTGATGGAAAATTTAAAATGAATTTTAGATGAGTCAGGCCACAGGCATCCCACAAGACCTGATTGATAGAGCAGCTGCCTTATCGGCAAAACCGACCGCCACTCAGGATCTGGTAGAAGCAATGGGAAAACTGTCGAATATTTACCAAGACGTGGAATCGAATTTGAATGAGATTGATGGTCTGTTAAAGGTAATTTTTTTTCATTTTGCTTTAAAGTATTTGAACCGATAGGAATGTCCCACTGCAGTCAAATTTTTTTGACGTGGATATGATTCCATATATTTAGTTAATTAGTTAAATGTGCAATACTGTGTTCATAACGACCTGAAATACCTGGAAAAGTCGGGGAATATGAAGTTATTTAAAAAAAGAGTATTTTGAAAATTTACTGTCAAAATAAAATTTGTTTCAATGTTTCCGGGCTTAAAATTCCAAACTAGATTTAAGCATTGAGACTAGAAAAGTATCTCTTTAATTTGAAATAGTTGCGAAAAACTTGGAACAATGAGGAAATTTCATTTGGAAGAATTACTAAACATAAAAAATAACCTTTGGCTTTTAGGAAGAAGAAGAGGCAGAGAAGCGCTATCAAGAGCTAATGGGCAAGAGGCCACCAAGCATTATAGCAACAGACCTAGCCAGAGAGGCAGCTAAATACAGAGAAGCGCATACAAAGGCCAATGATTCTAATCAAACATTGCACAGAGCTATGACTGCTCACATTGCTAACTTAAAAATATTACAACAGCCCCTCAGGAAATTGCAGCAACAGTTGCCTTCTATAGAATTACCAAATCGTAAGTAAAGAATTTTAACCAGAAAGAGTTATTAAAATTGTCATCAATATTATTCCTAATTTTTGATATTTTTATAGCCAATATCGATGAAAAGTCCCTAAAAGATCTTGAAACTCTAGTTGCAAAAGTTGATGAAATGAGAACTCAAAGGGCCATGTTATGGGCCCAGTTTAGGGAGGCAGTTCATAAAGATGACATTACTAATTCTTTAGTGACTAAACAACCAAACCAGTCATTGGAGCAGCTCTTCCAGCAGGAACTACAGAAACACCAGCAGTTGGTAAGAATATTTTTGAGAGAAAAATTTTGTTCATCAATATTACCTTATATAGGGTATTTTTGAAATACATGCATATATTTTGTTCTATGAACCCTTGTGTAATATAAAGGTCAATTCCACATTTTAAATTTATTAATTTAAAAAAAGAAAAAATATATAAACTCACTTTCATCTCCTCAGTTCCAATACTCAGCGTATAAATTATTTAGTTTTTTGACAGCCGAGATTAGAGTGTTGCCAAATCAGAACAAAATAATCAAATAAAATATGATGTAAAACAATAATTCATAATTAACACAACGACAACATACATGCACTGCCATGCTTTGGTTATTTTAATATCAGATGGCAATTAACAGTCGAACAGGTTCAAGGTTACTAGGACGCTCATCGCAAAAGTACTCATTGGCATACTGTTTAATAATGTATTTATTGTATTAATCACCAGTTGATATAAATTAATTCAAAATAATTTAACGTAATTTTGTATACAGGGTGTTTCATGAGGGACTGTAAGGTAAACGTACCAGTCCTCGACACTATTAGGGCAGATTACTTAGTTAAATAATTATTAGGGCGGAACTGAATGGTTCTATCCATCGACTTAATCAGTAGTTCCTAACTTGAAGTTTTCTGAATCAAATTGTATTGAAATATTAAACAATATTTACTGCTTAAAAACAGAAAATTAAATATAAGAAAAATTCTTTCAGAACACCAATATTTGACATGGCGATTTTGACAATGTTCCATATATTAACACCCCAGTAATTGACAGTATACATTGAACTTTTGAAATATATTTATTTTAAATAAATTTTAATTTTCAAAAACATCTATTTTATTTTTAAACACATATTTAATACGATCTCCAACATTTTGTAATTCTGGCGCAGGAAGTTTTTGAATGACGTCGTCTGTTTTAATGATAGAAATGTCGCTTTCGATCATTTTGAATGTAGTATGTTCTCCATTGATAGATTTCAGTGACATAACTTCCATATCATTTTCTGGATATTTATTCTGGATTACACATATGTATCTATAATATACCGTCTTTCTTTTCCCACCCAAAAATTTTACTAGAATAAAGTCCCCAACATTTAGATTTTCAGTGTCGAAATCTTGATCTGAAAAATGAAATGTTTCTTGATTTGGGTCTTCTTCTATATCTATGTCGTCTAAGCTGTCACCGCTTTCAACCCATTCGTCATCACTCGTTTCCGAATCTGAATATATTTTTTTCTTTTGTTCTAATTTTTTCTGTGCTTGATTCTTTTTTTTCATTTCTCTTTCTTTCGTCCTATTTTCTTTTTCTTCCAGCTTTCTCTTTTTTTCTTCCTCCTTTTTTAAATGGTAATTCTGCCAAGCTTGAGAGGTGACTGCTGACGGTACTTTTTCTTTTTTCCTCTTTTTTTCTGCAACTTTTGGCTCTGGCCAAAACAGAGCTCGTTTAAAAGGTGACGGAATATTCTCTTTAAAAGATGTTTTGGTGTTTGGAGTCCCTAATTCGGTGATTGGTTGGAGATCATTCGGAATCCTAAAGGAAGTCGATGGACCAGATAATATATCAATGGACTGTATGACGATTTTCTGTGAATGGCTTTCTACATTTTTTATGGAATTATCCGTGTTCTGTTTTATTGTGTCATCATCATTTTGCTTCTGTTCTTGAATTACTTCGGTGCCTATTTTTTGTTGCATCACTTCTTCATTTTCTACTGGTTTTTCAATTTTTTCTGTTATTAACTTTGTTTCTTTTCTTAACTTTTTCCAAATTTCAAATAAAGAAGTATCTTCAGTAGGGCCTTTCCACTTGTTTTCATTTTCAGATTCCATAAAAGTAGACAATTTTTCCTTTGAAATCATAGTATCTATAACTGACAGTGCTTCTTTATACCGTACCTTCTGAAAGGTAGTTCCCTTCTGAAAGTTAGTTTCGGGTACTGATTCTGATATTTTCGTGAAATTTACATTTTCCACATTAAATGGGGAGAGTCCACATGCTCTAAACCCATTTTGAATAGTTTCTTTACTAATTTTTTCAAGGGCATCTTGAAGTAATTTCCCGAAATGTTCCTTTCTCAATTTATCACCACTATTCTCTAGACGCCATTGTGCCACTGAATTTCTCCAAAATAATTTTAACGGTCTAAAGACCGATACATCCATCGGCTGCATCAGATGAGTGGAGTTTGGATAGAGCGCTAATATCTCTACACCGTTCTGGGCACAAAATTGTGATAAGTGGAGTGTCATATGTGAAACGTGCCCATCTATAAATAATAATACTGGACGTTTGATACCTCTCTTGTCAAGCCAAGGAACAAACACATTTGTCATATATTCGTAAAATGTGGATCCACACATCCACCCATTGTCGGACCTTCCAATTCCCCAGGCACTATTTATACTACTGGCAATGTGACTTGGAATTCTGGCATAAGAAAAAACGACCATCGGTGGAGCTAAATCTCCATTGGCATTTGCAGTTACCAGTACAGTTAGATTTTCTTTCTCATTGTTGCATCCCGCATTGTAGACAGATTTCTCGCCTTTTTTAACTAAAACTTTTCCAGCTTTGGGTTGTAAGAAAAAAGCACTCTCGTCGGTGTTAAAAATTCTAGAAGGATCAGATGCCGCTTCAAATACATTTTTTGATTTTAGGTTATTTCTCAATTTCTGAAAACCACTGCCGAATTTGGGTTTCGCTCACCTTTTCCCTCGCCGGAGTTAAATTTTGAGCAATCCTCTCACTTAATTCTGGATGTCTTTTAAGAAATGATTGATACCATTTTCGACCAGGTCGGTTGGCAGTGAAAGGATTTTCCCGTTTTGTTTCGCGAATTATATGCTGAACACTATCTAAGAGTTGTTCTTTTCTTACTGGATAATGAATCCTACTCAGAGATAATATCCATTCTACTAGAATATTTTCTTCGTACTCTGAAAGTATCGTATTAGGTCCCATTTTACAATTTTTAGGAGATTTCCCAGATGTTTTGTAAAGAAGTGTTATTCTCGGTACTTGGTGGGTTCTAGCAGCAGTTGCTACCGGCATACCACGTGTCACAGCTTCAATAGCTTCTTCCATCTGTTCCCTTGAATATTTTTTGGGAGCCATTTATCTATAAAAAAAAGAACCAATGATTGACACCCTCTGTTCCAGTAATTGACACCCATGTCGAAGACTGGATCCAACAATCTGATTACACTTCTTTTTAGATATGAATGCTCATAAATTAATGCAGAATTCACAGTGTTGCTACACATAAAAACGTTATTGTCCCCAGTTATTGACACCCGTGTCAATCACTGGAACTTCTATAATTTTTTGTGTTCCAGTCCTCGACATCTAGATAAATCAAGGTTATAAGCGAAATTATACTAAATTTGATGTATTGCGATATTCTAGTATGTGTTGTAATTGTCTCACATTATAGGCTATTCGATAACTCTTATTCTAACTTTTAAAAATTAACAATTTCAAAAAGACTTACCTTAATAATTTGCTTTAAAAAATCATAGAAACAACTTCACTGCTGAACACAAAACATTACTACCATATTTAATTTGAAAATGAGGTTAGCTGTTCTTCTTCTTCTTAGTCACGATGTTGCCAAATAAGTTAAAGCTAGCATACTTACTTCCATATATTTCCTGTTGCTATACTTACCTTAATTTTAGTATCAAAATAAATAACTGTCAATTACTGGTACAATGTCAAAGACTGGTGCGTTTACCTTACATACTTCCAGGGGCGGTAGAGGACCACTTGGATATTCAGGAACGGCCATTGAAATTTTCCTGTCGCTCTTAATTTCTGAGATACGGGGTGGGGTGATAAACTGATTTTGGTCTAAATTTATTTTGGCGGATTATTGATCACAGACTGACTACATATCGAACTTTATTCCCAGACGAGGCCCAACTTAGACGGGATGGCATATTTAATTCAAGAAATTCGCATAACTGGGCCGAAAACAATCCTCATGCTATAGGAAAAACCTATTCTCAATATAAGTTCTCGGTAAACGTTTGGTGTGGTATGATTAATAACAACCTAATTGGCCCACATATTTTTCTGGCAAGGCTAACTACAGAGGCGTATTTAGATTTCTTACAAAATATTTTACCTGGTTTAATGCAAGGTATTAATATAAGAGGACAATACTTCCATATTCCATAACAGAGCTCCTTCTCATTTTGGTATTGAGGTTAGAAGGCATTTGGATAATGAGTATCCAAACGGATGGATTGGACATGGTGGAGCTCATCCTTGGCCGGTTAGAACACCAGATTTTGACCTCGTCGATTATTTTCTATGGGGACATCTCAAACTTGAAGTTTACAGTGTCGCAATAAATAGTAGAGAACAGTTACTTCAGCAAATTATCCGCTATAGTGACCAAATTAGAAACAATCCTGCGCAAATTAGAAAGTCTATGGGCAATTTAAATAAACGTCAACAAAAATGTATGGAAGCTGGAGGTTCTGATTTTGAAAACTTGCTCTAGGTATTTTTAATATTTTTAAATATACTTTTGTAAATATTTATTTGACCATTTTTATTTATTTACTCAATGTAAGCAAATGAAGAGAAACCTCTTCAAATTCCCCATTTTACCAAATTCAATCGCTTGGAAAAAAATCAATAAAGGTGCGACAAAAAAATCTAATGACAGTTTTGTTTAGTGATGTATGGGCTTTTATAATTGGCAACTGAATGTTAAAAAAATATATACAGTGTGATCTTTTTTACAGGAATCGGAAAAACCAAATTAAAAAAGTCCGGCCCTGGAATTTAAAAAAAATTATAATAGCAATCTATCAACTGTGATAAGTATGTAAAGTGTCTAAAATTTAAACAAAATCTGATCAGTAGTGAGGATGTTCTGACCAAAATCAGTTTTATCATCCTGTATGTCAGAAATTAAGAGGAACATTTCAATGGCCGTTCCTGAATAACCAAGTGGTCTTCTACCGCCCCTGGAAGTATGTACAGTTCCTCATGAAACGCCCTGTATATATTTGGTCATTCTGGTAAACGAATATTTATGCGTCTCTCAGAAAGATGCGAGTATTCATAAATCTGTATATATGCAAGTATTTCAAAAACACCCTGTAATAATCTTATATTAAACATTTACCTTTATGAGCTGAAAACCATATAATTATTTCAGGCTGGTTTAATAGAACAGAACTGTGCTGCTCAGGAAAACATAAAAAAAGCGTTGGTAGACAGCTATGCACAAGCTGTAAGCACACGACGCTATGTGCAAGACATAATCCAGAAAAGGACTTCTACCGTCTCTGCTTTAATCTCTTCCCATGATTCTTATGATGACTTACTAGCTAAAGCAAATAAGGGAATAGAGTTTTATACAAAGCTTGACACTAATGTGTCGAAATTACTGCAACGAATCAAAAGTGCTTGCAAAGTACAGCAGGAAGAACGTGAACAGATCCTATCAAAGAATGATATACCCAAACCGGAAGATACTTCTGTACACGCTGCTCCTGCATCTACTGCTCCGAAATTGAAAGATTACTTGGAATCGAGAAAGAAGAACCCAGGTGTCGCTACTTATCCTGATCCGAATCTTCAGTATCATCAAACAATGAACTATGGCTTGTCCCAAAATATGCCCGACACTCAGACATGGCCTCCTGCTGTGCGACCTACACCATTGGGCTCGGAAGTTACCGATTTACCAAAAAGCAGTGGCTATGAAGCCTACAACTACCCCAGTTCCAACGTGCAGTATGGTTATGGACAGGTGCATCCGTCCACAACCGCTGCATATCCTTATAATCCCACTGATGGTTATGCTAACCAACAGACTATTAACAATGGTGTTGGTTATCAGCCTACACAAAATGTTAACCAAGACTTAATTAATAGGATGAATTCCCTTTTATCGAATATTAAAAATGACTCGAGATCTCAGAATAACACTCCAAGTTCGTATAGCAATTACATTCCCCAAAACTATGCTTCTACCACCTATGCTTATTCAACACAGCCTTATACTCCCGCAACACAAGTCGATGCGAGCGTCAATAGTTATGATCCTAATAAAGCCTACACAACCACAACAAATTCTTACCGACCTCTTTCCAGTTACACAGTGCCCAATAACACAAACACCCATATGCAGTATCCAGATTCAAGTTTAGGTAGCCCTGCCATCTCTGGTGCTGCTTATGATCCGGCAAATAGCAACGCATATCAATATTCCAATTATACGCAGCAGCCACAAGATGTTGCACAATCTCAACAGCCGACACAAATTTCAACTCCCAACACGTCCCAAACAAATATTAATGCTTATTATCCAGTGGGTTATGGCCCGAACTACAGCACGCCTCAGACTGATGTGAAAAACGATTCTACTGCAGGCCAAACACAGTATCATTCCCTCCAGTATGCCACCTCGGTACAACCCAACCAAGTAAATTACTCCTATAATTCCACGTACTCTTCTCCAGTGGTAAACATGGCCAGTGCCCATGCTAGAGATACAAATTATATGGCAACTAGCGCTGCTGCAACTGCAGCCCCACAGGCCCACACAGGTTACTCTGTTCCAGATAGTGCTAATGGAAGCCAACAGACTTATTCAAATACTGGTACCCCTTCCTTGCAACAAGCAACTCCTAATACACCTTATTCCACCGGTTCTGGACATGCAAATCAACCGGCTTATGCAGCTGGTTCTGCTCAGTCTGGTACATATCCGACAAGTGGTGTATTTACTGCTTCTGTAACACAACAGTCTTATACGAATCCTCAGCCATACCAAACTGGCTCCTCTTCATCGACATTTTACCCATCAGATACTCAACAATCTTACCAAAATCTTCAGGCACATCGATCTGATAGCAATGTATCTTATCCGTCAAGTGCATCTACCACCCTGACGGGTTCAACAGGTACTCAGCAATCTTATACTGCTAATGCCCAATATTATCCAACTGGAAATGCTGTGAGTGGCCCCTACCAATCCTATCCGACGGCTGCAGCTACAGGAGACCCTCAGCAATCCTATCAAACTGTCAACGGTACAGCATACTCAAATTACTATGGACAAAATTATAATCAGAATTATCCAGTAAACTACAACTATAGCTCTCCTGCTAATGTTCAGCCCCAAACCCAACAAGAACAGACCGTTACTGTACCGTTGACTACCAAAGAATCCAACGTTGACTTACTGAGTGGTTTAGATTTTAGCATCAGTCAAGCGCCGTTGATTCCGCAGCAGAATGTGATTAAAAAGGCGGAGGAAAGCGCAATCAAATCTACAGATTCAGAAAGTAAGGTTAATTTAGCTAAGAAGGCTAGTGTGGCTAAGGAAGAAAAGGCCTTGCCAGAAATTAAACGTCCCATTGTTAAAATTTTACCTAGTAAACCGCTGAACAATGCTGACGTCAAAAATTTATTTAATCAAGAAGTTGAGAAGTATGAGAAGTACGTTGAAACTTTGACTAATAAGACTTTAAGCGGACCAACAAACTTAGATATTAAGTGGAAGGAGATTCAGGATAAGCAAGAGAGTGAGGGACAGAAGAAGATAATATCTGTCGCCAGATGTTATCCGATGAAGAATCGGTTCCCGGATATTCTACCTTACGATTACTCTAGGGTTGAGCTGTGTGATGCCAAAGATGACTACATTAATGCCTCATATGTAAAGGTAACTGTAAATAAGAAATTGCAAATGTTTGTATGAGCATGTACACTTGTTTTGCAGTTTTGTGCATATTAACGTATTTCTAATGCAACAATTTAAAAAAAATTGGAGTCTTTTGGTTGAATCAGCAAAGTGGTGACTGTCTAACAAACATCATTCAAAAGTCCCTAAAATATGTCGAAATTTTCTTTGTTAACCTTATAAGTTACTCTATGTTGATGATTTTTTGCCGAGTTGTCGGGAAGTTCATGTGATGGAGTTCGCCGCCATATTGGAAAGTGTGATGCCGGAGGTTTTATTTGAATAACTCGGCAACCGGTCAAGCTAGAACAAAATTTTAAAATGCGTTTTAAAGGTTTTCAAAAGTACTACAACTTTGTTGTTTTTTTATTATTTGGTGGAAAAGTTTATAGTTTTTCTCCAAATTGATTTTTGCTTCATGTAATCTAAATGTGTTAAAAAATATTTATGACCAGTGAAGATTCCAAAATATAGTACCATAGTATTTATCGTACTTTGACTTTATAAGCCAGCAAATGAAAAATATGTATTCTAATATCTTAACAACTTGTTTGTTCTTTGCTCTCTCAAATAATGTATCAAACGTAAAGTTTATAATATGTTAGAAGTCTATGAAAGGAAATTATTTCTTCTATGGCAATTTATATAATGAAATAATAAAATCATAAATAGGCATTTATTAATTTTCAATGTTCAAAGTGAGAATCATCTCCTTTTCTAATACAAGTGTATGCACTTCCTCATATCTCGGTATAGTATAGTTGTAATCAGGTCAGGTGGTAGGTTATGTGCTTAACTTTATTTCAATCTTCATTATTTCAGCTTCAGCTTGCAATCTTTACATGACAAGGTCTCGATCTCATATTTCTTCATTGTATACTGATTCTTTGTATCTCCCCAAATATATTAATCAAGGGGGGTCAAGTCTAGAGGTCCGGATGACCACAATATTGGCCCATTTTGCCCTTTCCATCTATTAAGGAGTTTTGGTCATTTAAAAAATTTCCCATAGTTGTCATATAATGGCCCAGATATCATGTGTTATAATATATTATTTGCCATTTACCATCCACTAGCATTTTAGTCGAAAGGACAAAACCAGTCCGACCCTTTGTTAATTCCGACACAGTTTAATTTTTCTTTTTTTGTTAAAAATACTTAAAATTTTAAAAATAAGGAAACATTTGGTGTGAAAGTAGAATTTCCTGTGGGGTTGGGGTTTGACACATTTTTTGTTTTGAAGCACCTTCTGCAGACAACTTCATAATTGGCCAATAATTAACTAAATCTCTTTTTGAAGAACTTTGCTAAGGCATGGAAGATTTTACATTCTACCTTGTTATTTTTTTAGGATGTGTCACCTTATGCACCATCATTTATTGTGGCCCAGTCTCCATTGTCATCGACGTTTGCCGACTTTTGGACTATGATTAGAGAGCAGCAGGTGGAACTGATATTTTGTATGTCGAATGATAATGAGGTATGTTTCAATATTTTAATTCATTTCAAATATTTTAACATAAAATTGTATTATGATACAAAAACAACCACGACTCCATAGAGTATATTATGATTTAAGTCAAAAAATATATAAAATGTCATTAATATCAATGTTCTTGATCGTCTATGAAGTCAATAAAATAGTCTTTAGGTATAAAATATTAGGAGAGGTAAATTAAAATCGAAATTGCCAAGATTTGCTTTTTTATTAATGTGACAATAGTTTAGATTATATACATGTAAACTATACCCAAGCAACATTTTGACAGCCAGCAAATATTTCCAACAAAGAATTAGTGTTTATTGTATAAGGAAAGCCATGTTAACCAATCAATATCTGCACTAGTCTGGTCAATAAAATATGGACTCAAGATGTTAAGAGACCAGCTTATAATCGTTGGAGTTTTTTTTTTATGGCATTCGGTTATTAGCCATACAGCCAACTGCTACTTAAAATAAAACTAAACAGCAGAAACACTTAATGGTTTTTTTACCAAAATCGATATTGTTATTAGTATTGTCACAAGCTTTTGCTCTGCCTCCAATTGACCAAAGTTGTTGTTTTATTTTTAAATTGTAGATTTTCAAAAGTTCTTTCGTTATACGTATATTGTATTTGGTTTAGATGAAAATGGGACAAAATAAAGAGGGTAGAAAAAATGCTTGTTTGAAAATGATAAAAATATAATTTTTTTTGTAAAAAAATGACGTTTAACTTTATTATCTTAAAGTACTTCAAAAATTGGTAAAAACACTTCCTCTCATCTAGAAGTTTTTCGTTTTTGAATTTTTAGACCAATTTTTATATTTTTAATTTTTATCAAGATGGCGGATTGGCCTATGTATATATCCTGGACTGTTTTAACTTAAAATAACTAATTGAGGAGCCTACGAGAATCACTGAAAATTCATCTATATTAATTGATGTAATTTGTACTGACTTTAATGAGAAAGTAATTGGATGAGAAATTATCGATGTTTTAAGTGTAACCAATCATTTCTTAATACACTACTTTTGATTGTTCCTAAGTTAAACTACCCATATTTACAATAGTACACAGAGATTATTGTTAATAGTAAATGGTATCAGTGCTTTCAATTTGTCAAATTAATAAACAGTCTCTAGATTTTTGCCAATAAAATTGATTTATTTGTGATACATTATAGTAGAAATTTAATAATTGTTGATAGCCCAGGCGGTATTTGTTTTGGGTTGGTTGAATCGGGTAGTATGGCAGATTTTTGGTTTAATGGCTCCTACAAATCATAAGAAACGATAATTTATCCGTTAATTAGGAGAGCCCAGCTAATTGTTTAAAAATTTGGTTTGCAAAAAGTAGAAATGGCCCCAGTTGAGCCGGAGCTCCGCCCTCCCAGAAAGGGCTCCCGCGTTAGGACTCCTCACCGGACACCCGTGCTGTAAAAAAGGGGTCCTTGTGCTGTCAAAGGGCGCCCCTTGTGCCCCTTGTTCTGTGTGCCCCCGCACTAGGTTCCCCGGTCGGCCGACGCAATTTTAGCAAGGCGGGAAACTCAAACCGTTCTAACCTCACCAGTGGGCCCTATTTCGACCAAGGATAATAAACTGAAAAGGATTGCTTACTTTCTCGAATCTGTCAGCCGCGCGCCACTCCTACTGTGACGTCACCACAGATGCTCGGTTTGTGAGAGCTATAAAGTGAATATGGATAATGCATTATTTTAATTTTGGGAAATTACGACCATTTCATTTTTAAAAATTATTGACACAAAATGAGAAAGTATTAACTATTGTATTTTAAAATAAAAATTAGATGAAATTATGTTTTATTTTTTGGGTACATAGGATCATAGGATGATTATTGTAGAGAAACAAATAACACACTTAAAAATTGTATTTATTTTAAATAAAGTTTCATTCAAAAATAATATTGACAGCAGGTTAAACATAATGTTGCTATAATAATAATTTATTAAACATATAGGGGTACCTATATATATAATTGAAAATAGAGATTAGAAATAGGTATATCAAAAATAAAGTTGAGATTTTACACTGTGTCAACACCATAGATGGTAATGATACTACAAAGTAATGCCTACGTGCAGCTACTGCAATATAATTTAATCACACAAAAATATCGGACGAGCTCTATAAATTAAGAACAGAAGTTCAAAATTTCAAGTACGATGAAGCTTCATTTGAAAATAACCCTGAAACATGTCGATATTATACAGGACTAACTGTTCCAGTTCTAAAATTTGTGTACTCGGTAGTCGAGCCTTATTTAATAAAAAATCCAAATTGTACCTTGTCAAAATTTGAAGTACTGGTTTTGACATTAATGAAGCTTTCAAAAAATTTTGAATTTATGGAATTGGGGTACAAATTTAATATTCACAGGGTTACGGCAAGCCGTTACTTTTATAAAACATTGTATGTGTTATCACAAAGATTGAAAAGTTTTATTTACTGGCCTAGCAGAGAGGCCTATATTAATTCAAAATCTTTTTATATTTTTTTGTTCTACTTCTTTCAAAATCATCAGTGCTCTTTCTTTTTAAATCTTTTCTAGCTTGAGCTTTACAATTATTATAATTAATTCTAATGACCTAAGTTTACAAAAGTCAAAAATTAATTTATAGGGCAAGCTGCTTTCTTTTTTTTATTTTATTTGCCAATTTAGCAACAACTCTGGGACCTCGCTGCAGCTCGTTTCTATGATAAGTTTCAAAATATTTGTTCCACTTTTTAATTTTTTCTAGCCACTGTGTAGTTGGTTTAATAAGTCCACCATACGATAATTGCTGCACCCAAGAGGGAATATGGTAACTATGATCCATTTTATATTTGTATGTAAAATCTCCTAAGTCATAAACACTTTCTTTATATTTATGGGCGAGCCAACCAGCAATGTATTCTAAAGCATCCTCCATTGTTTCTGGTGCGTTTTCTTGAAAAGATGACGTACTTCCAGATCGATTAGGACTATCAGCTGAGGAAAAGGAGCTACTAGAATTTGATGCCATCGTCTTATCAAAATTCTTTGTTTTAAGCATAAGGTTTGCTTTTTCTAAAACTTTAGGGGATATGAACTCTTCATCGATCTGTTCTTTTGTATTCACCTTCGCATCTAATATCCCAGCATTTTTACCTAATATTATCAACCTTATACTGTAGATAGCTGCCAAGGGACTAGGATGTTCATTTGGTCCTCGGCTTCTAATTTGCATAAAACAATTTTCGAGATCATCTTGATTTAACTTATGTGTACAAATGTATTTTGCATCAAATTTAGTTTCCATGTCAGAAAACAGCAATTTTAAAGACTTCATGGACATTATCATTCCCTTTTGAAAAATTTGCAAGGTGTTTTTACCAATTGCTCGCATATTTGATATGGTAGAAATCATTTTGTCTAAGTGCTGATTTTGTACGTTAAGTTGTTTTCCATATGCACTTTTGGTAGGCACTGAGCCTTCTTCCATGTAACTATTAAAGATGTCAAGCCATGTATTGACATTTCCAATAAATTCTCCCAAATCTGCAGCCATTTCTTTGTCATTGCCTGGTTTGTATCTTAAAAGAGCTGTAGATACAGCATTGGACAAAAGTTGAGCAGCTAGTTTGACATTTTGCCTCTGATTTTTCTCACAGTTTATGTGATTTTGGGAGATTTTCCAACAGGGATTAACCTCCTTATTGGTTAAATTAATTAGTTCTTGTAGAGGCTCCTTTGTAATCTTTTGACCCTCCTCTAATATAAATCCAGTGTTCAGTAGCCAATTACGAATTAGTTTTAATAGGTGTGGCGCATCGGCAAACATATAAATATTTTCATTTGTACTAGGGTGCTTAAAAAAAGGCTGTTCTAAATCAACTTGCAGTTAATTCCACAATCCAACGTTTCCCCCTCCACAATCACTTACACAGGCTACAACATTGTATGATATATTGTGCAATTCAGTGATAATATTGCATAATACATCTTTTGTCATTTTTTCATCAAATGCAATGTAAATAGGTTGTTTCCATTTTGAAAATAGGCCTCGAGCTTGAACTACCTGCATTTGACTACATGGTCCCAGTACTTCATCTTTGGCCACGTCATATTCTTGCACAGACTTCACCTTCACTTCATCAAATTGAAGGACAGTTGTTTCCTCAAAATCATTATAATTTTCTAAAGCCAGTTTCATCATCAATAAAACGTCTTTAAGCAGTCCCTGACTAACATCCAATCGAGATGCCCAACGTCTTAAGCTTGATAAAGAAGGTAAAGGATAATTTAAATTATTTTTTAAATATAGATAGCATTTTTTGCTATAATATTTGATCATGAATGCTATTGATATTTTTTCTTGAGTCCAGTGAACTAACTTTTTGCGGCAAGACAGTAAATCTATCTGGTTTTTTGTTAAGACCATATTAAGTAATTTTTCTGCCACCTGGGCTTTATTCCCAGTTGATGTTGCACGATTATAATATCTATTTTTATAATATTTTACCATATCATTCAATCCTTTGATTTTTTTATTAGAGGAAGTTTTTAACAAAGTATACTTTTGTAGCAATTCTTCATATTTTACTTTGAGTTTCAACTCAACTCTAAACCAGGCTGTACTGTGGTCTGTGGATTGGTCTGATATAACGGAGGTGCTGGAGGGGGTAGTAACTTTCTCCTGTGGCAGTCAAAACTTCTGGGGTCAAATTGCCAACACTTGGACCCTCTTTAGATGTTGATGGTAAAGGCTGCTTTAAGCTTGAATCATAGATGCTTGTGGAAGCAAGTAATGAATCAACTATCTCCTTGTTCTTCTTTTTTTGGGATCTTTTCTCCCGAGGTGTTGTTTCTGCTGGCTTTTCTTTACCTCCTAATTTTATTGTGGGTACTGCAGTCTTCTTTAAAAATTTGCGTAAAGGCAGATCTGGAAAGAATAAAACAATATTAAAAGATTGTTATTTTTAAGACTTAGCTTTTATGTATTAAGTTGGATGAAATAATTGCTGTAAGACTTATAACATAAAAATAGGAGGCAAGAAAAATAAACATTTAATCAACAGTAATCAACACCGCCATAGTCTTTGGATGTAAGCCCTAAATATAAGCTCTGAAAAATTAAACTGCATAAACTGCATCTACTACTATTTACTATGAATCAAAGTTTATTTTCTACTGCTTACTTTACACCAATTATAAAATGAATCCAGCTTTACCTACTTACTTAACAATTCATGCTGTAAATCTCTTTCATAGTCACCATCGGTAAAATGGTCAGAGCAAATTGTTGCAGTATCGGCATTAAACTTATCTGTTCTTTTACAACGGTGCACCCACTCTTTCCGCATTGTTGAAGATACGAAATCATTACCCTTTGGAAAGTAATGAAATGTTAAATTGGAGCCTTTCTTCTTAAGGGCCAGTTGATTGTTTTTGCACGAAGCAACAGCACATACTCGTCCAGGCATGGTCTGGTCTGAAAAATAAGCAAATGCATGCCATGTAACCAAATATAGATATATAAATTATTTTTAAAATGACTTACCTAGGAAATAAAGCTGATAATTCAAAGAAATAGTTTGAAATCCACAAAAGTGAGGTTAAAATAGTCTTTCAAAAACCAAAAGCTTGGCCGGTTTTTTGGGTCAAACCAAATAGTCTATTGCTATAATATGGTCTTGAAAATAAAATGTCACAAATATAACTTCACACAACGGCAAGAAACACACAAAAAGTCACAATAATTCGCAAAGAATCGATAAAAAGCACGGGCTCTTATGGAAGCTACATAAACACAAACGAATTCAGCATCTGTAGTGACGTCACACATGTACAAATGGTTGCGTCGAAGTGGCTAATGAACGTTAAACCAGATTAAGCTATCCTTTTCAGTTTATTATCCTTGTATTTCGACAACCTCACGCGTCCTCTGGGAGACATAACTTCATTCAGCAAGAAAATTGTAAACAATTTCCTATGCTCCCCTATTTAACTGATTTTAATATCTCAAAATGGATTTGAAAATTTGAGTGCTCTTTTATATGTCAAAAAATTTTCAACTTTCTAAATGCTTTAGTTTAGCCTCAGCAACGTTTTGAAAATATGCAAATTTTTTTGTGAAGTTTAGATTGCAAAATTATTATGCAAAAACTAAAACTCCGATCATGATGAAATTTGGTGGGAAGATTTACTATATTAAAAAGTTTTCTTTAGCCAAGTATGAAGGTCCTATGTATAATATAAGTATTTGAAAAACATTCCACAAATAATTTGCTATATCAATTTTTTTTTTCGATTTTTACTGCTTTTGCAATAGTAAAAATGAATTTTTGGATTCGCAACCAACTGCATCTTATTTAAAGTTTTATTGCAAAACTTTTTCATTTCTATAACTTTTCTGTAAAAGCAGTAGATATATGAAAAAAATAGGAAGAAAAAAACGGAATTTTTTTCACATTTTGTTTAATAAAAAATTACGCCTACATTTTCAGACTAGCGCATAATGAAATTATTATTTCTTATGATTTTTAGGGGCATAAGCCGAATATTTGCCATACTACCTGATTTACCCAAACGTAGGTGATTTTAAGCAGATACCTCCTGGGCCAATGACTTCAGAATAGGATAGACAAAGCATCCTCTTGGTTTGTTGTGTATCATTTCAGTTGCAGCGTTGGCCGCCATTAAAGTGTTTGTGATAAACCGAAGTTAAACATTGTAATTACAGTGGTTTTGTAGTGTTTTTGAAGACATAATTTGTTATTGTGAATAAACAATGGGAAAATATTGTGTCGTATGTAAATGTCTCTTTAAAATTGGAGTTAATCGATCTTTTCACAGATAGGTGAAATTATCTCATAAGCGTAACCTCGGGTTGGAATGACAAATAAGCAAAATTGTAAATGTTCAGTGCAATAATATTGGAAGTATAGAAAATGTTTTTTGGTAATTCTAAAGGAGAACGGAAACCTCGAATTTTTGCGTGATTTTTTCAGGATACCCTATTTTGGTGTCGTAGAACACGAATCTGAAATTAGTTTTGCGTGCATACGAACCGTTTGTCAAAAAAAAATTTTTGAAAATTTTTCTTATTTTTCTTTCTTTTTCATGCACCTATTTATACACCAACTGCACTTGTATATCGCCTTTTTCTTTATTAAGATCACACTATGGCCTTTATATAACAATAAACCCTTCAGCTATGGCAGAAAACTCACTTTCTTTTGCATAAAAATCAGAATTTTATTCACTGAAATTGTATTAGATGAACCTCCTTCTGTCATTTGATTACATATATTTGCATGCGTTATTTACGTATCTGTGCAATATTAAGGCTTGGTATCTAAAGGCACGACAGGTCTGGTTATGCGACGTCATTTTTCCAAACACATTCGCGACTGGTCGACGCTTAGCAAGGGATTTCGAAGCATCGACGGGCGCGAACCTGTCTTGAAGGGCTCGGAATAATAAATAAACACCACAGAAATATGTAATAGTATTAACCACCTTATTAAATCTGGGACAGGCGGCGTTAAGTATTATTTATAAACATATAATATCCTTAGCCCTTCAAAACATGTTCGCGCCCGTTGACGCTACGAAATACGCGCGCGCGGATTTCAAAGCGTCGATGGGCGCGAACGTGTCTTGAAGGGCAAGGGATATATAATAGTACTTGGCACCTTATTAAATGTGGGATAGACGGCATTGAGTATTATTTATAAACATATATATCGTGCGGATTTCGAAGCGTCGATGGTCGCGAACGTGTCTTGAAGGGCAAGGGATATATAATAGTACTTGGCACCTTATTAAATCTGGGGCAGATGGCGTTAAAATTATTTATAAACCTAAATCAAGACACGTTCGCGGCAGGTCGACGTTTCGAAATCCGCGTCCTTTAGTATTTCTGTTTTTTCGGCAGAAGAGGGGGGTGTTCTATAGAATGACCTATGCCGGTTTCAAAAGTAATATTAATTTAACATTGAAAACGTGAAAAATCGCCTCATGATATTGGTCAGTGTCGGTACTTTAGACACAAATTTGTAAATGCATGCGCATCGGGTCGACAGTTGTACAGTTTTCAGCAGCGCTATTCTTGACATCCTTCGCAGTTGCGCTATACGTGTTAATGCGAGCGGTGTATTTGCGAACACTTCCAACATATGGTATTCTCGACTGCACTTCGCATATGTACACGAACGAAATCAATCGCATGTAAAATAGCACTTGGCTACATCTCAGTTTCGAAAAATATCTAATTTCACTCTGTTAGGGATGACAGGACAGCATTGTCGACTGACATTTCTTGATTGTTAGCTCATGTTACTTTGTTGTAGGTTATATTTGTATTTACAAAGAAAAATATTTGTTTGCTAATAATTTATTGTGTAATGGAGACTCCATGCAGAACTACTAATGCTTCTAGTGAACAAAAACGGTTAATACTGGAATTTATAAAGAAAAATCCAAAACTCGCATCTGGTAAATTTTCTAATGAATTTACTCAAAAAGATGGCCATCGTAGAAAGCTGGAGGAGGGCCCCATGAAATAAATACATTTTCTATATCTTCAGTGTTCACAATATATTGTAAATCGCCCATTATCAACAAATTACAATACAAGAGACTTTTTGATTTATACCATATCACGAACATAATAAATTTAAGGGAGTGTCTACAGCTCCGGGTAAATCCGTATGATTAATTTTTATTATTCCTCCGTCCAGGCAATTCACGCCGCACATGCGCGATGACGTTCAAACATATTGATATAGTAAGAATTATAAGGTTAACCATCAGCAGTCTGTGGTGTAATACTTAGTGTTCCCGATTCTCACACGTGAGGTCGACGGTTCGAATCCGCTTGCTACAGTTTTTTTTTTACCACATTTTGTTAATTAAAATACATAATACGAATATTTCTTTAGGTTAGTTCGTTGGGTTAAATATGTTAATATTTTTTGATGTAGTATAGTTGTTTATGATAGATAATGTCCCTTGCCCTCGACGGCAGCCAATCATGCGCATGCCCGGTTTTAGACGGAGGAATAATAAAAATTAATCATACGGATTTACCCGGAGCTGTAGACACTCCCTAAATTTAAAGATTTAGAAATAAAAAATTAGGTTATGTCATCGTTCGCATATTTACCGATTGTCAAAATCCACTCGCTGTTTAATGCGAATACTCGAATGTCTTGCAAATGATCAAGAATATCTAGTATGAATTTTCGTTCGCATTATGTTGGTATGCGAGTAACTTTTAAAAATGCGAATAGTCAAGAATAGCGCTGCAGTAGCTGTTTTATGATGTTTTACAAACTATCTGTTTTTTTTTAATTAAAAGAAAATAAGTTTTCTGCCATAAGTGAAGGGTTTATTGGTCTGTAAAGGCCATAGTGTGATCTTAATAAGGAAAAAGACGATATACAAGTGTTGGTGTATAAATAGGTGCATGAAAAAGTGCGTTATAGGAAAATTTTCAGAATTTTTTTTGGACAAACGGTTCGTATGCACGCAAAACTAATTTCAGAGTCGTGTTCTACGATCCCAAAATAGAGTATCCTGAAAAAATCACGCAAAAATTCGAGGTTTCCGTTCTTCTTTAGAATTACCTTAATTATACGAAATCATCACCCTCTTTAACATATACGCCACTGGCAATGAATTCCAAAACATAAACAAACCTATCTCCATCCTTTTTTAATAATAGAATGTATGAGATAGTAGGGAAACACAACAACTCCTGTGTTAATGTATAGGACATGCTTTGCCTATCCTATTCTGAAGTCATTGTCCTGGGCTATGATGATTTCTGCTCTGCCAAGGGAACCATGAATATAATTTATAATAAATAAATGTACTATATTTACTGTAATTTTTAGATTGGTGATGATGTGTATTGGCCGAAGGAAAAAGGCCAGCATTTAAATATACTGAATATGGTGATATCTTTGCAAAGTGTGATAATAAAATCCCATTGGGTTGAAAGACTGATTTCTGTAAACTTGCCTGAGAAGAGAGACTCTTGGGTTGTTATGCATTTGCAGTTTACTTCTTGGCCAGGCAGGTAAGAATAATAACTTTTCGGCTTTATTACTCCTGTAGAAAAAGTTAGAAATGCACAATATACTTTAAAACAACAAGCTATTTAATGTGTATTTTCATGGGTTGTGAGGAAGTACGGCTCTGCCTAATAATAATAATGAATTTATCGCCCTTTAGCCTGTTTACAAATATATGTAAATATGTACAATTATGGGATGCAGAATGTTGTCTTTCATGATGCTCTTAAGTCGTCAATATATTCTGACAGGTTTTTTTCTCTCTTAGTGTCTGTTAGTTTCTTGTTTTTCGTAAAAGTCGTATTTTTCCCTGTTCGTTTCATTTACTGCAGATGCTTTAGTTACATCCATATAAATATGTCCTTCAAATTTTGGTGTTTGAATATTTGAAGTGATGATCGTTAGCGATTGAGTGGTGGATGATTTTTTGAGGAATCCAAATTCATAGTTGAGTATGTTATGTGAGATATCATCTGAAATAAGCTTTTTAATAGCCTGATCCACATTTTTTGTCGATGCGGATAGTAGTGTGATTGGATAATAGCTATTTGTTCTGTGTTGGTTGACTGGGCTGGCTAGGGGTGACAATGACAATACCATGTTTCCAACCTTTAGGGAAGTACTATTTGTTAGACAGTATATGCAGTGTATGTATAGTTTATTTTTTACAAATAATATAAATTGGAATAAACACAGAAATAACGTATTTTACTGACGTTTTGGAAAATAGTCTCTTTCCGTTTTCAAAGCTTTTTTCCCGCAGAACGACAGGAAGAGACTACTTTTCGAAACGTCAGCAAACTACATTATTTCTGTGTTTATTCCGATTTATATTATTTGTAAAAGATAACCTCTGACTGTTCCTTTGACGTAAACATCACAAGCGCAAAGGCTTTTTTCCAATATTTCTATTATTTTGTAGATTCGGTGATTTGTTTTTGAAGAGGATGATAATAATACATGTGGTAGAAAACCCAAAGAAAAGGAAAGAATATCCGTAGAATGCCACAAATAACTTTCAGGCAATATTTTCATAGTTCTTGTCAAATGTCTGCTTTTTCGATGTTGCTATTGTAGACTTTATTATTTTCTTCTAGTATGTCTGGATGTCGACTGCTTATACCTAGATAATTTTTTTTATTTGTTGTCAGTCATTTCTACACACTGTTAACCATTTATGCTTCTATCCTTTGATTACTTTGTAGACATTTTTATTGTAATTGTCAATATGTATTTTATATTGTACATCTTTATTCATTAGGTATTCTCTTACATTTTCTTTCATATTTTATTAACCTTATTAATTATTGTCTCTCTTAGCATTTCGTTACACCAGCATACATATAGTTTTCCATTGTGTTGTTGATTTCATCCCGATTGCACTTATATAAATTAATTCTTTTTCGTCTATTTCCTCTTCTGTTGTTTTGTCGAATTCTATGCCAATTTCTATTGACAGGTAGTCAGATCCTATGTCAGAGAGTTTCTATTTTCCGTATATTCTTATGGATATTTTTAGTGTAGAATATTATTCTGGCGTTGTGTTTGGGTTATGATCCATTAAGAATATGGGGGAATGTCTGTATTTGCTTGTTTTTGGTCCGTTGACAATAAAGTCCCTCATTATTAAGCAATATTTATGTTGGACTGCTTTATTTGATGGTGTATTTGATATTAGATGTCGGATGTATCTCGTTATTAAAATTGTGCATCCCTGAAATTTAGCGCTATGATTTTGGTCCGCTATGTTACACTGTCGTTGTGCACCAATTATATATAAGGTGTCCAGAAATTCTGGTTACAATACTTTTAGGGACGAACAAAAATATATTTTAAAAAATTCCTATGAACATACGTCCACAAGTGTTTCCTAAAGGCTTACCGCCATATAAAACCAACAGCAGTATAATAATAATAATAATAATGATTTATTGGTGTTAAAATACAAAACTGTATATATACAGGTCAAGAGTTTCTTAAGGAAAGTAGAGAACATATAAAAACATATAAATATTACATGGAATAGATAGAAAAAAACATAAACAATATAGATACAGTAATAATTCAAGTTATCGTGAGATCTTGGAAGTTATTTTGAATGTATTCCTCAGTGCTATAAAATGCTTTTTGTTTAAGGTAGATTTTGAGCTTTGACTTAAAATGATTAGTATTTAGTTTTTTATTGCTTCAAGTAGGGCATTAAAGAAATTGATGCCCGTGTATCCACTACAATCTGTGGTTTTCGACAGTCTAGTCTGTGGAAATTTGGTTTTATATTATTATTTGTTGTCTTATATCTGTGCACGTCACATCAGTGTCTGTTTAAAAAGTGTTTGTTCTATATGTACTAAGCATTCCAGTATGAAAATGCTTGGTAGAGTAAGTGTATTTATTTTTATGAATGCTTGCCTATACAGCAATCACGATATTTCAGTTTGGTGATAATTCTAATACAACGTCTCTGTAGTCCAAAAGTTTTAGTTGCATGGGTTGAATGCCCCCAGTTCAGGATGGCGTACCATATGTGATTGAAACCAATTGGAATCGATTAGTTACGTTTTAGGGAACAAAAAACCTAAATAAATTTTTTTGTCCGAGTGGCAGGTAATTTGTTATTAACAATGAAATTACAAAGTAAAAAAAAATTTAGAAAATTCATTTAATAACACATTTTCCAAGCTAATTTGGCAAAAATAAACACTTTTTGTCTCGTATAATGTTTTCGAAAAATGCACTGCTTTTGAGTTATAGGCGATTTAAGGACCAAAAATGACAAAAAGTCGACAACTTCAAAAAATCATATCTCAGCTTGTACTGAACTTTTTTTAATGGTGGCAAAATGATCGTTAATACTTGTACTTAAACATACTATTTTTTGTAATGAAATTTATCATCGGAGTATCCCTATTTTTTATTGCTTGCGCAGAATAGGTGAATAGGTGTTGAAGTTAAAAATTTCATTTTTCTTCTAACTTTTTCAAAGCTGCTTAATCTAAGACAGATACACGTATATTTAAATAGGCACCTAAATTATTTATATTTCAATGAGTTTATTTTCTATGTGTTCATCTGTTCATATATAAATTTAAGAATTAAATAATTAATAACTTCAAAATTAAGAATTGATGTAAAATATTTTTTTAATTATTCGAACGTAATTCAAATCACGCGTGCATCTCACGTTACTCATTTGTATGAAATACCTCCATCGGAGCCTGCTTTGTTACAACATATTGTTATGTGCTGCCCTCTAACAGAGAGGAGAGTTGTAATTACTCCCTGGCCAGAAGGGTGGCGCCATCTGTGGGCCAACTGGCGAACCACCATTTAGTAGTGCCTAAGAAAATTATAGAGAATTCCAGTATCTTCTGGAAAGTTCTACAATGATATTCTGGACATTCCAAGTGGGTATATAAAGAGGTGAAGCCAGCAGATGGGAGAACAGAACAGTACAGTTTAGTGAAGAATAAGGAACAGTTCAGTATCCAGTTCAGTTCTGGGTAATCTGTGGTTCTGGTTACAGAGACAGTTTGTAGAAGAAGAGTTCAGTTCAGTGAAGTAAACAGAGAGTTTTTAGGTTAGACAAAAGTTGTCAAGTTTAGGAAGAAAAGTACATAGTGTTTTAAAAGTAGTGAATTCATATTAGATTAAGTTATTATTAGTTGTGTGATTTTTAAGTATTTACTAGTGTAATTTTAGTGATTAAATAAATCAGTGGTTTGTGAAAATTCTTGTTGCAAGTTATTCGAATCCACGGAGTGTTTACTGAAAATTGTAAGCACGTAACAATATTATGCGAGTGAAATAGCAAATAAATGAATGGTCACAGTCAAGATCTAAAAAAATTAATTCTATTGATTCTACTAAATATGGCTGGATATTACAAAATAATATATTGAGTGTTAATTACTTTGAAGGGGACTCGGCAATGGAACTTTTGCAGAAATTCATTTGTACATGCAGTGGAAAATCGCCTTGCAGTAATGAAGCAATTTGCTCTTGTTTGTCGCAAGATTTTAAATGTTGTGCACTTTGCAGTTGTTCAGTTAAATGTAAAAACCCAGAAATAATACATTGTCACACTGAAATATTTGACGAAAGTATAATTGAAGTTTAAATTGATAATTTACTTATTATTATATTCTATTATCAAATAGTGTCTTACATTAACATTTTATATTTACATATCGTCTAATCTGTATTGTTTAAATAAAATATTTCATTTGAAGCCATTTGCAAAAATTAGCAGATCTGTTCTGTGTATTCTACCTATTCTGCGCAAGCAAGAAAAAATAGTGATACTTCGATGACAAATTTCAGGATGAAAATGAAAAGTTGCTTTATTACAAAAAATGGTATGTTTAAATATAAGTATTAATGATCATTTTGCGAACAAAAACATTAAGAAAAGTTCTGTAGAAGTTGTCGATTTTTGGCTATTTTCGGACCTTAAATCGCGTATAACTCAAAAAATGTGCATTTATTTTTGCCCAATTAACTTTGAAAATGTATTTTAAAATGATTTTTTTACATTTTCTTTTACTTTGCATTTCAAGTTACCTGCCACTCGGACAAAAAAAATTTTATTTAGGTTTTTTGTTCAATAAAACATAACTAATCGATTCCAATTGGTTTTAATCTGGCAACTTTATTTGGGAGGTTATGCGACTTTTTTATTAATCTTTTTAGGGGTGCACCGCTCGCCTATAAGGTTTCCTGGCTGACATTGTCCACCAGATTCCATATTAAATAGATGTTGTTTGTGATCTTTTTTGAGAGATTGTCTACTTGTGTTTGCCATTTCAATGTGGGGTCAAGGTGAACACCTAAGAACTTTACATTTTAGTAGGTCATTAATATAGATTATAAAAAGCACAGGACCTTGTAGCGAACCCTGCATACTCCGTGCTGGACAGTTTTAGTGTTCATTATTGTAAGAGACATATTGACTTCTTTCAGTAAGGTACGATTTTACAAGATTTATGCTATTTTCATAAAACCATAGGCCGATAGCTTTTTAGAAGAATGTTATGAGACACGCGGTCGAATGCTTTGGTCAGGTTGTAAAATGATGCATGGGTGAATTGAAGGTTTTTAACCCCTCCGTGATTGTTTGAGTGAGACTGTTGATTGCTGAAGAGGTGGATTTACCATTTCGAAACCCAAACTGACATGGGCTATACAAATTATTACTCTCAAAAAATTCCACAATTTTTTTTTAATACAGATTCGAAAATTTTTGCAAATAGTTATTATTATTAGCCGTTACTCGAGTCCGAGTATAAAAATGTTACAGTCGATAAATTGTGTACAATAAAAAACAAGTAAAAGGTGTACACTATTGTAATTCCCATTCATCTACGGTGCACACGACTATGGCTATAGAGGCCAATTCGGGAGAGCACATGTCGACCGCAGTCAGGACAAACATAGACCTGGTTAGGTCTTGGATTCGGCCTTCTTGCAGCAACATTTCCTTGATAGCTGGCCACAACCCCTCGCCATTCGGTTCTGTCCGCTGCAAGTTGTTCCCATTGCTCGTCTGCAATACCGGAGGATTTTAGATTTTCATGGCGAACGTCTTTGAACCTCTTTCGTTGACCGCCACGCCTTCTTCTACCTCTTAGCAATTCACCATAAAGTGTACATTTAGGAAGACGGTTATCATGCATACGATGAACGTGACCTGCCCATCTTAGGCGTGCTCTTGAAATAAGCACCTCAATTGGAAGGCTGTTTGCTCTCCTGAGTACTTCCACGTTTGATATGTGATGGAACCAACGGATTTTCATCATACTTCTGAGGTGTCTTTGCTGAAAATGTTCTAATTCTTTCACATGACGACGGTAAGTGACCCAGCTTTCACATCCATATAGCAGTGTTGGAATGACAACTGCTCTGTAGACAGCCATTTTCGTTGACAAAGCAAGGTCGTGGTTGTCAAATACTCTCTCTCTAAGTCCCCAGAGTGCTCTAGATGCAGCGTTAATTCTATTGCGAATCTCGCTGTCCATAGACAAATAGAGGTGTTAAACAAATTGGTCGGTAATGAGGAAGTTGCATGATTTTTTTTTATATCATAGATAGATAGACGACAGAAAAATATGCTTCCTCGTATTTGTTCTTTTTCTTTTTTGTTAAAATTGAGGGTGAAAAAAAATATTTATTTCGGCTGAGAATTTAAAACCATTAAAACGCTCTATCCCTAACGAATAGCGTCATTCGTAACTTGTAGCGTCGCGTCGTTATTGTTAGAACGTTGAAACATCTAAAGAGAATGCTGTGGTTATAGATTAACGCGTTAGGGATGTTATGAAATGATTGTCCGTCGTATTAACCAATAATTAATAACAAGATTAAGAATAACAACGTAAATTAGCAAATTCAGGTCCAATCAGTGACGTCAAAATGACGTCAAAGCAATATTATAGTGTTTTCGGTCACGTGGTTTTGTTTACACAAAAGTTCAAATTTTAATGTGGCATATTTACGAAGCAAAATTTTCCTATGAATTTCTTTCATTATATTACCAACTTATATAGTACATATTATGGAAAAATAATAAAATTAAGCATTTTTAAAATCCATGCATCTTCCTCAGTCTTTATGTGAGCCTTTTTTAAAGATAGGAACGACCCGTGCTATTTTTAAATTGTTTGGAAACCGGTTAGCTTTTATGCATAAATTTATTAATTTTGTAAGTGGAATGCAAATTAAGTGTATTAAAGTTTTGAGAATTTTGACCACTATTCCATGTCGTCTTTACTTTTACTATTTTTTAAATTTCCAATGCTTGTTCTTACTTCATTAAATGTGACCTCTCTGAACTTAAATATATGTTTATCATTAATTTGTAGATAATCCATGGGATCTTTGTTCACCTCTGGGGTTCCTTTTATTACCTCATCTGCCATGTTTACGAAAAAGTTGTATAATTGTTAGAATTCAAATCATTGACTATGGGAGTGTTTGATTTTCAGGTGTTACTTTTGATAATGTTCCAAATTGCAGACTGTGCGTTACTGGAGTTGTTGATGTGTTCATCATGTGGTCTGCCTTTAGTTTCCGATATTTCATTTCGGTACCTGATTTTGTAATTGTGAACTGTTTCATTACATCTTTTTTAGGAAATTAAGTCTTTCACGCATACGTTTGAGACGTTCATTGTACAGATTGACTTTTTTTCCGCCATGGAAGCTATTCATTGATTTAGATTTGATTGGTAGGGATATTTCAACAGCCTCAGTTATTAGGTTTATAAATCTGTTAAGTTTTAACTCACAGTCTGCATTTGGGTCATTAATGAATTCCCAACTAGGTTGTACAGTTGGTGAAATCCGTTGTCCGTGATTGGTCAAAAGTTTATCCTGGCGTTCCTTTTAACCTGTTTAGTTGGCTTTGTAAAAATTAAGGATATACCTAAGTGGTCAGATAAATTTGTATCGATAACTTTAACTGAGTAGTTATTTACTGGTAAATTTGTAAATATGTTGTCAAGCCATGAGTCATACGTCGCGTTTTCCTGCACCGTTTGATGTAATCCGTACGAGTCCGTGAGATTGCAGAGTCTTTGGGTCGTCGGTGTTGAATTTAACATTAAAGTTCCCTGTTATGATGATTTATTTGGTGTATAGTTTGTCTAATAATTTGCTTAACTTATCAAGAAAGGTATTAAAGTCTCCAGGTGATTGGTACAGTGTGATTATATGTGTATTATTAAATATAAATATTTTTATAATTACTAACGTAGTACCAATGAATAAATATGGCATGTGATATATCGTTGAAAAGGGAGGAAAATACTCTATTTAATGGCGCCATTTTCCGCCCGTTTCAAAACAATTTTTTTAACAGCCTGAAAAGTAAATCTCAAAATACAGCGGTTTTGAAAAAAATTAGATAAAACCTCATTGAAACACTCTGTTTTACAAAAAATTTTTGCCCTAGAATTTTTCTCGTATCTTCAAATAACGGAGATATTTGGCCTAGACGTTTTCCGCATTTTCGGTATTTTCCGCCATAACTCTTAAAGTAGGCCATGGATTTGAAATGTCTTTAAACCATTTTGTAGGTTATATAAATCGGCACAATTTTCGTAAAAATATTTTTTTTTGTACAAGCGATATTAAGTGAGATATTCTCGAGGGCCCTGATTAAATGGACAGTCTGTATATATATTTGAAGTGTTGCAATATCTGTTTCAGCTTGTTTCCAACGTCTCCAGAGCCTTTTGTCAGCTATGTTCTTGAACTAATAACATTATATCAACAACAAAGATGTGCAACCCATCCCGTTGTTGTACACTGCTCTTCAGGTATCGGCAAAAGTGGTTTAGTTTGCTTGCTTACGGCCGCCATATTTGACGTGACAAATAATGCCAACTCGACACCAGACCTGGCTTCTCTATCCACCAAGTTGACGAATTGTAGGAAAAATATTTTGCGGGATAGAGAACATTTGAAATTTGCTTATGAAGCTTTCCTGTCATATATGAAACAAGTAGTCTCTCAAGGTAAGTTCTGAAATATATATTTTCAACAGACTTCATAGAAATGGGTTTCCTTATTCGATTTGTAAAATATAATTTATAGGGTGGGTCAGTGGTGGAATCAAAAATAGAATGTGAAATGTAGTGCAATATAGTATCGTTCCAAAGATTCCCTGGAAATAAAAAATGCACAAAAACTTTACGACCTCATGATATACCATTACTCTGTACTATTCCGCCGACAAATTGAATCATTTAGCTTTATAGGTTTTTAATGTACTTCGGCTTGTTTGAAGGCATAATACCGACTGGTTCGCCAGCGTTAATAATGAGCTTGTAAAATTTTTCTTACATTTTTTATTGCACGTGAAAGTTAAGCTTTATCGTTTTCTCCACTCTTTATTAAAACATAAATATTAAATAAAATACTAATTTTTAAAAAATCCTTGTAGATATAGCTTGTTTATACCTTAAACTAAAAAAATTTACCTTTTTTTACCTACAAGCCTTTTTTTGCTGTTTTAGACAATTTTTCAAGTGAAAATTTCCTAACCCTAAAAAAATGGAAGAAATACCATTAAGATACAAACAAGCAATATCTACAAGGATTTTTTTTTAATTAGTATTTTATTGAATATTTTTGTTTTAATATAGAGTGAAAAAAAATGATAGCTTAACTTTCATGTACAATTTATAAGAAAAATTATAAAAATTAAAAGTAAGTATACCGTTGGAAAGCTGAATTCTTCCTCTTTAAAATGCTACTTTTTTTATTTTTTTTTTTTTTTTTTTTAATGGGTACAAATTGCCTTTATTATGTATCGGTAATCGAGAAATGTTTCATTTCCCTGTGCGGCGCGCTTCAAATATTGAGCCGAACTAGCGAACTGTAATAATTTCTCAAGCTAAGGGAAACATTTATTAAAAAAAACTTTTATATTATTTTTATGTAAAATTTCCCCCTCTTTCAAGTGGTGCTATCCGTTTTTTATTATTATTATTATTGGAAATATTAGCAAAATACTGAGTTTTCGGTTTCAGAGGGTTGTTTATAAGGGTTTACGGGGGTAGAATTTGGTAAACTTTTTTGAGCCACTTTCTATTAGAAAAAAAACTAGCCTTTCATGAAAAAATTAGCAAGGTAACAATTAATCCCGACTTAAAACCCCTGGCAACTAGGCTAGCATATACTATTTAATGTCAAATTGTTTATGTGACAAGTCCAATTATTAAGTAACCAGAAGTTTATCTGTTGATAATCAAAAAAATCGACTGGCTATCTTAATTATTGTCTGTATTTATTACACAATTTTTTATTTTAATTCTCTACCTAAATGTGGGCATATCCGAGAGAGAGAGAGGTCCGATATGGAAATATTTCTTATTTTTGGCCATAACTTTTTTTAATACATATATTGTTAAAAAAAAGTATAAGCCTACCTAAGTAGGCCATGACAGTAATATGAATATCCACTCAATAATTTAAATCATTTGCAAAATTGGTTCATTTAAGACTATAAATTATGAAGATTGGCACTAATTTTTAATTTAAATTTACTGATTTTGCAAACAACTGAAATTGTTGAGCAAATATTCATATCACTACACCTGTCATTGTTCTACTTAGGTAGGCTTATACTTTATTTTATCAATATATGTATTAAAAAAAGGTTATGGCCAAAAATAATAAATATTTCCTTATCGGATCTCTCTTAGATATGCCCATCTTAAAGCATCATCATGTTTCTTTTTTTCAGAAAAACTGAAGAAAAAACTAAATGAAGTCGTGCCTAAACTGCAAGAAGAAAATAAGCAATCTGTAGAAATAGTAGAAAAAAATAGCGATCCTTTAAGCACATTGGATCCTTTTTGGGCTAGTAAAAAGTAAAGCATTTTTACCTAATTAAATTATAAATCCTTAAGTTTTACCATGTACAATTATAATTAATTTTAATTTAAGATATATACCCGTGTCAAATTTGTATAATACCCTATCGCATATTTTATTCTATTTTAATAATTTATTACCATCTTTTAAATTAAACTTTATTCACATTCTGAAGTTATTCAATAGATTTACTTCATTAATAATTATAACACTGTACTTGTATTTTGAAAATAAAGTACTTTTTAGCCTAAACAAATTTATTTTTGGTATGAAATGTTTTATTGAATTTAGTTTGTTTGTCTGGCACAGAGATGGTGCTAAAATCATCAAAATGTTTCTGCAATTCTGCATTTTTTTTATTACCGTAGTTGGAGCCTTCGAGCTTTGAAACAGGACACTCAATAATCAAAGTATGCCTCAGTGGTGGAATCTTTGATATCTGTTGTTTGATTCCAGTTGATCTGTTTGGGCAATTTCCACTTCTGGTATTGAAGAGGTTTAATCCCACCCCAATTAATTACAAATAAAATCCTGGTAATAATGTCACCAGTAAATTAATTACTATTTACTTATCTGAAGGATAAACAAATAAGATTGGCCATTTGCGTGATCGTCTAGTTTTGTTAGTGTAGGACCCAAATTTAGTTGTGTGTGTGTAGTTACCCTTTTTTAATTACCCCAGGTTCTTTTATATAAAGTTTAATATTACTTGTTTCTGTCTGATACGATCTACTTTAGAAAATTATAGTCACTCTGTTAATTGAAATACCTGGTAAACTTGAACACACTGTCTATCAATTGAGAGACCTAGTTAATTATATATGTGATTTATGTAATATTTTATTACTCAAGATTGCAGTGTACATTTATAGTTGAAGTTTGTTTTCTATTTTGCTTTGAAACAAACATTTATTTAGTTTATTACTTATATGAGGAAAAGGTAAAGTTGAAAGAAAAGGCAATAATTGATGGGAAAAAATAGTAAAAAAAAACCATTTTATTTTATATAAATTGATGCAACAATAGTCGAACATGAAATCAAAAGTAATCCAAATATTTGAGACAATTGTCTAAATACTATAATAGGAAAATCTGCGCTGCTATAGTAATGACCATACTATAGATATACTGAGTGTTTTGATGCAATAACAAGAACTTATACAAAAGTATGCTGTGTTATTTTAATAGTAATTAGAGCTGTGGCAATGGCCTGATAATGATAATCTATAATAGAGCTGTTAGCAATCGCCAGGTAATAATGGTTTATAATTAAACTTGTTAGCAATAGCCAAATAATGAATCGAATGCAAAACAAAGGACAAGAATCATGTCCTGTTTATACATTGTCAAAATTAAGTTGAAAAACGAAATATCCTTTAATTATACACAGTTTAGTGATTGAAATTAGAGTAGGAACAATCGTTCAGATAATCATATTAATCTTGCAGAGGTGAGAATTTACACTCGCATAAAATCCTTTAGAATGCTGGGGAAATCTCCCTATAGTAATTGAATAGAAAAGCAACCAGAAGATTGCCTATGATTGTCAAACATACGAATCCGCAAAGGTAAGAAAGTGTGATTGCATCACCCTTCAATCGAAACAAGTGACCAGACAACTGCCTGAAATATTGACATATCCCTCATTGTAACTGAACCCAATTGGAGAACAGAACCAGCCAATTGACCGTAGTCAATGTTTCAAACCTTTGTGAACTCAAAGTATGCCGAATTCATATAACTATAATATTTTATTGTAGGTAAAGGTTTAACAATTAGACAACCTTGTGGTTACAGTAGGAAAATATTCCTAGTGTACTTTAGACATAAAGCATTCTTGAAAAACCTTACATGAGATGTGGTGGAAACGAAAGTCCACTATTTGTTTTATAAAAACTGCAGAATAATGATAGACATGAAGTTTGGCTAGTCTGTGATAAAGTACCTTGTTATTGCATAGCTCTAAATATATGGTTCTTGAATATAAACTTGTTACTTTGCAAACGCAAATTTCCCTAGTAAGATAGTTAGAAAGTGAAATTTTGTGAATTAAAATCGTGAATGAAATCATAACTGAATAACTGGTAATATAATATTATATTTTCTTGTTGAAAATCAAAGTTAATATTAAAAAAAAAATCTAATATTCTTTTAGTGCCACAAATGCGTCAATTAAACCTTTTTTAAACACCCCGTAACCAGAATATGAATGCAATTGCAAATAATAAAGTAGAGTCTCGAAATAAGAAAGTAATCACCTTTTAGAAATTTGTGCCTGCAGAATTTCCGTGCGCCCTGTATAGCGTTATGTCGCCCGTGAATGTTCTTCCCCAGCTTCTTCATGTTTAACGTACTCGTTGAGCATCGTAGAGACTTTGAAACGGCACTTCATAAAAAGTACGTTAAACCAGTGAATATCTGCGAGATGCATAGCAAAATTAAATGTGGATTTTCTTGGATCGTTTGACTTGTAGTTTAGATAATTAATCTCAATACTACCATAAGAACAGCTAGCCCAGACGATCAGCGATGTGACTTAGGTAAAATATCCACACAATAATACCATAGGAACAGCGAGCCCGAAGGGTCAGCGATGTAACTTAGGTATATTGAAATGCAATTACTCAGGAGCACAGCGAATGATAGCATTCGGCGATGTAACTCGGGAGTGATAGAAGAGGCATCTCCTCGGTAAACAAGCTGGTTTTCTTTTTATATGATACGCGACATCACCCTTCTACTCGACTCTCACACTTCATGTGGGAACTATTTACATTAATAACGTTGGATACGACGTAGCTCTGCATAGACTTTTAGGATGACGACCAACTCTCTATCTTTTTCTTTGGTTAAGGTAGAAAAGTGTAAGCGATTCCATACTATGGGAATACACGAAGTACTTGACGTTTATCTGAATATACGATAAACAAACCCTGTGACTCGACTAGATTTTACGTAAATTCTGTCTCAAAATTGTAGCGTTTAACTTTGCCTTAAAAATATAATTTTAAAATGCATTCTGTTAACTTTACTGTGTTCAATATTAGATGAGTAAATAAATGTAAAAAATGAAATGAATTAACTGCAATAATTACTTGAATTTGGAAATAAATAAGAAAAAACTAAATACATATATGAGGTATATATGGGATGTTTCAGTATTAAGGTCGGGGCTGTAATTAAAGAATTTGTCATGTGTAAAATTCTGTTTTACATTGAACTATGAATGATACAAAAGAATTGAATTTGAGAAATAAGAGGCAAATCCAGAAAATATGTAGAAGTTTTTTCTTAGTCGTTTTTTGTTTTTTGAGGTGCTGAATCCAAACTTCAATTTTGCCACCTCGTAAAAGTGATACGTTCTGAGAAAACTTTGAAAAAAACTCTCTTCAGCTTCTCGCTTATAACTTGAAAACTACGCACTTTCAAAAAAAGTGTCCTTATACAAAATAGTCTACATTATATTTCCTCCATTATGTCTCTTAGGTGTTAGGATACGTTCAAGTTTGATGAGAATTTCAGAATCAAAAAATAGAGAAAGGACTTCTATATTTTTTTCTGGCAAACCACCATTTAACTGAACTATAATTATAATTTTTAATCACATTAACAGTTCACGGATTAAAAATACATTAATTTGTAATAATGCGTATTCTACCCCTACTTTTGAATTCAAATACCAGCTCCCATCGGTTTTAGTACAAGAGACCCATTTTGCACTATTTGGAGCCGGCAATGCGGTGTGGAAAGGACTGGCTAATGCCGGTGCTGGAGCAAACAGTAGTTGCAACAGGTTTTTGGAACACATACTTTTATGCCTGGATTAATCCTGACCTATTCTGAAAAAATTCCACTTCGTGCCATTCCTGCATTAAGCAGGGTCAAAGGTTCTCATCCATATGAAATCTGCACTAACGTCTTTGTTGACATTGGGGGCCTTTATTATGTTGCTAGTTGTTGGAAATAATTTTGGGCCAATTATCAAACCCCTAGCTTTATTCGTCTTTGGAAAATAAGGGTTGCAACCCCTAACTTCAAAATCGTTTTTCTACGAAACTATGATAGAATTTTGTATGAAACCAAAGCGACATGGAAGCTACTAATTAGAATTACATTGCACATTTTTTTCATAATTTTCCAACCAACAATGAGGCAGCAAAAAAATTAGGGGCGGTTTTTCTTGAGGTACACCGACCACAAAAAAAATCACGTATAATCTGTAAGTATTCAACCATAATGCATGGCAATTTCATAGATGTGCGATGGGTGGAACATATTTGAAATAATTTTAAAAAATCTATGCAGGTAAGTGTATTCTGGCTAATCCAATAAAAATCGCTAAAATTAATATGCGATGTAAAGCAACGACAGGCGCAGTTAGTACTTGGATGGGTGACCATTCCAACCGAAACCGCGTTCTCGCCTCACACATCTTCCAGCGGCTTGTATATCAGTGTATGCGCGGAAGCTATACAACCTTAGGCGAGGGTTGTATAGGAGATATACTATCCTTCGGAGGGGATGTAAAGCCGTCGGTCCCTTGTCTATTAAATGTTAGGCAAGTAAAAGATCCCTACTCTTCTTAAGGGAAGAGGTTCGGCAAAATTCCTGGTTGGGGGTAGCTCGTCTACAGGCGTCGGTGTTAGGCCTCAGTAGCGGAAATAGGCCGACGTTAAATAAATGTATAAAAAAAAAATACTCGGCCTCCCACCACCCAATTGGATGCATCATGGCGGAGATGGTTTCAGGGTCGAAGGGTTTCAGTGTGCGCATGTATAGGGACTCTAGAGCGTATGCATCAGCAATACCATCTAGCATCTAGGTGATGTGTTTACAACGTAACGCAAGTGTCAAAAGCAGGTTGCAGTATTTGTTTTGACAAAGTGGAAAAATATATGTAATAATGTTAACGTTAATTGTATCGCGACCAAATCAGTCATAACAGACTGTTATTTTAATTTTAACCTATTACATTGAATTTAATGACACTAGAAACTATGCTCGTCAAAATAAAAGCAACTCCGCCGCCATTATGCATCCACTTTTCATACGGACTAATCAGTGCCTCCCACTCAAGTGGCCAGTCTCTACTTTATAAAGTTCTAGGTTCCGCTTAAATGTACGTTCGTTGCAAGTATAGTTAACAGCGCCTATAGATAATAGATCTGAGTGAGTAGTTAGTGAACTAAGCATTGCAAGTAACGAACGCTTAACGAACCAATTAGAAGTAGAATGGATAAACAAATTAATAAGAATTTATTAATTTGCCGAACTTGCTTATGTAGTGTTAAGAGTCCTGATCAATTTATTCCTATAAATAATTATGCCAAAACATTAAATTGTGAAAACATATTGGTAATTGATATGATTGAGAAGTGTATTCCAGAGCTAGTAAGTAGGTATATAGGTATATTTTATTAATTATATTTATTTCCTATTGTTTCATTAGGATTTGGGCATTTCGGACAATGCAATTATATGCAATTTATGTTATGATATGCTAATAAGTACTTACCAATTTAAATCTAAATGCTTTCAAACAGAAGAGAAAGTATATTTATTTGTTGAAGCTAATAGTTTAACATTGGGCGATAAAATAAATCTGATAGACTTGGTGGAAGACAGTAATTTTAATGAATGTAGCAAATTTGAACATTTTGAGCCACTTCAGTCTAGAGCTATGGCTATGTCAAATACAAGAAACACAACTTTCAAGGTCGTCACTGCGATGGAAAGTGAAATCAACTTGAGCGCGAGCGACAGTGAAGAGGAAAATGAGAATAAAGATTGTAAAGGGTAAGAAATATTCCATTGTAAAATAATAGGCAGATGACCACGTGCTCCATTAGAGGGATCCAAATCACTCTTGAAGTTAGTTCCACTGAGCATAAGAAATGCTGTGTTAGTTCCTTGAACAAAATAGGTATAGTTCAAGTAGGAATAAGCTGAGACAAAAACTTTATGGCATAATTATTATCGCCGCGGGACATGGTGCTAAGTTGAAGTAAATAGATCCCAGTAAATAAAAAATGCAAACAAAAACTTTACAACATAATTATATCGCTGCGGGCCATGGCGCCAAGCTTAACATGAAACATTCCCGACGCACATTAAAAATCTATAAAGGTAAGCGAGTCAATTTGCGAACAGCACAAAAAGACTACTGGTATTTTAATGAGGTAAAGTTTTTGTTGGGTTTCTTATGTTTCTGGATTCTCCTACTTGAACCATACCTAGATCAAACGCCTACTGTATATTCAATTAGTCCGGACGAAATCAGTCATCTACCGGGAAAATTTATTCGGATGGAATATTTTTGTACCATCTTGTTCAAAATGTGCTCCTTTATAGTTTGCCAGATGGAAATGTGCTCAGGATTTGTTTAGACAAAGTTTTTTAAAACAAATTTAAAAAATTGACATCTTTGTTTCGGAAAAATATTTTCGTGTTTTTCACACCAAAACAAAGAAAAAATGTTCTCTTAAACATTTTTCTCTAAAGTTGATAAATTCCGAGAAAAAATCTTAAAATTTTGAAAACGCGAAATTTGTGATTTTCGGGGCTCAAGAACAATAATTTGAATCAATTCTTTGAAACTTATACAACAATATTCTGTAGATACATTTTATTATTCTTTAGCTTAAGTGCTTGTTTTTAAGATGTGCACGCCAGTCGGCTACTAATAATTATGTCATGTGAACAATTTGGCTCTTTTTTGTTCTTTCGATAAATCTTTACGAATATAAAAATACCGTTTCAGACATGCATCATGGTATCTTATTTCATGAGCTAGGTAAAATATTTTTAACAGAAGTATCGTAAGTACAAATTCTCATAGAAACTTCAGAGAAAAATGTCTAAGAACATTTTTTTTGTTTTGATGTGAAAAATACGAAAATATTTTTTCCGGAGCGAAATAGTACATTACGTACCTAGGGAGCAAAGGCGAGCTTCCCCTAGGTATGGTTCAAGTAATAAGTTCCCGATACTTAAAAAACGCAACAAAGACTTTACGACTTAATTATTATTGCCGCGAGCCATGGCGGCATGCTGCATCAAACGACCCGATGCACATTAAAAACCTATAAAGGTAAGCGAGCTGATTTGCGGTCGATGGAGCACAAAGAGTAATGGTATTTTAATGAGGTCGTAAAGTTTTTGTTGCATTTTTTATGTCTCGGGAAGTCCTTGCTTGTGGACTATACGTAATATACAATTTTGTCACACATGCTCCGAAAGCACATCTTTTCGTAACTGTTTTTGGGGACAAAAGAGGCGCTATTTCCCTGTAGGGGACAACGCATGCGCAGAAGCTGAGCAGGCGTGAAAGTGCTTTGCACCCCCAGAGACGAAAGTGAAGTGACTGCTTTTCGTAATGTTCCGCTCAGCTTCTGCGCATGCGCTGTCTCCTATACGGAAAAAAGAGCCTCTTTTGTCCCCAAAAACAGTTACGAAAAGAGGCGCTTTCGAACCACGTGTGACAAAAAAGTCAATGATCCTAATTTGTTTAAATTCCTTGGCAAACTCTACTTTCTTATAAAGGGGCACATTTTGAACAAGATGGCACAAAAATATTCCATCCGAATAAATTTTCCCGGTCGATGTCTAATTTCGCCCGGACTAAATATATTGATACACTAGACTAATACATCAATAAAAATAGGCAAACTTTTTGTTCATTTTTTTCCCAACTTTTTTTTGATCATTCTCCATCTATTCTGTCTACTATCAATAAATTGAAATATATTTTTATTATATATTGTTTCCACAGAGATTGAGATAATACAACATTCTGAAATATACCAAAAATGAACTTTGATTTAAATATTCATTTTATTAATTTATAATAAAATATATGCAAGTATTGGAGGCTTCAACAGGAACATACTACGTAAAGTTTGTGAAGTTGAAGTATTGAATAGATTCTCCACGTGTACAAACGAAAATGGCAATAATTTCGAACACCTTCTTCCATCACTTGTTAGTTTCTTTTTGCTTTTATTGAATAAAATAAAAAGAAGTTCTTTATTTCGTTATTACTTTCTTTAATGCTAAGTTACTACTATGGTTGCACTGGAAAAAATGCATGGAACATTTTTTATTCAATATCGCTTAATAAAATATAGGGGCGTGCGCTTTAAATTCTAATAAATGTAATATCTGGTTTAACCGGTAGTTGAAAAAAAAAAGTTTTATTGCCACATTATTCACATTACCTTTCTATGAAGAAAGTCTCAAACGAACTATCGTCTAAAATTTAATGTAAGAAAGTTACGGCGATGTTAGTTCTCCAAAAATTAAATATTTTAAACTCAAATTTCTCAATTTTCGAATTCTATCCATATAACGAAATCTAATTGAAATTAAATTCTTTTCGACATAGATGACATTTCTAAGTCCTATCATCCAAAAAATTCTTTGTAGCACAGCCCCATCTACCCCTTAATATATTAAAAAAATATTTGTATTTAAAACTAAAGCATTGAGTGATAATTATCACTCAACGACTAAAGCCATTTATATGTTCTAGCAAAGGACTTTCACAGAACTCAAATATTTATAGTAGTTTCCGAAATATTTTATCTGGGAATTTTTACTGGAACACCCTGTATATACTTTTTATTATAATAAAGAGTGTATTCTCAACCGTTGTTTAACATGACATCCCCACACACAGGGTGGTCGAAAACTTAAAGTCTCACTCGCGACAGACCCTCCTACAACTTACAACCCCTCAAAACTACATAATAGCTGTGCAATTTTTTAGGAACATAGTCACTGGATTGCGAAGTGAATTGCGTTTACAGTTATAATAAGAATAATAATAATAATAATAAAGAAATTTATTTATTCACATAACTTACAACCAATAATGTTACATTAATGTGATAAAAAGAGAAAAAAATGGATAAAAAGAGAACGCTCAGTTACTGCCAAAGCAGCTTCTGTTCTTCCGCGAATCCTAAATAAGATAGATGATTTATTGCAGTAATACTGTGTAAATATGCGACAAAACGTAAGAGGGGAAAAAATAAAAAGAACAAAAAATGTATTAACTAAATGTTTTGCACTTATGGGAAATTTTAAACTTACCAATGGACATTGACTTTGGTGAAGTACTTAGATCGTTGTACTGTTTTACTACATTATAAGAGAATGATATCGCTCGAAATATGCAGTTTTGTGCATAGACATAAAAATCAGACCTTTACTACGTATATTAATGATGTGTATGTCAGTCCTAAACCCTATTTTATTATATAGATATGAAGGAGTCTTGCCGATAATCAGTTTGTGATAAAAACAAAGTGCATGATAATTTCGTCTACTTTCATTGACAACCATTTAAAATTTTTAAATTCATGAGAAATGTGAACATTCAGAGGCTTTTCATATTTTATAGTTGCTTTTGCACTGCATTGTTGGCAGCACTGGAACCTAGATAATAGGGATTTTGATTTGAAGAGTTAGTTAGTGAGTTTTTTCGTTTCGTTACCAAATGTTTTTACGCATATAAGTCTATATGTTAAAAAAGTGTTATTCTGTATATTCAAATTAAAGTTTTAGGGCCAAATTCATAAATCATACTCAAACCTCACTCACACTCACCTTACACTTACCTTGCCCTAACCATACCCTAACCATATTCATAAACAATTTCTACTGAATGAGTCACTCAAATGCCACTAATAAATGAGTAAAATATTAGTACGAAACGAGTTACATATGAGGGTAGTTGGGACTTCACTCATGTTGTACTCTTTATTAAAAAAGTGGTTAAATTGTGTAAAATATTTATACATTAATAATTATATTGAATATAAACATTTTTGAACTTAAAAAATATAATAATTGTATACAAAGACTATACAGTGATTTGTTCTGTGTTCTGTGTACATAACCTTTCTTGACGATGGATGATGGCTTTTGGGAATTTGTAAATTATGTTGAAGATGATGTTGCCATACGTGAGGTTTTTTCAGTGGACAGTTCTTTCCTCCTTCTACTTTTCATGTTTTCCCAGCATTTTCGAAGCTGTTCGGTTGTTCTCTAAAAATATAAAAATTCACATAATATATAAATATACATACCTACTAATATTATAACAGGAAATCAATATTAATTTTACTTACATTAGGATGTTCTGAATTAAATGTCGCTGTTATATCCGACCATGCTCTTTTCTTCTTCGACACAGATATGGCATCAGTTTTTTTACATTCCACTATGCTCGAGTTTTCGCGAATGAGTTCTTTTAAAAAGGCCTTCTCTTCTCCACTCATGTTTACTCTTTTGGTCGTCATTCTTTATAAATCCACTGCAAGACTGCACACACACAAAAACAAACTATCTGATCTGTGAACTGTACTGAATACAGAATAATTCTAACTGAATAATTGTTTACGATTTTAAAACATTCTTAATGCAATGACATTAGTTTTTAAATATTTTTTAATGCTACCAGAATATTTTTGGTAATATTTGCATTGCCAACCGTTCCCCTATTACTAGTTTGTGGTTTGATGCATAATATGTGGTTTGATGCACACTCAACTTAGTCACTCATTCATGCCTGTTTCTGAATACCAAAAGTGACTCAGAGAATAACGCACCCTAACTTAAGTTTGAAATGAGTGGAATTTGAGATAAGTGTGAGTGAAACTTTAGTGTTGTCTATGAATTTGGCCCTTAGTAAACCAAGTTGTGGTGTTCGATTTATTAACCCTAACAGGTTATGGGCCCAGACATCGCTATTATTAGAGCAAGGAGAAAATAAATCAAACTCAGAACTTCTGTTTTCGACTGCAACCGACGCCATTTCTGTATGCGACGTGTTTTAAAACTTGACAAATATTCAGAAAGAAAAAAAAACAATTATGGATAAAATCGACGTAGCACATGTTAATAAATTCGATGGCACAAACTATCAGCAATGGAAGTTTCAAATGACCTGTGCATTAAGAGCCAAAGGAATTTTCGGAGTAGTGGACGGGACGGACACCAAGCCAGCTGCAACCGCCACAGATGATTTTAATACCTGGCAGCGAAAGGACGCTAATGCTACGTTTACACTTACTACTGCCATGGACTTGCAGCAAATAACACTCATTGAGAATTGCACAACATCGAAAGAAATACTGACGAAACTAGATTCAATCTATCAACAAAAATCAGAGACAAATAAAATTATAGTGCATGAGAAATTTCATCAATATAAAATGAGTTCCAGCGACAGCATTGCTCAACATGTTTCCAAAGTAGAAAATCTGGCGAAACAGGTTCGTGAAACTGGAGAAACCTTAAGCGACACTGCCGTAATGACAAAAATAATGAGCACATTACCAGCAAAATTCAGAAATGTACGACAAGCTTGGCTAAGTTTAGATGAAGCAAAACAAACGATACCAAACTTGACAGCACGATTGCTGGAGGAAGAAGCAAGCCTAGCTTCTTATGAAGAAGTTGAAGCCGCATTAGCTGCAGCGTCACTTGACAAAAAGAAAAATGAAAAAGCATCCGGCTTCAAAGGTGCTACAAATAATTCAAGAGGACCAATTTACTGTTACAATTGTGGAAAACCAGGCCATATTTCCCGAAAATGTCGTTTGCCCCAAAAGAAAAAGAAAAATGAAGTGTCACACAAAGATACCAACAATGAACGAAATCATGAATCCGCGTTTAACGTGAGTGATAATAGTCAATTTCATTTTGGTGAAGACTTCTGGATCATGGACAGCGGCGCCTCCGCGCACATGACGTATAAACGTGAATATTTTGCAACGTTTGAGGAAAACTGTACATCAACTGTAGTATTGGGCAACAACAAAACTCTAGCAGTACAAGGCAAGGGCACTGTTAAAATTCAGAAATTAGTTGATGGGAAATGGCATTACTACAATAAACAACGTCCTTTATATACCCGAACTACGAAAGAACTTATTCTCCGAAGGTGTAATAACAGAAAAAGGGATGAAAATAGTAAAGGAAGAAAAACAGGCCAAAATTTACTTAAATGAAAAAGTCGTAGCATGCGCTGTCCGTGAGTGTAATAATCTATACAAATTGCTGTTTTGTACTGTGATCTTGAACGCTAATGCCACTACTAATAACAGTCTTCAGGTTTGGCACGAACGACTCGGACAAGTAAATGTAAAAACTCTTCGTGAAATGGTAAACAAAGGACTTGTTACAGGTGTAAACTTTGACAATGTTGAAAATTTCTTTTGTGCTGCCTGCACATATGGTAAACAACGTCGTTTACCGTTTAAACGGTGTGAACGCGACCTAATGCAACCAGGTGAAAGAATTTGCAGTGACGTTTGTGGATCGATGGACACGAACTCTGTGAGCAGTAACAGGTACTTCGTTACATTCAAAGACGAATTCTCTGGTTATAGAGTAGTGAACTTTATCAAAAACAAATCAGATGTCCTCGCATGTTTCAAAATATTTGTCAATATGGTGAAAAACAGTTTAAATCGTAGAATTAAGTATTTACTTGTTGATAATGGGCGTGAATACTGTAATCATGAATTCAAGGAATATTTAAACACTCAGGGCATTCAACTAGAAACAACTGCACCATACACACCAGAACAAAATGGTCGAGTGGAAAGAGATAATAGAACCATTGTTGAGAGTGCACGCTCAATGATATATGGCTCAAATGTACCCAAGTATTTGTGGGCCGAGGCTGTGAATACCGCAGTGTACATTCTAAATCGTACCCCTTCAGTACAAACTCCAAATTCAACCCCTTTTGAGATGTGGCATGAAAAGAAGCCGACTTTAGAACATGTCAAAACGTTTGGATGCGAAGTGTATGTTCACATACCAGATCAGAAACGATCAAAATTAGATCCCAAAAGTAAAAAGTTAATTTTAGTTGGATACGATAATAATTCATCAAACTACCGTCTGTTTGATGTCTCAACAAGAAAAATTACAATTTCACGGAATGTACTATTCAACGAAATAGCTAAAGGGTTTGTAGAGAAGCCCAACAGCATCGAAGTAGTTGTTAACTTTGAACATAATGACGATTTAGTCTCTGAAGTACAAGAAAATCAAATTGTGCAAGAACCGAATCTTGAAGTTATTCCAAATAACGAACAGAATGAACCCCAAGAAAATGATATGCCAAATTTGCGACCTCAAAGAGATGTTAGATTACCAAAAAAATATGAAGAATACGAGCTAAATTATGTAGAGACTGATATACCTACAATCTACACAGAAGCTCTTGCATGTGACAAAGCAGAAAATTGGAGGATAGCCATAAACGAGGAACTAGAGGCGTTAAAGAGAAATAATACGTGGGAAGAAACAGTATTGCCACCTGGGAGAAACGCAATAGGTTCAAAATGGGTATTTCGCATAAAAAGAAACACAGACGGAACGATATCTCGATACAAGGCCCGACTTTGTGCCAAAGGTTTTGCTCAGAAGAAAAATATTGACTATGGTGAAATATTCTCCCCTACCACAAGCTATGATTCCATAAGAGTTCCTTTAGCTGTCACAGCAACTCATAATTATGAAATCCAACAGTTTGATATCAAAACTGCTTTCCTTTATGGAAATCTGTGTGAAGATATTTATATGTCACTTCCAGATGATATGAAGAGCAAACCTAACCTAGTTTGTAAACTACGCAAAGCACTGTATGGACTGAAACAGGCGCCACGTTGTTGGAACCACAAATTCAACGATTTTCTAAAAACCTATGGTTTCCAGCAATCGAATGCTGATAATTGTGTGTATAGTGGAAGCGTTAATAAAACCAAAGTTTTACTGGTAATATATGTTGATGACGGATTGCTTATCTCGCCAAGTAAACAAGCCATCGAAACAGTACTTTCGGAACTACAAAAAGCCTTCGAAGTAAAAGTCAGTGAAGCAAACTACTTTGTAGGTATTGAAATTAAAAGAGACACTGATGGGTCAATCTTTATAAGTCAAGAAGCATATATTCGACAAATAATATAACGCTTTGGCCTTGACAATGCAAATGCTGTCAGTGTACCAAGTAATCCACAAACAAACATTACTGGTGATATAAATAGTGCGCTTATTTAGAAGAAAATGAGGTTCCTTACAGACAATTAGTGGGCTCACTTATGTTCGCAGCCATTGTTACCCGCCCTGACATTGCGTACTCAGTGGGAGTAGTCAGTCGATATTGGAATAAACACACCAAAGAACAGTAGAATGCAGCAAAACATATTGTCAGGTATTTAATCGGCACTGCAAATTATGGTATTAAATATGACAGAATAAATAAATCAAATCAGTTAACAGGTTACTCAGATTCTGACTATGCTGGCGACTTGCAAACCAGGCGTTCCACGAGTGGTTATGTTTTTCAATTTCGTGGGGCTCCAATTACATGGACTAGTAAGCGTCAGTCAACTGTCTCGCTTTCAACGACAGAAGCTGAGTATACAGCCGCCTGCCATGCAACAAAATAAGCTATATGGTTGCAGAGATTACTAAGCGATATTGGTGAATGTGTAGAAAAACCCACAGTCTTGTATATAGACAATCAAAGTGCCATTCGTCTAATTCGGAACCCAGAGTTCCATAACCATACCAAACATGTAGATGTTAAATACCACTTCATAAGAGAGAAGTTTAAATGCGGTGATATTCTACCTACATATGTTAGTACAGACAAGCAGTTGGCAGATATTCTAACCAAGCTCTTACCAAGGAATACTTTTAATCTGTTAAGAGATCTAATGGGCATGGAAACAAAGTGTTAAAAGTTTATCTTAGTTTAATTTTTAAATAAAAATATTTCAAAGAGTGGGAGTGTGAACATTCAGAGGCTTTTTATATTTTATAGTTGCTTTTGCACTGCATTGTTGGCAGCACTGGAACCTAGATAATAGGGATTTTGATTTCAAGAGTTAGTTAATGAGTTTTTTCGTTTCGTTACCAAATGTTTTTACGCATATAAGTCTATATGTTAAAAAAGTGTTTTTCTGTATATTCAAATTAAAGTTTTAGTAAACCAAGTTGTGGTGTTCGATTTATTAACCCTAAGAAGAAATATAGTCGAACTTTTTTATACCACAAATAAACCGAACACAAGCATTCTGCATTCTTTGTATTCTGTTGAAATCAGCACTGTCTGTCAATAAATGAATTGTAAAGAATATCGCAGTCATTAAATTGTGACAAAACTAGAGTCTCACATAGCATAATTTTAAGTTCATTGGATAACATGTCTACTACTATATAAAAGTTTCAAGTTATAATGTGACTTTTTTAACATACAATTTACAAATGTTTTGTACCTCAAAATAGAAGTCCAAGGTTACACCCAGATTCTTGACCGCTCCAGCAACTACAAGCTTGTCATTATTAATTTCTATTTGTATTGAGTGAACTTATTATTTTTATAATTAAATCATAATCGGATATGTAATTCATACTAATGGCGCCTTTTTCTAAAGTGAGAGATTCCTGAAATGTTAATATAAGGCCAATCAAAGATTCGGAAATGCCAGCAGTTCTAGTGGGGGAGTCAATAATTTGAGTGAGACCTACAACTTCTAATAGATTACCTACTCATAGTTCTAGTTGATAAATTGTTATATTGTAATAAATCGATGTTAAAATCTCCAAGATAGAACAAATAATCCGCTTGTAACATATCAAAAGCAATTGTGTTTTCTAATTCTGTTAAGAAAAAAATATAGTCTAAGTTAGGAGGTCGGTACACGACATCAAAATAATAATTTTTATTTAAGATAGTACAACTTACCCAAAGTTGTTCAATGTTATTAGATGTTGGCAAAGTTACCACGTTAGGCAAAGTCACTCCGGTTTACGGTATATTTCTCATCGAATCGAGTATTCGGAGGGCGGTAAACACGAATACGACCGCTGTGTGTTGACTGGAAAGTTTTTTCGTCTGTAAAGATTACATTGTTTCAAAAATTTACATCATGCGCTAAAAATTTAAGCGCAAATCCTACTCGAGCTTCTTTATGTTCAGATTTAAGTAAGTACTTCTGTGCTGCTGCATGACAGCATAGCTCCGATTCTCTTACTCGACGGCGGCCAGTACTACTCGATCCAGGAAAATTCGTTTCTTCAACAGCCTAAATAACTGAGTAAAATGGATTTTCTAGCAAAGCATTTACCATTTGCAAATCTTGTTGTTGAGTTGATACCCTTCGTCGCCCTGATCCAGGATTTCTACTAATGGTACCGTTTATTCTCCCCTTTCTTAAAATGTTACACACCGAATTTTTGTCAATATAACGCAGTGGCAATTTGTGTGATTGACCATCCATCTTCTGCTTTAGCAATAACTCCAGATTTAACTAAATCGCTTATATGAGGCATATTAGTTTTTTGCACACTTGCAATAAATTATGACAACTAACTGACAATGTCACAAAAATTAAAGTTAGATGTACACAACTAGATTTTAGCAAAATACCGTTATAAGGCTTGTCCTATTTTTTTGCTCACTACCGCAAAATATCTTTAACATAATTAAGCTTATTTGTTAGTGAACGAATATTTAATTGGATATTGAGAAGTTTTTCGTACATATAAAAACACCAATAATATTACACGAAATTTACCAACAATGAAGAAAAGATAATAAACCTAACCAAACGTATTAGTAAACATTATTCAAAGTTTAGTTTAAGCAGTGTATATAAGTATACTTAACCGAAATAATACTTTCAAAATAGAAAAATATATATACATAATAAATCAAGTTCACAAGGAAAATCAAATAAACCTTTAGGGCCGGTTTTATAATGTTAGATCCTAAGTTTAAACTTAAGATTAAACCATGATTTAAACTTTACTTTACAAACTTAAATTTATACAGTTGGCACTACTGTTCAACAGAAATTGCAACTTCACGTAGTTTAATTCTAACGTATTTCGACATATTGACATGACGTTTCAAGTTATTTTTGTAAAAAATGGAAGGAATATATTACACCGAATTTTATTAATTCTGAGGTTATGATCATTCTGACATCTGATAATCCAGAGTTTAAACCATCCCCATCCACCGTTTGAAGTTTAATTTTACTGTGACGTAATTAATCTGCAAACTAAAGTTTACTGACATTATAAAACAGACTTTTTTTGAGATCTGTAGTTTAATCTGTGCTCTGCAGTTCAATCCGATATTATAAAACCAGCCCTTAAACATTTAAGTATGCAAAGTTTTAATACATATGTTATTCATTTGTATTGTTCCCCAGCGCAGGATATTTCCCGATGTCTTCCACATTTTTTATAGTTTTCCTATTTCCATTTATTGAAGTTTTAATGGCACCATTGAATATCCATACAATTTTCTGCTGCAGCTGTGCTTATTTAAGCAAGTCATAATTATATTTCGTAAGGTTTTCATTTATTATAATATAGGTAATTATTATTAGTTTGTAAAATAAATCCTCTACATTACTAAATCTGCTTTTCAAGGTCCGAAATGAAACAGAAAGAGTATCTAAAAAGACAATATTCCTGCGACAAATGTGAATATAAAGGTTACAGAAGCGACTTATTGAAGAAACATTTACTATTTAAATGCAAGAGTAAAACTAAGTCAGTGAAGTATAAGTGTGACAAGTGTTCTTACGCTACTATTCGACAAAGGCAGTTAACTAGGCACAAGCTGGTCCATGGAGGAGAGCGACCTTATATTTGTGGAATTTGTGATAGAGGTTTTACTGAAAAGTACTCCATGAGATACCACATCATGTACAAACATTCAGGTAATTTTCTTTTAAAATAATTTTATGTAACTTAAATATTTTCACACGGACACCCTCTTTACTGTTTAACATTTGAAACGAATTCATTATTTTGAGATTTGCGATTCGTGAAATTTTGCTCTAAAAATTTCTCACAGTATGTGCGTTATGAAAGGATATTTCATTCTTTTAGCTAGAAAATTTTAAGAATTTGTAGAGTACGAAATTTTTATTAACAGAAAATGTAGAAGAAATTTAAGTATATTTGACCGGTTACATTTAGAAAATATATGGACCAACTAAATACCTTTCCACAGTGCCACACTACTATATTTTTTCATCGATATCAAATATAGCGTGATATAATATTTAAAACTGAAATTTCGAAAGTTGTATTAAGAATAATTTGTATTGTTTTCGAACGAAATATTATTTTGAGATGAGTACAGTGTCGGAGTGGCCATAGAGACAGGGTGGCAGGTTTTTACCATCCGAACGCAAGATGGCAGTACATTAACCATTAAAATCCTTTATTTCGTGACTGTTACTGTTACATTTCATTTTGCCTTAAGATAACTCTCGTTACTACAAACAGTGTCACGGTGATAAATAAATAATAATAATAATAATAAATAACACCACAGGTAATTACGACCCCCTTTATCCCGGAAGGCTCTAGAAGAGCCTTGTGTGGGAGGGGGCTACACATTTAGAGACAAGGGACACATACCCAATATCCGTGTATAGTGAAAAAATCCCTCTCACAGTATTTTCCACTGCCACGGCCGGGGATCGAACCCGGAACTTTTAGGTGAGAGGCAAGTGCGCTCACCTCTCGACCACCAGTCATACAGTGTCACGGTGATGTTTAAGAAATTCTTGAATAAAACCTTATGTTGATGTTACAATATTTTTTTATAATCAATTTTTTTATTTAATGAAACGTCATACGAGAAGAGATGTCAAAATAAATTATAATGTTTTGGATTCAGTGCTGGGAGGCGCCACGTCAAACTGTACTGAAGCAAAGAATTTATTTGACCTCTTGGAGTCTACAAGTGTGTTTATTGACGAATAATTCAAGCGCACCTCTGTGTGGCTGGGCAAAATCGCGGAAATAAGAACTGGTAGAGGCAAGTAGAGACGATTGCGGAACATCGGAAAAACGAGGTGGTGGAAAATGTCCTTGCCTTGATCACCATCGTGGAGAAAACTCCGTAAGTTGAGTTGATAAAGACTAGAATACCTTAAAACTTCGGGACTTATCATAACTTTGGAGAAGAATTTGCGGAAACAACTTAGATCATTTTGACATTTTCAGTGCTATGAGTTTGTTTGCATCCCAAGTTCAAGAATTAATTCAAGCTGAAAACATCGATGTTGAAATACAGACCACGCCGCCGTTACGGAGAACATCTAGGAAACCGACAAAACACGATGAGTTAGGCCAAAACAAAGTGGGACTACTGTCTGCGGACCCAAAGGGACTCTACTTTATTACCGCGTACAAAAGTCCTCATAAACACGGATCTAATTAAAATAGATGAAAAATTCAACTGCAACGAGCATTTAATGAAGGATACCGCTTGTTTGGATCCGAAAAACTTCCACGAAATTGACAAAAGCGGAATCCTAATTATGTGTTAAAATTAATTGCCAATGTCGATCGACAACTGCTTTCAAAAGAACTCGAATCTTTTTCGAAAAATTTTAATGAACTTCCTAAAGCTATTTGGGAAGAACACGTTCCGCCTAGGCAACAACACACAAATGATTCTGATTCTCAGTGATGAAGAAGACGAAGAGCACCAAGAGATTGGCGGTTTAGATAAAACAGTAACGAACGCTATTTGTTTGTTTCGAAGGGGTTCAGATGCCTGCCGAAGTTGCATACCATGTGCATGTAAACTTTCGTTCCAATACACTCTGCACATCAGTACATTCTTCAACTTTATTTTGTAATCTTTACAATCTCGTTTAGGTATGTAACTTGTGAGGGAAGGTCTGAAGCGCATTAAGACAAGGCTTCGTTCTCTACTGGAGCAAGAACTGCTTATCCTAAACACAGAATCGAATCTATCAAGGAATAGTAGGAACAGCTCTTACGAATGATTGATTTACAATCTAGCTGAAACTTCTTGAAGCATGAAGTATTATCTTAGCAGGGGAAGAAGCTAAAAATACTTCAGAAAAATGTCAACTATAATTAACTATATATATCTATGCAGAATCGGGAATCTGATTTGGATGAGTTTTTTATGCGTGAGATACAGCCATTCCCTCCTTCCATTTCAGACTTAGGTAAGGCTGGAATACTGCCAGGTCAATCAGAGTCCCCTTCAACCTATGACTCCAAATTTCTTGACGATACCATCATTGTCCACTGCCTGCCAACTACTAGTGTCGACACCTTCAATCAGTATGCTGATAAAATATTTCTAAATTACATTCATGCCCAAATGTTAGATGTTGTATATTCCAGACAGTTTAAAGGAGTCTACCAGGGAAAATAGAGATGAGGGGATTCGAAGGAAAGTATCTGAAAACTGCAATACCAGACTGCCACGAAATTGGATGGTCTTTCTCCGTGACTCAATAAACAAGAAGGAATTGTTCAACTTTTTGACAACCAAGGTTGTAGAGTTCCACTGGCCACCAGGCAAAGATGTATATGTCACAACAGGGAAAGCAGTTCCACAAATCGGTTCGAACACACCTATGGAAAACTGTAATCATGAAGAGGCAGACATGAGGCTTGTGGTTCAAATACTCCATTCGCTACAGCAAGGGTAAAAAAATATCCTTGTGCCTACTGTAGACACAGATGTGATTGTCATCCTTGCTGGCACATTCGATGATCTAATAGTGACTCAACCTTTGGCCGCTACCTGGGTGGCCTTTGGTATGGGCAAGAATTACAGGTGTTACCATATCAACGCCATCTGTACAAACCTGGGGGAGCCAAAATCACGCCGGGCACTGCCGTGTTTCACTATGGCAAAACCCCCGCCTTCAAAGGTAAAAGTAAGAAGTCCATTTGGGAAGCATTGCAAGCATTTCAAGACGTCACTGATGCATTTGTGTATTTTGCCACTCATCTTCCAACTGCTGAAAGTCAACGTTGAACATTTCAAGAAATTAGAACGACTAACTGTTGTCCTATATGTTAAAACCACTGCTTTCAGCAGTATCAACCAGATAAAAAGAAGAAGCTTTTCTGTCAGAAGGATCGAGCAAAGGAAAAACTTCCACCGACTTAGGATGCGCTGTTTGAACATATACGAAGGACAGTTTATTAAGTAGGTATTTAGACGACCAGCACACAAACACAGCAAGTGATTCCTTTTTATGGGTATCAGTTTGGATGACAATTTCAGAGGTTTCCCGATTATGCAGGGAATTGATTAAATCTTCCTGCAGAGGAGGCTGCAAAAACTGCAAATGTTGGAAAGCCAATCTGGACTACTATTATAATTGTTACATACTGAATTCCATTGAATGAATAACTATAAATATTTTTTTATTATTCGGACTCTTATTAGCGTTATATTTGGACTTATATATTACTGTAATAAATGATATAGATATATTTTATTTAAAATGTAGAACTACACTAAGTTAGGTGTGTAGTGTTGTACTTAATTGGCTTATAGCTGTAATTCAAAATAACAGTATAATACATTGTATTAAGTAATATTTTGTAGTATTTGTCTGCCATTTGAAATTTTAGTACTGTTCGTGAATATTTTTCGAAATTCCAGAGGATTCCTAGGCTAACATTTTTTAGTGTACCTTAAGGTACATTCATACCAAATTTGGTGTGCCAGGTAACGGTAAGCTAATAGATCTAAGCCAGCTCACTCACACCTCAATATAAAATTCCATTGAATTTAATTTCAATCGCAGAGCAGAGAAATTTATCAGGTAGGGTATCATAGTTCTTCCAAAAACGATTTTCTATCCTACAATAATAACTTACGCACTCATCCTATTAATATTCAAGCGTCAGGAAATATTCGTGATACCACCATAGAAATGATCTGCAAACTTTGACTACGAATGGTGTTCGGAGGACTATTACAAGAGTTAAATCATTTTTTTAAATTAGTTTTCGGTGTCGCGTAGTTTTCATAGAAACGAGTAAACAAACTTTTGTCAATTTGAAAAATGAAATTTAATAAGATTTGCATTCTCTTTGACGAATAATAGGGAAATAAATTGTGTTCTGATAAGGACACTAGTTCAAAAAAGTTTGGTGACAAATCAGAATGTGAAATTTATGAAGATATTCAGAAAAATGTTCCATTAAATACGAAGATTATGAAAATATACTTTTAATTAATTTTTGAGTAAAATACCCACTTCGACCATTCGACCACTAGTGTAATACCCGATGGTATTTCTACGCGTCCAAATATGCATCGTTTCCAGTGGCGGTCCCAGAATTTTAACACGGGGGGGGCATCGAACATCGGCAGCACAACTGTGTACACGTAGCGTCAACTGCAAGGGGATTTAAGGATTAACGCTTAAATAGTCGGAGACAGGACAATAAAAAGAATTATTTTGTCGGCGTTTCGTGTATTTGGCATTTCTTCAGGGTTTAATAGTTATAATGCAACATCTTTAGGCACAACAATTTCATCATTATTAATGTTAAATATTGGTGTTGATGAAATTGTTATATTTACAGATGTTGCTTTATAATTAGAGTGACCATATTTTTCCAAAAAAAGGAGTACAACGATGAAAGTAGCTTTTTATCAAAGTTGGGTTTGTATGACTTAAAAATGCGCCGCATGTGAAAATTTCAGATTTTTCAAAGTCAAACGGCCATAAATTAAAAGCTAGAAGTTTTAGTTAAAATAATATTGTCTTCTAAATGTAGATCTCGTGGGCACAAGGCTTAAAAATGTACAATACTAAATATATTTGAATCAGGTAAAAATACCATATATTCTAATACAAAATATAACAAAATAACAAATATGCTCTTCAATTTGCCGTCGACGTGCCTGCAACTACAGCATTTGAATCATCGCGATGGTACCTGTCGTAATTTTGGGAACTTAGGATTGCTTTCAAAATTTGCGGTCTGGCTTTTGCAAACTGGAACATTTCGCTACAACTCTCATTGATCCTGCATCACAACCTCTAGTGTGAATATCCCCATTTACGATTTTTCTGTCCAATAGTTATTAATATTGGAGAACAGTCGCTTAATTCACGCACTTATCTCATGAAAACAAAAAAACAAATTCCCATAAAATCTCCAAATTTTAAAATTTGTTTTGACTTTATCCGGACTCTCGAGTAAGGCCAACGATCTTCAGTGCGATAGTGCAAATATTTTCGGAATTCCAGCCAGCAATTATATCTTCGGCAACGTTGATTTGCATTAGACCAACTTCGCTGAACAGTTCGTCTTCATCCAATACCAAAACCTTAAAAGCCTCAGATGAATAAAAAAACTTGGGGGGCGAGCGTAGGTGCGTGTTTACTATGTACATACTTTGATATGCGATGTAAAGCAACGCCAGGCGCAGTTAGTAGTTGGATGGGTGAGCGTTCCAACGAAGACCTCGTCCTCGCCTCACACGTCTTCCAGCGGCTTGTATATCAGTGTATGCGCGGAAGCTATACAACCTTAGGCGAGGGTTGTATAGGGGATATACCATCCTTCGGAGGGGATGTAAAGCCGTCGGTCCCTTGTCTATTAAATGTTAGGCAAGTAAAAGATCCCTACTCTTCTTAAGGGAAGAGGTTCGGCAAAATTCCTGGTTGGGGGGTAGCTCGTCTACAGGCGTCGGTGATAGGCCTCAGTAGCGGAAATAGGCCGACATTAAATAAATGTATTAAAAAAAAAAAACTTGATCTTAATAATCTTAATAATTGGTAATCGATAAATTTACAAAGTTCATGTGTCCATGGGAGGGGCCGGGCCCCTATGCCCCCCCCCCTTATGACCGCCACTGATCCTTAGGACCGCCACTGATCGTTTCTATGGCGATTTAGCATTGTTAACATTGTTATAAATATTACGAATGGAATAATCACCATAATTCTCTCCAGGGTACCCCAGTACAAAAAAAAATCCAAAAAGTACCTTGGTTGCCATGGTGACGCTAGAGAAAACACATTCTATTGGTTAAAAAACACAGATGTGAAATTTTCACTGAAATTCCTGTTATCTTTTATAAATTTAATAACTGTTTCAGTATTTGGTGTTTGACAGGTGTCCAATTACCATATAAGTGTGGAGAGGGAGATTGTGAAGCGATGTTTCGACGAAAGTGTGATTTGAATGCCCATATTATTAAACATGTTGATTGACCAGTATCTCTCGACGAGGCACAAACTTGATATGGGCAATGAAACTGATTATTATGTTTGCTATAAATTACCAGTTTTGAATGTATTTGTTTATTTTGTGCGATAGAATATATGTTTACTTTTATTTTATAATTCTGTGATAACTAGTAAACGTACCTACTGGTTGCGTTCACTGCACTGTTTGGGATTTATATTTAGTTTTACATATTTATATAATATCAGCTTTTATGTGATATTTGGTGTATATTTTTTTGTATTTAAATAGTTCTAATACTAATAAAACTTATATTTACTTAAAGATGTTTCTATAGTCAGAATCTATCCATAAAAGCCATGAGAGGGGCAAAATATAATCACATTCAATCGTTCTGAAGCAACTGTTGGTTATAAACTTGGCTAGAAAGAATTTCAACTGATAACGTTGCGTAAGTGTTGATTATGCTGTTCCGTCCTGCCTTCTCTTTATTAAAAGTCATAAATAATTCAAAATAGAGGGAAGACAAGAGGGCCACCGATTAGCCGATCTGTTGGGAGTGCTGGGTTCGCAGGTTCTCTTTTAGGGGGTTCAGAGGTTAACTAGCAATCCTCGAAGTACCCTACCTAACCGGGCTAATTTTTTTGACTTGAGAGGTTAAAAATTTAATGATGTTGATTTAGGTGCCACCCGCAAAAATGAAAGTGTGAAATTTACCCTCTTAAGTCAAAAAACTGCGGACACAAGATAAAGAAATTATTATAGTATATTTTCAACAAATATTTTTTGGCTTTACAAAAGAAATGTTGGTTAAAAAAATGAAAAACAAAGTTGAAGAAATGCTTCGTTGTACAAAAGGGATACTTTATAAACTAATCAATGAAAATGTTAATATTAAAAAAACAGAAGTATTAGAATTAATCAAGTACGAAAGTGTGAAATATAAATCTCATCACCTTTTAAATCGAATTGAGATCCTGTGTCGCCTTGGCAGTGTATCTAGCTGTTATCTCCGATATCTTGTGTATGTCCTTTAATTTGATATCCAAACTCGTTTCCTGTGATTGGGCTTCTTCCACAGAGACGGCTCGTACTCTGTGCTATGAGGAATCCATATAGGTGGCCAGTACCTGAAGTGCATGGTTCAATGCTTCGCTACTAGTGTTATGCCGAGATAGTCTAAGGATCCGCCCGATCTCTTCGTCTTTTATGTCATCAACAAAAGTATCAACTGCCAATTAATTGCTTCTGAAATCGCCTAGATGCATCCGGGTAAGCCAAGTGTGCCAGTCTACTGCAGCCTCAAATTCTTGTAAACTCTCCCCAGCTTTTTGTATACGTGATTTCAACTGAGTCCGATATAATTGGGCAAAGTGTTGGTCTCCATATCTTAAGTCGAATGCAGCTTCTAAAACTTTAAAATCCTTTTACTGCGCCACTGAGATTGTCTGCAACAATTTTAAAGCTTGCCTTCTCAATGCTAGAACTAATGCCATAGCCTTGTCTTCATCACGCCAGTTGTTTGCGCATGCAGCTGCCTCAAACTGTTTCTTATATATCGTCCATGAAGTTTGTCCGTCAAAGGAGGGAGGTGGTAATACTACTACTAACGGGCCTCCCTTTTTCCTCAACTGTCGCTTAAACTGTTCTACTTCTCTCTCAACTACACGAAATTTTCTTTCCATATCTGTAATATTTTCTTCGACTCCAGTAACTTTAACATTTACAATTTCTATATCCTCCTTGATTTCTTCAGTTGCTGAGGGGATAGCGTCCTGTTGGACGTATCGTGTCATTTCTTCCTGTTTTTCCTCGTGAATTCTTATTTCCAGGTTCTCCTTAGTTTTCTTTAATTCATCTTTGTCTTCTTTACGCTTTCTTTTCTTGTTCTTGTTGTCTCCTTTCCTGTTATTTTCTTTCTTCTTGACGTTGTCTTTGTTGTTCTTCTTTTTCCTTCTGACGTTGTTTTTCCTGGTCTAACATAATTTCTCTTAATTCGGCTAACATGTCTTGTAATTGTTTTTCAGCAGCCATGTTTCTTATTTCCATTAAACTTAAATGGCAATAACAAGTCTTATTTAAGTCTATATCAGGTATCTGTACCATTTTCCAGCCGACAGAACTCAACTAACTAATCTCCAATGGAATGTTCTGAAAGTTTTCTCAAAATGTCACAGTAGATGTTATTTAATGTATATATCACTTTCCAGCTAGCACAACTTAGCTAACTGCACTAGTTTTCAAATAGAATGTTCTGGAAGTTTTCTCGAAATGTCACAAACAGGTCTTATTTAATGTTTATATCACTTTCCAGTTGACATAACTTGGTTAACTGCACTAGTTTCCAAATAGAAGGTTCTGGAAATAAATAAGTCTTGTCTAATGTCTTCACCAACACGGATTCTTAGATAAAAAAATCTACGATCACAAATTTAACCTGCTTAACTCAGTTTATTTCTGAAATTCTCGATAAGCAAGGACAAGTAGACACAGTGTACATGGACATTCAGAAAGCCTTTGATCAAATCGATCTATATTTATTAATAAAGAAATTCGATAACTTTGGATTTTCCGCAGGCTTAATTAATTTATTTACGTCTTATTTATTTAAACGCAGGCAGTTTGTCGAGTACGAGGTTTTTTCTCATTTACATCAACGATATTAATGATGTTATTAGATGTTAAAAATTAATGTTCCCGGATGATTTGTAAATCTATAGAGAGATAAGAACGATAAGCGATTGTAGAATGATCCAGAATGACCTTAAAGCCGTATCTGATTGGTATAGTGCGAATCATGTGTGCATTAATGTTCAAAAATGTTACGTTATCACTTTTTCTCGGAAAAATAAACCTGAAGAATATGATTATAAAATAAATTCAGAGAGTGTAACCAGACGTACAGAAATCAAATATTTCGATAGCCAGTTAACATTTCGGGCCCATATTAATAGTGCTGTATCCATCTCATATAAAATGCTAGGCTTCATATTAAGAAACTGCAAGTGTTTTAGCAAAACTTCTAGCCTAACGTTGTTATATTACGCATACATTCGCTCAAGATTGGAATATGGCGCCATCATATGGTATTCGTGGTACACATGTCACATGAATAATATTGAGTCAGTTCAGAGGAAGTTCCTAAAATATTTATTTTCTTTGGCATTTACCCGCCGAGAGGAATTAATACATCCATTTTAACGAACCGTTTTAAAATCGTTTCATTAGAAACTCGTTGCGAAATAATTCTCATTAAATATTTATTCAGTTTAATTCACAATACTATTGATTGTCCCTTTTTGTTAGATAAAATCAATTTCCACATACCCAGACTTGAAATCCGCCATCACACAACCTTCTATGTCGAGAACTACAGGTCAAATATTATGGCGAAATCTCCAATTTATGTAATGTGCAATAATTTTAATAAAAGCTCCCATCTATGTGATGTTAATTTTGATAGTCTAGGCTACTGCCTACTTAATATACTAAGTCATATAATTAATACTGAATAGTAGGTTTAATTTTAGTTCAAATGTGCTTTTAGAGGGCGGAATATTAAACATAATATTTTTAGTCGCAAACTCCTCTATAAATCCTTATTTTACTATAAGGAACCTAACCAGACTGCAACCAACAGCTACTCTCCGGGCTATGTGCCCCGCCGAGCGCTGAATTACAAGTTACAAGCCTGGCGCGTTAAGTGTAATAATTGCATATTGCCATCAAAACGCTAATGCTTCGATTGCAACAAACACCAGCCGAAAGACTGATCCTACTTAAAGGAGCTTCCTTGCCAGTCGTCACACACCACTTGCAGACTGCAGTTTCGAGCTGTTGGCTCTCGTCAGTGCAAGGTAGGTATGCGACGACCGACATGAGAATCCTTTGACTATAGTACATCCCGGTATTTTTACAATAGCGACATGTAAAACAGCCAGCATGCGCCATCTAGCGGTCCAGTGTCTGTTGCAATCGAAAAATAAATAGCCTGACTTGGCTTAGCATAGTTCAAATGTGCTTTTAGAGGGCGGAATATTAAACATAATATTTTTAGTCGCAAACTCCTCTATAAATCCTTATTTTACTATAAGGAACCTAACCAGACTGCAACCAACAGCTACTCTCCGGGCTATGTGCCCCGCCGAGCGCTGAATTACAAGTTACAAGCCTGGCGCGTTAAGTGTAATAATTGCATATTGCCATCAAAACGCTAATGCTTCGATTGCAACAAACACCAGCCGAAAGACTGATCCTACTTAAAGGAGCTTCCTTGCCAGTCGTCACACACCACTTGCAGACTGCAGTTTCGAGCTGTTGGCTCTCGTCAGTGCAAGGTAGGTATGCGACGACCGACATGAGAATCCTTTGACTATAGTACATCCCGGTATTTTTACAATAGCGACATGTAAAACAGCCAGCAGGCGCCATCCAGCGGTTCAGTGTCTGTTGCAATCGAAAAAAAATAAATAGCCTGACTTGGCTTAGCATAGTTCAAATGTGCTTTTAGAGGGCGGAATATTAAACATAATCTTTTTAGTCTAACTTGTAATTCAGCGCTCGGCGGGGCACATAGCCCGGAGAGTAGCTGTTGGTTGCAGTCTGGTTAGGTTCCTTATAGTAAAATAAGGATTTATAGAGGAGTTTGCGACTAAAAATATTATGTTTAATATTCCGCCCTCTAAAAGCACATTTGAACTATGCTAAGCCAAGTCAGGCTATTTACTTTTCGATTGCAACAGACACTGGACCGCTAGATGGCGCCTGCTGGCTGTTTTACATGTCGCTATTGTAAAAATACCGGGATGTACTATAGTCAAAGGATTCTCATGTCGGTCGTCGCATACCTACCTTGCACTGACGAGAGCCAACAGCTCGAAACTGCAGTCTGCAAGTGGTGTGTGACGACTGGCAAGGAAGCTCCTTTAAGTAGGATCAGTCTTTCGGCTGGTGTTTGATGCAATCGAAGCATTAGCGTTTTGATGGTAATATGCAATTATTACACTTAACGCGCCAGGCCTGTAACTTGTAATTCAGCGCTCGGCGGGGCACATAGCCCGGAGAGTAGCTGTTGGTTGCAGTCTGGTTAGGTTCCTTATAGTAAAATAAGGATTTATAGAGGAGTTTGCGACTAAAAATATTATGTTTAGGTTTAATTTTGTTTGTAACTTAAGTGTCAATACTATTTTTCTTTTTTATTCACTATTATCATATGTGTTTTCATGTATTTCCTGTAATTGGGTGCTTGCTTACCTGTTGGAAATAAAGAGATTATTATTATTATATCACTTTCCATTTCAAAGTACTTCAATATCTCCAGTGGTTTACAAATAGAATATCCTCGAACTTCCAACCAATTATTACGTGTTTTTTCTCCTCCAGTAAACACCCTGTATGTAGGTTCAAATAATTGCAACAACAACTTTCATAAACCACTGATTTATTAATCACTTAATTACAGTAACTAGTTCTTACAATTGCACATTAGTACACACTAATACTAAGTTTATTCTACTATAGTCTTACTACTATAATGCACAAATAGTTACTGTTCTCCATCTTATCTTATCACTTGCTCATCTTATACATAACTGAACTCCGTGCGTCGATCCACTCTCTATATACAGGGTGGGGCAATAGTGCGTCGGACACCGATATCTCGAGTTCTACGATAGCTAGAATTTTTTTAAAACATTGCAAGTAAACTAGATAAAAAAGTCTGTAACTGAAAATTATTTTCGAACATACAGGGCGAGCCAAGACGAAATTACAGGACCAAGTGCCTTTTTCTAAAATGGAATTTAATATGTATTTTAATATTTAATATATCAGTACATTTTTTGAAGCCTCTTATGGGTTTTAAGAAAAACTTATGTGAATACTAGTTACGAGACATCTAATTAATGTTTTTGAATCATTTTCATTTCCTAAAAATATACAGGGTGGCCAAACATTATTTTTCAATTAAGAACATTTTAAATTGAATTTTCTCAATTTTTTCAAATGGAACGCCCTGTATATTTTTCGATGATGTGATGTAGAAATGAAAAACAAACATTTTTTGTAAGTACTTCCCTATGGCTAATTGCAACCATTTTCGTTTTATAAATAAATAAGTGTCAAATTCAAGAATAAACCTAAATAAGAGGTCCCTCAAATAATTCAATAGAAAAATTTATAATAGGTGTTCGACGTGTTGCCCATTTTGATTAACACACGTCACGTATCTGCGGATAAGCCACTCTAACTATCGCCTGATTTTTTATGTTCTATCCCTTCTTGGGGGGGTAATTGCCACCTCTACCCCCCTTATCTACGCCCTTGAACTACTATATTTTTGACAAATAGTACACGCTACGACGGCCCTAGCATATTGTCAGGGAAGAGCGAGATCTTATTTTGGCGCGCCATAATCGAAGTCAATTTTATTGTTAAAAATACTCAGTAGGTACGCGTGAAGTTTCGTGAATTTTGGCGCCCCCCCTTGATCTGGAGTCTGGAGCGTTGGCTCTTCTCGCTAAATGATAGAGACGGCCACTGCTTAACATTACTTTCTTAAATTAGCAAAGTAATCCCAAAATTTATAAATTTAAAGCGATTTTGAAAAACTTTTTACCAGTGCACTAAATAAGTTTAATTCAAATTTTATAGGTATTAATTATCATTTTTGTTATTTGCGGCAGGTAAGTAGCAACCCTTTAGCTACCACTTGAATTTATATTTTTATAGATAGTAGAACATTAATTTTGTCCACCTAGTTCTTTGAAACCGTCCTCTATTCCACGAGATGAAAGGATGCCGAAGCAGTACTTGAGACATAAAAATATAATAGTTCATGTCGGCAAAATATAGTTTAAGCTATATGGTATTATTGAAGACATTACAATGGGGTAGTGAAGCGCAAGTTATAGCCTCTCCTACTCAATTGTTAACCTCACCTTCGCGATGAGTTCAATTTGAACTTGGTGCACCCTGTTTTTCACTAACGAGGCTCTAACGACCGAGTAAGGGCGGAATAACCCTTACCTTTTGCCGTGAGCACATCCACCTTCTCACGAAGAGTGCGGTAAAAATAACCCACCGCACACAAAGGTTGCTTTTGGAATCGTTTGGTTACCCCATCGTCGCAGTCTCCTTCTGTGCCATGGAACCACACCACTCGCCTTCCGCAACCGAGCTGGTCAGTTGCATACCTGCTCCAGCTAAAACTTCAAATGCAACTTCGTTTTCAGTCGATTAAGGCTTTAAAAAATGATGGAGCGTTCAAGTGGGACAAAATCATCCGGAGGTAAAATACCCTCCCGATCGGATCTCCGGGGGAGGGTGCCCACAGGGACACCTCATCGAATGTCGAAAAAACACCGACAAGTTAAATCCAACAAAACTAATTCTTTCATCTACGGAGCTTGGAATGTTCGTACTTTGAACGACAGCACTCGCACCGATCGGCCTGAAAGAAGAACTGCTCTAATAGATAGAGAACTTCACCGACTCAATGTTGACGTTGCAGCTCTCAGCGAAACTCGATTTTTGGAGGAAGGCTCTCTCACAGAAAAGTACTACACCTTCTATTGGAAAGGTCTTCCCACCAATTCAAGAAGACAACATGGAGTAGGATTTGCCGTTCGGAATCAACTTGTATCCAACTTAACACAAGTACCACAAGGCCTATCCGAGCGTCTAATGCTGCTACGCTATGAGCTAGCAGATGGCAACGCGGTAAATCTAATAAGCGCCTACGCTACTCTGGATGCAAGTCACGAAACCAAGGAAAGCTTCTATCAACAGCTGGAAGAAACCCTCTGTCGAATACCTAAAACGGAACGACTCGTTATTCTTGGCGATTTTAACGCTAGAGTAGGGAGAGATGCAGACACCTGGCCAGGCATCATAGGCAAGAACGGTTTGGGCAACATGAACGCTAACGGTCAACTACTCCTAACTAAATGCGCCGAACATGATCTAGTTATAACAAACACCATTTTCCGACAAAAGGATAAATTTAAAGGCACCTGGCGTCACCCCAGATCAGGTCACTGGCATCTACTGGACTATGTTATCGTACGTAGGAAGCATCTCAAGGACGTCCAAATTACAAAGGCGCGCATTGATAGCGAATGTTGGACCGATCATCGTCCTGTTGTCTCTAAAATGAAAATTGTTATGAGACCCAAACACCCAAGAACTCAAGTAAAACGTAGACTCCGTCTCTGTATTAGTAAATTGCGTGACCAACAAACCGTCGAACAGCTAAAGCAAAAAGTTCAAGAGAATTTGAGTGCACTAGAAGAAACCAATTCTGTAGATGTCGCTGCTAGCTGAACACAAATTAAAGACAGTTTAAAAAGTGCGAGTGAGGAAATTCTTGACACTGCAGCAAGTAAAAAAAAACAGGAGGACTGGTTCAATGATAATGAAGCTTTTATACAAGAACTTCTTGACCGCAAACATATTGCCTTCCAAAACGCTATCAACCACCCCAACGACTCATCAAAAGCAGAAGCTTTTACCCAATCTAAGTATGAAACGCAACGCGAAATCAGAAGAATAAAGAACGAGTGGTGGGCAAGCAAGGCCAGAGAAATTCAAAGGTACGCCGATTCACACGACTACAGGAATTTCTTTCAAGGAGTAAAAGCAGTGTACGGCCCCAGTCGGAAAAATATGTGCCCTATTAAAGATTTAAATGGAAATCTCCTCAAAGAAGACCAGGAAATAAGAGCCCGATGGAAAGAACACTACTCTAACATTATTAACCAGCAAAGTCAAGCCGATCACGATATTATAAATCTTATCCCTCAATATGACACCTTCCAAGACTTAGATAAACCACTAACAACGGAAGAGATCTTAACCGCCATGGGGCAGCTAAAAAATAACAATTCTCCCGGCGGCGACTGACTCCCAGCTGAGATCTTTAAAGCTGTGTCGTCAGAGCTCATACCCTACCTCAAAAAACGGTTTGATGTCGTATGGGAAAGTGGTCAAGCTCCGCAGGAGTTTCGTGATACACTTTTAATCAACCTCTTCAAAAACAAAGGGAGCGCTGCGGACTGTGGAAATTACAGGGGTATAGCTCTCCTGGCTGTTGGAGGGAAGATACTCACTAAAGCGATGGCAAATAGGCTAACACCTGTTATGGAAAAGTTACTTCCTGAAACACAGAGTGGCTTTAGACCAAACCGAGGCACATCGGATTTAATCTTCACACTTAAACAGCTTCAAGAAAAAGCACTCGAACATCAAGGAGAAATTCACATGGCCTTCATTGATTTAACCAAGGCGTTTGACTCGGTGGACAGGGAAGTGCTCTGGAAAATTATGTTCCGCTTAGGTATCCCTAGAAAATTTGTGGAAGTATGTCGCAGTCTACATACAAACAACAACGCTCAGGTTATGTATAATAATGAGGCAACCGAACCTTTCCAAACCCTCACTGGAGTTAGGCAGGGATGTGTCCTGGCACCCCTACTCTTTAATTTGTTTACCACTGCTCTAACAATTATTGTTGACAACAAACTGTCAGAGGAATAGGTCTCAGATACCGTTTTGATGGCGGTCTCTTTAACATAGGGCGCTTTAGAGCTTTCACGAAGACACGCACACGATTCATTTGTGATCTCCAGTATGCGGATGACTGTGCACTTTTAGCCTCTACGCCGGAAGAGCTTCAAGCACTTTTAGATGTGTATGCCCAGAGCTATGATTCCTTGGGACTTAAAATCAACATTGGAAAGACCAAGATTATGTCAACTCCTCATCAAGTGAACCAAATAGACATTACACTTAACGGAAATTCTCTTGAAGTGGTGGATCAGTTCAATTACTTAGGCAACGTTGTTAATGACAAAGCAAACATGGACAGCGAGATTCGCAATAGAATTAACGCTGCATCTAGAGCACTCTGGGGACTTAGAGAGAGAGTATTTGACAACCACGACCTTGCTTTGTCAACGAAAATGGCTGTCTACAGAGCAGTTGTCATTCCAACACTGCTATATGGATGTGAAAGCTGGGTCACTTACCGTCGTCATGTGAAAGAATTAGAACGTTTTCAGCAAAGACACCTCAGAAGTATGATGAAAATCCGTTGGTTCCATCACATATCAAACGTGGAAGTACTCAGGAGAGCAAACAGCCTTCCAATTGAGGTGCTTATTTCAAGAGCACGCCTAAGATGGGCAGGTCACGTTCATCGTATGCATGATAAGAGCCTTCCTAAATGTACACTTTATGGTGAATTGCTAAGCGGTAGAAGAAGGCGTGGCGGTTAACGAAAGAGGTTCAAAGATGTTCTCTATGAAAATCTAAAATCCTGCGGTATTGCAGACGAGCAATGGGAACAACTTGCAGCGGACAGAACCGAATGGCGAGTGGTTGTGGCCAGCTATCAAGGAAATGTTGCTGCAAGAAGGCCGAATCCAAGACCTAACCAGGTCTATGTTTGTCCTGACTGCGGTCGACATGTGCTCTCCCGAATTGGCCTCTATAGCCATAGTCGTGTGCACCGTAGATGAATGGGAATTACAATAGACTACACGTTTAACTTGTTTTTTATTGTACACAATTTATCGACTGTAACATTATTATACTCGGACTCGAGTAACGGCTAATAATAATAATAATATTGAAGACACTTTGAACAAAATGCTAGAGACATAAGATGAAATGGATAAATTTAATAATTTTCTTTCTAAATTGTGTGATAACATTTATGATGATGCCTACTAGGGCCATGCAATGTAGTTCAAACAACTACTGCTAAATTTTAAGTAATCGATAGTTTTATGGTCAATTCTGACTTTCAAGAATAGAGGCCCTTAATGAGATATGAACCATGTCTATTTTATATTATTAATAACAGATTACAGAATTTTTTTAAAGTTGGAACATATTGGAATTTTATAATGTATAAGATGATTGATTATATTCGTCTTATTCCAAATATATATGATAAAACGAATAAGTTCGTCTTCTAACGTCCACCTCCTTTTGAAGTGGCAATCTTCTGGGTTCAAAATTTTCGTACCTATCCGAATTAACTTTTATTATTTTACTATGATGCTTCTGTAATGCTTTAGGTCTCACTTTGGTTTTCTTACGCATTAATATATCTTGGGATAATCTTATGGCGAAGAAGTAAATAATTTCTATGACAGATATAAAACTGAAACCAGTGAACAATCCAAATATTCCACCGTAATATGCTGAAAGAATAAAAAGAAATAATAATTATTCATATTCAGTTTGGATACCACATCTATCGTGTGCAAATAAAGTAGTCGAATAAATTAGGGTATGTCTTGCATGTCAAAATGCATGTCTTAATCTAATAACCCATTTCAGACTATACGTATGTGCTTTGACGAAGATATAAACATTTGATTTTAAGTAAGGCCAAACAGGGAACTCTAATGGTGTTAGAAATCACAGGTTATAAAGTACTTGTTAGGTTTTAAAGAAATTAGTTATTATTTTTGTCGTATTCACTACGACATTAACAATACGTTTTCTATGCTCATTACTAATTGCCTTCTTTTTAAACGCACTAACGAGGTGACGAAATCCATACTTTCTATAACGAACAGCATAGCATATTACATACCGAGGTGGAGTGGAGATAGCTCATCAATGCGCGTAGCGCCGAGATCATAAAGAGACAGAAATAAAACTTTTCACCGAAGTTTGTATACAGAGTGTTCCAATAGTGCGTCCCAGTCCAATATCAGCCTTATTAGAAGACATTTTAGCACATTTTAAAAATATTTTGAAATATACAGGGTAACTCGCAACAGCGGAGCATCAGTTAGAAATGAAAAATATTATAATTTAACAGTTCTTAATGAAAAAGTAAAAATATCTCCGAAAATATCGATTTTAGGCGTAGGATATTATTCACAAAAATAGTAGAGAATGAACGTGCCAATTCAAAAATACAATAATATACAGAGAAAATTCACTTTGTAATGTCCTGAATTAGCGCTAGTATAAAATACACCCTGTATAGTTATAATCAATATTTGGTGGTTGTGTCGTTGTAGTACATCCCTCGTCTACATAATTGCAAAATAAATCTTCTCGATGGACAGTAATATACACACAGGGAATTAATTTGTTACCTTGTTCCGACCAAAACTTTTCATATTTTTTCGAATAGTTCGGCAACGCCAGGTCAAAAACAAAAAATCTGGAGGTCGTTGGAAAGGTAATTTTACTCTGAATTCATAAATGTAAAAATATATAGGATGTCCCATTAAGAAAAAATGACCTGGAAGATGCTCCGCTGTAGCGAATCACCCTGTATATTTCAAAATATTTTTAAAATGTGCGCCTTTTGACACTATACCACTTCCATAAAAAATAATTTTCCAAGATCTTCTATCAAGGCCGATATTGGACTTTGACGCACTATTGGGACACCTTGTAGGTATTAATTGTTTGCAATTTTACCGTGCAGATAAAAAGCGCTATAAAAACTTTACGACCCCATTAAAATACCGTTACTCATTGTACTATTTCGCCCGCAAATTGAATCACTTACCTTTATGGGTCGGCTTGTTTGATGACACCATACCGAATGATTTACCGGCGTTAATAATGAGCTCGTACAGTTTTTATTGTCTCTTTACCTGCACCGTAGTCCTGAAGGTTATTGATATACATATATGCTATTAATTAAGCATCAACATACGGCTTGACATGCATAGCTTACCCTATAATTGCATTTTTATTTGTATGTCTATTAATACATACCGAGTAGTGATTCCCAGCGGAAAATCACGTGCCTCCGATTTTTCTTAGCCACCAGATCTTTGAAAAATACTTTAATGACGCTATGATTGCTAATTGTAATACCGCCACTGGAAATAAAAGATAAAATATTATAGTAGGAGAACAGCTGTTACCACATAGGTACCTTTTATGTGAAAAACCGTATATAAACCAAAAAATATATTTCAAAGATTTCCTATTAATGAAAACAATCATGTGTAAGTCTGGACCTGTGCCATGTTGTGCAACAGACTTTAACGACAACTTCGACGCACAGGTTAATAAAGAACTTAACAAACTCAACATTATCTAAAAGAAAATATCATCAGTTCTGTGTAAGTAGTAAGTATCTGTGGAAATAACATAAACAGAATCTTAAAGCTGTGTATTTAACATACACAACAAATAAGAGTTCTTCGAAAAAAGCTTTGAAAACGGAAAGAGAGTACTTTCCGAAACGTCAGCAAAATACATTATTTCTGTGTTTATTCCGATTATTTGTAAAAAATAACTTCTAGCTGTTCCTTTGACGTAAACCTCACAGACGCAGAGGCTTTTTCCAATAATTCTATTTTTTGTAGATTCGGTGATTTGTTCTTGGCTTTTCTTCACATAAATGTAAACTACAATACATCATTACCTACATACTGCCACTACCACCCTAGCTAATAGTACTTATAACTAAATTCCAAATTTTACTTACAAAAAATTTTCTTGGTTAGTAGAATACGCCCTGTTTAACGTAACACTGGAATATTCTGCCATATATTCCGTATTCTCACAATCTGGTAAACAGTCACATTCGCCCTTTTCTGCACCATAAACGTGACTAGAACCCACCGAAGAAAAGTCGAAGCCAGGAACAGTACTATCTATCAGTTCTGAAATAAAATAGGATGAGATAAGTGTCCCTATTTCCATCATGTGAAGCAATATGGTTACTAACGTGAACGATAAAGGAACAATGGCTAAAAAAGTATATTTTATTCAATAAAACAATAAAAATAAATCATTAATTCTTAATAAATTAAAGAACATCAAAAACTAATATAAATTTTAAGTATGTTATGCTCTTGTTTTAATAAATATTAAGGATATTTCTATTATTTATTGAAACTAAACAGCGTGACAAAATTTCTTCATCCCTGAAATTAAAGCCATGATGATACTTGAATAATATCAAAATATATTTTCCAAACAAGAAAGAAAGAGTCATATCTCACAAAATTCTTTTTATTTTTTACACAATAAAAAGAATTTTGTGAGATACGATTCTTTTTTCCCACCAAACATGAATTATTACTCGCATGGGGTCAATCTACCTTCATTAAGAAAGAAAGAATTTAATAAAAAATATATAAAATAATATTTTTTAAAAAAGCTTTCATTTAAATGCTCTAAAAAGTAGAAAATAAACTTTGAAGTAAATCAAACCCATCATTTTGTTACATTATATAATTTTTTTATGATATAAAAACTTATTTCTTACGTCACCCCAATAGCACCCCCACACAGTTTCCTTTTCCTTGAGCGCTGAATCATCATAGCATATATGTCGCTAAAACCCTTTTTTGAAAAAAATAAAAAATATCGATTTCTTTCTAGTGATTGGATATAAGTTTTGCGACTTTCGCTCGACCAGGTTATGCTCTTTTAATTAGTCTGTCCTTCAATGTCCCAGTCAGATAGAATTTTTTATTATGTTGTCGATCGATGAATCCAGCTGAAAAAATTTTGGGACCAATATTAAACAGCAAATGACTGGGCTTAGTCAGATTTACTTGCTCTTTCAAATAAAGACTCATACGAAGACCTGATATCTTGTAGCAAGAACGCCTGAAATGGATTGTCTTAAGCTTCAAGATAGAAGTAGGTACAAAAAAGCGGTCCCACTTTTCACGGAGAAGGCTCAGCCTTTTTCCACTTTTCATGTTTTTTTATTATTTTTTGTTTTTTTTCTCTCTCGACCTTGCTTTGTCTATGCAAACGTCATATCCCGCTCTCTAAAAGAATCTTTGAAAATCTACTTTTGGCCATGCAACGGTTTGCAAGAAGTCGAGAGTTAATAGATAATTTACAAAATACGTCTCTGCCCTCTAGATAGCACCTCTAGTCTTGGCGAAATTAGGGACACATTTACCTTATGATCGTGCTAAAATTTAAGTGATAGTTATAGGTACCTACTTAAATGATAGATTTAGAGACGCTGTAAAACTGTTACCTATTTGATACAGTATCGTTCAGTCAATTTTTTGTGGGAAAATTGTGTCAATTTCAGATAACGGGAAGAATAAAAATATGTATGGTGCAATAACAGTTCAGGAAGAAATAGTTTTAACAACCTGCCGAAGATGTCAAGTCGATTGGCTAATTATGTGTCAAATGTAGGCCTAACTGTTTTGATGTTAGTGAATAATTATTTTAGTGTCATAATCATATAAGCAACCGATATTAATAAGGTTACTTCTGAAAACAAAAATGCAATAATTAGTTTTTCTGCTGCTAGTGGGGGTCAAAGGTAGGGTGAATGAACCGGCTGTCGGACACTTAAGCGATTTTCCGTGGGAGAATAGTCATATTCAATTATTTTTGCTGTGAATTTTAGTTAGAGCCTTTAATGCTAGGAGTATTGAGAATGGCCAGAGACAAGGCTCGACTGGATATTTCAATCCTTTTTAAAATAAACTAAGAAAATGTTGAGAAAGGTACTTTTTACTGGTTTTCGGACATGTTGAATAAATTGTCAGACACTAATGAACCACTTTTCGGTCAGCCGATCAAAAAGTGGTCATTTTCGACATGCACCTACATAAACAAAACAAATTTTAATTAAGCATTGTCATATTTTCAAAAATAACTATTTCGTAGGTGAATTCTTCATTTCCTTATGCAAGGAAAAACTAAAAAAGAACCTTTATTACATATAAATTGTAATAAACGGAAACATAAAAATACTAAAATAAAAATCTAATTGAAATAAGTATAATAAAAAACGATAATTCAAATGTGCTTTTAGAGGACGGAATATTAAAAGATAATATTTTTTAGTAGCAAACTCCTCTATAAAATCCTTATTTTACTATAAGGAACAAAACCAGACTGCAACCAAGAGCTACTCTTCGGGCTATGTGCCCCGCCGAGCGCTAAATTACAAGATACAAGCCTGGCGCGTTAAGTGTAATAGTTGCATATTACCATCAAAACGCTAATGCTTCGAATGCAACACCTTGCACTGACGAGAGCCAACAGCTCGAAACTGTAGTCTGCAAGTGGTGTGTGACGACTGGCATGAGAGCTACTTTAAGTAGGATCAGTCTTTCGGCTGGTGTTTGTTGCAATCGAAGCATTAACGTTTTGATGGTAATATGCAATTATTACACTTAACTTGTAATTCAGCGCTCGGCGGGGCACATAGCCCGGAGAGTAGCTGTTGGTTGCAGTCTGGTTACGTTCCTTATAGTAAAATAAGGATTTTATAGAGGAATTTTTAATATGTCGCCCTCCAAAAGCACATTTGAAGTAAGCTAAGCGCAGTCAGGCTATTTATTTTTCGATTGCAACAGACACTGGACCGCTAGATGGCGCCTGCTGACTACTTTACATGTTGCTATCCTAAAGATACCGAAATATATCAAATAGTCAAGGGATTCTCGTGTCGGTCGTCACATGCCTACCATGCACTGACGAGAGTCAACAGCAAGAAACTGCAGTCTGCAAGTGGTGTGGGACGACTGGCGCGAGAGCTCCTTTAAGTAGGATCAGTCTTTCGGCTGGTGTTTGTTGCAATCGAAGCATTAGCGTTTTGATGGTAATATGCAACTATTATACTTAACGCGCCAGGCTTGTAACTTGTAATTCAGCGCTCGGCGGGGCATATAGCCCGGAGAGTAGCAGTTGGTTGCAGTCTGGTTACGTTCCTTATAGTAAAATAAGGATTTTATAGAGGAGTTTACGACTAAAAATATTATGTTTTATTATAATAGATGTTAATACATAAAGTGTATAGTACGAGTATATATCCAAATAAGAGGTATTTAAATATCGTGGTAATATTTGTTGATTAAAACCATTTTCTCTACATTCTGTTTATTAATCTTTTTAAGTTAGTATATTTAAAAATATTTTACAATGTAAATAAAAACATTTATCAATGTATGTAATCAAAATTGTAACTTACGCTTATGTTCTTCTAAGCAACCTATATCATGGAACGTACAAATGTTTTCATCACGATCATCTAAAAGCAAAGGAACAAGTTATTATCTGAAGGATAAAAAAGAGTGAATTGAATCAATATATCTGTGTCCTAAATGAAACTAATCTATCAAAGGAATGACAAAATATTTCGTTAAATAAAATGTTATGTTTGTTTATAAACAAAAATAAAATGTGTAAACACTTTGTTAATTTAAATTTATTAGAAAATATTCTTGTAACTCTTACACAAATGCCATATAATTACAGAAACAATTTTAATTATTATTATTACATATTTTAAGGCATCCCTAAATCAGTGCAAAAAAAATGTGGCAAAGCAAAGTAAAGATACGATAAAATCCAAAATGACGTTTTTTTTTTAAATCGTCTTATTTATTTTAACGTTCTGGCGATGTTCAGCATTAGCTATTCCACTACTCAACCAGGACACATACACATTAGACAGTTACACAACTACCATTCCCTGCGACATTGCCATCTGCCGCATCCATACCCTAGCTAGGATTCCAACCCGGGACCCCTCGATCTCAAGTCTAACACGTAAACTTCGAGCCACTGAGTTAGGCCACTATTTCCTTTTATTTAACTTAGGTTTGTTTAGGTCGAATCTTGCAATCAAAATTTCGATTAGTTCTAATTAAGCTAAAGCTTTAAAATTTTGCACATGTGTACAAGTCCGGTGACAATACACTTTAACATTTTCATATTAGAAAAAAACAAGATGGCGGCTTCAAAACGGCTGATGACCTTAACGTTTATGATCCGATTCGACTCAAAATCGATATCTGGGGGTTTTCGAGATGGCCAATTATGAATTCTTGGTCAAAATTCAGAAATTCAAAATGGCGGTGCCAATATGGCTGACGACTTTTGTCATCTAGGTTCAAATGGATCAAAATCGATATCAGGGGATTTTCGGGGTCGCGGATTACAAATTTCTAGTCAAAACTTAATTGAAGATGGCGGACGACTTTACCGGATTCGTCTCAAAATCGATATCTGGAGATTACAGCATATCAAAAGACTAAAAAGTAAAAAATAAAATTATATAAAAAAAAAAATTTTTAAAAATATTTTATTTAAATGCTCTGAAAAGTAGAAAATAAACTTTAAAGTAAGTCAAACCCATCACTTTATTACATTATATAATTTATTTTTATGATATAAAAGCTTGTCGCGAGCAATCACCTTTACACAGGAAAATAATACCCCACTGCAAATTTTTTCTATCCATTGTCTAATTTCTGTGGTGTTTATGTATTATATTGTATATTACATCCAAATATGTCCTTACTTTTAAAAAATTATCATTTACATTCAACTCATTGTTATTTGATAAATGCAAATTTCTTTCAGTTTCTTGAAATCCATTCCTACTCATACATTGTTTAACGGTAGGTAAACCTTTATCCCCATCATTAAACCAATAAAGAGGAACTTGCGGCAATGTATGATAGTCAGATAAAACAATTATATCCAGAAAACTCAAAAAGTCCTTTTTGGAAAATCGAAAATCAGGTCGGTTATAATCACGATCATATTTCAATGAAAAGTCAACTATCAAATGAAGTACTTCGTCATCAAAAAACAAGTGAAAAAAATTATAGAGAGGTTTCATCAGCTAATTCTACTTCTGCACGCTCTTTGTCCTTTTTTTCAGTGCCTGTTGGCAAATGTGTGTATTTAATTTCTCCTATTGCCCGTTGCGGCTGATCTTTAACTTTATAGTGGAGTAAAATCTTATCTTATCTCGCTTATTTCTGGTAGTTTTTTTTTAAGTTATAACCACGAGCATATTTCAATGAAAAGCCAAATATCAAATAAAGTACTTCATCATCAAAAAACAAGTGAAAAAATTATAGAGGGGTTTCATCAGCTAATTCTACTTCTGCACGCTCTTTGTCCTTTTTTTCAGTGCCTGTTGGCAAATGTGTGTATTTAATGTGTATTATAGTGGAGTAAAATCTTACCTTATCTCGCTTATTTCTGGTATTTTTTTTTAATGGTATAACCAAATGGGATCTTCACCATTCTGTTGGGCTTAATTTTGGCTAGCCGAAATGGATTTCTACACCTTTTTTCAGTAGGCCCGGATTTTTTAAAATCGTTTTTTTCATGTCTGAGAAGTAATTTCAATAATGTATTTTTTAAACATACATCGCGCTATTAAATCAATGATTTGAGCTACATTTATGATTTTTTGTAAATTTACTCAAAAAACTATAGTGCTTCTAACGGCACTCTCCAAATTTTCAAAATGTAAGGCCTTTTCGAGAAAACAAGCCCCAAAGTTGCCACTAGCAAATCCGTGCATTGAAAACCTGAACTTGAGTAAAAATTTCACCAGAAATAAAAAAAATTGTGAAATTCTTAGACTGACTTAATTTTGTGAAGATACGTACCATGACCAGTAATATAATAAAAAGGTGTACATCCACACAATTTAATTGTTAAATTCATCCTACATTCCAGCTTGCAGTTGTGAAAATTGTATTGCTGAAATTTTAAGAGATGTCTTTCATTAGGAAATAGACATTGTCGCTGTGATATAGGCATTGTCTTAATATCTCCCGTGGAATACGTAATTGTTGGATCAATACTGATTGAATTCACAGTTTTCATGTTGTTCAGTATAATTTGTTGTGTCCAATCTGGAAAATAGTGTGGATTGTGTATAATTATCTGAAAAAAGAAAAAACATGTTTTAGATCTTTTAGATTCGTTATGTATATTATAGTCATAACATACCACTACATATTAGAGAATTCTTAATGGAAAAAAGAAGAGCACGTGGAAAATGGCAAAGGACAAGAAATCCACAAGATAAAAATCGACTAAACAGGCTAACTCATCAACTTCACATAGCCATCCAAAAAAACAGAAATGACACATTTAATCATTATATTTCTAATCTATCTCCAGAAGATCACTCGATATGGAAAGCCACTAAGAAATTTAAAAGGCCAATAATAGCTATCCCACCCATAAGGAAACCTGACGGAAACTGGGCACGCACGGACAAAGAAAAAGTGAACATCTTTGCAGAACACCTTGCAAAAGTATTCACCCCGCAACAAGACATTAATATCGACGATGCCAATATCGAGAACTACCTGGATGTTCCATGTCAGTTGTCACTACCTGTGAAGCCTTTTTCACCAGCAGAAGTCCGCAGACAAATAAATCAAACGAATCCACATAAAGCACCTGGCTACGATTTAATAGCTGGAGAAGTACTGAAACACCTCCTTCGTAAAGCAATTGTACTTTTAACAACCATATACAATAGTATGTTGAGACTCTGTTACTATCCCATACAGTGGAAATACGCACAAGTCATTATGATTGCTAAGCCCGGAAAACCGCCTAATGAACCCACGTCATATCGCCCGATTAGTCTTCTACCGTTATTGTCCAAGATATTTGAAAGACTTCTCCTTACCAGAATAGAAAAAATAGTACCTTTGAATGACCTAATTCCTCAACATCAATTCGGATTTAGGCAAAATCATTCCACCGTTCAGCAGTGCCATCGAATAGTTAACAAAATCAAAGAAAGTCTGGAAGGAAAAGAAATGTGTGTCTCCGTTTTCCTGGACGTGCAGCAGGCATTTGATAAAGTATGGCATCAGGGACTTTTATGCAAGTTGAAAATGCATATGCCAAATCAAATATACCTCCTACTGAAATCTTATCTAACTGACCGACATTTCCAAGTTAAAACTGAGAATATATTATCGGAGCTGCACCACATAAAAGCAGGAGTACCGCAGGGCAGCGTTCTTGGGCCATTTCTATATTTGCTTTTTACTTTTGATATCCCATTATCAGATACTACTACAATAGCTACCTTTGCAGATGATACGGCAATCTTGTCATCAGATTTAGATCCAGAGAGAGCATCCGACAATTTACAAAACCACCTTAATTCACTGCAGAACTGGCTGAAAAAATGGAAAATCAAAGTTAATAGTGAGAAATCCACTCAAGTAACCTTCACGACAAAACGAAGTACATGCCCTCAAGTTTCCATAAACAATGCGCCGATACCTGTAAGATCTGAAGTCAGATACCTCGGACTTCACCTTGACCAAAAGCTGACATGGAAAACTCATATTAAAGCTAAAAAAGCACAACTAAACTTAAAAGTAAGGAACATGTACTGGCTAATGGGTAAAAAGTCGCAATTATCTGCAGAAAACAAACTACTTTTATACAAAATCATATTAAAACCAATTTGGACCTATGGCATAGAACTCTGGGGTTGCAGCAAACCATCTAATACCAAAATACTACAAACCTTTCAATCCAAAATGCTTCGCATGATAGCTAACGCTCCATGGTATGTTTCTAACCAAACCCTCCACGAAGACCTTGGAGTTCCTTATATAAATGATGTGATTAACATATATGCCACTAAATATAGAGACCGTATTTTCGACCACAACAACCAACTAGTCAGTGAATTAGCCAACCAGCCTTTAGTGAATAGGCGATTAAAAAGACAATGGCCAGAAGACCTAGTTAGGTAAAGCTTGGCGAACCATCATTGGATGGTACCCATTTCAAGATCAGCAGCGCATACAAAATATTTACTTATTACTCTGTATTATAATAAGAGTAGATTGTAAATCAGCAATAAAAGTTAATAGAAAAAAAAAAAAAAAATGTATATTATACACATATATTTATGGTCTTTGACCCAATTAGAGGACAGGGAGGTACAGTAATGCAATACAAATATGTAAATAAACAATAACACTAACATATAAAAAAAATGTATAAAACAAAGATTAATCAAACTAACTAATCAAAGACATATTAAAAAGAACAAAAGAAAACAGACAGCATGATTTTTCTACATTGTATATTATGAGAGATCATAAAAAAGAAAAACAAACATGCTAAATCAGTGCCTGTAGTAATAGGTTTTTAGGGTGTTTACGAAGCAATTGAAAATGTCTATACCACCGCAGATTTCATTGTGATTGTCGCATATTACATAAATAGGTGAAAATTTCAAGATAGTTGTGCGAGGTGTAGCTAGATAAAATACTAAACTATGACGGGATATTGTTCTGGGAATATTAAAAGATAGTTTTGATAATAATAGCGCTGCGTCAATAATGTTGTTAATAATTTTAAAAATAAATATTTGAGACATGCATTCTCGCCTACGATGCAAACTAATTAACGAGTACCTAACCAGATTTGTGTGAACTTAGCAGAACAACTTTGCAGAATTAAAAAAACTATAGGCCTATTATTTGCCGTTAATTAGCCGCTAATTAATCGTGAAAGTAACAATTTTACCGTTGTTAATTTTTTTAAAATTTTCGGGTGTTCTGCTAACTTCACATGGAAGTTAGCAGAACATCTACCAAAAATTTTTTTTAATTAAAAGTAGGTAGCTCAGAATTTGCCGTTTTTTAACCGTAAAAGAATGGTGAAAATGAAATTAAAAAAAAATAAAAATTAAGGCGATAAAACAAAAAAATTATTTTTTAGAATAAGCAAAAACTGTGCAGAAATAAAAACCCACAGGCCTATTATTTGCCGCTAAGTAGCCGCTAATTAATCGTGAAAGTAACAATTTTACCGTTGTCACTTTTTTAAAAATTTTCGGGTGTTCTGAGAACTTCATATGGAAGTTAGCAGAACATCTACCAAAAATTTTTTTAAATCAAAGTAAGTAGTTCAGAATTTGCCGTTTCTTAACCGTAAACGAATGGTGAAAATGAAATTTACAAAAAAATAAAAATTAAGGCGATAAAACAAAAAATAATTTATTAGAATAAGCAAAAACTTTGCAAAATTAAAAACCCATAGGCCTATTATTTGCCGTTAAATAGCCGCTAATTAATCGGAGAAGTAACAATTGTACCGTTATTAATTTTTTAAAAATTTTCCATATGAAGTTAGCAGAACATTTACCAAAAAATTTTTTTAATTAAAAGTAGGTATCTCAGAATTTGCCGTTTTTTAACCGTAAACGAATGGTAAAAATGAAATTTAAAAAAAATGAAAATGAAGGCGATAAAACAAAAAAATCATTTTTTTAGAATAAGCAAAAGATGTTCTGTTAACTTCCATGTGAAGTTAGCAGAACACCCAAAAATTTTTAAAAAAGTGACAACGGTAAAATTGTTACTTTCACGATTAATTAGCGGTTACTTAGCGGCAAATAATAGGCCCATGGGTTTTATTTCTGCAAAGTTTTTACTTATTCTAAAAAATTATTTTTTTGTTTTAGCGCCTTAATTTCTATTTTTTTAAATTTCATTTTCACCATTCGTTTACGGTTAAAAAACGGCAAATTCTGAGCTACCTACTTTTAATTAAAAAAAATTTTTGGTAGATGTTCTGCTAACTTCCATGTGAAGTTAGCAGAACGCCCAAAAATTTTTAAAAAAGTGACAACGGTAAAATTGTTACTTTCACGATTAATTAGCGGCTACTTAGCGGCAAATAATAGGCCCATGGGTTTTGTTTCTGCAAAGTGTTTACTTATTCTAAAAAATGATTTTTTTGTTTTATCGCCTCAATTTTCATTTTTTTAAAATTTCATTTTCACCATTCGTTTACGGTTAAAAAACGGCAAATTCTGAGCTACCTACTTTTAATGACAAAATTTTTTTGGTAGATGTTCTGCTAACTTCCATGTGAAGTTAGCAGAACACCCGAAAATAATGACAACGGTAAAATTGTTACTTTCACGATTAATTAGCGGCTACTTAGCGGCAAATAATAGGCCTATGGGTTTTTATTTCTGCAAAGTTTTTACTTATTCTAAAAAATGATTTTTTTGTTTTATCGCCTTAATTTTTTATTTTTTTTTTAAATTTCATTTTCACCATTCGCTTACGGTTAAAAAACGGCAAATTCTGAGCTACTTACTTTTAATTAAAAAAAAATTTTTGTAGATGTTCTGCTAACTTCCATGTGAAGTTAGCAGAACACCCGAAAATTTTTAAAAAATTAACAACGGTAAAATTGTTACTTTCACGATTAATTAGCGGCTAATTAACGGCAAATAATAGGCCTATAGTTTTTTTAATTCTGCAAAGTTGCTCTGCTAAGTTCACACAAATCCTAACCAGCAGGTCTTCTTGCGGAAAACCGATTGCTGGATAAGTATCTTCTGATCTAAAATACATACATTTCAGAAATTTGCGTTGTACCGATTCTAGATTGTTAACATGCACATTATAGTGTGGGGTCCAAACAAGTGACGCATATTCAAGTTTCGATCTAACGTAGCAACAATAAAGCGTATGTTCCTTTATGAAATTTGTTAAAGAGTTACTGGTTAAACTTTTAAATTTAAGATAGGAAATTACTCTTTCGACAATTATAGCTTGTTTATAAACGGCCATAAGTAGACCAGTAATATTTTCTTCAATTAAAATTTTTTGTTTTTTATATTATGTTTGTTTATTATTAACCGTTATAGACCAGTAAAATGGGAAAATTTGGATGAAATAATTCAGAGTGGGTTGAAATTTTGGGAACAGGATTATTGGAGGGGTAGGGGGGAGAAAAAAGGTTAAAAAAAAAAAAGATTTTTCGCAAAAATCTCTGAAAGTATCAATTTTACTGTAAGATATATACACATGAAAATTATAGGTAGTAAAAATCCGCACAATTTCGTTTTATTTTTAACTTCGTACAACCTATTAGAGCCGAGATAGATTTTTTTGAAATTTTGACAGTTTTGCGACGCAACGCAAACGCGCACGTTTTTCCCTAAAATCTCGAAAATGGTCATTCGGACCGCAAAATGTTTCAAATGAAAGTTGTATAGAATTCGATTACGAACAATTTCCTTTTATTTTTCATTTCCATTCGATCAATATTGGCAGAGATATGAATTTTTGAACATCTTTATAGCGCGCTATCAGAACACTTGCTTCATGATAAAATCGATAAATACTCGAAAACGATAGATCGTACGCATATAGTGAATCTGATTAAAGTTAAAGATAAATTTGGAATATGTTGGTGTATGTACAAAGGCGTTTTGATAACGAGTGAAAGGAGATAAAAGAGAAAAACTTTAAAAATTGTAATTTTCAAGTGCATTTTGACAAAGAGTTATTTTTTGATTGGCTTAGGCAATAATGACACTAACGATTTTTAAAGAGAATTAAATTATCTGTAAAATGAGCTCCAACTGACCTTCATACGACGAAGAGTTGAGAGAAAATGTCAGCGGAATCTAATTAGATTTTAGAAATATGAGCGATAACTATCTGAATAACTGGTTAAATTCGAATTGGTCCCGTTAAGTAGCGTTGCTAGCCATAATTTTAATCCATATTTAATGTTATATTGAGCCATATTGAGGGTATGTGATTGTCTGCGTCGAGCAGAGCGGGATCCAGTTTTAGGGTAATACAGGGTGTCCCGAAACTCCCGCCTTCCCCTTTAGGTGCTAATTCCCCATGCAAAAATAGTAAGGAAAGTTCCTATAAACATGTGTCCGGAAATGCTTTCTAAGGGAGCTACGGCCCTCTAAGGATGGCGCAAAAGTAGGTGTTTTTACTAATTATCTCGGAAATGATCTGGGACAACTTTATGAAACTTGGTTAACTATTTTCGATTATTAAAGGTTATTGTTTTACAGTATTAGCCAAAATTAATTCTATCCAGGGGCGGAGAAACGAGGGGTCGGTGTTCTTTGTTTCTACATATTTATTTTTCCATTTGACATTTTTAGTATTTTCATCCCTTTATTTTTCATTTCCGTTCGATCAATATTGGCAGAGATATGAATTTTTAAACATCTTTATAGCGCGCTATCAGAACACTTGTTTCATGATAAAATCGATAAATACTCGAAAACGATAGATCGTACGCATATAGTGAATCTAATTAAAGTTAAAGATAAATTTGGAATATGTTGGTGTATGTACAAAGGCGTTTTGATAACGAGTGAAAGGAGATAAAAGAGAAAAACTTTAAAAATTGTAATTTTCAAGTGCATTTTGACAAATAGTTATTTTTTGATTGGCTTAGGCAATAATGACGCTAACGATTTTTAAAGAGAATTAAATTATCTGTAAAATGAGCTCCAACTGACCTTCATACGACGAAGAGTTCACGAGTTACAGCTGTTTGAAGCATGAGCAAGAATTTCTTTTTAATTATAAATTAAGGTTTTCCTGCAAGAACTGTGCATGACAATTTTAAAAAAATTTGTTTTGACTATTTTTATTAGTTTTTTTTATACATTTATTTAACGTCGGCCTATTTCCGCTACTGAGGCCTAACACCGACGCTTCGCCTGTAGACGAGCTACCCCCAACCAGGAATTTTGCCAAACCTCCTTCCTTAAAAAGAGTAGGGATCTTTTACTTGCCCAACATTTAATAGACAAAGAACCGACGGCTTTACATCCCCTCCGAAGGATGGTATATTCCCTATACAACCCTCGCCTAAGGTTGTATAGCTTCTGCGCATACACACACTGATATACAAGCCGCTGGAAGATGTGTGAGACGAGGACGCGGTCTTCATTGTGAACACGAACAGTACCACTGGTTTGGTAAAAATAAAATAATTTTAGCTAGAGAGCTTTATATGAGACTCTAGAGGCCTTCCGTTCACTTAATTTTATTTGATTTGAGTTCGGGGTGGATAAACTTGAAAAGGCTGGAAAGGGCCAACTGCTTCACCCTGTATATTGTTAGAGCTTGATTTGTACTTGAAATTAATCTGATTCTATTTATTTAACACTTTACTGAATACTATTTCAGTTGGCAGGGTCAAAAGCTACACCCTGTAAAGTATTGTAGCTCAAGATTAAATTAAACACTTTAGTTTAGAACAAAATTAACAAATGATTGAATATTAAAATAGTAAAATCAAATTTTTATTCACAAAAAATTATTTTAACGTATCGACCCTTGAAATTTGCCTAAGTCGGGTTTGCTGTATTTTGTTTAATTAAAATTTGTTATTTATTAATGAGAAAATTCACTTAAAACTAGGGCCGCGAGGGCGATTTAAAATAGAGCACTGGGCTGAATAATAAAGTACTTTTTTACTACGATATGCCTAGGAAGGTGGTACGGGCACTAATTTATTTATAGCTGAATACGCCGAAAACACAATTTTGGATTTAGGCTCTGGGGCGACCAAAAGGTAATGCCGGTAACAGAACTAATATCACTATAGGTACATCCGAAACACAACTTGCCAGGGGCTTGGCACGCTCCCTTATTTATACTAGTGATGGGGCACGACGCTCGCTGAGAGCTGGAAAAGCCGGAAAGGGTGCCAGACTATCATATGGGGCTTAAATGATGAAATATCGTGCAAGGGTTGTTGAAATTTTGGAAAATGGGGTCGAGACTTATATCATTAAATCGGCTGTAAAAAATGTAATAATTTGATATGAAAATGTCAGCGGAATCTGATTAGATTTTAGAAATATTAGCGATAACTGTCTGAATGATTGGTTAAATTCGAATTGGTCCCGTTAAGTAGCGTTGCTAGTCATAATTTTAATCCATATTTAATGTTATATTGAGCCATATTGAGGGTATGTGATTGTCTGCGTCGAGCAGAGCGGGATCCAATTTTAGGGTAATATGAAGTGAAGGTAGTGACGAGTTGCTGGCAACTAGTGGGAACACATAAACTGGACTTATTTTGTAATGGGCGTTTTATGGGCTAACTGTGTAGATAATTGAAAGACGTTTTGATATATTATTGAGAATTGAAATTGGACTTTGAATTGAAGCGAAAGAGACTTGTAGAAACTTTTGGGCAGTGAAATAAAATATTCTAATTTGAGATTTGGGGAGTTATTTGAAAGTAATTGGAGGTGATGAGGGAGCTGTATTTTTTAGGACGATCCTTTGTAAGTTTCTTGCTATTTTTGGATGAATTTTGATGTTGGAAGGTTTTTGATGTTATATTTAGATTATTCGGAAATTATGGATGTGGCGTGAATTTTCTCAGAAATATTAATTGAAAATTGGGGTTTTTGAGTTCCCCGGGTGCTTTAATGACTTTTTTATATATTTTGCCAAGTCGACCGTAATGATTAAATTATTTGACAAATTTTAGTGATTTTTTCGTCGGCCATCTTGGTAATATGGAGAATGTACGGTAACAATTGAAACAGTCACCCATCCAACTACTAACCGCGCCTTATGTTGCTTTGCACCGCATATCGATGTATGTACATAGTAAAGACACACCCACGCTCGCCCCTATTAGTTTATTTACATATGAAAGTCGAAAGTTTTTTATTCTTTTTTATTTTAGGAAATATTGTAAGCTTTCATGTAGGTTTTATCAAATTTTATTGTAAAGCCAAAAGAAACGATGATATCTACAAAAAGGAATTAAAAAATAATATTGGTTCAATTTTTCTCAACAAAAACAGTTTTCAAGAACCTATCTTTTTTAAAGAAAATATACCTTGCGAACGACTTATGCTATATTGGAGTGAAGTTATCCACGCAAATCCATCCACACTTTATGACACATGGGAAATCTAAATTGGGATAGAGGAATCAGTTTAGCAGTAGTGGCCACTGGACTCTATAAAGAAATGCGCATGTGCGTTAGGAATGCGCATGCGCTGTATAACACACGCGACCATATTTCGTTAACGATAACTGTTAAGGGTGTTAATATTCTTAAGGAGAAAATTAATGTGATACATTTTACATTTCGATTGTTGAAAACAAAATTTTATTAATTATAATGTTCATGAAAGAGATACACAGTCATCTCAATTTAATAGCTTACAATGTAAAATGATATTTCTTTCTAGCCACAAACCGCCCTGTAAATAACAGATTAAGATTTCTCCAGTTTTTCTGTTCTGAAAATTAAAAAAAATTTGTTTAATCACAAAATGTTGTCAGGGGGTTTGCCTAATATATAGGAAGCTTAAAACCTACCTTGCATTCTTTGCCAGCCTGTAGGGGGGTTGTTATCGCTCATTAATTTCAAGATTATTAAGATTCCTATAGTTTTTCAGTCATAAAAATTCCAAACAAAAATGTTTAATTACGAAATTTTGTCAGGGGGTTTGTCTGATATCTAGGAAGCTTAAAATCTACAGTGCAATGCCAGCCCGTGGGGGAGCCGCTATTTATCAGTATGTCGAAAATTATTAAGATTTCTCGTTTTTCGGCTCTGAAAATTCCAAAAAAAATTATTTAATCATGATATTTCGTGAGGAGATTTGTCTGATGTCTAGGAAGCTTACAATATACCGTGCAATCGTCGCCAGCCCGTAGGAGAGCCACAATCGGTCATTATGTCGATAATGATTAAGATTTCTCTAGTTTTTCGGCTCTGAAAATTCCAAAAAAAATTGTTTAATCACGAAATTTCGTGAGCAGATTTGTCTGATATCTAGGAAGCTTAAAATTTACCGTGAAATCGTTGCCAGTCCGTAGGGGAGCCACAATCGGTCATTATGTCGATAATGATTAAAATTTCTCTAGTTTTTCGGCTCTGAAAATTACAAAAAAAATTATTTAATCACGAAATTTCGTGAGGAGATTTGTCTAATATCTAGAAAGCTTAAAATCTACCGTGCAATCGTTGCCAGCCCGTGGGGGAGTCACAATCGGTCATTATGTCGAAAATTATTAAGATTTCTCTAGTTTCTCTGCTCTGAAAATTCCAAAAAATATTGTTTAATCACGAAATTTCGTAAGGAGATTTGTTTGATATATAGAAAGCTTAAAATCTACCGTACAATCGTTGCCAGCCCGTAGGGGAGCCACAATCGGTCACTATGTCGAAAATTATTAAGATTTCTCTAGTTTCTCGGCTCTGAAAATTCCAAAAAAAATTGTTTAATCACGAAATTTCGTGAGGAGATTTGTCTGATATCTAGAAAGCTTAAAATCTACCGTACAATCGTTGCCAGCCCATAGGGGAGCCACAATCGGTCACTATGTCGAAAATTATTAAGATTTCTCTAGTTTCTCGGCTCTGAAAATTCCAAAAAAAATTGTTTAATCACGAAATTTCGTGAGGAGATTTGTCTGATAGCTAGAAAGCTTAAAATCTACCGTGCAATCGTTGCCAGCCCGTAGGGAAGCCGCTATTTGTCATTATGTAGAAAACGATTAAGATTTCTCTAGTTTATCGGCTCTGAAAATTCCAAAAAAAATTGTTTAATCACAAAATTTCGTAAGGAGATTTGTCTGATATCTAGGAAGCTTATAATCAACCGTGCAATCGTTGCCAGCCCGTAGGGAAGCCACAATCGGCCACTATGTCGAAAATTATTAAGATTTCTCTAGTTTCTCGGCTCTGAAAATTCCAAAAAAAATTGTTTAATCACGAAATTTCGTGAGGAGATTTGGCTGATATCTAGAAAGTTTAAAATCTATCGTGCAATCGTTGCCAGCCCGTGGGAAGCCACAATCGGCCATTATGTCGAAAATTATTAAGATTTCTCTAGGTTTTCGGCTCTGAAAATTCCAAAAAAAATTGTTTAATCACGAAATTTCGTGAGGAGATTTGTCTGATATCTAGAAAGCTTAAAATCTACCGTGCAATCGTTGCCAGCCCATAGGGGAGCCACAATCGGCCATTATGTCGAAAATCATGCATCTTTAAATTTGATTCGCCATATGTATCCGCCATTTTTTATTTAAAAATTACACGTTCACATTCGGATTCAGTGACCTCGAAAACGTCAGAGTTACAATTGTCAAACGAATATGAAGTTCTAAACATATTCTGAGAGAAATGATTAAATTAATAACATTTTAATAATTTGTTAATGCTTTTTCATATTTTTAACTATACTTCATTCCATGTCTGTTACATACTATCTATTTTTCGTTATTATTAATTTTTACCGTTATAACTCTGTAAGTATCGCTGATTGCACGTTCAAAAAATTCATAACTTTGACAATATCGATCGAATGGAAATAAAAAATCGGCAGCTACTGGAAGCGGCTGGAACCTCTCCACTCGGTGGATCTTTGAAGCCGAAAAGAGCATTAAATTGTGTAACAAAACGGCACTAAACGTAATCCGATCTCATCCAAAACCTTTTCAGATCTTCTGGGGCACTAAAAAACCCTCAACTTAATGAATTTACAATCATCTATGCGAGTTATTACCTACATTATCGCTCGTTGAATAATATACTATTAGGATATTAACAACTTTAACATCACTTGAACGACTAAGAAAGTCTAGTTATCCTAAATACTACAGATTTGTAAAGCAACAAACTGAAAATTGGTAAGTGATAATCTATAATAAATTCACCAACGAAGGTACAGAAAGCATATGATATTGATATTGTTACATCTACCTTTAAAGTTTGTGACAATCCACTAAAAGTTACAAATGTGCCGGAATCTTATTAACATGACATGACACCAACGTTATCGGATGACAAACGATGACAATGACAATCATCAAAATTTGCTCATTGCAATCCGATCGCTCGCTGCTGTCTTAGTTAAATCAAACATTAGCATTTCAGTAATTTTACTAGATTTTAGAGGAATATTTGTAGTTTAATTCTTCGATTTGTCTGTATATATATTTAAAAACGGCACTAAATGTAATCCGCGCAGTGAAGAAACCCCCACACGTGAATTGACACGTGATGTGACGAGTTTCACGATGTAACCGCTACGCGCATCGATCATGTCATGCGAAATGCGATCTATGCCATATTTGCTTTGTTTTTAATTTTTTTCACGGAAACCAAATCGAAAGGGTGGAAGTGTGATATATCGTTGAAATCAGAATTTTAACTGCTTTTCAATGGTTCCATTGCAAATTGAAAGTAAATATAAAATAAACAACTTGTTGCGTCAAAATGGCACTAAACGTAATCCGATCTCAACCAAAACCTTGTCAGATCTTCTGGGACACTAAAGAAACGCACACGCAAAGTTTCATTCAAATCCGTTCAGTAGTTTCGGCGCTATCGTGCTAACACACATACACACATACATACACACATACACACACACAGACATTTTTCAAAAACCACTTTTTTGGGTTCCTAGGACCTCAAAACGTAAAGATTTGATGCTATCTCAATTTTCGTTTTTGAACCAATTTTAGTAACCTCTCACAATTTTATTGTGGAGAGGTTAAAAATAAAAGAAAATTGTTTGTAATCAAATTCCCCACAACTTTCATTTGAAACATTTTGCGATACGAACGACCATTTTCGAGATTTCCATTGCGTCGCAAAACTGTCAAAATTCAAAAAAAATCTATCTCTGCCCCAATAGGTCGTACGAAGTTAAATAAAAACGAAATTGTGCGGATTTTTATTACCTATAATTTTCATGTGTACATATTTTACAGTAAAATTGATACTTTCCGAGTTTTTTACGAAAAACCGATATTCTTATCTATTTTCTGCACCCCCTCCTCTCCGCCGGCGTCTACGGTTGAGTACTTTTGACATGTTGAAAAGTACTACAAAATAAGCCTGTTCCCAAAATTTCAATCGGCTCTGAATTATTTCATCCATATCGACAAATTTCGTCCCATTTCATTAGGCTATTATTTTAGAAACTGAAAATAGACAGATCGAAAACAATACAAGTTTCATAGGTACAGATGAACTTATATATTAAAAAAAAACGAATAGACAATTAAAATTTTTCGTACTTACTTTATGTCCAATAGAGGGAATATATGATGCAAAATAATTTTCTGCGTCATAATCCACTAATATCTCCAATCCAGTTTGATACCCACAAGCAGACACTTTTCTAGGTCTTGTGGCAGCGCTCTTGATGTCAGTATTTGTTGAATTTCTACAAAATTATTTGATTTAAGTGGTAAATTCGTACCAGAACCCAAAATTTTATATACTCATTTTGCGACTCGGATACTCAGACTATGAGAAACCGTTGAGAAAAATATTACGTTAAATTTTAAATTTTGTGAAACTAGTGGTAATACTGTTAATGGCCATAAATGAATAGCACCATTCATTTGACTGACCAGACATCGTGTGAAGAAGTTGCAAAATAATTCGAAATGGTGCTTTGAAAACTTTTCATCAGAGGACCATCGTAGGTTCCAGATATTGCCAAAAATAGTGTGTCGTGGAATGACAAATGATTTTACAAAAAAATTTCAGGTTGGGAAGTTGTTTCGAAAAGGCTTTTTCATAAATCTCCCGTTAAAGTACCAAATCTGGCTCCAGGGAATGTTTCATTCAAGTTTCCTTAGAATTAAAAAATATTTAAAATAAAAATAGTTTAGACTATCCATTGGAAAGAAGATAAAAACTTTGAAAACATTTTTGGTCGATATCGCATCAAAATAACATTTTTTGAGCATAATTTTATACCTCCCCCTTCAACCTCCTTGGAGTGACAGCTACTCATTTTAAATGGAAAGAGGGTGTGTGTGTGTGACTGCTTATTTGAAAGGGTTTTTAATTCTCTATCCAGCAATATAAGATTCTTTGAACTTCTCTAATTTTTTTATTCGAAAATATTACATTTTTAATGTTACTAAAAGTAAACAAAAGAACACGAAATAGTTTAAATCAAATGGTCAAACTGGGCGCCCGTAGCTCCTTGACAATGATGATGGCATTACTGAAATTCTTATAAAATGTTTTGTATCGTTTCCGGGGTGATTTGATTAATTTCTTGCCTTATTCTGTATTTTAAATCATCGATGTTATTTGGTTTAGTGAAGTAGACTTTCGATTTTAAGTAACTCCATAAAAAATAGTCAAGCGAGGTCAAATCGGGAGAACGGGCAGGCCACTTAATTTCACCGCGTCTAATGATCCACCTATTGGGAAAAATTTGATTGAGATAGGCTCTTACTTCAAATGAAAAATGTGGTGTGGCTCCGTCCTGCTAATACCAAATATTTCTATCAATTTCATTAGGGTCGTCATAATCTGGAAAAAGTATTCTTAACTCTGGAACTAAGAAATCCAAGTAACGATTTAGTTAATGTGCTATCAAAGAAATATGATCCGATAATTTGAGAATTTATATTTCCAGCCCAAACATTCACCTTCTCAGGATATTGAGTATTAGCCTAAAATCCAATGTGGATTTTCTGTATTCCTGTATCTACAGTTCTGTGTATTGAGTGCATTTAAGACGAATGTTGCTTCATCAGAAAAAAATATGTTTTTTATAAATAACGGATCATCTTGGCATCTGTTTGCCATGATTTCGCAAAATTCCAACCGGCTTTAAGTTCTTGAACCAAATAAATTTTTTGTGAATGATACTTTTCATTTTTTGTGGAAGACGTAATATGGACGTTTTACTAACATCATTCATTATCTGCGGCAACTTGTCTTGTAGGTTTATGTGGATTATCTTGAATATCTAACAATACATCCAATTTCTTTTCATCGTCTAAAATGCGTTTCCTACGAGATTTAGGAATATCTGTGACATTTCCAAATTTACGAAACTTGTTTTCTGCTCTACTACTTACCGTAAACTGAGAAATGCAACGGTCAGGATACTTAGCATTGAAGATTTCTCATACCTGATTTATTGTTAAAAGAATGATCAACTTGACAATCAACGATAAATAACTAGAATTATAAGTTTGCACAGATATAGCAAATAAAGAAATTATAATTTTTTCTAATATGTCAAAAGAAACTCTTTTTACTTCTTTCTTTTTGTTGGGTATTTCGCCACCTGTGTATCAGCCAAAATAAATTTTAGAGGCCCTTGGTTCTCTTACACACACTAAATCCCAATTTAATTTTTTACTCCCTTTAATAACAGGGTGGGGGTGGCAATGGAGGTGGTAGAGGGGGTGGCTAATGCCAAAAAGATTTTAGAGTCCCTTGGTTCTTGTATATACACTAAATCCCAATTTATTTATTTTTTCTCTTTAATAATGGAGTGGGGGTGGCAATGGAGGTGGTGGCTAACGTCAAAACATTTTTTGAGGCGGTTCGTTCTTGTATACGTACTAAATCTCATTTTAATTTTTACTCCCTTTCACAATAGTGTGGAAGTGGTATTGGGGGTGATAGTGGGGGGTGGCTGATGCCAAAAAAAATTTTGAGGTCTTGACTTTTCGTATACGCCCTAAATTAAAGTTTTATGTACTCTACCTGCTTGCTATTTACCCTTATTTACCCCATTTTTACCCCGAACCCTTCAACAGAATTAGGTCTAAATATATTCCAGATCTTGTTATAATACATACGTGTACCAAATTTCAAGTCAATATCATACACAGTTCCAGAGTAAACGTTCGCACAAAAAAGTTACAGACAGAAAGACAGACCGACAAACAGACAGACAGACAGACCGACAGTCAGAAAATTGGTTTTCGCTCAAATTGAAAGTCTCGATGTTTCATGACATTTTAAGACTATTTAAAAAATGATAATATTTTTTTTACGTTGCTATACTTCCACTGGGAGTGGAAGTAAAATTGACGTGTTTTAGGATTTTACTCGTAAATTGTTAATTACGTAGATAATGAATTTATGTTACTTATGGGCTTCACTGTATATCGCTTTGAAATTTCAAGTGCACTTGGTACTGAAATGAGGTGCCATGCCTTTAAATTTCATTAAACTCGGTCCACTAGAACCCGAGTAATAGAAGAAAGTTGAAAAATGACTCGTTAACGCATGTCTTTTTTTAAGTTATTTTAAGCTTTTGAGCTTCCTAGCTGCTCTAGGTTTGCTACCCTTTTAAAAACAAAGATTTTAAGACCTTACCCGCTCTAATATAACCAATGCAACTGCAGATATTTAAAAAATCGGTCTAACGCAACTCAGACAAACTTTCCCATAAGTATTTGTCTAACTGGTATATTAGCGTGACCAGATTGGTATACAGAAAGTAGATAATTCCATATTAAAAGGGTTGTAATTTACTTAATGCATAAATAATGTGTTTTAATAACTTTACCGCTTGTGGATTTAAAGCATGATGGCGTAGTGTTAAAGGTTCTAATACTGAGATCATGAGAGGTGCAATCTTTTTTTACTTTCTTTTTACATTATGAAATTGAAAAAATAATATTTAAGGAAGTAACCATGTGTTGAATTTGATCAAAATTGTTACAGCCGTTTTAGATAAAAAAATTATTAAATTCATTTAAGCTCACCCCCCTGTAGCACCCCTCCCCACTGGTTATGCCATTTTATGCTGGTACTAAGTGAGCATTTATGTGTCAAATTTAATCAAAATCGTTAAAGCCGTTTTAGATCAAAAATTATTTTCTATTTTTTTCATGTTTTTAGGGGTTTACTCCCCCCTCCCCGCACGATTGAGCTAGGATCGATTTTGTGATTTCTCCTCGAGGTGTGGCCGTCTTGATATACATGTAAAATTTGGACAAAATCGATCGAGTAGTTTGATCTCTAGATGCGGCCACAGATGACAGACATCGGACAGACATTTTTTTAAAAAGCACTTTTGAATTCAGGGGATTTGAAAACGTGTAAATCCATCAAAAACTCAAACTCGAATTTTTGCACGATCACCATACTTTCCTTACATACTACGTATATGGGAAAGTAAAAAGACGTTCAAAAACCAAGCACGTCACGATGGAAGATGATGTTCTCGAAATTCGTCTTAGAAATACATGGTGGCACAATAATTACATAATCAATGAAATATTCAATATATCGTCGCCTTGGTGGTGAACAGTTTTAATTCACATAATATAAGTTTTGAGTAAAATTGATATTTAAGTTCGTCTGTTCTGTTCAAAATCCTTATTTTTCATTTTAAGAAAATAAAAAAATCTTTAAGTATTTCGTATAAAAGTGGTCCTAGGCAGTGGAGCGGCGACTTCCGACTACAATGAATAGCATTTTCGTAACCTATGAAGCCCGTCTGTTTAAATAAACATTTTGGGGAAAATGTTCCATTTCTTGTGACTCTATAGGTCTGTACGAAAAATAGACATACCTGTACGAAAAATAAACATGTGTGTACGGTCTTCAAACAGATCTGTACAGCTTTCAAACAGGTCATGACATCCCCATAAACCATCCGTGACACCCCATGAACCCACCTTCCTGGCCCGTAACGCAGATTCCCTACTTGCCGACATGGCGCCAATGCTGTGACGTACTGTCTGGCTTAAGTGCCACCATACCTACTAACGTTGTTCTCGTTTTTTTCTAATGTTAACTATTTCTAATTTTTTGAATACAAATCGCTTAAAAATGTTTTATTCAACTTAGATACTGTTAAAAACAAACAAAAACATGTTCCTAAAATCACTACAGGCCAAAGAAACTTTATGAGTCTTCTATTACGTAAAATTATCTATTCTATACTTACGCAGAAAAGGTATTGTTTCTTAAAGCGAAGTAGTTAAATGCACAGCAAAATCCTTCAGATGTTCTTATTTGCTCGAAAATACTTGAACATATTTTTTCCTCCCCTTTCCATTTACATCTTTTCAAAATTGTGTCACAAGTTGGCGCAACGTATTTCAAAGCAGCGTCAATAGAAACTCTGTTACTTTTGAGGAAGTTCTGAAGTCTTGTGTAATTTTCTTTTAGGATATCTGAGTCGCTAGAATATACAAGCTGGCCCAGTAAACGTAAATCCCAAGCCAGATCTGTTCTATTTCTGTGGGGTATCATGCATTTAAAACATAAAATAACAAAGATGTTACTTAATATTAAATTATAAACGTATGATAGTTATTTGCTGAAGACTCAAAAAAAGAATTTTACATTGTAAAATCAGAAATAAAATATATCATTTTTGAATTATAAAGATATTATTTTCAGAAGGATAGTTTTCTGCGCTGTTATCCAATTTATAACTCAATAATTTATTTTATTTTATTCTTTTATGTTTTTTAGCTGAGTACTTACAACTTTTTAGCCAGATGAAAAGCCTCAGATTTGGAGACTTGGTTAAAGCTACAAATTGTGACAGCTGGGAATAGATAGTTCCAAATGGGATAATATGTCGAATCAGTGACTACAGTAGTGGGAACTTCTTGAAAATTAAACCAAGCGATACACAGAAGTGCAAGAGCCGTAGCTAAGAACGCTAAGCACACTATTAACCAGATGACCCTACAAAATTATGTAAATAATATATTGTTTGTTCCTTCTAGTTTTAAACCAACAACTGTTGCTTCATATATTTTTCATATATTTTCTTATAAAACTAAATTTTAATTAGTAAATTTCGAAAATCGGGTCATGGGTTCGAATCCTGGCTAATGTATGGATATTTAATGGCGTTTTTAACGTGTTTACTTATTTATTTAATTAAAAAATACGTCCAGCAGGCAGAAGCCCAATTACAGGAAGTATATCGTAGATACAAATAGTGCAAGTATATAGTATAAGTATAAATAGCTAAAACTACAATATAAACTATTTTGTAACAACGCAGAAAAATATTTTAAGTAGTATAACTACTAGTTAATTAGTCTTAACTCGGAAGTAAGCCAGAAATATCTTTTTTAAACTGTTTCTTGGTGCAGTGGAATATATCAATACAAGTAATACTGTCATGATTTCTATATACAGGGTTGACCATTAATAAAAAACCATAGTTCAGGGATAGGTTCGCCAAAATATGAGGATATAACCAAATATGCTTTAGTAAAATGTTGCTGTGAAAAAAGATACAGGGAGTCAAAGTTCAAATTATTTTTTCGTTTTTTTGTAATAACTCAACAGCCTCTTGACTGATCTTCGCCAAATTTGCTAGAGGAACTTTTTTTTATTCTAAGAAACAATAATGTATGTATTACATCATATTAGATCATAGAAGGCGCCGCAGGACCTGTATCTGATGATGAATTTTTTTCATATTTTATTTGACGAAACGTTGTGGTACTTCTGACCAGAAAATATGATGAGGGCGTCATTTTCACGTATACACTTGGTAGAACTTGATAACTCCAACCGTTTTCGAGGAAAGTGCCGTTAAACATTTCAATAATTTTTTGAAAGACAAATTCAAATTTAATGAACCATAGTGTATTTATTGAAAAGTGTGCTTTTCAGTTGTATCATTTACGTCATTTAATTATTTTATTTTGTTCTTGTGTTCCTCGAGCTAATTTCTTTGACTTCTTTATTTACAATGCCTAGACATAACAATTTTTCAAATAGGGAAATGGCAGATATGATATGTGTTCACGCACAAAATAATTTTAGCGGACGTTCTGCAGCGAGGAGATACTCATTGCAATATCCAAATCAAAAGTCAGATCATAAGATTTTCAAAGATCTGTTTCGTCGTTTAGGCGAAACGTGTTCATTTCGCCGTAAGGCCTCTTCCCCACAGGGCGCGGATCTGATCGCGTAATCCGAACGCTTGCGATCTCGTATTGTAGCTATCACATTTGTACTCAGTATATCCCCTCTAAACTGATCGTGACGATCTCGGTGGAACGAAAACGCAAATTGCGCTCTGTGTGGGGGGGGGGGGATATATTGAGTACAAATGTGATAACTATCACACGAGATCGCAAGCGTTCGGATCGCGTGATCAGATCGCGCCCTGTGGGGAAGAGACCTAAAAACGATGTAGGACGAGCGAAATGAATTACTCCAGATCAAGAACTTAGAAATTTTGTTAAGAACAGTTTATTTACCGATGAAGCAACTTTTATTAGGTTCACAAATATCCTCTTATTTGTATTACCAAATTGTTTCAAGTAGGTTACTTTTTATCTTCTCCCCCTATTAGGTGACAATAGTTACTAAAATATTCCTCAAAACCTATTAGGGTATAAATTTCACTAATAATTTACCTGTACCTAGTAGGGAAAATAGCGACTTAACCAATTGAACTTTAACATTACCTAATTTCGACCTGCTCTGGTCGATTTTTCTTTAGCTGAAGTCGTCGACACCTAAATTGCTAGCTTGGAGTCTAGTTTGCGATTGCATGGAAGACAGCACGGCTGTGGTTAACTGTGACGCGTGTGTGATAAATTGTGATAAATATACTAAGTTAAATATTTTCAACTGTCCTTGATGACAGAAAATATCATAAATAATGGATTTTCTTGTCTCTTAACAGTGTATTTACTTACCTTTCTAGCAAAATTCTCTTTGACAGCACTATAAATCGATAACCATGCAAGGCCGTGCTGAAACAAAATTTCTTAGCCTCATCTTTTATTATTCTCAAAAAAGTTTTTTGACGTTTTAGCTCATTCGGCATTATTAAATTAGCTAAATTTGTTTTGGGTTTCATATCACTTAAATATATTACGCTTACTGTGCTGTGGGTAATATTCACTTAGACATAAATAATATGGTCTATTGTTTCCGCCGTAGACTAATAATTTATTTATGTCCTGTCCTGGATACTGAATAATTGATGAATTCATAAAATTGAGCTTCACATGCAGTTATTCTTTATTTATCGATTCATAATAAAATTAAAAAAGCAATAATATCCTGTTCAAAATATATTTACGAAAGTATGGCGGGTTCAAATTATTTGAAGTATTCCAAAAAACATAGTAAGGGTGCTTATATGTAACATTCAATATTTCTTTTCCTTTGAAGATTGAAAAATATTGATTATCTGTACATTTTATATAACAATTAATGCCTTTATTTCCCAACGAAAGAATTTAACAATATATACAATTACAAAAAAAGCAGTGGGAAGAACAAGGGAAGTTCACTCGAACCCTTGAACTAAAATTAAATTACAGTAACATTAAACATACATGTGAAGAAAATAATCAAGTAATAAATAATCATTAACAAATAATAATTGCATAATCATAAAAAATATACGAAACAATATCAAGCTGTGCACTTACAACACAGTTTGGCTCTCAAGAAAGTACTGAATGATATAATTTTTAAATCTTGCATGTTTTGGAGCTTTCGGCGATGTGGTTATACAGTTCGTATATCACGAATTTAAAACTCCTTTCGAAAAATGTAGTTTTGTAGATTGGAGGCATTAATTGGTTTTTAAATTTTATATTAATATTATGAACGTTGGTACGAAAAGATATTTTAATATAGAGATAAGGGGTGTTCCTGATTATATAACCTTAAGAAATAAACAAAGGGCATATACTTTAAACCTATTTTTCATGTTAAGCCATTTTGATTCTTTTTTAATTTATGAGATACATGATAATACTTCTTCATTCCGTATATGGAACGAATACAAGGATTCTGAACTCATTCTATCCGGTTAGAGCAGTCAACATCCATGGAAGGTCCATAAACAGGGGCACAATACGTAAACTGCGAAAACACTAAAGTTTCACAAAACATTTTTTTTGTATTTGTACTCAAATATGATTTGTGTGGATTCTACTATATTCATGAATTTGGGGAACTGACTAGTATAAATCGTAAATAGCAGTAGTCCAAGTATAGAACCCTGCAGTACACCTCTTGTAAGAAATCTCACATCTGATATATTACCTTGTACCTCGTTCTTTGTATACGACCTTGTAAGCAAGACTGAAATAGCTTAGTACCCTGTTCATTTACTCCTCAAGACTTCATAATAAATATTAAGATAGAGCGATCAATGGTGTCAAAGGCCTTACTAAAATCCAATAATATTAGGGCTGTATGTACACTGTCCCTCATCGGCAGTTTGAAAAATGTCGTAGTTATCTCTAATAGTGCTGTACAACAACTGTATCCCATGCGAAAACCTGATTGAATATTAGGTAAAATACTATTTGCATCTAATGTTTCAGCAATTGCATTTCAATGTTTTTTCAGCCCGGAAGTATACTATAGGCCTTAGGTTAGAGGGATTTTGCAGGTCTTTCTTCTTCGGTATGGGCGAGACAAAGGCACTCTTCCAACATGTGGGAAATTTCCAGTCAATGAGAATACTGTTGATAATATTCACTAGAAATTTCAGAATGTAAGGACAACATAATTTTACTAACCCAACACCAATATTGTCAGGGCCAGGCGCAGTAAGCTTAAGTTTAGAAAGAGCGTTAAAAACAAATTTCCTCTTATACAAGACTAGAGCTGAAATTGGAGTTACAAATTTTGTTTGTTTGATAATAATTGACTATCTCCAGAGGATTGTTATTTAAATCGGGAATGTTATCTGCAAAGTAGTTATTAATATCATTTGGCTCTTGAAGTTTATTGGGAACATTATGTCTTTGAGAATTGCTTATATTAAGTGACTTAAGCTTTTTCCATAGAGTTTTAGAGTTTTTGTTTTCCGAGATAAGGTTAAAGTGCGTTTTCTTTTCATTTGCTATGACATGATTAGTAAAGTTTCTCACTTGTTTATAATATTCTCAACGAGCAATGGTTCTCGTTTCTTTATATATTTTGCTTTAGCTTTGTCCCGCTGAGACATTAGTAGCCGAATATTATCTATCAACCACGTGATTCTGACTGTTTCTAATGGAATGTGTTTATCAAATAGTGCAGGTAGAAGTTGATTTAAAATGCCCACTTTATGATCTATATCATTGGCATAGAATATATTGTTGTAGGCTTTGGTAAAATTGCAGTTCGTTAAAGTTTTTAATGTCACGATGTGTATAAGAAAAGGGTTCAGCTTTTGATTTTTGATAGGAACAAAACATTCGTTTGTTTTTAATTTTGATTGATAGAAGAAATGATTAAAAATAGAAAAGTCAGCAGCAAGTTTTCGGTTCGTCTCAAATAAATATATTGGAATTGAAATTACAAGATCGTCACAGAAAAAAGTCTAGCTAGTGAAGAGTGATTTCAGTAGCAGTTTGAGTAACAGTTTGAGTCTGTTACAAGGTACAATTTCCTCTTTCTGCTATTTCTATAATTTTAACGTTTAAACTTTTATTTTTAGCCATCATCCACCAAGTTTCCTCTGGAACATTATTAATTAGATTTTTTATATTGTTTTATTGGTTACTAATTATTAAATAAAAACTAACCGTAATGAAAATACACTTTTTGTCATTATTGCCTAGGATAGGTCCGCCACACCTTTCAAAGGCAGTAGGGCCTTTACTGCTATTACCAGTAAAATATAGATAATTTTTATGTGCGGGCCTGGTATTGAAGTCCACACATTAATGGAAGCTTATCAGTTTAAGACAAAATGTTTGTGTATTTATTAATATTTGAATAAATATTCCTGTGTATAATTACTAAAGACAATCGTTAAGCAGAATAAATTTCAAGCTTGCTTTTAATAAAGTCTAATCTAATATGACTATCACAACTGCAGAAATTTTTGTCACAATTATTTCCACTTTATCCACTAAGAAAATTCAAAATACTAGAAAACTACTACTATACTTACCCTTTTGTATCCAATAAAATAACTAATAATTAAACAAAATGATATAAACATTAATATTCACATATTTATACTAATATACAAGGTGTTTTTGAAATACAGGCATATATTCAGATTCATCAATCGTTATATTTTTAAAATGCGTAGAACAATATTTATTCATCCAAAAGCAAAAAAATAAATGAGATAATAAATTTTGAATATTGCAAATAATTATCGATTATTTTAAAGTTACGCCACTGAACAGTTTCCATATGGATATTTATTTGACCCTGAATTTGTTGCTTATCTTTAGTGCGCCGTCACCAAGAGCAGGTAATCTGGTAGTGGCCGTCGCTGTGATAGTTTACATACAGATCTTTACGTGTTAATAGCGAAATACTGTGTCTAAAAGTTTTTAATTTTACAAACATTGAGTGGGCAACATTGTACTTTATGGTACGGCAGGTGAAAATGCCCGTCAAGCTCGCATACTTTGCACGCAACGGTATCCCAGTATTCGCATTCCCCATGAAACAACTTTTGTATCAGCTGTTCAACAGTTAAGGGACCATGGACATTTTCAACCCGTTACTCATTATAGCGGTCGTGCATGCTGTCGCTGTCAGTGGATGCGGAACCAACAATTTTAGATGCTGTCGAAGAAAATCTTGGAGAAAATATTCGAAGGCTTTCTGAACAAATTGAAGTGTCCGAATTTGTAGTGTGACGCAGTTTGTATTACAGAAATGTGCCAAGGTGCTACATTTTTACGTAATATTTTATTAACCGATGAGACACGATCTATTCGAGATGATATTTACAACCTACACAATACACATATCTGGAGTGATGAAAATCTCCATGCGATACGCGAAAGTCGTAATCTGTAAAGGATTTCTTTGAATGTGCAGGCAGGTATAATTGACAATGTTTTGATTGGATTGTATAAGCTTCCAAATCGGCTTAATGGACCTAAGCATTTCAGATTTCTATGAGAAGTTTTGCAAGACTTATTAGATGATATACCGCTGTTAATTTTGTATCGAATGTGGTATCTTCTTAACGGAGCTCCAGAGCATTATGCGAGGGAAGTAGCCACATACTTAAATGCAGCTTATCCAAATAGGTGCCCAATAAACACTTGATGTCCAATGCACATCCATTTTATATCCATTACAGGTCCAGATGTAATTTTACTCAAACAGTAGATGTACTTATGGCCAAAAAACCATTTGCCTCCTACAAATGCGAAGCCACCTCTGCGATACCAATAAAATAAATGGAAAAAAATAATATTAGGCATTTTTCAGAAAATTTTATTAAGGAATGCTGAGAATTATTTGACAATCTTTAGCCCAACATTTCATCAAAATTTAAAAATATTGAAATTTTATTTAAAATAATGTGTCCGAAAATATCATTTTAATGTGTTTTGGCTGCAATTTCCTTATTTAAAAAAATATATTACTACATTATTTATCATGGCACACTTTTATAAACAAAAAACACGTTAAAATTATATTTTAGAACTTGGATATAATTTTAAAGAACATTTCATTGTTATTTAATTTTGTTGAAATTTTGGACTTCAGGTTTTCAAACAAATCTGAACAACTTTGAATAAATTTGACGGTCATAAATATTTAAAGTTCGCAACAACCATCTTTTGCTTTCGCTTCCAGCCACCAGAGGCGCGTCATATTTGGTTTCGTCCGAATATACGTTCGTTGAGCGTCTTTAGAGTAAGTAGCTTGTGATGGGCTATATCGCGGTTGAGTGAGAAACGACACGGTTAGTCGCTGTATCACTCTAGAACTTGCGTCTTAGCTATGGCGGATGGTAATGTCTTAACGAATAGTTCTTGTGTAGGCGTATGTGATGTGTTTGTGTCCTGGTCATGATGGTATTAGGTGGTCCGACACACGGCACTTGCCATGTTAATCGGCAGCTTCATAAGTGCTTGGTTTCTATTTAGTTCAGTAGATGGCGCCCGGAATATACCCCTACAATTACCCAAGGATTGTAAACAAAGAGGATGGCCAGATCCCTATGCTTCAATGTTCGCCACTTCTCAACGAGCTGTGACGTCACGGCGAGGCCTGGAGAGTTTTGTTTACATTCGTTTCTCCATGTTTGGTGGTGTTATATCGGAGTTTATTTAATCCATTGTACTTGTTATTTCGTGGTGAATTGTGTATTTATAGATCTTTTGTGTTTTATACGTTTTTTAAATTATAAAAATCTTTTTTAGCAGTAATTTCGTGTGTGGAAGGACAATATTTCCTATACTATTTCGAACTTTGTTAAGATTTCAAAGATAATTATTGTTAGTGTTCTATAGTAATTTTGTATATATTTATGTAAGGTAAAAGAGACTTCAGGTTTTATTTCTCAAATTTACATATTAAACGTTATTTTTCAGTTATAGACCTAAAAGGAAATGCCAAAAATAAGGCGTGCGATTTACGGGTGTAAGGACACTTATTCTACAAAGAAAAGTACTGAGTAAAATATAATTTTCCATGTTTTTCCGAAATCTAAAGGTCTGGCGTTCCAAACTATGAAAGGCGAGTGGATAAACAGGTGTAAAAGGCAGGATAATTTTAACTAAATTTAACTCAGATACAAATAGGATTTGCTCGGTTCATTTTGTGGAGAGTGATTATGAACGAGACCTACAAACTGAATTACAAGGTAAAATTTGTATTTCCCATATATACTTGTACCTTTACATATGTTTTAGGGTTGCATGACACTACATGGAATTTTATGGGGAATTTAACAAAAATCTACTACAACTTAAATTACATTTTATATCTTTCGGATTGACTGAGACGTTATCATTTAAGTTGTCATCGTACGGTTCATTTTCTAATACATTTTCTATAAAATTTCACGTAGTTAGTGTCATACAGCCCTAACATAAAATTGAAATTATATTCACTTTTGTTTTAGGGTCATAGGTACCTTTGAAAAGGGTATTGAAAAAAAACGGCAGTTCCTACACTGGGAATAAATACTGTACGAAAACTAACTCAGCTCAGTCTGGTTGGCTTTTCATCTGAAAGAGAAAACAGGAAGTAGCTGAGCTAGTAACTACTCTGTGTCTGGTAACAGTAGGTAGTCAATTTTGTAGGCAGTTTGGAAATTGAAAGTCCTACAACTTCTGCAGCTAATTTTGCAGAAAGATCTGGATGGGATGAAACCCCAAGAAGGAAGGAGTATTAATAGATTTCAGATTTTACAATTAACTTTAATACGCTACAGTTTAACTTTGAATTACTTGAATATATTTATAACATATCCAATAAAACTCTCTATAATAAAAAGAACTTAAACCAATTCAATTAAAACTTCAAATAAAAAATTAATTTTCTCAGGCGGTTTAAATAGTTCATAATCACTAAATCGCAATATACTAATTCATTCAGTAAGTACATTTACATTTTTTTTCTTTTAGGCCCAAAATATATAAAACATATCTTTTTTCTTTAATATAATTTGTAATCATTTAATTAGTTTTTAATTATTTTTGTTTGCTTGTACGTAGATATGTATATTTGCATGCATGATTATAGCTGCTGTTACGGACCTCTAGCGTATGCGACCCACCATACGCTTTAGCGTTTTGTGGGCCGCATTATAACAACTGCTACATGTCCGAAACACATTTCGCTATTCTCCACGGGAGGGCGACACATTTGTGACACGTGATCAGCAGAGACAAACGGGAGGCAACCATTGTTTTTGGCATGGTTGGTGTTAATTAGTTGGTAATTCTTCCAACCTCGGTTTTATCCAAGGCATCCTGGTGGATTTTAGAATTATCAACACAAGAAAATTTCCTCAATCTGTTGTTGTTCCGTTTAGCGGAATATTTTGTGTTTGTGAGTAAATTTTATCTGCGGAAGCAGGATATTTAATTACACAAGGTAAGCTAACCTCTTCACGCCATCTTGCCCGTTCTCTACCCACGTGTTTCGCAAATTTGCAGGCCTTCCTTTGGAAATACCGTGTCAACCTGAAAGGCGGACTCGACCCCATTTATCCGACTGTGGCTTCCAGGAGTTTTGGTGGATTGTTCCCTCATCAGTGAGGTAAATGATGTTTCATTTGTAGGTTATGTCAGAATTACTCACATTAAGCACGCTTCACGTGCATTTCTGACTTTGTAAATTTAAATCGTGATATCTTTAGGGTTCTACGGACGGGGCTTCTACACACGTCAGTGAGAGTTCCACGGACGGGGCATCCACACACAGTGGAAGGTGCCAGGGCTGGTGAGGCTACCATGAACCCCATCCTTGGGTCCATTTCTTGTGTCCCGAAGACATCTCCGAAGGGCTACAGTTCTTCCACGGCCGGACTCGGTATCGTACCACCCTGAATAAGTGTGTTGTGTTTTATTATTTTTTACTTACTGGGGACCACCTTCAGTGGTTCGGCTGGATATCAGTTCATACTTTGCCTTTTTACTTGTACATATTTAGAGATTTTATGCATATATTTACATATACTTAAGGAGGTTCTTTAAATCAAACCTTTGTGGCAGAATCTATGACAATTTTTGAGGACCTTGTAAACCGATGTGTAGCTACACGAGGCATTTTATGAATGTTGTAACTGATTAATCGTGAAATATTTGCCACACCTTGTGAACATCGCCAGGTTATATGCTAGAGAACCAATATCTGTAAATTGTTTAATATAGTGCATTTCATTTTTAAAGAAAGTGTCATTATTTCGTCTGCGACCACTACATATGGAAAAACTCAGTGATTTGTTAAATAAGTAAACTAATAATTTATCATAGTTTATGTAAGCTTGGGCTTAATGCCCTGAGATAGTCTGAGCTAGAGAAATTTTATCCTAGGCACACACTTTCCGGGTAAGTCAGTGCCTACGATATCTGCTACGCTACAGTAGCCCAAGTGATTTCGTTACGTAATATCTGATAATCATTAAGATCCAACGTATCTATTTGTTTATGTACGTGAATCTCGTAGCAGTGACGCCCAACGTGCACGTGAAGCGTGCTTAATGTGAGTAATTCTGACATAACCTACCAATGAAACATCATTTACCTCACTGATGAGGGAACAATCCACCAAAACTCCTGGAAGCCACAGTCGGATAAATGGGGTCGAGTCCGCCTTTCAGGTTGACACGGTATTTCCAAAGGAAAGCCTGCAAATTTGCGAAACACGTGGGTAGAGAACGGGCAAGATGGCGTGAAGAGGTTAGCTTACCTTGTGTAATTAAATATCCTGCTTCTGCAGATAAAATTTACTCACAAACACAAAATACTCCGCTAAACGGAACAACAACAGATTGAGGAAATTTTCTTGTGTTGATAATTCTAAAATCCACCAGGATGCCTTGGATAAAACCGAGGTTGGAAGAATTACCAACTAATTAACACCAACCATGCCAAAAACAATGGTTGCCTCCCGTTTGTCTCTGCTGGTCACGTGTCACAAATGTGTCGCCCTCCCGTGGAGAATAGCGAAATGTGTTTCGGACATGTAGCAGTTGTTATAATGCGGCCCACAAAACGCTAAAGCGTATGGTGGGTCGCATACGCTAGAGGTCCATAACACTGCCTTTTTCCGGTTGACTGTAAGTGTACTTCTTATATTATATATAAGAAAGCAAACTCTGTCGCTTGGTAAAAAATATGGAAGTTAAGTTGCTTTTAAGTCCAGCCTCTCTGTAGACATATATATCAATTATTTATTATCAATAAAGACTATCATTATTATTATTGTGTATTTACCTATTTATTACCTTTAGTATAATACTTAGTTACTACTTTAACTTGTCTGATAAGTAGGTATTTTAATTTGAGTTTTACATTATTTGTTTCATATTGTGATGGATATAAACATAATAAAATAGAGCTTTTTATTTAAGTTTATTTCGTTTTATTGCCGTATTTATGTACAAAAATTATTGAAAATGTTGCATTCCTCAATCATATCAATAAATCGTATGTGTGTGTTAATTTTATAAAGAAAATATGCCTTCCTCCACGCATTTTAAACAGACGAACGCTGAAAGAGGCCTCGTGACTACGTCACAGCGATGGCAGCATCGCGCTGACAGATTTGATCGATCTGGCCATCCTCTTTGTTTAAAATCCTTGGCAATTACCTAGGCATAGATCATGGCATAGATAGACGGATTTCCTTTGATGCATGTAGTGTTGCATATATACACAACTAAACGGCAAAACTAAGACAAAAAGAACGAAGTAAAAGGCTCTTTAAATATAAATAAAACAAATCTACAGAGCATTAACTACACAGAACCTGTAAAACTGCATTTCTAATATTTCTGTGCGTAAGTAACGACGAGACTTTATTTGTCCTGCCATCTATTGCATTACACACAACTAAACACTTACGAAGCCATTCATACGGGTCTTGTCGCATCATCTAATATACTACACCGTGGTCTTGGTTCAGTGGTGGAGTAGCTAATCCTAAACTCCACCAGACAGTTAAATCAATCAAGATGATAAAAAATAAAGAAAATCTAGATGAAATTTTTATTTATTTTTTTATTTTTGATTTTGTACAGTAATAAAAATGATTCAAATGATTCTTTTTTTCTGTATTAATTTGCAATTATTATTATAAAATTTTGACAGGAAATAATTAAAGTGAATTTGAAAAATGTAGGTACATTATATGAAACGCCTCTCCTATTCCTTCAATGTGGTGCATATTTAATGAATTAGGCGAGACGTTTCACATGTTTGAGAAATGTTTTTATCCGCCAGGTCCCCTGAATGACCCCTTAAGTCTAAGAAATCTAGATGTCTGAGTAAACAAGACGAAGCCTTACAGTTTAGAGTGGAATTCGAACCATTTCTCGAGAATAATTTCTAATTGAAAAGTACTTTGCAGTAGGTGGGGCTTGCGCCCACTTCGCTAGGTATGCTCAGAGAGAAAACTAGACGCTAACCACTGAGCTACCCCCATAATACAAAATTACAGAACGTAATACTATTAATTTCTAATGTTAAATAATGTAACGGTTTTGTATATTTATACAGACGTAAAACACACTTAAACAGAACTAAACAGAAAACACTGAAAACAGTATAAGACATTGAAACAATTTGTATAGTTACCTGCGGATTTACCGTGCAAATAAAAACTTTACGAGCTCATTATTAACGCCGGTGAACCATTTGGTATGGTGTCATCAAACAAGCCGACATACATTAAAAATTTATGTGAATTTGCCGGCGAAATACTACAGAGAATAACGGTATTTTAATGAGGTCGTTACATTTTTTGTTGCGTTTTTTATGTGCAATGTTAGATTGCAAACGACTATACAAGCTTCATTATAATATAACTACTGGTAAAGCGTAGTACGTAACACGTAAACACGTCATTTAAATGGTACAAAATATCTTTATCAAGTTTCAGAGCTCAATTGAAATATACACCATGTTTATACAATTTGCCTTAATTTAAATAAAAATAAGGATTTGAATTGGTTCGCCTTCTAATTTCCGTTTCCGCTGGAACCATCAATTTCTTCGGATCCAAATTTTCATACTCCATCGATTGGATATTTGCGTTGGCATTACGATTTTTATATAATTTCTTCGGCTCCCAGGTAATTTTCGCCTTTGCTTTGTTATTTTTTATTTCAGTGAATAGTTTTATGGTGAAAAAATAAATCAGTTCCATGCCAGACACAAAACTAAAACCAATGACTAAGCCCAATATTCCACCAAAATAAGCTAAAAGTTAAAACGTACTGTTAAAAAAATGTTAATCAAGTAAGAGGCAATATTTTGTTGTGATATATCTGATATATGGTAAATATTAGATAGTGCGTGCACGTTGGAGTTTGTCAATTGTTTAGTTTTTTTTCTTAGATTTGGAGGGTTGTAGGGGATTTACCAAAAGTGTAAATTCAAGCTTTCAGTTATCTTTTGAATACGGAAACGCCCTGATTTTGGAAAAATATTCGAGTTCATTTTTTTTAAATATCTCACTTGCGTAAAAATATTTACCTAGTATCGTTTCTGTAGAGTATTAGATTTTACACAAGTCGGATTGTTTTACTTTTTTCAAAATGCGAATATCTTTTATTTCTAGCGTGGAGAAAATAAAAAATCGGTCTCGGATGGATGCACCTCGACAGTACTTCCTCATAATCCCATATCCGATATTGCACCGCATGTTTGTTTTATTGTTCTCTTAGCCGCCTCTCAAGTTGCCGAAGTAATCCTCTTCAAGGTCTCAAGGATCTTGTGCTAGGCTAGGTAAAGGGAGACGAGGCCCTACAGTTTATTGTGGAGTCCAAACCACTCTTGGGGCAATTTTTTTAATGAAAAATTGTTTCGCCTTGCCGGGCCTCGAACCCACTTCTCTAAGCATCAGTTTGCTAGCCAGACGCTTTAGCACACTGAGCTACCGTCCCCGAATGAGTATATTTTCCACCCGGCATTTTATGTTACATTACAATAAAATACAATAATTTCCAGTCAAAACAACTCATCATTTATTTTAACTTTAAAAAGGCGAAGTATCCAGCTTTCTATAGTGCTCTAGAGAAGAAGTTTTCAGAATGTGGACATAGTGACAAAAGAATTCTATGATGAATTATATTATTAGACGAATGTGTTCCGGAATACAAACATTATAAAAGGCTTAGGCAATAGACATTAGAAAATTCATAAAAAAAACAAAAATCAGCATCACTTAAATAAATTCAAGAAACTCCGATCGTTAATCAGACAACAGATAGACAATGGCTGATGGTCGAGAGGTAAGCGCACTTGCCTCTCTCTCCCAAAAGTTCCGGGTTCGATTCCCGGTCGTAGCAGTGGTAAATACTGTGAGAGGGATTTTTTCACTATACACGGATATTGGGTGTGCGTCCCTTGTCTCTAATTGTATACTGTATACGCCCACACAAGGCTCTTCTAGAGCCTTCCGGGCTCTATGAAAACCTATGAAAATTCGGAGGAAATCGTTCACATATTTAGTAAGTTCTTTAGCCCAGTATTTGCAAAATCACACGATAATATAAACATTAGCAACAATAGAAATAAGAACATTTTTGAGAACATTAATGTAACGTACATAACATTAAAAAACAAGTTACTAAACAGCATCCTTCGTGGTCAAAGACCGTGTATATGTGCTATCAGTTTCGTTGTATATAATATTTAATCTATCGTTAAAAACGTCAACATTTCCGAAATATTGGAAAATAACAAAGGCGTGTCCAATTTTTAAAGCTGATGATCCAGCTAATGTAAGCAACTACAGACAAATCTCTATTCGAAGGTTTTTGAGATGATCTTGTGATATATTGTTTACCAAAACAATTATATCACCATATCAACATAGTTTTATGGCTAACAGATCGACCATAACAAATTTAGTTCTGTTCACCCAAAATGTGTCAAATGTCATCGATGATCAAGAACAGGTAGATGCGTTGTACACATACTTCTCAAAAGCTTTTGACAAATTTGACCATAGAATATTACTGAACAAGTTAGAGAACTTTGGTTTTAATAACCAGCTCTTAATATTTTTTGGATCATATCTGGAGAATAGATATTATCAGTTTGTATTATAGTGGGATCGATCTGGCAGGAAAGAAGCCCCGAAACGACAGTGTTTTTTCGATTTTTTTATGCAGTCGGACTCCCTCTATCATCTGGTCATATTTTCGCTCGCGAGGGGGATGGCGAAGGGGGAAAATTTACATGTAAAATATGGAAAATTTGTTTTTTGGACATAACTCACTTAGTTTGATTCGGATAGAAAAGTGTGAAATAGGTAAACTGAAGGGCTCACGAAAGCGCGTAAACTGAATTTGAAATGAATGAAATCGGTTCAGCGGTTATCGAGATATTGCGATTTGAATGTACGTATTTGCACACGAATTTTTCGTTGTGGCGGGAACACACCGAGAGCCGTTTTCGCGTTTCTTTCGGAGAAGAAAGTGAATTGGGGACTTTTTTCTTTCCCAGATAGACACTCAGGACCTAAGTATTGTATCCAAATTTCAAGTCGCTAGGTTGATTAGGGGGGGAGGAGAGGGAGGGGTAAACGTAAATGAAATTAAAACTTCTGTAACTTCTGCAATTTTTTTCCGCAAATCGCACAGCAAACGTAATATTGTGTACTAATGTCTCTACTTTGAGATGCGCTCATGTATTTTCAATTTTCGCCATACATAAACAAATGGTTGCGAAATTACTAATTTACTGTTGTTATTATTTTTAGAAAAAGTCATTTTTCGCCAGGAAGGAAAGGGGTAATTTTTTTCTCTTTGGTTTGAGCCCGGCCAGATTGCTATCGGATGATTAGGAGGGGAGAGGGGGGGCCCGCAAAGATTTTGCCCTCTAGAAGGGCAAGGGAAAGGGTTGGGGACTTCGGGCCAGGTTCATTTTCAAGGGCAATCAATTCTCTTTCAAGATTCTTTTACCTCGAAGCTCTAACTTCATTAGGGCGCGCGTGATACATTCATAAAACCGGACGAGCGGAGTGGGACGTGTATTTGTGAGATTGAAGGGAGAGAAGTGGGAGCGCTAGGCTCCTCCCCCGGCATCCCGCTGCACGGATGCTGAATTGCCGCCGTTTTTATAAAGTAACGCGCGCGTGCAGGTCCCCCCCTCCCAATCAACCTAGCGACTTGAAATTTGGACACAGTACTTAGGTCGCTTTCTTCTCCGAAAAAAAAAACGCGAAAACGGCTCTCGGTACGTTCCCGCCACAGCGAAAAATTCGTATACAAATCCGTACATTCAGCTCTTCATTTTATCCGTTTTACACTTTTTCGATCAGAATTAAACTCAGTCGTGGCTCGCACTGAATGGCGAGGGACGTATCCAGACCTTTCCAACTCTCGTCACACTCAAGGTCTGACGAACCGTATATATAGCTGAGCGCAGCGAGCTCTGGCTATGTTCGGAATCGCCAGCAAGTTGAACTGAAATTAGTACGTTAAGTTTTCGTGAGTGGAATCTTTAGTGGTTATTTAAAAGTGATTTTAAATATAATAAGTTTATATATTAATAAAAATCGGTCCGGTTTCTATTTATCTTAAGTTGTAGTTTCCCACAGTCAGGTCAGCTTCCTACTTCGGTCACTGCCTAATTTTTCTGAAAAGAAACTGTCGAGGTCCAGTTTCCTTGGCCGAAACCAAGCAAAAAAGAGTAAATCAAATAGCCGCCGCCGTCGCGCTTAAACCACAAAAATTGAATTTTTTCAGAATATTTTAAATTAAATCATTTAATTAATTTTATATTTTCGCAAAATACAACACGACTGAATTTCTGCTGTCGAATAGTTACCTATTCTAAAAACTTGTTAAATAAAATACAGCACTTTCGAAATTCTGTTAATTAAAATTTGTTCGTTCCGTTTTAAACTAAGTGTTACTTTTTCAAGAAAATCTATTTACAGGGTGTAGTCTTCGACCCTGACAGAAACAATGAGCTCACTAGTGCTAAATAAACCAAACTTTAAAACAAAGTGCATACAAAGTTCCAGAACTCATATACAGGGTGTAGTATTTGACCCGATTCACTACTATAAAAAATTCTCTTAACACAATAAAGTTCAAGAACACTCTCAAGGGTCTCTACCAAAGCTCTCTAACTCAAACCATTTTAATTTTTCCGTCTCGAGGGTCCTGTATGTGTTCACAAGGAAGACCGCGTAGGTGATATACCATCCTTCGGAGTGGATGTAAAACCGTCGGTCCCTTGTCTATTAAATGTTAGGCAAATAAAAGATCCCTACTCTTCTTAAGGGAAAAGATTTGGCAAAATTCCTGGTTGGAGGTAGCTCGTCTACAGGCGTCGGTGATAGGCCTCAGTAGCGGAATAGTTCAATAAATGTTTAAAAAACCTCTTTTCTTTGTAAGAAAACAAAAAGCTCTATTTACAACTTATTTTTAATTAGCCTACCCCCATTTATGAAAGCGGCAGATTTATTATCCACATTAATTAAAAATTATGAATACTTACCACACTTACACTTTTGAGAAAAACTCTTAATAAGACACAGACGTATTCACGTTTATTCAAAAACTAAAAAGAAAATGGGGTTTTGTTTGCATTTATACTATTATAAGATTTGGAGGTCATAAAAATTGTAATTTTTTTAAAGCACATATTTGATGAAAGCATCGGTGTTCCACATCTGGAACTTAAAATGTTCTTATGTGTATCAATACATCAGACAAATACTGAGCACAATAACTCTCACTGTGCACTTATAAAGTCACAGAATTTAATGAGACACTATTGTGAAATTTATGACATTACAGTGCACTCTGCAAATATTCACAGACTGTAAACCATTTGATTCCGTAATTAGGGACAATAAATATAAGACTAATTGTAAGTTCCAACCCCTGATGTCGGGTTCGACAAGCTATAAAGGAAACAGTCGAAATATTTTTTAAATGTTGGGCCCATAAGGATGACATCCAAAGCACTTGAATACATGGTTAATGCGGCCAGGTAGGTTTTTGAAACGATAAATAATTTTTTCCAGATAAAATGCAATTAATAGGTACAATATCCTCTCAGAAAGTGAATAACAGCATGAAAATATATTTTTTGATATTCTACATTTTTTTTAACCTCAGGAGCGCCACAAACCCCATCTGAGCCCGGTAAAGCGGTGGCCCAATCCGGACCTGTCACTTACCTAGCAGAGTATGCCAATTGAAAAGTACATCTCTTCTGTTTCTTATAGCTACCAAATCACTGAAAAAAACTCTTAATATGCTCTGGTTATAGATAGGAGTGCCCCTGAAAGAAAGAGAAGTAATTAATATTAAAAATTAGGAAAGATATTTTTATAATGTGCAATTCACTAGCATAAATAACTTTATATAACATGTCCAGGTTTGTTAAAGGCCAATCTTTAATTAAAAATCATTAATCAGTTAAATCCGCCTCTCTCCATACGATAGTGAACATCAAAGCCAACATGGGAGCCCATAAATTGTTATGAAATTGAGGTGTCAAGCACCTTCTGCAAATGTAGGAATATTTCCTTTCCTAGTCGATTGGTTGAAAAGTCCAAGTTTGACATTCTGAAGCTTTATATGTTTTGCAGCTTTTTAATGATCTCTGTTAAGAATTGCTGAGATGGATATCGAAGAAGCTGCAAGTATTGCTTGTGCATCGGCGTTTACCCGAAAAAACGAAGAAAAGGTGCGAAATTATGTATAATCCTTTAAAATTGGTTGGTACGTAATATTCCTTTTCAATCCCTGAGCATTAAGTAAATATTACGGCTCTGTACTGTTATGTCTTGGTTTCAGATATGTCTGTGCTTTCTTCGTAGTAATGAATAATAAATTATTTCATGCAACGCCTACTTTTTCTCAAAATGCCCGTAGTTCATTTAGAAACATTTTTCTCGAAAGCCAATTCAACAAGTGATACTTTTTCTAAACCTCCCATTTCTAAGAGTAATTTTCGGTTAATGTATGGGTAGGAATTATTGGTAATAATCTTATATGCCCGTCTATTCTGCCAAAATGCCTTAATGGACAATGTAACCTGCATTTTCTCTAAGAAGAACTACCTGGGTTACTTGAATATGTACCAATTGTGTTAAGGAATCAAATGTTGTACATCCACGATGGAGCTCCTGTTTATTTCAGTGCAATTGTTTGCGACCATTTACATGTGGTTTATTCTAATCGTTGGATAGGTCGCGGAGGACCTCAGCAATGACCAGAAAGATTTCCCGATTTTAATAGTTTGGATTTCTTTATGTGGGGTCATCTTAAAACCCTGGTGTATCAAACTCTCATTAACATTTTAGAAAATTTAGAGCGATTAGCCTCGTGTGAAACAATACGCAATACGCCGGGAGTATCTTAACGGATGCGCAATTGGATGCAAAGACGGACGGAAACATGCCCATTAAGTGAAGGTGGCCATTTCCACCAATTTTTGTAAATCAAAATTTATCATCATCAATGTTAATAATAATTAGTTACAATTTGAATTTAATTGTTTTAATCAAGGACTACGTGTGTGACAAGAACAACGCAAGAGACTGTTTTCATGTAGAATTGACCGGGTTAATCAGAAAAAATATCCACATGGAAAATGTCAATGGAATACCACTTTTTGGTAAAAAATATGAGAGGATATGTTTACAGTGATGCCACTGGTGGAGAGATAACATAACTTTTCTAACTATATGGTTTTATAACATATTAACATCCTGTAGCAAAGCATTTGTTCATATGAACTTTTCTTCATAAAGGTACCTAAGGAATCACACTCTCAAATATTACCACGTCATTAAGGAACACCCTGTATATTGAAAATAATATCATAGAATAATATTCTTAGATAAAAATATTTTAGGGATATTCTCAGAATATACCCAACAAAATATTGAACAAATAGAACATTGTCGATTTTACGAATATTCTTTATAAAGTTTTGCGCTATCTGGGCATTGCAAAACATGTATTTTATTTTAGTCACCTAATTTGTTTGTTTAGAAAATTCTTAACATGATATTAACTATAAATATATACTTATAATGTTTTCATTGCTTAATAGTATTCTTCTACAATTTCTTTACTTATTATGACTATCTGCCCATTCTTTTCAAAATGCCACCCAATAATTTAATTCATGTATATACCTATGTAATTTTTACTTACATTTTTAAAATTTGATTAGTAGAATACTGGGCATTTACGACACCAGAAGAGCTTTCTGACAGATAATTAGTATTTTCGCAATCTGGTAAACAATTACAGTCGGTCTTTTCTGAACCATACATATGATTTGGTCCGACAGAAGAAAAATCTACACCAGGAACAGAACTGATTATTAAATCTAGAAGAAAAAAATTATATTATTAATTGGTGTAAACTTACAGATGTTGTGATGTTCTCCTATATGTATATACTATGTCCCTAATTCTGTAACCGCCGTGAATAAATAGGTAAGTCGGTTATTCGTGATTTATTACGTAATTCTTTTTCCCTAGTCATAAGATTAATATTTCTACCGTAAATAAGTAAGTAACCCTATTTTCTTTAAGTTTGCCTGAATATGCTTATTTAGATATCTTATAATTTGTTGCACCAAAGTAGGTAAGTTAAATTATTTTATTTTGTCCTACTTAAACCTAACCTCTATATAAAAATAAGAAACACGGCAAAGCAGATAAGTTAACATACCCAGTTATTCACCAACAGAATTTTAAAAATTTAATCATATTGTATTAAACATACCTACGTTTCAAAATTGCATAAAGACGTGTGTCAATCAAAATGGGCAACACGTCGAACACCTATTAAAAATTTTTATAATGAATTATTTGAGGGAACCTCTTTGTTAAGTTTATTCTTGAATTTGACACTTATTTATTTATAAAACGAAAATGGTTGCAATTAACCATAGGGAAGTACTTACAAAAAATGTTCGTTTTTCATTTCTACATCACATTGTCGAAAAATATACCGGGTGTTTCATTTGAAAAAATTGAGAAAATCCAATTTAAAAAGTTCTTAATTGAAAAATAAAACTTATTTATTTATAAAACGAAAATGGTTGCAATTAGCCGTAGGGAAGTACATACAAAAACGTTCTACATCACATCACATACAGGGTGTTCCGTTTGAAAAAATTGAGAAAATTCAATTTAAAATGTTCTTAATTGAGAAATAATTTTTGGCCACCCCGTACACGATTCAAAAACCTTAATTAGATATCTTGTATGTTCGAAAATAATTTCCAGTTATAGACTTTTTTATCTAGTTTCCTGAATATTCTTTTAAATTCCTAGCTATCGTAGAACTCCGTAGGCTTTTTACAGACAATAAGTAATTATACGAGGTGATATACTGAAGATTAATTAAAACCATTTCGTTTTCCATGGCGCTGAGCTAATGATTTTTAATAAATCGAAGCCAATAATACGATTTCTACTACTACTAGAACTCCGTAGAGGTCCGGCGCAGTATTGGCCCACCCTTTATAGCAAAATTCTTTGGTCGGACGAATCCAGTTTTTCTAATAATGAATTTTTAAATAGAAATATGCATTATAAGTGGACACGAGAAAATACACATTGGTGCAGAGGGACTGCTTTCCAAGGAAAATTTTCTACGAATGTTTTGGTGGAACTTTTAGGAACTAAAGTAATTGGATCTTATTTTTATGATGGTAAATTAACCCCTCGTAGATACCTTAATTTCATGCCAAACGAATTTCAAGATTTCTTTATGAATTAACAGTGGTAGAAAGATTAAATTATTCATATTTTCAACAAAGATGGGGCTCCACCTCACACTGCTGTAATCTGTACAAATTATTTAAATCAAGTTTTGCCAGATAGCTGGATAGGCACCTATGGACCCATTCTACGGTCAGCTCGATCACCAGATATTACTCCCTTGAATTTTTTTCGTCTGGGGTTATATTAAAGATATGGTATAAGGTATTTCAGACTGCCCCTGAAAATATTAAGGATATCAAAACCAGAATTAGAAACGCGTGTGAGGCAATTACTCCTGAAATGCTCCAAAATCTAATGCGTGAGGTGTCTCGTAAAGCACGTTTGTATATTAGAATGCATGGTGCATAATTTGAGCATTTCTTCTTAGAAAAATAAACACACATTTTTTTTCAGTATGGTAATAGGTAGCACTAAACTGTTATACATAGTTTTTCGTTTTTTTTTGAGTGTTTATTTTGTACTTGTATTTTTATTTATGAGATATTTTTTGTATTAAATTGTAACAAATACTTACTGAATTATAATTATTATAAAGTGAATTTTTATTATTATAATTTTCGTAAAATATTAAATATTGACACTATCAGTTCAAATTTTTGTAACATGTTGTCATGGCCTACTTTGAGATTTGTTCTTTTAATTTTTGCAAAAGAGCGTATGTCAAAGCCAACATGTTATAATAATTAGTGTGTTTAATGTTCCAGCATTCAAATAGGAAAATTAAATCAATGTTATTGTCTTTGATTGATTGAAGTAAAACTAGAAATTCCTCAAAAGTTTTGTTAACTCTTCTAATGCTAACGGAGATTAATTATATGTATACCACGTAAAATGATCTGCTTTCAGAAGTCGTAAAGCGGTTCGAGTTTTGTGTTCATCCCGTACATTAATTTTTCACTCATTTTTGGCGATACGGAATATTTACACTTTTTGAAAAATCTCGATAACACATTCGAATTCCTTTGCAGTGAATTTAGCAAAAATTTGGTATAAACCTAGTTTTAAAAAGTAAAGTATATACGACCGGAATTGAAACCGTATAAAAACTAAGAGCCGGCAAAAACAGTCGGTATCTCTTTATTGTACATGGGCGGAGGTAAATAGAAATGATTGTCATAATAAAATGTTAAAATTGTATTCATTTTTATTATTTTTTGTTTATTAGGTTCATTTCGCCAATAACATATTTTTGAGGTATTATATCAGTTTTAGATATAAAGTCTAAATATTTAAATTTATTGGTTTTAGTTTTAAAGTTAATCCATATTATATTGAAATATGTTATTGCTCAGCAAGGACCAACGAGAAGGTATGAACATATCTTGCCAGGAGGGGATGGGACAGGTTAGATTAACGAGGGGCAACGATTTTAGTCAAAAGTAAAATAAAAATTTAAGTTTCTTCTAAAATAAAAACGGTAAGTTTCTTGAACAAAGCACAGAATTATTATATGAAAACAAAAATAAATATTTGTATACTTATATAAAACATAAATAAAAACAAAATTAAAATATTTCTCTAGAATGAAGTAACTTAAATTAAAATTTCTTATCAACTAAATAAAATGCATTCCACGAAATGTAACAATAAAAAAGTGAATGAAAATATGAAGAAAAGTTAAATGTTAATTGACGCGTCCGAATCTACACTTTCTGAGGAGGAATCATTATCCAGTTGAATTAAAATCGGCGCACTAGGGGGTAGCGTTGGATATCGATTTTCTTCTCCAATTACATGCCTAACACAATTTTTCCATAAATCAGTATTATTGTCAATGTCATTTATTACTTCTCTTGTATGATCAACTACTATCGCGCTTAACGTTGGAGAGTTATTACATTTTCGTAAACGTACTTTTAGTGTTCCCCAAACCATCTCGATAGGATTAAATATGCAATAGTATGGAGGTAACCGCAAAAGTGTATGACCATGTACATTGGATAAGTTATCAATAACATATTCCTTTTTGAAATTCTGTTCTTTTATTCTTTTCAGTATACGCGAGTGATAAGAAGCATTATCTAATACAATTACCGAATTTGGCGGAATATTTGGTAGAAGCTGTTGACAAATCCATTTTTCGAATAGATCGGCTGTCATGTCTTCGTGATAGTCTGCAGAAGACTGCGATATTTTTTTGGCCGACAAGAGCAACGCATTGGGTACAAACCCATTTTCACTTCCCGCATGAAGTATGATAACGCATTTTCCTCTAGAACACGGAGTATTTAAAACACAATTGTGCGAACTATCTACGCAACCATACTGAACAACATCATGCGTGTCAAACCACGTCTCGTCTAGATACACTATATGCCTGTTTAGTTTACGATATTCTCTAATTTTTTCCAAATAATCTACTCGAAGTGAAACTATACGTCGCGATTCCATAATTACCATACGACTGTCAAGTTTTTTATGTTTAAAACCAAATTCTAATAAGACATTTCGTAGTGTATCTAAAGACCTATAATTATAATCAGGATAATCGCTCAATTTTTCTTGAATCATTTTTAACGTAGGAACTATATTTTCTTCATACGTATTATAAATTATACGCCGTATTACATCGCTAGTGGCATCATCAATATTTTTCGTATTTTTCCGTTTCCTCTTTGCACTGTGATCTATAACATCGCCTTCTTGAATTACGCGATAAACTGTTGATTTTGATATTTTAGTTAAGTCGTTAATACATCGTATTATTTCTTTCTCACGTTATTCAGGATTTTCGCTTTTCAAACATTCATGTATATTTAAAATAATACGTTGACTTTGTACGTGTAATTCTTGGTTTTTAAACTCTAAATTTATTTCGGCTTTTTCGACAATAACCGGTTCAACTATTTCGGGATTTTCGGGCGTTATTATATTATCATCTGTTTCAAATGGTCTCCAGAAAGCATGGTAAATTAATAAATAATTAAAATATTTTACCTTTTATACAGTAGTAAATATTTATAAATATGAACAGTAACTAACTAAACTCCTACGCTTGATATTATAATAGGTATTTACGCACTGCACTGGCACATAGACAGCAAGTTGTTAGACTTCCACGTTGACTGATAAGAAACGATTTACGAGTTTTTTTGTGCTAGTAGGCCTGTCCGTTTTATTACCTTTAAACCAGTGCAGTCGTAGATGGTTCATTCAGACTGATTACATTGCCAGTCTCGGACTCGCCTGCACAGTTTCAACTACCGTTCGAATCTCGATACCATTGCCAAATATATATGACAAAATATCAAGTTCAGTGCGCACGGTCCTGTACTTTAAAACTGACCAGTTTCAATTTTGGCCGTATTTACTGTATGTCCAATAATAGCAATTAAGAAATAAGCAAAATTTTAGAAAAAACCTGCCTATTAATTTAATGTTAATACATTGTTAAATGTAATAAATTTAATATAATCTCAAGAAAAGACTTACGCTCATTTTCTGCCAAGCAAGGTAAGTCATCTGTTGTGCAAATATTTTGATCAACTCCTGTAAATGAAAATCTATTAAAATCAAATTGATGTTCTTAAAAATAACGTTACTGGTACATAATGATGACCTGACGAAAATATTTACTTTACCTTTTTCATGAATGTAATAGTAAGGTGCACATCCACATAATCGAATTGTTAAATTCATTCTACATTCCACCATGCAATTATGAAAACTATATTGTTCGAAATATATCAGTGGCATTTCGTTTGGAAAAAGACATTTCCTAGTTTCAATGCGCATATTTCTAATCGCCTCTGTGGAATAAGTTAAGGTTGGCGTAACGCTAATTAAATCAAGCTTTTTCATTTCGCTTATCAAATTTTGCATTGTCCAGTCTGGGAAGTCGTACGAGTTATGTATAAATACCTGAAACAAATATATAGTATGTAATTTCTAATTAGTGAATAGTTGTTTATCATGCAAGGGAATAAACACATTTTATCCACCAGCAGAATGATGCAATGCTAATATTAATAAAATAGATGACGTAAACTTTTGAGATATTATGTGTAAACTGAATATAGTCCATTGAAATGTCACATTTCTTTAGACTAGGGTAACATTTTGGGCCGGACGCAATATTTTTTTGTTACATAGGGGGAACGTGAGTTGTTGCTTTAGTTTAGAGTGCATTATCGTATTTTGTGAGGTTAAGATTATATTTGTGATTTTTTAACAAAGCATAAAAAATGTTTTCGAGAACAAAAAATGGTATTAATACGGGAGCGTAGCGATCTTCTTTTTAAATTCTGATTTTCGAACTAATAGTGGGATTACAGATCGAGTGGTAAAATCAACAACACTTATTGAATTTTATGCCGACGCGACGTTTCGAAAAAATTATTTTTTCATCTTCGAGGCTCACTGCAATTTATAAAACACAATTATTTTCTTGTATATTAAACAAAGTTGTATTTAAATTACTTTCATTCACAATTAAAATACTTTTCTAAAAAAAGGTTAAAACTTATTGATAAGAATAGGGCAATACACTACATGTTAAAATAGTTACTATAAGTAGTGAGTTCCTTTGGTGAAATCAAACTGCGATATGATAGCTAGTGGTGGAGTGTAAAATGCCTCGCACACAAAGAAATATATAGGTACACCAAAAGAATTGGAACATTGTTATATTTACGTATTTAAATTATTGTTATGGTCTAAAATACTAAAATATATAGAATTTAGACTTTCTATGTCTGTGCGTTTATTTACGCTGTTTTTGTTTTTTTAATTTCCATCATTTCTAAAAGTAAACTTTTTTTAAGTTACTTTCTGAACCTAAAACTCTACAATTATCAAAATCAAAAATGTGGTCAGGTTTCTGTAGAATATGTTCCACTAATGCTGTATGAGTAGTTTTATTGATACTTTTCGATGTTTTTACGTCATATTCATGTTCTTTAATTCTATCTTTAAGGTATCTGTTTGTCTGGCCAATAAAAAATATGTCGATGATATCATTAGGGCAATTCCACTAGAAAAAGATGACGAAATTTTAAATACTTTTAACGAATTTCATCAGAAAATTAAATTTACTGTAGAAAATGAATATGAATAAAAAATGTCGTTTCTAGATACCCTTTTAATACGAAACAAAATGTTATTATAACAGACTGGTTAATCTATCTAATATAATTTCCCATCAAAAAAATATTGATCTAATCAATAAATTCCTGAAAAAATAACAACTATCCCGAAAAACTTCCAACACAAATTTTAACTGAAGTAACACATATATAGTACAGGCGAATCTAATAACAACGTAATAACAAAAGTTAAAAAAACATATTTTAAAATTCCATACATAAACTCACTTTTCGAAAAATTATCGCATGCTCTTACTAATGATGACAATACTATAGCTTATAAAAATGAAAATACAATCTCGCAGTGCTATACAAGACTAAAATCTCACACACCCAAATTCGAAAAATCGAATGCGGTGTATAAAATCAGTTGCAACTACACTGATTGTAATAGTGGCTATATTGGCCAGACAAAGAGATATCTTAAAGATAGAATTAAAGAACATGAATATTTGTCCTTCTTCTAATAGCTCTCAGATTTTGAATAAAATTGTTGTTACTCATTTTTTTCCCACATATGCATAACACTATTTTAATTTTCAAGATAATTGTAAAATTTTTTTTGTTGGGAACGTCCCTAAGAAAAGCACATCCTTGTTATTTGGATACTATCCATGAAGTTAATTATATTCAGCCAAAACACTTTAATACAACTAGTCCTTGAGGGTATCAACATAGAAAGTTGCAAACACTGCCACGCCTTGTCTGTTTAGGGACTACAGGAGCAACGTATCCATGTCCCACAGCAGCTATGGAGGCGATGCTTGACCTACTTCCATTGCATCTGCATGTGAAGAAGGAGACAGCAGTTAGTGCCTTAAGACTTTATCAGGCACGTAAATTTAAACCAGGCGCTCTGGTTGGTCACTAAAAGATTCTGGAGTTAGTCCATTTTGAGTTCATGACCAAACTCACTGACTCAATGTCATTCAAACGAGACTTCGACTGTCCGTTTGGCGTGCTAATTGAATGCCGTTAGACGAGCAGGATGGAGGCACTGCGATTGGAGCAAGGGCCACTCTGGTGTACAGATGTTTCTAAGATCGTTGAAGGGGTAGAAGTGGCCGTAGCGGGTCTATCCAGAGCCCTATGTACCACCCCAACCATCTTCCAAGCATAAATTTATGCTATAGATATGTGTGCCCAATTCAATTCAATTCAAAACTTCTTTATTTAACAGTAACTTATACAATAATTACCTCCCCAAGGCCTAACCCGGGACCGACCGTGCAACCACTGCGTTATTCGCTGTGGCGGATTGCAGGACCGGGCGGACTAGGCCTGGTTCGGTTTTAAAACAATTAAAACTTATACCTAGGCTCCTTCTGCATAATGCAGATTAATAAAGGTGATAAAATTTATACAAACATCTAAAAAAACAGATTTAACAAAACTTAAAATTACACTTTTATAAGGTAGCTCGTGCACTTCACTGTTTCTAATTTGGGTGTTGACGCTGGTACCTCAATCTGGACGAGGAACCATCTGCGAGACGTGCAAATGCCGGGCTGCGCATAGGCTGGCCTAAACTTTGGTTTTTTAAAAAAAAATTTTGGTTTTCGGAAAACTTTGATTTTGTTATAAAATTTTGATGGAAAATGAATTTAGAGACAAAAAAACAAAAAGAGACAACGAGAAACAAACGAGACAAAAAGAAACAAACAGAAAGTAAGAGGGGGACAGGAAAGATTTAAAGATGTAAAGGTATGAAATATCAGTAAGGCGGATAGGGTAAGCGAAAGTTATAGTTGTTGAAGTTTGGCTACAGAGGTTGCCGGAAGATCGGTAACGTCTGATACGGTAGGGTGTGTTTAATTCGAAATGGGGCATTATGCTGTCTAATTTGTGTTATGTTTCTTGTTAGTGGACTATCGCCCAGTTTGAAAGAGTAGAATTTCTAGGAGATATCCTGGACGTAGTCCGCTATTGGGGTTATGTCGTGACAAAGTGTGTATAGGTCTCTGAGGGAGGTGTACCTTCCAGAATTAGAGATGAGGCGCATAAATTTGTGTTCTAACACTTTTAGTTTTCTCATTGTCGTGACCGGTATGCTGCACCACACCGGCGCCGCGTATGTGATGGATGGCCTGACCACCATCGTGTACAAAAATTTTTTATTTTGTCGGTTAAGTCTGCTACCCCTGACCATGAGTGGATACAGACTCCTGGACAGGGAGTAGACCGTCCGTTCTAAGATCGTTGAAGGGGTAGAAGTGGCCGTAGCGGGGCTATCCAGAGCCCTATGTACCACCCCAACCATCTTCCAAGCATAAATTTATGCTATAGATATGTGTGCCCAGGAATGCCTAAATAAAGGCATTCGTAGGGTAAAGATCTATATACTATCAGATAGACAGGCAGCATTAAAAGCTCTAAAGTCCTAAACCTTTGAGTCTAAAATTGCCTCAGAATGTAGACAATCCCTGAAGCAACTGGTCAACAACAACAAGGTTATATTGATGTGGGTGCCAGGGCATGAATAAGTACAAGGTAACGAACTTGCTGATAGCCTTGCGAGAAAAGGAGCTGAAGCAGCATTTACTTTTTGTGTCCTGGCCAAGGGACACATAACGGAAGATATCCAGAAATGGGAAAGAGACCAGAAAAAGTCCTACTGGAGTCCTAAAGTCCTACTCCAGACCAAAGACAAGCGAAAATGTTTATAACTTAGAATGCCACATGGCTTCTCGAACTTGAAAAATCCGAATTAATGCCGATAACAGGCCTTCTAACAGACCACTGCCCCTTGAGATATCATCTTAAGAATATGGGCAAGACTGTAGACGACAAATGCAGGTATTGTGATACTGCAACCGACCCCGCGGAACATATACTGCAAGGTGAATGCAAGGTATTAATCCGCACTAGGCTAAAGTACCTGCAGCAGGCGGAATTAATGCCTGAAGTCATAGGGTCATTAGCCCCCAGGAAAATCACAAGCTTTGTAAACAGTCTTGGAATCCTGTGCAACAACTAGATGTAGGGTAATTCACAAAAGATCTTTTAGGTCGAAGTGAAGTAAGGCTGCTCGGAGCCAAACGACCCCTGAAACAATCTAAGAGTATCAAAACACCAGTTGTACACAGACAATTTAGTCAAATTGGACTGAGCCTGGTTCATAATCATAATTCAAGGACATCATTGTTGTAACGATTACTGTTGTCGTATAATTCCCTATATTCTCTTATACAAATATTTTCAAATTAGGGATGAATAGATACACATTTCATATATTCAAACTTACTCTATGTCCAATGGAGGGAATATGCGAAGCAAAATAATCACTTGGAACATTATTCATCAGAAGTTCTAAACCTGTTTGATATCCACATGCAGACACTCTTCTGGGTTTCTTTGGTATTCTGTTTGCCAAGATCCTAAAACATTACATTGGTATCGTTTGTGATGTGAACTGTTTATCTGATACAATTTGTATCTACAATACGTAATAGGTGATTATTCGCTCCCAGTTCTGGTAACTATAGTCTATTTAGTAAATAGAAATAGTAAAGCCACTTGACATTGATTTATGTTTGCTTTGACCAATGTGTACAATGACCAGATTTACACGCGACAAATTAATAAAAATGATGTAATATTTTTTGAGGAATTGTAAAGTTTCAAATAAATATAAAAAATGTAAAATTGTTTGTCATTTAAAACAAATATATGGTTGTATAGTATAAACGAGGATAATTGAAACTGGTCAGTGTTAAAACACAGGACCGTGCGCACTGAGCTTGATATTTTGTCCTATATATTTAGCAATGGTATCGAAATTCGAATGGTAGTTGAAACTGTGCAGGCGAGTCCGAGACTGGCAATGTAATCAGCCTAAATGAACCATCTACGACTGCACTGGTGTAAAGATAATAAAACGGACAGGCCTACTAGCATAAAAAAACTCGTAAATGTAGTCAACGGTGGACTTGTGCTGTGCTGTTAATTTGCCAGTGCAGTGCGTAAATACCTGTTATAATATCAAGCGTAGGAGTTTAGTTAGTTATTGTTCATATTTATAAATATTTACTGCTATATAAAAGGTAAAATATTTTAATTATTTACTAATTTATCATGGCTTTCTGGAGACCATTTGAAACAGAGGATAATATAATAACGCCCGAAAATCATATCATTTTCTTATGACAAGTATTTCTATTTACCTCTACCCATGTATAATAAAGAGATACCGATTGTTTTTGCCGGCTTTTAGTTTTTATACGGTTTCAATTAAGTTCGTTTATACTTTACTGTCATAAGCAGAAAAAAATAGGACCACTTTTTTTTCTAATGTAAATCTGTCTCTATTTAAATATGTAATGAGTAGCCGAAATAAAACAGATATCACTTTTAATTTATTTTTATTTTAATACTGTAGTTATTGCTATAGTAAATGATGGATGATTAATGAGACAAATTGCACTGCGTTATAACATTAACAAAAATTTGGTGTGTAACATTTTAAGAAAGTGGAGAATAATAAACGGTATGATTAGTAGAAATCCTGGATCAAAGGACAAAGGATATTCTACTTAACAAGAAACTAACTATTAATGTTTCGTTCTGCACCATTTCTATTTATATCTTCTATAAGTCTATTTGGCATAGAAATAAATAACCTTATACAATAATCATTAGTAATAATATTTTCCCATGCATTATTTACTATTTCCAGTAATTCTTCGGCATTCCGTGGTCTCACATTTTGTTTTTGGATACTTCTTACGAGTAGTCCCCATATTTCTTCCACAAGGTTAAGATCTGGACTATGACTAGCCCAGTTAAGAACATTGATGTTGTTATCTTGAAACCAGTTAGTTGTGGTATGAGCAGTATGAACGAAACAATTGTCATGTTGAAATATGAACTCATTATTAGGAAACAGTTGTGACACAAAAAGGAGCATAATATTGTCTAAAATCTTAATATACGTTTCACTATTAAATCGTTCCCCAATATGCCACAAAACACCAGGACCACGTGCCGATATCCAAGCCCACATATTGACGGAAAATCTACCACTTTTATTTTTGTTAGATATATATTTCCCGTCGAAACGAGTATTCGGAGGGCGGTAAACACGAATACGACCGCTGTGTGTTGATTGGAAAATTTTTCGTCTGTAAAGATTACATTGCTCCAAAAATTTACATCATGCGTTAAAAACTCAAGCGCAAATCTTACTCGAGCTTTTTTATGTTCAGTTTTAAGTAAGTATTTCTGTGCTGCTGTATGACAGCGTAGCTCCGATTCTCTTACTCGTCGGCGACCAGTACTACTCGATCCAGGAAAATTCGTTTCTTCAGGAGCCTGAATAATTGAGTGAAATGGATTTTCTACTAAAGCATTTACCAATTGCAAATCTTGTTGTTGAGTTGATATCCTTCGTCGCTCTGATCCAGGATTTCTTCTAATCGTACTATTTATTCTGCACTTTCTTAAAATGTCACACACCGAATTTTTGTCAATATTATAACGCAGTGCAATTTGTCTCATTGACCATATATCTTCTGCTTTATCAATAACTCCAGACTTAACTAAATCGCTTATATGAGACATATTAGTTTTTTGCACACTTGCAATCAATTATGACAACTAACTGACAAAGTCCAAAAATTGAAGTTAGATGTACGCAACTAGATTTTAGCAAAATACCGTTATAAGACTTGTCCTATTTTTGTGTGCTTACGACCGTGCCTATACTTAGTAGGTATACCATGAATTACAGCTTTTAATCCATTTTTGATTCAGACGAAGAAGAAGGGTCACTTCCCATGTGAATTATTAGTGGCCCTACGCTCTACTATAATGTCAATTGTAATGTCAACCTGCCATATTTTTTTCTCTTCATTTTGCGCGAGATTTTGCGCATCTCGAATTCCAATTTTCAGCACAAAAGTTTCCAATAGCTTGCCAAAATGGGTGAAGATCTGTCATTTTAAACGTGGTATTCTTCCTGGCGACTTATCCTTATCCCCATATTAATTCAATAGTATGAAATTCACTATGATATGGAGGCCATCGCAAAATTATGTGACCTTGTTCTTTTGCCATTTCGTAAATAATCGACTTCCTTGTCAATGAGTTGAGTGTTTGCTTTTTTGTGCCAGAATTCGGAATCTTCTCCATTATTCTACTGTGCTGGGAAGCATTGTTCATAACAACCACAGAATGTTCGGCCAAGCGTCCCAGAATTTGAGCAAACCAATTTTCGAAAACTTCACCATTTCTTCATAGTAGTATCCTGTTTTCTTCGATTGGAAGCAAAGCAAACCATCCTCAATGAAACCGTCCTCAGATCCTATATGAAGCACTATAAGGCGGCCTCCTTGGCCTGATGCATCTTTTAACTCTGTCGTCACCCTAGATGAAAGCCTGTCCCGGAATCAATATTGTTATGTCCATACTTTAGTTACAATATGGATAGCGTTTATCCAAGTCCCACCTTTTTTTTAATTTTATTTTTAATACATTTAGTTAACGCCGGCCTATTTCCGCTACCGAGGCCTATCACCGACGCCTGTAGACGAGCTATCCCCAACTAGGAATTTTGCCGAACCTCTTCCCTTAAGAAGAGTAGGGATCCTTTACTTGCCTAACATTTAATAGACAAGGGACCGACGGCTTTACCTCCGAAGGATGGTATATCCCCTATAAAACCCTCGCCTAAGCTTGTATAGCTTCCGCGCATACACTGATATACAAGCCGCTGGAAGATGTGTGAGGCGAGGACGCGGTCTTCGTTGGAACGGTCACCCATCCAACTACGAACTGCGCCTGACGTTGCTTTACATCGCATATCAAAATATGTACATAGTAAAGACGCACCTACGCTCGCCCCCAAGTCCCACCTAAGAAGTACAATTTCTTGCCGTCTTCGCGATAATTTCGGATCTCTCGCAGGAAACATCACCTCCAGGTGATGATCTCGTTCTATTTTCTTCACTATTGCGTGATCTTTTTGAGAAACTATAATACCAAAACACAATTACATTAAAATATGTAGAAATAAAAGTTTTTTTACTCACCGAAAACCGATTTCTTTGATCAATTTGTTCAAAATAATTCGTTTAAATTGAGGTAGATATTCATTTTCATCCACCGCCGCCGCTAACATTTTATCTAGAAGGCGGTTCTTTTATTTCGGACAAAGAATTAATTAAACATCGAACAACATTTTTAGTTTTACCATCGATATTGCTCAATATTGCTCGTTGTCGTTCATGCATATGTATGTCTCCTGAATTTCACGAAGAATTTTGCCTGTATAATACGAAAACGAAAATTACATGCTGCATTTGCAGTAAACTCGAGGTTTTGTGTCTTAGAGTTATCCGGATTCTCTCCAACACAAGCCTTATAGATATTTAAAACACGTTGCCTATCTTCAACTCAACTCAAAATGATTGGCTCTCCGTTTTTTCAGTGGAGAAAGAGCCGCTTGGTCCATAATTAATATGAATCGAAAGAATTTCTAACCTCAAAAAGAAAAAGTGGTTCTGACATTTGATCGATATTAATTATTTCCATTATGAACCTTAATATACGCAAATGTACACCAAAGTATTTAAAAATACTGTTTTATTAGATGAATGGGAATAACAGCAAATAAAAATAATGAATAAGTTAACAGCAATTTTTAACAAGCGCTAAAAACTAAACAACATCAAACACATCATATGGTTGGTTGTATTACGGGATTTAAAAAATCAACCAATAAAACAATTCTATTTAAATATGGTGCACTTGTTTGGGGAGTGGCTTAACTATCTCTATTCAGTAAATAGGAGCCATCCATAAATGACGTCACGCTCCAGGGTGGGGGAGAGGTCCGTAATTATGTGACAAAATGTGATAAACGGGAAGGAGGGGAGTCTGACTCAGTGTGACGTAACGAACGGTAAACGAATCAACATAAGAAAAATATTGTAATAATTGTTTGACCTTTCCAAAGCATTTGATACTGTTAATAAAGAAATGCTGAATAGTAAATTATACAGTGTCAGCATTAGGGGTAACATTCTGCTGTGGCTGACCTCCTATATGGAAAATAGATCGCTTAGGGTGAGGCTAAATGACCAGGAGTCGGATGCATTTAGTGTTGCCCTTGGGGTTTCTCAAGGCTCAGTGCTAGGTCTATTACTGTTCATGCTCTATGTAAATGATTTGCCCACTTACATGGAACATGGCCATGTAACAATGTTTGCGGATGACACAACAATCACCGTGTCAGCTGATACAATCGAGGAGCTTCACATTAAGATCAATAATATAATAGATTCTTTAAGTGCATGGTGTCAAAGAAACAAGCTGATTCTAAATGAGAAAAAGACAGTTTGCATAAACTTTCACCTTCAAAAACCTTTACCGGAAAACTTCATGATCAATGATATTGTACTATCGGATTCTCTTAAATTACTTGGTACCTTACTTGATTCCAAGTTATCCTGGTGTAGACATGTAAATCGTCGTGTAGGTGAGTTAAATAAGGCATTTTTTGCAATGTTACAGTTAAAATCCACCCTAGGCAAAGAAGGCTTAATCAACCTATATTATGCTATGGCGTATAGTCTCATCTCATTTAATATTCTTGCATGGGGTAAAGCCTCTGAGTGTGAAAGAGTGTTTATTTGTCAAAAAAGAATTATCAGGCTTATTTTTAACCTAAAAACAAACGAAAGTTGTAGAGAAATATTTATAAAAAAACGTATTCTTACAACACCTTCGATCTATATCCTAAAATGCTTAACATTTACAAAAAATAACTTAGCTCTCTTTAAAAAAAGGTGTAACTATCACAATTATCCAACGAGAGACGGTGATCTCTTAAGTGTACCGAGTCACCATACGAGCTCATTTAAACGATCATCCATGTATAACTGTATCATCCTATACAATGCTCTCTCTAAAAGTATTTGTGATATTCCAAACAACATAAAATTTAAAATAAAACTTAAAAAATACCAACCTAATAAGGGATATTATAATATATCAGACTTTATTGAAGGGAAATGATGTTATCTGTTTTATTAATTGGGTCATATATGTATATACTTACGTGTTTTTGTCACACATTTGTTATGTTAATGTTGTTTGTTTTTTATTCGCTTAATTATTTTTTAATTATCTATATCTCTATGTTCTTTTCCTGACTTGTCACATGTACAATATGTATTTATCGTGATCAATAAATTATTATTATTATTATTATTATTATTAACACTTTTTATTGGCACTGTCCGTCTCTCAGTTCCCCGTTAAAAATCGAATACGATAAACAACTATGTGGTTATAAATTTTTTAGTATAATGAAAATATCGTGAATGATACTAAATAACGGAATCGAAAAAAATAAGGCGGGAGGCTCTATAAGCGTGACGTAATTTTTTTGGGGGTCTAGCTCAGTGTGACTAAACGAGGCAATGAGGGGGGTCTAAAATCTCAAAAATAGGCGTGACGTCATTTATGGATGGCCCCATAGAGTATAAAATAAAAAAATAAATTTATGTTACAAAAATGATATCAAGAAAAATGATTTGTAAATAAAAATATATTATTAGTGAAATAAAAACGACGAAAGTTGGAATCTTGTTTAATTTTGAAAAATCATGATTCATTTTATTTACAATTGAAATTCTTAGTAAAATTTGCTATGTAACTATGGAATCGTAACAATGTTGAATTTATCACATTATCAGTGAACGTAGCCTAATAGTTCTTCTAGACTACATGGAGGGCGGCAAAGTATTTTACTTCAAGGATGAGTTTGGGTTAGTTTGGAGGTAAACATCCAAGCTGACAAAATTTCCTACATCTTCTATTTCAACAAAAAGTTTGTATCTTCAACTATTCTCGAGTTATCCGCTTCTGAAAATCGCCGATATCCGGAAAACGCCGTTTTGCATTACATTTTTCGTCATACTCTGTTCCTAACACCTCAAATCTTCTTATATGGGGTACGGGTTGGCCCCGTACTCTCTGGCTTTGGAAATGGAAATGTAATAAGGCGTCCCTATACAGCCTCTTTAAACCAAAAGAAAAAGGGATACATTAAGTAACCTTGATATAGTTTTTGATGGGGGAATATCTAATTCACAAGGTCGTTTGACACAACATCGTCTATTTGTGATAGATACGTACAATTCGTAAAGAACCCCTATCTGGGAGGGAGTTGTACTGTGGTTTCTGATGGCTACACCAACACATCAAAAAGTACTAAAGTTGCTGAACGGAATTGTAGATATCGACTTAAGAAATGCGAGGATGTGGAAACTGAAATCACGGTAAAACAGGAAATCTTCCTCTCGAACGCCAACAACAAGATCCTTCTCATCAAGCTGTTGATGAAAAAACTGGAGGAAAGTAATATCAATACCTTTCAAGCAAAGGACGATGCAGGTGGCAATTATATCCACAGACATAGAGAAGTCAGTTTCCTCTTCAGTAGCTGTGATAGGCGAAGATGTGGACTTGGCAGTCCTGTTGTTGGCCAAAACCCGTTCCCAGCGTGACATATTCTTCGTGAAAAGTATGTACAGCAACATACTCTTCACAAGAGCTGCATCAGCTGGGGCTGGAGCATATTCTATTTGTACATGCTTTCACAGGCTGTAATACCACCTCCGCAGCCTTCAGGAAGAGCAAAGTCACGTTTGCCAAATTATATAAATAAAACAAATCGGTCAAAGAAGCAGTTGAGGCGTTTACCAGCCGTTCATCGACACCATCTGAGGTCGAAAGAGCAGGACATAATTGCCTCCTTAGATGGTACGATGCTCCATCTAAGGAGATATCCTTAGATGACTACAGATATCGGTCATTTTTAAAATCAGACGCTTCGATCAAGTCAGACAGTTCTACTCTCCCACCAACTGAAGGGGCCATGAAGTACCATTCATACAGGGTGTACTACCCAATCCAGCAGTGGATGGGATCCATACTGCCCTCACATGTGTGGAGTTTAGGAATTTCTGCATAGGAGGAGAGAAATGGGAAGCTGGTGCCCAAACTAACAGACAAAAAATATATTTTATATTTTAATAATAATATAATATAATTTATTTTTATATTATATTTTGTCGTTGCAAAAAAGATTGTGACTCCGGAAGATGCGGATGTAGAAAGGCATCATTGAATTGTTCGCCAGCATGCTTCAACTGCCAGAGCAACTACCACAATGGAATCCCCATAACGAAGAATGAGGAGGATGAAGAATTTGATGACGTAATCGTTCCTTTGGAGGATCCATTTTCCTCTTCTGCTGAAGATGCTTTTAAGTCAATTTAATCCTCTTCAATTGATTTGGTTGTATTTTATTTCACAAGGAAAATTTGAGGTGTGAGGAGCAGAATAATGTAGAAAATTTTGTCAGCTGCCAAAAAGATAAGAATAATTTTTTCTCTAGTACCAATAGTTTTCGGGTTATAAACGAGAAACCAAAAAGACTCAAAATTTGGGGCCTTCCGGAAGCACTCCCCACTAGAAAACACCTCCTAGAGTCGGGGACTTTTAGGATGTTTACCTCCTAACTATCCCAAACCCATCCCTGAAGTCAAATATTTTGCCGCCTTCCATGTAGTCTACAATAATTTGTCGACAGGACTATAATATAACTAAGCTTATTTTTAATATCATGTCATATGATAGCCAACTTTACATGGTTGAAGTTATTTTTAAGTATTTTAAGCACTTTGATATTTAATAATAACAAATATGTGCTTACCCAGAAAAGGTATGATTTTTCAAAGCGAAATAATTGAAAGAACAACAAAATCCTTCCGAACTTCTAATCGGTTCAAAAATGCTTTCACACCTCTTTTCCTCGCCCTTCCATTTACATCTCTGAAACATATCTTCACAATTTGGAGCTAAGTCTTGTAATGCATTGTTAACAGTTATATTGTTATTTATGAGTATACGTTGAAGTCTTGTGTAATTAATTCGCGGCGTATTTGGATCGTTATTATTTATTAGCTGAAATAGCAATCGCAAATCACAAGCTAGTCCTTCCGTGCTTCTTCCATCTGAACCAGACCTAAATGCACAGAAAAGTAGGTATTTAAAGAAAAATACTTAGCCTTAGTTGTGATTTAACTGCTCAAAAAATGAAATATATTAACGTGTATAAGGTTTTTAATATTTCGCAGGGCCGGCTCCAGGAAGAGTCCAAAACGCGAAAATGTTTAAAACATTTTAAAGTGTAAAATTGCAACAAAATCTTTGTAAGTTTCAAAAATGTCTGAAATAAAAACTGCTGCGGATGGATAATTGTATCAAAAAGTTTTTCAAATTCTCGTGTGGCATCTTTTGACTGGCAGAGGCGGCTCTAGGCAAAATAAATATACTATTAGAGTAAAAAATTATATTGGAAAGGTTTTTTTGCAAATATCTCGTCCGAGCACCAGGGGCGACTTTGTGAATTTTGTTGATACATCTAATCAACGATTTAATTCAGTTTTCATTTTAAAAACTTAAACATTGATAACTAAGCATATAATACTTTAATGAATAAATTTATCTCTCATTTTACAATGATTGAAAGATTTAATTTTACTATACTTACAAATTTCTCGCCAATTCAAAAGCCTTCGTTTTGGAAATTTGGTTGAAGTCGCAAATTGTTACAGCTGGAAACGCATAATTCCAAATGGGATAGTGCGTAGAGTCAGTAACCACAAGTGTAGGATTTTCTTCAAAATTCATCCAAGCAACGCTTAATAGTGATACTGCTGTAATTAAAGCTACTAAACAAATTATTGCCCATGCAACCCTAAAAAAATTAGTTGAATTGATTGCCTTAAATTAAAAATATCTGTTATCTTGTTCGCAATAATAAACAGGAAAAACATACTCCTCAAAATCCAGATATGTATATATGTGATATTAGAAATATACTATGATATATTATAATATCACCGAGACAGGCTTAACCTTCTCAAACATATCATATTACAAATTGCGTAACAGCTCTTCTCTAATAACCGCTCACGCTAGCTGAGCTTAACGTTTCTTTTTCAGTAATCTGTTATCATGCTGAATTGCCAATCCAATGTTCTTTGTTCTCCAGATATTATAAATATTATCCATAGTCATTGTAAACACAGACTACCAGACTGGCAACTCAATTTTTGTCCAGGAATTAATCGTTCTCTCTCTCCGACTTTCGGAAGCCAAATTCAGAGGGCGCCACAGTTGCAGACGCGGGAGATTTGACCATTTATTTAATTTAACTTACAGTTTATGAACATATTTGACATTTAAAATTTGTGATCAAAGTGCAATGCCGTTTCATGGTTAATCTTTGATCACAAATGTCAATGTCAAATACGCCATATTTTATATATATATATATATATATATATATATATATATATATATATATATATATATATATATTGAGTAGTGGTGAGAGGTAAGTGAAACCTCTCAAATGGTCAATTGCTACTATACACCATAGATGTCTCTATGGGCGTATAGCGACTTGCGATTCTGCAAGTACCTGAGAGCGGCGACCTTTCAGTCCTAGGTGGACTTAACCTACTGTTATAATATATGATTTGCAGGAAACAACTACTCAGCGGGCAAATACCCCGACCTGCATTGAATTACACCTTACAAATCATTAAAGAATGGTAACCAATATCATTTGTCAACTCCCTGACCAGACATAGACCGGTTTCGAACTTATTAGTTCTCATCAGTATGCCATAGGTCATGGAGCAGACAAATGATAGTGGCCAACCTGCTAGTTTTATACAAACTATAGTAAATTGAGTAGTGGTGAGAGGTAAGTGAAACCTCTCAAATGGTCAATTGCTACTATACACCATAGATGTCTCTATGGTCGTATAGCGACTTGCGATTCTGCAAGTACCTGAGAGCGGCGACCTTTCAGTCCTAGGTGGACTTAACCTACTGTTATAATATATGATTTGCAGGAAACAACTACTCAGCGGGCAAATACCCCGACCTGCATTGAATTACACCTTACAAATCATTAAAGAATGGTAACCAATATCATTTGTCAACTCCCTGACCAGACATAGACCGGTTTCGAACTTATTAGTTCTCATCAGTATGCCATAGGTCATGGAGCAGACAAATGATAGTGGCCAACCTGCTAGTTTTATACAAACTATAGTAAATTGAGTAGTGGTGAGAGGTAAGTGAAACCTCTCAAATGGTCAATTGCTACTATACACCATAGATGTCTCTATGGGCGTATAGCGACTTGCGATTCTGCAAGTACCTGAGAGCGGCGACCTTTCAGTCCTAGGTGGACTTATAAAAATATATATAAAAAAAAATATATATATATATATATATATATATATATATATACTATAGGAAATTAAAAGTCAAATTTGTAATACATCATAGAACTTTATTTTGTCAGACATAAATAAGCATGTAATAAAAAGTATGACAAAGGAAAAATACATAGTAAAAGAAAGCATAAGAATTAAAAATACACACATCCTTAACCCAAGTAGATACTTTAAAAATTACATCATAAAACTTGTATTTTTATGTTGTCGAGTGGAAGAGCAGCTTTGCTGAACTCCGCCACAAATAAAGACAGTTTATTATTATTATTAATATTTAAGGCCTTTTTGTTTTACTATATTCAATTAAATTATCAATATCAAGAGAACCATTTTTATATTTTACAATAACTCTCTTGCTGATTTCCTTTCGTGTGCATTTATTAATTGTAGTAAATACTCGCCTTGCAACCTCTTACATAATAACAATGTTCTCCAAATTCGAATTTTCAGTGATGACGAGGTTAGTACTTCAATAAAAAAAACTCAAGGCAAACATGACTATAGTGGCCGGATTCTAAGTTCCTATTGTATCGAATCGATATGATAGTAAAGAATTTAAAACACGTGCCGTTTGAAATTCTAAGTTGCTATAGAGTAAACTGTTATAATATCGTAAGACTGAAACGATAACTTCTTTGGTATCGAGCGTATTCTGTCGATTAAGAGTTAAAATTGTTATAAGATAGTATACTTAGAACCACTAGTATCGTATCGACTTGATACGATAGCAACTTCCCGCCGCTGGACCTGATGAAATATATGTGTTTATTATAAGAGTATAATTTGTAATTTAATTCTAAGTACCGAAACTTTTCCCAGGTAAATGGAAACAATCTAGAATTTGCATGTATCCTTTCATCTGCCTTTTTTCAAATTACCTTAAACATAACTTTCTTCCTTGGGGTTGTATCTTCTTGACACAATTTTTTAAAAATTGAACTTTAGCCTCTGAATCCCCCAGATTTGGTATACGATGGTAGAGGTGTTGATGAACGATCAACTGGAGTACTTGGCACACTACTAGATGTTTCTGGATGTGGGTTTTCTAATTTCTCATCATGTGCAGAAGAAACACGAATACCACGTGATGTCGATGGTAGACATATATCTTCTTTGGGTTCCTCGACATGCATGGGTACAGGTGTACAATCCCTTTCAGTACGTGTTTCTACTGTGTCTCCACATGGATACCGGGTAGGAACTGCATTTCTATTGAGGATGTAATCGGTATCATTTGAGTATGACTCTAGTGTGAAGTGCTTATTACAAATTCTAAGAAGGCATATAGTATTTTCTGACACTTTCATTCCCATTAAGTCCTGCCACATTTTCGATCTGAAAACGATAATATTTATTTATTTATTTGAAGTAGATACTGTGGTACGGCAGAACAATAATTTAAAGTAGTCTTACGATATTCAGAAATATATATTGCACTGCGCAAAAACCAAAAACTGAAAACAAAGACTGGAGCAAATGTACACTTACTTATGAAGGTTCCTAGGAAAATAGTGCAATTTTTGCACGTCAACTTCTTCAGTTCCGCAAACAATGCAGAAGGCAGAAGACATTTTAAGAAATAATCTGTAAAATGCAATATTATATATTACTGTAATCCAATGTATATTTGCACAATAACACTCACCTAACTCCTCTTTGGAAATCGAAATTTTTAAAGAGCACTAAAAACTATGTATTCTATGTTAAAAAGTCAAGTTTCTACAAAAATACTATCACAAGCACAACACAATTACAGTACACAATAAATAACAATGGATGACGTTTGACGTGACAAGCAACTGACAAATGACATTTGCGTTAAGAGCGACAATTGAATTTGGCTTCTGTTGCCTCGACCTTGACCGGACAAATTTGTCAGGGAAGTTGCCAGTCTGGTAGTCTGTGTTGTAAACCTCAGTCTTATACTCACCTTTAGAATAAACACATTCCAAATTATTATTATTTTTACAAAGAGTCAAGCGTGACTCTCATATAGGTGTAATAAAGTTTTTAAAAAGTTTATCAAGCAATCTAAAATCTAACATATATAGATATTCCGTTGGATAAAAACTGTTTATTTACAAATGCTTTTACTGAATTATACAGGGCGTTCCAATAGTGCGCCAAAGTCCAATATCAGCCTTAATAGAAGACTTTGGAAAATTATTTTTTCATGGGAGTGATATAGTGTCAAAAGGCGCATATTTTAAAAATATTTTGAAATATACTCGTAACATCTTCGATGTCATTTTTTTAAATAGAACACCCCATATATTTTTACATTTATGAATTCAGTGTAAAATTACCTTTCCAATGACCTCCAGATTTTTGCTTTTTGACGTGGCATTGCCGAGTTATTCGAAAAAATATGAAAATTTTGGTCGAAACAAGGTTTAACAAATTAATTCGCTGTGTGTGTATTACTATTAATTAAGAAGATTTATTTTGCAATTATGTAGACAAGGGATGTTCTACAACGACACAACCACCAAACATTGATTATAATTATACAGGGTGTATTTTATACTAGCGCTAATTCAGAACATTTCAAAGTGAATTTTCTCAATTTTCTCTGTATATTATTGTAATTTTGGATTGGCACGTTCATTCACTAAGATTTTTGTGAATAATATCCCATACCTAAAATCGATATTTCCAGAGATATTTTTGCTCTTTCATTAAAAGCCGTTAAATTATAATACTTTTCATTTCGAACTGATCTAGTAACCATGATTTTGACATAAAGTGAGAATAATTGAATGTTATAATATTGACGTTTAATTATTAACTATTGTAACAAAGTATTTACACTTATTCTAAGGTATAAATTAGTCTAAAATTCGAACTTTCCAATAATGAATTTTTCGAGAGAAGGATATTGTTTATATTCTGGGTGCAAGTGATAAATATCATTTGCGGTCAACTCGAATTTCTAAGGGGCGATACCCGGAAAGAAGCCCTCTAAAAAATCATTTGGGAGGTTGATGGAATGATTTGACAATACGAAAGAGGAATATAAGAAAAGAAACGAACAAAAAATGCAGTAAATGAAGAAAACGAAACAGTCATGCTTTTGAGCGTGATGGAAGATTCTCACCCCAGTATAAGAGAATTGGTAAGAGAAAACGATATAAGCCGATCTTCAGTCCATCCAATCCTACAAAAAAAAAAAAACAAATTTCGTCCCTACCATGTTTAACTAATGCAGGAACTGATTGATAGGGATTATGATACAATTTTGTCAATGGGCAAAACAAAAAATAGGACAACAAAGAAATTTGTTTTGTTTGCTGATGAAGCAACGTTTTATAAAAATGGACAAGTTAATCGTCATAATTTTCATTATTACAACACAATCAATCATCTCACGAACAAATAGCCAAACAAAATTGTTGATCAATGTTTGGGGATGAATTGTTGGGGATTATGTGAATAGGGCCACATTCTTTTGATTGACGTGTGAATGGTCACAATTACTTGGAATTTTTGCAAGAAAACTTGGAAGAATTACAGGAGGATGTCCCTAGGAATATTAGTGAGAGAATGTGGTACCTCCATGATAGAGCACCTGTGCACCACACTGTAGCTATTCACGAACATTTAAACAACGGATTTCCAAGCGATTGAATAGGAAGCGGAGGGCCCCATAGTTGACCTGCCAGAAGCCCTGATTTGACCAAAATAGACTTCTTTTTGTGGGGCTATGTTAAGCAAGTGTACAAAGCTCCTGTAACTATAAAATAAAATATGAAAGAAAGAATAAGTTTTCTAGGAAATTGCTGTATATATTTTAAGAAATGTCGGTAGATCATAGGAAAATCGTCTGCAAAAATGCATAGACGTACTGGGAGACCACTTGAACAGTTCCTATAAACACTAGGTATTATTTTATTTTATTAAAATAAGTTCAAAATAACTATACATTTCTAAAATAGTTCTAATTTTTGTATGACCTAATACCGTATTTTCTGTTCCTATTATTTATCTCAACCTTTCTGTAATATTAAACGTTTATTTAAATTTTTTTAAGATAGTCTCAAATGCGATTTAATTAAACAATTAAAAAATACTACTAAGGCAACCAAGACGCACCCAGAAAATATTTAATCTCTCAATTATTCTCACTTTATGTCATAATGAAAGGCATTATAGTTTAACGATTTTCTATGAAAAAGTAAAAATATCTCTGGAAGCATCGATTTTAGGTATCACAAAAATCGTACAGAATTAACGTACCAATTTAAAAATACATTAATATGCAGAGTGTTCCATTTGAAAAAAATTGTCAAAATTCACTTTGAAATGTCTTGAATTAGCGCTAGTATAAAATACACCCTATATAACTATAATCAATCAATATTTGGTGGTTGTGTAGTTGTTCTACATCTCTTCTCTACATAATTGCAAAATAAAACTTCTTAATTAATAGTAATACACACACAGCGAATTAATTTGTTAAACCTTATTCCGGCCAAAATGTTCATATTTTTTCGAATAACTCGGCAACGCCGCGTCAAAAACAAAAAATCTGATGTTATTGGAAAGGTAATTTTATGCTGAATTCATAAATGTAAAAGTATACCGGGTGGCCACGAGTCAATGGACTACCCCAATATTTTGGTTGCTTTTGTATTTAAAAATTTGGTTTTTGGTAAACACGAATGTTGTCTAATTGGGCTACTTTTAGACTAACTGGAATGTAAAAACCACTTCCGATTGAACCGGAAGTGACATCAACTTTTTTTCTTAAATGGAATGACTATATTTTTTTATGGTTTCTCATTAAGTATAAATTTCTAAGTGCAACAGATTTTTAAGATGTAAAAAATTCCAAAAAATAAGTGAGATACGAACAGTTTTTTAATTTTTTCAAAATGGCCGCATCAGATGAATGCGATGTAAGAAAATTACTAAGTAGGCTATGGAAATTATTAGTAAGGTTGTGGACTTGTCTGTAAAGAAGAAAATAGTTGTTTGAATTACTGATAGGTATACCAGTATTTTTAGTTTTTTTTTCGAAAAACGGAATTTAATTTTCATTTTCATTTCGGTAGTGGTCCTATGGAAATTTTTTTAATGGAACTGTACTATTTTTACTTTATTCACTCAGTTGATTTACTTACTTAAACTTCACCCTGATGAATAATAACCACCATTATATTCTCGTTGAATAATACACTATTGAAAAGGCATTAATACATGTCTCAGTATGGCGACCAATATTATGTGTGGCGATTTGCCCCATTTTTCGAGTGACTGTTTCAATTGCCGTATATCAAACGACTCTCAATATTTCGGTTAAATCTCTGCTCCTCTTCAGAAGGTCATAGTACCTACCCTTAGAAAGCATTTTCGTAAAAAAGTATATAAGAAGTTTTTCCACCATTCTTGCACGTAAAATCAAAGTGGAATGTGGGTATTTTGGAACACGCTATATAAAAAGGCCTTGAAATTAACGCATTGAAAAGTTTATAGACATAATCAACTAGATTTGAAAATCGTAACAAAATTAAAAATTAAAATACTGTTAAACACATTTTCAGATACTAATTATACAGGGTGGGGCAATAGTGCATCGGACCTCGATATCTCGAGTCTACGATAGCTAGAAATTTTTTTAAAAATTGCAAGTAAACTGAATGAAAAAGTCCATAATTGGAAATTATTTTCGAACATACAAAGCGAGCCAAAATGAAATTACAGGACCAAGTGCCTTTTTTTTTTAATGGAATGCTATATATATCAGTACATTTTTTAAAGCGTCTTTATACGCTCTATTCATTCCTATATTAGCATTGAATATCTCCCAACTACTTTGATGTAATGAATTTTTTTGGTGAAATAATGCAATTTGCAGATGGATGTTAAAAAAATCACTACAGTTATAATTATGAGTTTTAAGAAAAACTTTTGTGAATACCAGTTACGAGACATCTAGTTAATGTTTTTGAATTATTTTTATTTCCTAAAAATGTACAGGGTGGCCAAAATTTTTTTTTCAATTAAGATCACTAAATTGAATTTTCTCAATTTTTTAAAATGGAACACCCTGTATATTTTTCGACGATGTGATGTAGAAATAAAAAACGAACATTTTTTGTAAGTACCTCCCTATGGCTAATTGCAACCATTTTCGTTGTATAAATAAATAAGTGTTTATTTTTCAATTAAAAACTTTTTAAATTGAATTTTCTCAATTTTTTCAAATGGAATACCCAGTATATTTTTCGACGATGTAATGTAAAAATGAAGAACGAACATTTTTTGCAGGTACTTCCCTAGGGCTAACTGCAACCAATTTCGTTTTATTGAGCAATAATTACAAAATTCAAAAATAAACTTAAAAAAAGAGGTTTTTTCAAATAACCCAGTAGAAAAAATTATAATAAATGTTCCACATGTTACCAATCTTGATTGACACACATCTCTGTGCGCTTTTGAAATGAGGTTCCCACTCTTCCTAAAACTGGCGGTGTGATAGATGTAAAGGCAGTTATTATTCTTTCCTTCATATTTTGTGTTGGTGTGTTTCTATAAACAATTTTCTTTGCGTATCCCTATAAAAAGAAATTAATTTTTGTAAGATCTGGGAATCTAGCAGGCCAATTACTGGGTTCATCTCTTACAATCCATTGATGAGGGTAGGTATTATTTAAGTGGTCTCTAATTGCATTTATATAATGTGGTGGACCACCATCTTGCTGAAACCACATCCTATTTCGAATTCTTTCAGGGAGATTTACCACTAATTGTGGCAAGTAGTTTTCCAAAAAATGAAGATAAATAGCTCCAGTCAATGTGCTATCAAAGGAATGTGGCCCTAGTACATGTTCTCCAATAACTCCTCCCCAAACGTTTATAGACCACCTGCGTTGGTTATCAACTTGCATAAAAAAGTGAGGATTTTCCGAAGCATAATAATGGAAATTGTGCCTATTAACAAATCCATTTTTATGAAAAGTTGCCTCATCACTGAATAAAACAGTATTGAAGAAGTTGACATCATGTTGCATTTTACCTCTGGCCCAATTACAAAATTGTAGGCGCTTTTGAAAATAGTCATCAGATAATTCCTGGTGCATTTGAATATGATAAGCATGCAACTTATTTGTTTTTAAGATTTGACCCACAGACCGTCTACTTATTCCTACTAATGAGCTCACTTCTCTTTGACTAACATGGAGATCCTCAACCGTTGCCAGCACCACAGAGAACTCATTTTCTTCATTCACAACACGATTTATTCTTTCACTTTTTTTGTATTCGACATTTCCAGTTTCCAGAAATCTATCGAGAAGGTTTTGGAAGCTGCTAACATCAGGAATAGTTCTTTCAGGATAACTGTAAATTCTGTTGGCAAGTAAACAATTTCTGTTTTCACCTGGCTGTATCGACATGTCGTAATGCCAAAAAAAAAAATAAACAATTTCTGTCTGACTTGCCCAAAACAAAAGTCATGTCAACAAGTTCCGCTTTATTAAAATGCATATTGTAAAATTCCAAATATTTTAAATTCAATACAAATTGTCACGACCGATAAATGTGATAAGTGCTCCTTTGTACACGACAATTTATACCAAACTGGGGTTTTATTGTTTGTCGAATAACGAAACAGCAAAAAAGAACATTACAACAAAGGACCTGTTAAATACTATTTACTCATTTCAATGGATTGGAGGAAATGGTCCCACTAAATGGTCTCATTTCAAAATTGCATAAAGACCCATGTCAATCAAAATGGGCAACACGTCGAACACCTATTATAAATTTTTCTAATGAATTATTTGATGGAACCCCTTTTTTACGTTTATTCTTGAATTTGACACTTATTTATTTACAAAACGAAAATGATTGCAATTAGCCGTAGGGAAGTACTTACAAAAAATGTTCGTTTTTATTTCTACATCACATCGTTGAAAAATATATAGGGTGTTCCATTTGAAAAAATTGAGAAAATTCAATTTAAAATGTTCTTAATTGAAAAATAATTTTTGGCCACCCTGTACATTTTTAGGAAATGAAAATGATTCAAAAACATTAATTAGATGTCTCGTAACTGGTATTCACATAAGTTTTTCTTAAAACCCATAATTTTGACTGTGGTGAAATTAATATCCATCTGCAGATTGCATTATTTCAACAAAAAAATTCCTTACATCCAAATGGTTGGGAGATATTCAATGCTAATATAGGAATAAATAGAGCCTAGAAAGAGGCTTCAAAAATGTACTGATATACATAGCATTCCATTTAAAAAAGCACTTGGTCCTGTAATTTCATCTTGTCTCGCCCTGAATGTTCGAAAATAATTTCCAATTATATACTTTTTTATCAAGTGTATTTGCAATTTTTAAAAAATTTCTAACTATCGTAGAACTCGAGATATCGAGGTCCGACGCACTATAGTCCACCCTATATAGTCTGAAAATTTGGTACATATGTTACATTATTCCACTTCAAGGAAATGCTTTATTTTTAACAGTTTTTAGGTTAACCGTATGAATGATAAAAAAGTTAGTAAAGTGAAAAAATATATAAAAACACTAGAAAACAATTTTACAAATCGAACAAATTATAATAGCTTACCTTTCTAACAAAATTCTCTTTGGTAATACAATGAATCGATAACCATGTAAGGCTGTGCTTAAACAAAACTGTTTAGCCTGACCTTTTAGCATTTCAGGAAATGTTCGTGGACGTTTTGGGAAACTTGCGAAAAGCTTTAAAGTAACTGTTGTTTTAGGTTCCATCACTATAGGGTCTATGTTTATGTATGCTTATTACCTTGAAAAATATTATTTACTATGTAAAAATCGGTCAATATATTTCATTTCCGCTATAAGCTTGTAATTTATTAATATGGCTGTCTTGAAATGTTGAATAGTTAATTACTTGTATTAATATAAGGATCTACGTCCTGTTTGCATTCTATACATATGGACTACTTCACGGAAAAACACAGTAAGTGAAAAAGTAGAAGTGTCAGGAAATTAAGAAAAATTTTTAGAATACAGTGCATATGAAGATTTGGACTGTTTGAACCTATAGCCCAGTAACTTAAGGATTTCACTTCTCAAAAATCCTCAGCAAGTTGAATTTTTGCACACAACACAATTTCTGCGCTATAAATAATGTGTAAAAAGTCCCTATCGATATCGTATACGCTTCAAAAGTTATACGGGGGTCAAAGGTCAAAAAATTGGTTTCACGATAATTTTTGTAATTACAAAAGTTGTCGATAAGGAAATGCTCTATAAAAAAGTTTCTTTACATTTTCCACGTAGGAGCTACCGTTTCCACGTTATACGCCGCACAAGAGTCACCATGATGAAATGGTGCTGCAATAGTGATGCATTCGTTTCCCCTTCGAGGTAGGATGCAAGGCGCAGTTTTTCACATGGTATCCCCAATAGGCCTAATCCATGCCTTCGTCAAAATAGGTGGAAAATTAACACTCCTTTTCTTCATTCTCTTCTAACGGGAGCAATGATTCCTCTTCTGCGCTTGCTTTAGTGTCAATTTCCACAAAAAGGTTTGTTCCTCCGTGTTCAAAATTTTATGGGTTGATATCTTCAGACGTATCTGCCAAATCATCACTGGGAGATGCATTGAGACAGGATTGACAATGGCAGTGTCCACGGAGAGCAAAGCATGGCAAACCAATTTTTCTGCAACCGCAGTTTCGTCCCACAACCTTTTGTGCAATTGCAGAAGATCATATGGAGGAGTTCATCGGGCACAGGTGGCAGTAACGTCGTGACAGGCTCTAAAACATGATCTTTCATGACCCATCCCATATCGAAATTGTTCCATTGCTTTGACATTCTTATTAGAATCACTATATCCATCGAATACAACTATTATATTAGAGCTGATACTTGAGCTTTGCTAAATCCACTAGGTTCAGTAAACCTATAAAATTACAATCATTTCCACCGACAACTGAAGCCGCCCGACAGCATTTATTTAGGGTTTATGGCCAAGTACAAACTTGGTTGGGTAATGAACTAAATCCTGAACAGTGGAGGTGGGTCATGAAAGATCATGTCTTAGAGCCTGTCATGACGTTACTGCCACCTGCGTCCGATGAGCTCCTCCATATGATCTTCTGTAATTGCACAAAAGATTGTGGGACGAGCTGCGGTTGCAGAAAAATTGGTTTGCCATGCTCTGCTATTTGTGGACACTGCCAGGGCCAATCCTGTCTCAATGCACCTCCCTGTGATGATTCGGCAGATACGTCTGAAGACATCAACCCGCAAGAATTTTAATACGAAGAAACAAACCTTTTTGAAGAAATAACTGATGATGGCGACATTAAAGCAAAGGCAGAAGAGGAATCATTGCTCCCGGTAGAAGAGGATGAAGAAGAGGAGTGTTGATTTTCCACCTATTTTGACTAAGACATGGATTAGGCCTATTGGGGAACCCATGTAAAAAAAATTCGCCTTGCATTCTACCTCGAAGGTGGTGGGGAAACGAATGCATCACTATTTCATCATGTTGACAATTTGCGCAGCGTATAACGTGGAAACGGTAACTCCTACGTGGAGAATGCAAAGAACGTTTTTTTATAGAGCTTTTCTTTATCGACAAATTTTGTAACTGCAAAAATTATCGTCCGACCAATAGCAAGCGAGATATTAACGAGAAATCAAACTGTTGGTGATCTTTAATTTTATCTCGCATTTCTCCCACTATACTTTTTGAACGATTGTCACGAGCCCTCGTTAAACACATTTTAATATAGGAGAAAAAATTTTTTTTTGAGAAAACCTGTAATTCACCACATAGGTCGAGGTGTTATAACCGATAGTTACAAAAATGTAGTGCTTTACACCCATGTGGGTGGCTCGGTAGCTCGGTAGAGATGGCGTGGTACAGATTTGCTGTTGACAGTGACGAGATCTTTGATCTTGGATAGTTTGGACACCACTTTATTTTTGGATTTATTTTTCTGGGAGAAATAAAGAAACCCCTTTAACTTGGCACTACAATTTATTGTAGAGAGATAGCCTTGGAATGGCGGCTGGCCGAACAAACACACAAATTAACAAACTCAATGGGCTTTCAACAATTCCCCAATTACACTTAACATACAACTATTTAGGGTAATACCCCGTACAGGTGTCTGGTTTACTTTTCATTATTTCCAACAAATAAAACTGGCTCCCTCGACAGAGGACGATATGTTCGGTACTTTTCCACGTGTGTTCTCTCCCGATTATCCATTTCGCCGCACAGGTCAGTGCCGTACGCCGTACTTTCACCCTACCAACGTTACAGTGCGTTTAACTCCAGCCAGTTCGAGCAACGAGGAGCAGCGGTAGGCAGCTTTCAGTGAGAACCTGAAGATGGCAGATGAGATTCTGCCGAAACGTCGTTTAGACAACCGTGACTTTTGGAGGAGTTGACCATCGACGCGGGAGAGCACCCGGAAGTACAACAAAACTTTATATATATATATATATATATATATATATATAAAACCAAAATTAAACACACGTAGTGTAAATAATTACTGATTATTTAAAATTAAGGATTAAAACCATGATTAAAATAGATATAACAAAATGAACATGAATAATTATCACATGTGAGTATAGAACTCACATGTGATAATTATTCATGTTCATTTTGTTATATTCTATTTTAATCATGGTTTTAATCCTTAATTTTAAATAATCAGTAATTGTTTACCTTAAATTGTGTACCTTTAAGGGAATTTGTGTATGAATTTGTCTATATTAAGTTAAAAATGCGACTATTTTATAATACATGTGACCTTAACTTTTAACCTCAAGTTAATGTCTTGATAAAGGGAATAAATAATTTCCGAAAGCTTGACAAAGTAACAAAAGAGTTTTTCTTTTATATATATATATATATATATATATATATATATATATACATATACATAATATTTCAGTGGCAAGCTCCTCTATAAAAACCTTATTTTACTATAAAGAATGTAACCAGACTGAAATCAACAGCTACTCTCTGGGGTATGTGTCTCGCCGAGCGCTGAATTACAAGTTACAAGCCTGGCGCATCAAGTGTAATAATCTCATATTACCAACAAAACGCTAATGCTTCGATTGCAACAAACACCAGCCGAAAGACTGATCCTACTTAAAGGAGCTCTCGTGCCAGTCGTCCCATACCACTTGCAGACTGCAGTCTCGAGCTGTTGGCTCTCGTCAGTGCAAGGTAGGCATGTGACGAACGACACGAGGATCCCTTGACTATTTGATACATCTCGATATCTTTACGATATATTATAAGTTACAAGCCTGGCGCAAGTGTAATAGTCGCATATTACCAACAAAACACTAATGCTTCGATTGCAACAAGCACCAGACGAAAGACTGATCCTACTTAAAGGAGCTCTCGTGCGAATCGTCCCATACCACTTGCAGACTGCAGTCTCGAGCTGTTGGCTCTCGTCAGTGCAAGGTAGGCATGTGACGAACGACACGAGGATCCCTTGACTATTTGATACATCTCGATATCTTTACGATAGCGACATGTAAAGTAGTAAAGTAGGCGCCATCTAGCTATCGTCACATGCCTACCTTGCACTGACGAGAGCCAACAGCTCGAAACTGCAGTCTGCAAGTGGTATGGGACGATTCGCACGAGAGCTCCTTTAAGTAGGATCAGTCTTTCGTCTGGTGCTTGTTGCAATTGAAGCATTAGTGTTTTGTTGGTAATATGCGACTATTACACTTGCGCCAGGCTTGTAACTTATAATTCAGTGCTCGGCGGGGCACATAGCCCGGAGAGTAGCTGTTGGTTGCTGTCTGGTTACATTCCTTATAGTAAAATAAGGGTTTTATAGGGAAGCTTGCCACTGAAATATTAGAAGCACACTTGAACTAGACAAATATTGGACCAGCCGGTATATGATTCTATTCAGGAAACGATTTAGTTACAAAATTAATTTAATCCGATATCTTAAAGTAAACCAAGTTGCTTGTTACAATGTACCGTGTAAATCCAGCAAGCTCAACAATGGTGCACACGGTCCGCTAGTTGCAGAAATGCAAGTACCGGAGAAAAGGAAATGGGAAAAGTAAAGCGAGTTAGTTAGTAGTCTTCTGGGTTTTTTAAAAGAAGCAGGTCCTAGGTAGTGCGTGGGGCAATTCCCCCCAGAGGCCATGCCTTGGGGTGGCCAGATCTGCTATGCTATGTAAGTACTAAATTTTATTATGTTTGTTTCATTGTTTGTTTTGCTTCGTAAATAAATGTTCAATATGTTCTGTGATGTTACCACTATGTTTTATTTAAGTGTTCACTTAGTAATAAAAACATTTTTTTTTATATAAATTACCCTCTCGACATGCCAACCGAGTGAAGTGACTTTAGCCATGGCTATCGTCGGCACTTACCATCAACAGGGTGATGCTGGCGATATCCGTGGTTGTCCCACAAACCCCCGTCACGCGCAGAGTCGTGAAAATATTATTTTCATTGTAAAATTGTTTAAATTAAATAATTCTTTATCCTAGCGTAAGCTGAGGAAAACCCTAGACTTGCTATATTCTTGATATATATTTCATTGTAAGATTTTCACCTTTATATTTATTTACTGTACTTGGAAAATTCTTATAATAAAGTGTATTCTTTTTACTTGCTTTTTATTGCACTCTCACTATAAGGATTCGTAATATCTGGGACCTCGTTTGTCCCACCTGACTTTTATTTCGTAATATCACTTTAATACACTACTCGACGTACGTTTCACTAACCATGTTAACATCATCACAAGCCGAACAAGACTGGTTTTCAGTCTTAATCGTCTCGTGATGATGCTAATGTGGTTAGTAGTGAGTAAAATAATGATAGGTACTGGTTTTATTTAAAACTTTTATTAAAAAATATATGTACAGAATTTCCTTATAAAAATACGTAAAAAAATATTAAATAATACACACAATTCTGTAGTAATAAATAATATCACATGAATTAACGCCTTATTGCACTTAAGTGATTATTGATGCTGTGTATATTTTTCTCTGTAACTCTGAAAAAAGACAGTAATAAAGGTTAATAAAATCGAGGAAATATGTACATAACTTTTTTGGTAATTAGTAATATTATATTTACTGGATTAATACCTTTTCTGCCATCTCTATCAAATAATCGGCCATGGCTTTACCGCTTTCTTTAACAAGGCCATAGAATATGCCTTCTGTATTTTCAAGAAGTAAATGGGGATGGTTAAATTCCACTGCAGAACCGGAGTCCATCACCAAAACCTTATCCGAGTCCATAACAGTATGAATTCTACAAGAGAATTAACGAAAATAAATATTTTAAAGACGAATGGAAATTAACTCTCTCTTTTCATATTTATTATTACAATTAGAATAGTTTAGGGAATAAAATGAAAAATAATTTTTTTCTTCAAACGTGAGAAACACAAGACATTTCTTAACCCATTTCATGACATTATAAAGTTTGACATTTTAGAAAGCTGTGCGTTGTCATTAGCAGCGGAGTTAAAAGTGCTCTCCCATTTTCATCTGGTCATTCCGATTGTCTTGATTGATTTCCTGGAGATGTAAGTATGAAAATAAATTTTCTGGTGCCTGTTTGGTATGTTTCCATTATGACGGGGATGGTTTGCAAATATCTCAACTATTTGGCATTAAGTATCAATCAGAACTTATATATGAAGAAGCATACCACGAACAGATTTAGTGGTTCTTGTATATATACCTCTTAGTTACATCTCCTGTTTATTGTATTGTTGCTACTATAGTGCTTTTCGTAGAATCTGCTGGTTTGCAAGCTTCTATATTTAATTTATGCCCTTGAGGTATACCGATGTATGTATACTTACATATAGCAAATAATCTAAATTAATACGAAAGAGTATACTCATACTTATAATAGTTATTAATTATATAAGGGGATTAACAAGCCTTTAATCTGCGATAAAGTCACATTTTTTTGAATGGATTGAAGGCTTGTTATAGTACGGCAGCCTGTTACCAAAATTCCGTGTTATCACGCTATGATTAAAACGATAACTAATCGTTAGATTATATAAAAAAAAATCCTGATCGAACAAGTCCCACGACGTTGTACTTATCCGGTAGAGTACTCTACCGGCTAATTTCAGTCTGTAGAGAAATTATTTTTTTTAGCGCGCAATGTCCATTCTCACTGGAATCTCGTTTAAAATGTAAAAGAAAACTTGAATTCGTCAAGATCTGATGTTTTGTGTGTTGCAAAATTTCAATAATGGTAATGTGGTGTAAAAAAAGAAAAGCGCCAGGGTTGAAATTTATTGCAAACTTTGAGAATAGTATAAAAACAGTAAATGTCCTGAGCTCCATGCCCGAGCAGCGGCGCGCGCATGAGACGGGATGCTGTGTGTCTGTTGCACAGACTAACCCAGACTTGCAACTCAATGTATATTACAAGTCCTCGAATGAGGCAGACAACACTGTCCTCTCTCTAGATGATATAAAATGGTTGCAGATGGCGTCCAAGCAGCTCCTACCAGTAAGCCGCGAAATTCAAATCGATTTATGAATTATTACACATGCACACAAAAAGAAAGTGTCCTGACCGGCAGACTAGATTATCCTATAATAAGACATTTATACTCTCGGGTTTTAGCATGGAACATGTATATACGGAGGGCATCTCCGGGAGAGCATGTCCCAGCAGGTGGGGTTAGATGTAATACTAGGGGGGAGTTGTGGCATATGAAATTCTAAAAAAAATTCCTAAGTCCCCAAGGGGCTTGTGAAATTTCAAATCTACAATATTGGATTACATTTTTTTATACGCCTATAAACATGTGAAATGGAAACAGTTTGTATTGAATACAAACGGGTATAATTTTTTTTTTATTACAAATGATTATGTTGGAAATAAAAATATTAGATATGTTTGGTTCGAATCGCACGCCTGGTTCGAGAGGTAAAAAATGTTGATAATAGACATATGGACTACTGTTCGGATGAGCCATGCGGGCAGCCCGTTTTTCTGCTCTCAAATCGAAAGTTCTGGGGCTAGGTTCACCAAATCTTAAGAGCAACTCTTTCTCACTTCACAAAACTCTCGGACACAATTTGGTTCGAATGATACGCCTGGTTCGGGAGATAAAAAATGTTGATCATGAACCTATGGGTGATTATATGGACGGGGCATGCGCGTAATGCTAATTATGTTGGTCAATTTTTTGCTATTCCGGAGACTTAGAACATTGCTTTAGTATTAGTTCTAATTATGCTATCACTTTTTGTGACACCAAAAGTGCCAATTATCATGATTAATTTTTGACATCCAATGTCGCTCCGCCGCCTTGTAGCCTTCCTATAAACGCGTTCCATGTTAAAATCAGAAAAAATATTTGTTCCCCGAGGTATATAAATTCCTTACTGCTGCGCTAAAAACCCCAAGAGTAAAAATGGCTTTTTTTGCCAAAGATCACAATCCCACTCTTTGCACGACGCGAATAGTTAAAAACATATTTATGGGGGGTAATTTTTAGCCAATGAGGGGTCAAATGGAAAGGGATGAAAAACCTGGGACCTGGCACATTCTATAAAAAAAAATTACGTAGGTGGACCTGCATATCATCGCTGGATCAAAAAACTAATTTTCCATAAATATTTTTTTAAATTCATTAATTCCCCGGGAACTGAAAATGAATTTGGTAAAAAATCCATTGACATAAATGTCAGTTGCCACTTTTCCCTGATTTTCCGCGCTACAATATATGATTTCTACCGGAAAACTGACGCGGCGTGATAACTTTATTATCGCTAAAAAGTTTACATTATTGGGATTCAACGCCTCTTTATGACGTGATGAAAATGTCAGTTCATATTTTTTTCTTATAATAAACTCTTCAAAATATTGTATGATCAGTGAAACTGACATTGCGCAGTGATCTGAATTTTCACCTGTGGGTAAATTTCAATTTTCTTACCATAATAATTATCGATAGCACGGAAAATGTAAGTTTATATATATTTTTTAAATTATATACAACCCTCTCAATAACCCAATCCAGAAAACTGACATGTCGGGATAACAAAATCGACCATTTTTTCTTTACATATCCAAAAGAATTTTTCGATCATTCCGCAACGTTACCATCGTTAGTCGACTTGAAATTTTTTATTAAATTCATCGAGAACTAACAATAACATACAAAAATCATTGGAGCGTAATAAGTCGAGAGTCCTGGTAACGGGCTGCCGTACTATTAATTCCCGAATGTAATTCAACGTTTTATCCACGATCACGGCCAAATTAGGAGTGTTAAAGCCGTATGAGAGCAGGTGAAAAATTCTGGTTTTGAAAAACATCAGATTTGACAAGTTTATTTTGATTAATTGTACAATCAAATTGTACTTTGACCTGGAAAAAATTGCACACACGAATTTGTCGTGCTAAACGTTATCAGGACCACTTAAAAGGTATAAAATCGTAAAGGTCCATCTTGAAACATTTTTGAATCGTTTTATCTCGTGTTCTATTGGTCGCACGGAAAAGTTATTAAACAAAAAAATTTTGTAAATAAAATTTTACGTATTTTCGGTAATTAACGCTATGCGAGGAAGTTACCAAAAACAGTTCTTTGAAAACAGTGTTACGAAAGCTGTTTAGGTAAAAATATTAGCCATAAACACATATCCACATAAATTCTCTTCCATTGATTTCAGATTTCTAATTAAATTTAAAACTTAAAATTGTTTTTTGGAAAGTTAGGCGCCCTATACCGCTCGAAATATTAACTTCTCGGCATAGCGACCATTACTGAAAATATGTAAAATTTTATTTACAACATTTTTTGTACAATTACTTTTTCTGTGCGACCAATAGTATATGTCATAAAACGATTCAAAAATTTTACAAGATGGCGGCTGAAGCAAAAGGGGCAAGGTCACCTTGTTGGTACATTTTTACTGTACGGTCGTGAGCAAAAAAAAATAGGACGTCTTATGACGGTATTTTGCTAAAATCTAGTTGTGTACATCTAACTTTAATTTTTGTGACATTGTCAGTTAGTTGTTATAATTTATTGCAAGTGTGCAAAAAACTAATGTGCCTCATATAAATCTGGAGTTATTGCTAAAGCAGAAGATGGATGGTCAATAAGACAAATTGCACTGCGTTATAATATTGACAAAAATTCGGTGTGTAACATTTTAAGAAAGTGGAGAATAAACGGTACGATTAGTAGAAATCCTGGATCAGGGCGACGAAGGATATCAACTCAACAACAAGATTTGCAATCGGTAAATGCTTTAGTAGAAAATCCATTTTACTCAGTTATTCAGGCTGCTGAAGAAACGAATTTTCCTGGATCGAGTAGTACTGGTTTCCGACGAGTAAGAGAATTGGAGCTACGCTGTCATGCAGCAGCACAGAAATACTTAATGCTGAACATAAAGAAGCTCGAGTAGGATTTGCGCTTGAATTTTTAGCGCATGATGTAAATTTTTGGAACAATGTAATCTTTACAGACGAAAAAACTTTCCAGTCAACACACAGCGGTCGTATTCGTGTTTACCGCCCTCCGAATACTCGACTCGATGAGAAATATATATCTAACAATGACAAAAATGGTAGATTTTCCGTCAATATGTGGGCTTGGATATCGGCACGTGGTCCTGGTGTTTTATGGCATATTCAGGAACGATTTAATAGTGAAACGTATATTAGGATTTTAGACCCTTCTGTGTTACAATTATTTCCTAATAATGAGTTCATATTTCAACAAGACAATTGTTCCGTTCATACTGCTCATACCGTAACTAACTGGTTTCAAGATAAAAACATCAATGTTCTTAACTGGCCCAGTCCAGATCTTAACCCCGCGAAAGAAGTATGGGGACTACTCGTAAGAAGTATCCAAAAACGAAATATGAGACCACGGAATGAAACATTACTGGACATAGTAAATAATGCATGGGAAAATATTATTACTAAAGATAATTGTATAAGGTTATTTAATTCTATGCCAAACAGATTTATAGAAGTTATAAATAGAAATGGTTCAATAACGAAATATTAATAGTTAGTTTCTTCTTAAGTAGGATATCCTGTGTCCTTTGATCCAGGGTTTCTACTAATCGTACCGTTTATTCTCCACTTTCTTAAAGTGTTACACACCAAATTTTTATTAATGTTATAACGCAGTGCAATTTGTCTCATTAACCATCCATCATTTACTATAACAATAACTACAGCATTAAAATAAAAAATAAATTAATCTGTTTTATTTCGGCTACTCATTACATATTTAAATAGAGACAGATTTACATTAGAAAAAAAAGTTATCCTATTTTTTTCTGCTCACGACAATACTATAAGAATCTTTTGATTTTGAATAAAAAAATAGAAGATCTTTGAATCGTTTCTAAGATAACAAGTGTGGTATTATGAATTCTAATCCACTAGTGTATTAAAGGGCCTTTAATTCACGGATTACATATTAAACCTTCCTAATATAGTGGTCGTAGATAAAATATATAAATGAAACATTTGAGGCTAATAAAAAGTAAAGGAATTTTAACGAATTTGACTGGTAAGTGTCTGAATTTCACGTTAATTTGAAGTTAAATAGTTCTATTAACATAAAAAATAAATGGATAATTGATACTCTCCTATAATACTATTAAAATTGACTATTAATAAAGCTGTCAGTTATAAAATTTACAACTTAACAAACACATCTATTACTGCACTACTAATATCCCTATCATTTTTTTATATAACAGATTAAAGCATTATTTTTAGTAATACGGACAATGAAACTACTAAATTATAAAACTAAATAATATAAGTTATATAAGTTACCTGTGAGCGACAGTTAAAACTGTGCAATCTGCAAATTTCTTTCTAATCGTGGTTTGAATTAAATCATCAGTTTTGGGATCCACATTGGCAGTGGCCTCATCAAGAACCAGGATTTTGTTCTTTCGAACTATCGCTCGTGCTAAACACACCAGTTGTCTTTGACCTACACTGAAATTTGAGCCGCCCTCCGACATTTTACAATCCAGACCTGAATAAAGTTCCGAAACGACACCTACGAATAAAAGAAATTAAATTGTAAGGCGTAGACTTCGTAAGTTAAACATTATTTTTAGATGTTTTATATAATAATATATAAACTACTACCACATTATTTTGTAACACTTAATTACTAATTAATATCAAAGCACAAGCATTACTTTCCATTGATATATAATCAGATATGCAGCGCCGGCATAATGAAATTTCGTGTTCCAGGCCCCAAATAATATGTATGCGCCCTTCCACAAATTTATTTTGCAGTAAACAATAATATACATAAAGTATCAGTAAAATTTGTTTACTCTCCTGTTAAGACACATGAATGAAATTTTTATAAATTTATAGACATACCTACTTAAATGACAGTCTATTTCAGAGCTGCCATTTTTTTTCACGATTTTGCGTGCCCAATGATACCAACGACATTCTGTTTATTACTAGCCCAATAAAATGGGAAAGTTTGGATGAAATAATTCACAGCGGGCTGAAATTGGGCTGAAATTTTGGGAACAGGCTTATTTTGTCCCCACTCGTAGACGCGGACGGTAGGGAGGGAGGGAGAAAATAGATTAAAAAAAAATCGGTTTTTTGCAATAAACTCGGAAGGTGTCAATTTTACTATAAAACTAGAAATGAGTTACGCCCATTTCTAGCTCCTGCGGAGGCACTCGCGCTTCGCGCTCGATTTGGCGCCTTAGGAGCCATGCGGGGATGCTTCCTTCGGTTGCATCCCCTCGTTTGGAGACGCGTGGAAGTTGGAGGTATGTTCAAAATTCTAGGATCGTTCCTCCGATTACCCTCAATATGCTAAGAAATTGTCTCTGAATGTACCTCAAAGTTGTTAATTTTTATTTTTTTAAATTTTAATTTTTTATTTTTTCAGTTTTTCATTTTTCAATTTCATTTTGCAGTTTTTCATTTTTCGGTATTTTATTTTTCAGTTTTTCGTTTTTCATATTTTCAGTTCAATTTTTCGTTTTTCAGTTCTTCATTTTTCAGTATTTCATTTTTTAGTTTTTCAGTTCAGTTTTCAATTTTTCAGTTCTTCAGTGTTTCAGTTCAATTTTCAATTTTTCAGTTTTTCATTGTTTCAGTTCAGTTTTTAATTTTTCAGTTGTTTAGTGGTTTAGTTCAGGTCTCGTTTTTCAGTTTTTCATTTTTCAGATTTTCATTGTCTATTTTTCTCCCTTTAATAATAGCGTAGGGGTGGCAATGGGGATGGTAGAGGGGGTGGCAAATTTCCAAAAAATTTTAGTCCCTTGGTTCTCGTGTACACACTAAATCTCAATTTTAATGGTTTTTCTCCCTTTAATAATAGGGTGGGGGTGGCAATGGGGTTAGCTAGCGCCAAAAAAATTTTTCGAGACGTTTCGTTCTTGTATAAATACTAAATCACATTTTATTTTTTTTACTCCCTTTCATAATAGTGTGGGGCTGGTACTGGGGGTGATATGAGGTGGGGGTGGCTGTTTTAAAAAAAAACTTTTGAGACCGTAACTTTTAGTACATGCTCTAAATTGTTATTTTATGAACTCTTACCTATTTGCTTTGCCTATTTATCTTTATTTACCCCATTTACCCCCGAACCCTTTAACGGAATTAGATCAAAATATACTCCCTGATGTACCAGATGTCGTTATAATACATAAGTGTACCAAATTTCAAGTCAGTATCATAAACGGTTCCAGAGTAAACTTGCGCACAATAAAAAAAAAGTTACAGACCGACAGACAGAAATTTCCAATGACTTCAGAATAGGATAGACAAAGCATCCTCTTGGTTTGTTGTGTATCATTTATTTGTTTACATTGCTTTAAAAGTAAATACTGCTACTCAGCATTCTATTGGCTAAAGGCACGTGGGTATATGCGCACGCAGTCCCTCTCAACACGTTTTGTTTACAATTCAGTTGCAGTGTTGGCCGCCATTAAAGTGTTTGTGATAAACCGAAGTTAAACGTTGTAACTACAGTGGTTTTGTAGTGTCTTTGAAGACAGAATTTGTTATTATGAATAAACAATGGGAAAATATTGTGTTGTATGTAGATGACTCTTTAAAATTGGAGTTAATCGATCTTTTCACGGGTAGGTGAAATTATCCCATAAGCGTAACTTCGGGTTGGAACGACAAAGCAAAATTGTAAATGTTCAGTGCAATAATATTGGAAGTATAGAAAATGTTTTTGGTAATGCTAAAGGAGAACGGAAACCTCGAATTTTTGCGTGTTTTTTTCAGGATACCCTATTTTGGGATCGTAGAACACGAATCTGAAATTAGTTTTGCGTGCATACGAACCGTTTGTCAAAAAAACATTTTTCAACGCACTTTTTCATGCACCTATTTATACACCAACAGCACTTGTATATCGCCTTTTTCCTTATTAAGATCACACTATGGCCTTTATAGAACAATAAACCTTCAGTTATGGCAGAAAACTCACTTTCTTTTGCATAAAAATCAGAATTTTATTCGCTAAAATTGTATTAGATGAACGTCCATCTGTCATTTGATTACATATATTTGCATGCGTTATTTACGCATGTGTGGAATATTAAGGCTGGTGTCTAAAGGCACGACGGGTTTGGTTATGCGACGTCATTTTTCCAAATACATTCCGCGACCGGTCGACGCTTAGCAAGGGATTTCGAAGCGTCGATGAACGCGAACCTGTCTTGAAGGGCAAGGGATATATAATAGTACTTAGCACCTTATTAAATCTGGGGCAGACGGGGTTAAGTATTATTTATAAACATATATATCCCTTGCCCTTCAAGACACGTTCGCACCCGTCGACGCTACGAAATCCGCGCGCGCGAATTGCGAACCGTCGATGGGCGCGAACGTGTCTTGAAGGGCAAATGATATATAATAGTACTTAGCACCTTATTAAATGTGGGGCAGACGACGTTAAAGTATTATTTATAAACATAAATCAAGACACGTTCGCGACGGTCGACGTTTCGAAATCCGCGTCGTTTAGTATTTCTGTTTTTTCGGCAGAAGAGGGGGGGGGGGTGTTCTATAGAATGTCCTATACCGGATTCAAAAGGAATATTAAGTGAACATTGAGAATGTGAAAAATCGCCTCATAATATTGGTCAGTGTCGGTACTTTAGACATAAATTTGTAAATGCATGCGCATCGGGTTGATAGTTGTACAGTTTTCAGTGGCTGTCTTATGATGTGTTACAAACTATCTGTTTTTTTTTATTAAAGGAAAATAAATTTTCTGCCATAAGTGAAGAGTTTATTGTTCTATAAAGGCCATAGTGTGATCTTAATAAGGAAAAAAAACGATATATAAGTGCTGTTGGTGTATAAATAGGTGCATGAAAAAGTGCGTTATAAGAAAAATTTTCAAAAATTTTTTTTGGACAAACGGTACATATGCACGCAAAACGAATTTCAGATTCGTGTTCTACGACCCCAAAATAGGGTATCCTGAAAAAATCACGCAAAAATTCGATGTTTCCGTTCTCCTTTAGAATTAACTTAATTATACGAAATAATCACCCTCTTTAACATATACGCCACTGGCAACGAGTTCCAAAACATAAACAAAACTATCTCCATCCTTTTTTAATAATAGAATGTATGTGATCGTAGGGAAACACAACAACTCATGTGTTAATGTATAGTATATGCTTTGTCTATCCTATTCTGAAGTCATTTGGAAATTTCTGTCTATTTGATAGAAGATTATGAGAAACTATCTGTAACCAAACATATATTTTAAGTTCATATATACGTTATAAAATATTGAAACGACATTCCTCGAATCGTTTGAGGTACGAATTCATGAAAGAAGTATTCAGAAAATGTAATGAAAAATGAGGAAAACCTATTTAATTTTTTTCCTACTCCCTTGTGTAAATTTGCCGTTTGCCGTACAGTCCATAGAATGGATATGAAATCGGTCAATAACAGTTAATGTTTCTGTAATCCTTGTAGGCTTGTCGATTACTTGCGATATTCGATGTTTGCTAAAAAATAGCATTTGAAGTAAAAGTCTTTAACTGCCACTCACGAGCCGCACTAAAAGTATTTGAAGAAAATATAACAGTATTTATAAGACATTTGACGTGTGAGAAAAAATAGCATATTATATGTGAAATATTATTGATTATTAAGTTACATCGAGTAGGTACTGGACTTATTATATTGCACTCTCCAAAATTATGCCTTCACTAGTTAAGTATTTAGTTTTATTCTATTTACTTCGTAACAGTAAACATAAAATTACCTTTTAGTTCGACTTCCTCCAACGCATTCCATAAATCAATATCCTGATATTCTTTAAATGGATCCAAATTTGACCGTAACGTCCCAGAAAATAATACCGGTTCCTGTGGAATGATTGCTATCTTTGACCGCATAGTCTTTAGAGGTATGTCACTCGTACTAATGCCGTCAATCAGAATTTTACCATCGATTTCAGCCAGGCGAAACAACGCTGATATCAAAGAAGACTTTCCAGCTCCAGTTCTACCAACTATACCCACTTTCTCTTTTGGTTTTATTTTGAATGTTAAGTTGTTGAGGACGTATGGTTCGTTTGTGGCATACCTAAGGTACACGCATTGGAATTCTACCATTCCGTGCTCTGGCCAAGTTTTGGGTGGTTCTTTCTTTTCTTCTTCCGACTCTTGCTTGACTTCAGTATATTCCACTACTCTCTCTACTGATGTCATTGTATTTTCCAACTCACTCCATTGTCGCATGCCCCACTGGAACATTCCCGTTAAGCTTAGGGCTTGCGTGATAGCTAGGCCAACATTTCCACCGTATGTTTCTGAAAAGAATTTTAAATTAAAAAGCTAAATTTAATTCACATGAGTAGATGGTAATTAAGTAAAATAGTATTTTATACAATAAGTGGCTAAAATAGTGGTTTTTCTAAAGGTGGGGCGTTTATTATAGTAAGAGCCGAGGGCGAGTGCTATGAACCACACGAGTAAAAAACACATTTTCCGAGTTATACACAAAAATTTTTGTATCGCTGTTCGAAATTAGAAAGCAATATAATTTTGTAAAAATACGGCAAATTGACAAAGTTACCTTGTCGTAATGACTAAATTCTATTTCTGTTTCCATAGAAACTATTAAGTTTTATTTCACACTGTGAAATAAAATTTCTTTATACCGGGTGTTAGAAAAGTATGGGAACGGTGGAAAATCTCGAACAGTTTGCATCAAATCGAAAAATAAAAAAATGTGTCAAAAATTTTTCAAAAAACTATTTACTGATACCAAAATGACCTCAACACCCACCACCCCGTGGGTGGGGCGAGGGGCAACTTTAAAATTTCGAATGGAAATCCCTATTTTTTTATTGCGGAATCGGATTCTACGGCAAAAAATACGTAAATTTTATTCCGGACATTTTTTTCGATTCTTGCATGGTGTCGCTGTAATCGCAAAGAATGAAAAGAAAACATTTCAAGAGTAGCGTCTTGTGCCCATAAAGAAACGTCCAATTCAAAAACTGAAAAATACGTATTTGTTATTTTTACGAAATATATCCAATGACATTGGATTCGACTCACCCCTATGCCATTTAAGGCAAGGTGAGGATTTCGGCCAGTTGACGCAATTAGTTTACAGCTTAACTGCTACACTAGCAGGCTTTAATTTCAAGATTATAGCAGGTGTTCAAAATGGTGCCCATTGACTTCTTGACATTGTCCGAGAATAGCACTTCTTGTCATTTGAGGTGGTATTTCTGCAAAAATGTTTATTATGCGTTGCCTCAGCTCTTCCAAATCACGAGGTTTAGTGAAATAAACCTTACCCTGCACGTAGCCCCAAACAAAATAATCAAGTGGCGCGAGGTCGGGAGATCTTGCTGGCCGTTTAATAGTTCCTCTTCGACCTATCCATCGATTTTCGAAAGTACCATTCAAATAGTCCCTAACAATATCCCGATAGTGTGGAGGAGCCTCATCTTGCTGGAATCAAACATTATCGAACTCATCACCAGCAATCTCTTGTATTGCGGGAACTATTTGATTTGCCAACATTTCCAGGTATTTTCCTCCATTCAAATTTTCATCTATGAAAAACGGTCCTGCCCAAACATTTAATTTTTGGGGACACTGCGTGTGTGTTTCAAGCATCCAGTGAGGGTTTTCGTCACTCCAATATCTGAAATTATGGCGATTAACTTTTCCACTGAGTTCGAAAGTTACTTCATCTGAGAAGACAAGTAGAGATGACAAGAAATTTGGGTTTTGGTTACTCCTTTCCATCATTAATTCACTAAATTCAAGTCTCTGATCAAAATCATCTTCATTTAACTCTTGATGAAGGTGAATTTTGTAAGGATGAAATTTCCAAAGTTTCAAATTCTTATGAACTGAAAATGCACTCATGTCAAGCTGTTGACTGGCTTTTCTGATTGATAACCTTCGATTTTCAACAAATGCCTGGGCCACTTCCATTTGTCGAGCTTCCAATGTTTCAGATTTTAGTCTTCCAGATTTTGAGAAATTTTTATTTGTCCTTGTGTCTAGAATCGTTTGATGGTACGGGACACAGTAGATTTCGAAATTCCCACTTGATCTACACGGAAGGTTTCGTTGAATAAAATCACAACTTCATCATAGGACCTTTCTTTATCGCCCCACCCTCGCATCATTAAAAGAGAAACTCTCTCTTCTTCTGTTAAAGTAGCCATTATGCAGAAAAAAACGCGAGAACTAATGAAAAATGAAATAACTTTTTCTGTACAAAAGTGCGCTCCTGCCTCTACAAAAGTTGGAAGGAACTGAACATTCTCGTAGAAATTTCACAAAACAAATACTGTTATTAAGAACACTTTAAAAAAACATTCATAAAAACCAAGATATCACAGATATTGTTTTTTAAACTGAATGTTTTTTTTTGTCAACACGAGTAGCTAGAGTTTGTAAATATTTGCAAACTTATGGACGCTTAAGGTTTATTTTAATTTTGTGCGATTGCAGCGACACCTTGCGAGAATCGAAAAAAATGCCCGATATAATATTCTCGTATTTTTGGCCGTAGAATCCGAATCCGCTGTAAAAAATAGGGATTTTCATTACAAATTTCAAAGTTGCCTTCCGCTCCACCCACTGGGTTAGGGTTGGGAGAGTCGAATCCAATGTCATTGGATAGATTTCGTAAAAATAACATATACGTGTTTTTCAGTTTTTGAATTGGGTTTTTTTATGGACACAAGAAGCTAGTCTTGAAACAGTAATGTTTTCTTTTCATTTTTTACAATTACAGCGACACCATGCAAGAATCGAAAAAAATGTCTGGAATAAAATTTACGTATTTTTTTGCCGCAGAATCCGATTCCGCAATAAAAAAATAAGGGTTTCCATTTGAAATTTCAAAGTTGCCCCTCGCCTCAACCACAGAGTGGTAGTTGGGGAGGTCATTTTAGTATCAGTAGATAGTTTTTTGAAAAATTTTTGACACGTATTTTTCGATTTGATGCAAACTGTTCGAGATTTTCCACCGTTCCCATACTTTTCTAACACCTGGTATATGACTAACATAATATGAACATTAATTGGGTGATTCTTGATATATAATGCCATCAATTAATCCCACACGGAATTATATACCCCTTCGTGTACCAATCAGTAAATTATGCGCGAATCAGTCTGTGTATAATTAATAAAATGTCATAGAAACTGGTAACTATGAAAATGAACAGACGCCGTAAACAATCAAAGTAGAAACGGGTGTTAGTTTTGTGGTTGAAAGAATGGAAAGTGATCAGAAGATACTGCCTCCTGTACTTCAGAAATAACTGAAATAGCAGAAACAACAGCATCTAAAACACAGAAATCAAAAAGTTTTTATGATAAAGCGTGCGAAAGTTACATTTTTTATGATTTTATATATTATCACTATATTTTATATTCAGGTTAGTCGTATATAAAGTTATTATTAGCCGTTACTCGAGTCCGAGTATAAAAATGTTACAGTCGATAAATTGTGTACAATAAAAAACAAGTAAAAGGTGTAGTCTATTGTAATTCCCATTCATCTACGGTACACACGACTATGGTTATAGAGGCCAATTCGGGAGAGCACATGTCGACCGCAGTCAGGACAAACATAGACCTGGTTAGGTCTTGGATTAGGCCTTCTTGCAGCAACATTTCCTTGATAGCTGGCCACAACCCCTCGCCATTCGGTTCTGTCCGCTGCAAGTTGTTCCCATTGCTCGTCTGCAATACCGCAGGATTTTAGATTTTCATGGAGAGCGTCTTTGAACCTCTTTCGTTGACCGCCACGCCTTCTTCTACCGCTTAGCAATTCACCATAAAGTGTACATTTAGGAAGGCGGTTATCATGCATACGATGAACGTGACCTGCCCATCTTAGGCGTGCTCTTGAAATAAGCACCTCAATTGGAAGGCTGTTTGCTCTCCTGAGTACTTCCACGTTTGATATGTGATGGAACCAACGGATTTTCATCATACTTCTGAGGTGTCTTTGCTGAAAACGTTCTAATTCTTTCACATGACGACGGTAAGTGACCCAGCTTTCACATCCATATAGCAGTGTTGGAATGACAACTGCTCTGTAGACAGCCATTTTCGTTGACAAAGCAAGGTCGTGGTTGTCAAATACTCTCTCTCTAAGTCCCCAGAGTGCTCTAGATGCAGCGTTAATTCTATTGCGAATCTCGCTGTCCATGTTTGTTTTGTCATTAACAACGTTGCCTAAGTAACTGAACTGATCCACCACTTCAAGAGAATTTCCGTTAAGTGTAATGTCTATTTGGTTCACTTGATGAGGAGTTGACATAATCTTAGTCTTTCCAATGTTGATTTTAAGTCCCAAGGAATCATAGCTCTGGGCATACACATCTAAAAGTTCTTGAAGCTCTTCCGGCGTAGAGGCTAAAAGTGCACAGTCATCCGCATACTGGAGATCACAAATGAATCGTGTGCGTGTCTTCGTGAAAGCTCTAAAGCGTCCTATGTTAAAGAGACCGCCATCAGAACGGTATCTGAGACCTATTCCTCTGACTGTCAGTTTATTGTCAACAATAATTGTTAGAGCAGTGGTAAACAAATTAAAGAGTAGGGGTGCCAGGACACATCCCTGCCTAACTCCAGTGAGGGTTTGGAAAGGTTCGGTTGCCTCATTATTATACATAACCTGGGCGTTGTTGTTTGTATGTAGACTGCGACATACTTCCACAAATTTCCTAGGGATACCTAAGCGGAACATAATTTTCCAGAGCACTTCCCTGTCCACCGAGTCAAACGCCTTGGTTAAATCAATGAAGGCCATGTGAATTTCTCCTTGATGTTCGAGTACTTTTTCTTGAAGCTGTTTAAGTGTGAAGATTAAATCCGATGTGCCTCGGTTTGGTCTAAAGCCACTCTGTGTTTCAGGAAGTAACTTTTCCATAACAGGTGTTAGCCTATTTGCCATCGCTTTAGTGAGTATCTTCCCTCCAACAGCCAGGAGAGCTATACCCCTGTAATTTCCACAGTCCGCAGCGCTCCCTTTGTTTTTGAAGAGGTTGATTAAAAGTGTATCACGAAACTCCTGCGGAGCTTGACCACTTTCCCACACGACATCAAACAGTTTTTTGAGGTAGGGTATGAGCTCTGACGACACAGCTTTAAAGATCTCAGCTGGGAGTGAGTCGGCGCCGGGAGATTTGTTATTTTTTAGCTGCCCAATGGCGGTTAAGATCTCTTCCGTTGTTAGTGGTTTATCTAAGTCTTCGAAGGTGTCATACTGAGGGATAAGATTTATAATATCGTGATCGGCTTGACTTTGCTGGTTAAGAATGTTAGAGTAGTGTTCTTTCCATCGGGCTCTTATTTCCTGGTCTTCTTTGAGGAGATTTCCATTTAAATCTTTAATAGGGCACATATTTTTCCGACTGGGGCCGTACACTGCTTTTACTCCTTGAAAGAAATTCCTGTAGTCGTGTGAATCGGCGTACCTTTGAATTTCTCTGGCCTTGCTTGCCCACCACTCGTTCTTTATTCTTCTGATTTCGCGTTGCGTTTCATACTTAGATTGGGTAAAAGCGTCTGCTTTTGATGAGTCATTGGGGTGGTTGATAGCGTTTTGGAAGGCAATATGTTTGCGGTCAAGAAGTTCTTGTATAAAAGCTTCATTATCATTGAACCAGTCCTCCTGTTTTTTACTTGCTGCAGTGCCAAGAATTTCCTCACTCGCACTTTTTAAACTGTCTTTAATTTGTGTCCAGGTAGCAGCGACATCTACAGAATTGGTTTCTTCTAGTGCACTCAAATTGTCTTGAACTTTTTGCTTTAGCTGTTCGACGGTTTGTTGGTCACGCAATTTACTAATACAGAGACGGAGTCTACGTTTTACTTGAGTTCTTCGGTGTTTGGGTCTCATAACAATTTTCATTTTAGAGACAACAGGACGATGATCGGTCCAACATTCGCTATCAATGCGCGCCTTTGTAATTTGGACATCCTTGAGATGCTTCCTACGTACGATAACATAGTCCAGTAGATGCCAGTGACCTGATCTGGGGTGACGCCAGGTGCCTTTAAATTTATCCTTTTGTCGGAAAATGGTGTTTGTTATAACTAGATCATGTTCGGCGCATTTAGTTAGGAGTAGTTGACCGTTAGCGTTCATGTTGCCTAAACCGTTCTTGCCTATGATGCCTGGCCAGGTGTCTGCATCTCTCCCTACTCTAGCGTTAAAATCGCCAAGAATAACGAGTCGTTCCGTTTTAGGTATTCTACAGAGGGTTTCTTCCAGCTGTTGATAGAAGCTTTCCTTGGTTTCGTGACTAGCATCCAGAGTGGGAGCGTAGGCGCTTATTAGATTTACCGCGTTGCCATCTGATAGCTCATAGCGTAGCAGCATTAGACGCTCGGATAGGCCTTGTGGTACTTGTGTTAAGTTGGATACAAGTTGATTCCGAACGGCAAATCCTACTCCATGTTGTCTTCTTCAATTGGTGGGAAGACCTTTCCAATAGAAGGTGTAGTACTTTTCTGTGAGAGAGCCTTCCTCCAAAAATCGAGTTTCGCTGAGAGCTGCAACGTCAACATTGAGTCGGTGAAGTTCTGTATCTATTAGAGCAGTTCTTCTTTCAGGTCGATCGGTGCGAGTGCTGTCGTTCAAAGTACGAACATTCCAAGCGCCATATATGAAAGAATTAGTTTTGTTGGATGTAACTTGTCGGTGTTTTTTCGACATTCGATGAGGTGTCCCTGTGGGCACCCTCCCCCGGAGATCCGATCGGGAGGGTATTTTACCTCCGGATGATTTTGTCCCACTTGAACGCTCCATCATTTTTTTAAAGCCTTAATCGACTGACAACGAAGCTGCATTTGAAGTTTTAGCTGGAGCAGGTATGCAACTGACCAGCTCGGTTGCGGAAGGCGAGTGGTGTGGTCCCATGGCACAGAAGGAGACTGCGACGATGGGGTAACCAAACGATTCCAAAAGCAACCTTTGTGTGCGGTGGGTTATTTTTACCGCACTCTTCGTGAGAAGGTGGATGTGCTCACGGCAAAAGGTAAGGGTTATTCCGCCCTTACTCGGTCGTTAGAGCCTCGTTAGTGAAAACAGGGTGCACCAAGTTCAAATTGAACTCATCGCGAAGGTGAGGTTAACAATTGAGTAGGAGAGGCTATAACTTGCGCTTCACTACCCCATTACACATTAAAGTATAGTAATACAACTCACTATAATGATTATTATTACCTCGGATGTTTACAACACTCGCTCGCCGCGCTCCCTCGAGCTGTATTTCCATCCTCAATAATAATCTTCATTATAGTATCGTTATATAACATACCATATACCACTATTATTTCACACTATTTTCTTTATTTTTCACTTGTCAATAATGACATTGTTTTGATTCATTGAAACTGTCAAATAAATGCCTTTTTTATGATATGGCGTTACAAAAAACCGTTCAAACAAGGGCTAGCCGAATTATTATACTACTATTACTACTACTATTACCACAATTGTTTTAAAATAAAACAACTTATAATAGTCCATGAAAAAGTTGTAAAAAAGGGCTTAAAGCACAAAAGTTCTGCTACAGGGATGAAAATTGGGTCCCCCTCCCCTGTTTTCGAGGGCGCTGATCACGATGGTAATATTTTTAAGGCTCCCACCCATCAGCAACTACCCCTAAACTCGGAAAAACACCCCAATTTTGCGGTTTCTTCCATCGTAGGCATGTGGATAGGTTTTTTGGGCAGGATTTGGGTAGACCGTATAAAATTTAACTATACAACGTCTTGTGCCCATAAAGAAACGTCCAATTCAAAAACTGAAAAATACGTATTTGTTATTTTTACGAAATATATCCAATGACATTGGATTCGACTCACCCCTATGCCATTTAAGGCAAGGTGAGGATTTCGGCCAGTTGACGCAATTAGTTTACAGCTTAACTGCTACACTAGCAGGCTTTAATTTCAAGATTATAGCAGGTGTTCAAAATGGTGCCCATTGACTTCTTGACATTGTCCGAGAATAGCACTTCTTGTCATTTGAGGTGGTATTTCTGCAAAAATGTTTATTATGCGTTGCCTCAGCTCTTCCAAATCACGAGGTTTAGTGAAATAAACCTTACCCTGCACGTAGCCCCAAACAAAATAATCAAGTGGCGCGAGGTCGGGAGATCTTGCTGGCCGTTTAATAGTTCCTCTTCGACCTATCCATCGATTTTCGAAAGTACCATTCAAATAGTCCCTAACAATATCCCGATAGTGTGGAGGAGCCTCATCTTGCTGGAATCAAACATTATCGAACTCATCACCAGCAATCTCTTGTATTGCGGGAACTATTTGATTTGCCAACATTTCCAGGTATTTTCCTCCATTCAAATTTTCATCTATGAAAAACGGTCCTGCCCAAACATTTAATTTTTGGGGACACTGCGTGTGTGTTTCAAGCATCCAGTGAGGGTTTTCGTCACTCCAATATCTGAAATTATGGCGATTAACTTTTCCACTGAGTTCGAAAGTTACTTCATCTGAGAAGACAAGTAGAGATGACAAGAAATTTGGGTTTTGGTTACTCCTTTCCATCATTAATTCACTAAATTCAAGTCTCTGATCAAAATCATCTTCATTTAACTCTTGATGAAGGTGAATTTTGTAAGGATGAAATTTCCAAAGTTTCAAATTCTTATGAACTGAAAATGCACTCATGTCAAGCTGTTGACTGGCTTTTCTGATTGATAACCTTCGATTTTCAACAAATGCCTGGGCCACTTCCATTTGTCGAGCTTCCAATGTTTCAGATTTTAGTCTTCCAGATTTTGAGAAATTTTTATTTGTCCTTGTGTCTAGAATCGTTTGATGGTACGGGACACAGTAGATTTCGAAATTCCCACTTGATCTACACGGAAGGTTTCGTTGAATAAAATCACAACTTCATCATAGGACCTTTCTTTATCGCCCCACCCTCGCATCATTAAAAGAGAAACTCTCTCTTCTTCTGTTAAAGTAGCCATTATGCAGAAAAAAACGCGAGAACTAATGAAAAATGAAATAACTTTTTCTGTACAAAAGTGCGCTCCTGCCTCTACAAAAGTTGGAAGGAACTGAACATTCTCGTAGAAATTTCACAAAACAAATACTGTTATTAAGAACACTTTAAAAAAACATTCATAAAAACCAAGATATCACAGATATTGTTTTTTAAACTGAATGTTTTTTTTTGTCAACACGAGTAGCTAGAGTTTGTAAATATTTGCAAACTTATGGACGCTTAAGGTTTATTTTAATTTTGTGCGATTGCAGCGACACCTTGCGAGAATCGAAAAAAATGCCCGATATAATATTCTCGTATTTTTGGCCGTAGAATCCGAATCCGCTGTAAAAAATAGGGATTTTCATTACAAATTTCAAAGTTGCCTTCCGCTCCACCCACTGGGTTAGGGTTGGGAGAGTCGAATCCAATGTCATTGGATAGATTTCGTAAAAATAACATATACGTGTTTTTCAGTTTTTGAATTGGGTTTTTTTATGGACACAAGAAGCTAGTCTTGAAACAGTAATGTTTTCTTTTCATTTTTTACAATTACAGCGACACCATGCAAGAATCGAAAAAAATGTCTGGAATAAAATTTACGTATTTTTTTGCCGCAGAATCCGATTCCGCAATAAAAAAATAAGGGTTTCCATTTGAAATTTCAAAGTTGCCCCTCGCCTCAACCACAGAGTGGTAGTTGGGGAGGTCATTTTAGTATCAGTAGATAGTTTTTTGAAAAATTTTTGACACGTATTTTTCGATTTGATGCAAACTGTTCGAGATTTTCCACCGTTCCCATACTTTTCTAACACCTGGTATATGACTAACATAATATGAACATTAATTGGGTGATTCTTGATATATAATGCCATCAATTAATCCCACACGGAATTATATACCCCTTCGTGTACCAATCAGTAAATTATGCGCGAATCAGTCTGTGTATAATTAATAAAATGTCATAGAAACTGGTAACTATGAAAATGAACAGACGCCGTAAACAATCAAAGTAGAAACGGGTGTTAGTTTTGTGGTTGAAAGAATGGAAAGTGATCAGAAGATACTGCCTCCTGTACTTCAGAAATAACTGAAATAGCAGAAACAACAGCATCTAAAACACAGAAATCAAAAAGTTTTTATGATAAAGCGTGCGAAAGTTACATTTTTTATGATTTTATATATTATCACTATATTTTATATTCAGGTTAGTCGTATATAAAGTTATTATTAGCCGTTACTCGAGTCCGAGTATAAAAATGTTACAGTCGATAAATTGTGTACAATAAAAAACAAGTAAAAGGTGTAGTCTATTGTAATTCCCATTCATCTACGGTACACACGACTATGGTTATAGAGGCCAATTCGGGAGAGCACATGTCGACCGCAGTCAGGACAAACATAGACCTGGTTAGGTCTTGGATTAGGCCTTCTTGCAGCAACATTTCCTTGATAGCTGGCCACAACCCCTCGCCATTCGGTTCTGTCCGCTGCAAGTTGTTCCCATTGCTCGTCTGCAATACCGCAGGATTTTAGATTTTCATGGAGAGCGTCTTTGAACCTCTTTCGTTGACCGCCACGCCTTCTTCTACCGCTTAGCAATTCACCATAAAGTGTACATTTAGGAAGGCGGTTATCATGCATACGATGAACGTGACCTGCCCATCTTAGGCGTGCTCTTGAAATAAGCACCTCAATTGGAAGGCTGTTTGCTCTCCTGAGTACTTCCACGTTTGATATGTGATGGAACCAACGGATTTTCATCATACTTCTGAGGTGTCTTTGCTGAAAACGTTCTAATTCTTTCACATGACGACGGTAAGTGACCCAGCTTTCACATCCATATAGCAGTGTTGGAATGACAACTGCTCTGTAGACAGCCATTTTCGTTGACAAAGCAAGGTCGTGGTTGTCAAATACTCTCTCTCTAAGTCCCCAGAGTGCTCTAGATGCAGCGTTAATTCTATTGCGAATCTCGCTGTCCATGTTTGTTTTGTCATTAACAACGTTGCCTAAGTAACTGAACTGATCCACCACTTCAAGAGAATTTCCGTTAAGTGTAATGTCTATTTGGTTCACTTGATGAGGAGTTGACATAATCTTAGTCTTTCCAATGTTGATTTTAAGTCCCAAGGAATCATAGCTCTGGGCATACACATCTAAAAGTTCTTGAAGCTCTTCCGGCGTAGAGGCTAAAAGTGCACAGTCATCCGCATACTGGAGATCACAAATGAATCGTGTGCGTGTCTTCGTGAAAGCTCTAAAGCGTCCTATGTTAAAGAGACCGCCATCAGAACGGTATCTGAGACCTATTCCTCTGACTGTCAGTTTATTGTCAACAATAATTGTTAGAGCAGTGGTAAACAAATTAAAGAGTAGGGGTGCCAGGACACATCCCTGCCTAACTCCAGTGAGGGTTTGGAAAGGTTCGGTTGCCTCATTATTATACATAACCTGGGCGTTGTTGTTTGTATGTAGACTGCGACATACTTCCACAAATTTCCTAGGGATACCTAAGCGGAACATAATTTTCCAGAGCACTTCCCTGTCCACCGAGTCAAACGCCTTGGTTAAATCAATGAAGGCCATGTGAATTTCTCCTTGATGTTCGAGTACTTTTTCTTGAAGCTGTTTAAGTGTGAAGATTAAATCCGATGTGCCTCGGTTTGGTCTAAAGCCACTCTGTGTTTCAGGAAGTAACTTTTCCATAACAGGTGTTAGCCTATTTGCCATCGCTTTAGTGAGTATCTTCCCTCCAACAGCCAGGAGAGCTATACCCCTGTAATTTCCACAGTCCGCAGCGCTCCCTTTGTTTTTGAAGAGGTTGATTAAAAGTGTATCACGAAACTCCTGCGGAGCTTGACCACTTTCCCACACGACATCAAACAGTTTTTTGAGGTAGGGTATGAGCTCTGACGACACAGCTTTAAAGATCTCAGCTGGGAGTGAGTCGGCGCCGGGAGATTTGTTATTTTTTAGCTGCCCAATGGCGGTTAAGATCTCTTCCGTTGTTAGTGGTTTATCTAAGTCTTCGAAGGTGTCATACTGAGGGATAAGATTTATAATATCGTGATCGGCTTGACTTTGCTGGTTAAGAATGTTAGAGTAGTGTTCTTTCCATCGGGCTCTTATTTCCTGGTCTTCTTTGAGGAGATTTCCATTTAAATCTTTAATAGGGCACATATTTTTCCGACTGGGGCCGTACACTGCTTTTACTCCTTGAAAGAAATTCCTGTAGTCGTGTGAATCGGCGTACCTTTGAATTTCTCTGGCCTTGCTTGCCCACCACTCGTTCTTTATTCTTCTGATTTCGCGTTGCGTTTCATACTTAGATTGGGTAAAAGCGTCTGCTTTTGATGAGTCATTGGGGTGGTTGATAGCGTTTTGGAAGGCAATATGTTTGCGGTCAAGAAGTTCTTGTATAAAAGCTTCATTATCATTGAACCAGTCCTCCTGTTTTTTACTTGCTGCAGTGCCAAGAATTTCCTCACTCGCACTTTTTAAACTGTCTTTAATTTGTGTCCAGGTAGCAGCGACATCTACAGAATTGGTTTCTTCTAGTGCACTCAAATTGTCTTGAACTTTTTGCTTTAGCTGTTCGACGGTTTGTTGGTCACGCAATTTACTAATACAGAGACGGAGTCTACGTTTTACTTGAGTTCTTCGGTGTTTGGGTCTCATAACAATTTTCATTTTAGAGACAACAGGACGATGATCGGTCCAACATTCGCTATCAATGCGCGCCTTTGTAATTTGGACATCCTTGAGATGCTTCCTACGTACGATAACATAGTCCAGTAGATGCCAGTGACCTGATCTGGGGTGACGCCAGGTGCCTTTAAATTTATCCTTTTGTCGGAAAATGGTGTTTGTTATAACTAGATCATGTTCGGCGCATTTAGTTAGGAGTAGTTGACCGTTAGCGTTCATGTTGCCTAAACCGTTCTTGCCTATGATGCCTGGCCAGGTGTCTGCATCTCTCCCTACTCTAGCGTTAAAATCGCCAAGAATAACGAGTCGTTCCGTTTTAGGTATTCTACAGAGGGTTTCTTCCAGCTGTTGATAGAAGCTTTCCTTGGTTTCGTGACTAGCATCCAGAGTGGGAGCGTAGGCGCTTATTAGATTTACCGCGTTGCCATCTGATAGCTCATAGCGTAGCAGCATTAGACGCTCGGATAGGCCTTGTGGTACTTGTGTTAAGTTGGATACAAGTTGATTCCGAACGGCAAATCCTACTCCATGTTGTCTTCTTCAATTGGTGGGAAGACCTTTCCAATAGAAGGTGTAGTACTTTTCTGTGAGAGAGCCTTCCTCCAAAAATCGAGTTTCGCTGAGAGCTGCAACGTCAACATTGAGTCGGTGAAGTTCTGTATCTATTAGAGCAGTTCTTCTTTCAGGTCGATCGGTGCGAGTGCTGTCGTTCAAAGTACGAACATTCCAAGCGCCATATATGAAAGAATTAGTTTTGTTGGATGTAACTTGTCGGTGTTTTTTCGACATTCGATGAGGTGTCCCTGTGGGCACCCTCCCCCGGAGATCCGATCGGGAGGGTATTTTACCTCCGGATGATTTTGTCCCACTTGAACGCTCCATCATTTTTTTAAAGCCTTAATCGACTGACAACGAAGCTGCATTTGAAGTTTTAGCTGGAGCAGGTATGCAACTGACCAGCTCGGTTGCGGAAGGCGAGTGGTGTGGTCCCATGGCACAGAAGGAGACTGCGACGATGGGGTAACCAAACGATTCCAAAAGCAACCTTTGTGTGCGGTGGGTTATTTTTACCGCACTCTTCGTGAGAAGGTGGATGTGCTCACGGCAAAAGGTAAGGGTTATTCCGCCCTTACTCGGTCGTTAGAGCCTCGTTAGTGAAAACAGGGTGCACCAAGTTCAAATTGAACTCATCGCGAAGGTGAGGTTAACAATTGAGTAGGAGAGGCTATAACTTGCGCTTCACTACCCCATTACACATTAAAGTATAGTAATACAACTCACTATAATGATTATTATTACCTCGGATGTTTACAACACTCGCTCGCCGCGCTCCCTCGAGCTGTATTTCCATCCTCAATAATAATCTTCATTATAGTATCGTTATATAACATACCATATACCACTATTATTTCACACTATTTTCTTTATTTTTCACTTGTCAATAATGACATTGTTTTGATTCATTGAAACTGTCAAATAAATGCCTTTTTTATGATATGGCGTTACAAAAAACCGTTCAAACAAGGGCTAGCCGAATTATTATACTACTATTACTACTACTATTACCACAATTGTTTTAAAATAAAACAACTTATAATAGTCCATGAAAAAGTTGTAAAAAAGGGCTTAAAGCACAAAAGTTCTGCTACAGGGATGAAAATTGGGTCCCCCTCCCCTGTTTTCGAGGGCGCTGATCACGATGGTAATATTTTTAAGGCTCCCACCCATCAGCAACTACCCCTAAACTCGGAAAAACACCCCAATTTTGCGGTTTCTTCCATCGTAGGCATGTGGATAGGTTTTTTGGGCAGGATTTGGGTAGACCGTATAAAATTTAACTATACAACGTCTTATCCATCCCCGGAGTTGAAACTACCACTACCCCTAATATTAAGTATAAAATCAAAATGCATGAAAATTTGTTTATTTCTGTTTTAGAGGGTGATGGTAATATTCATTTCTCCCCCACCCTCCATCAACCACACCTAAAACCACCCCCTATTCATATTTCTTGATACTGGGCATGTGGGGGGACTCGTTGGATCGGGGTTTTTAAGGGGATTTCAACACTGTAAAGGGAGTTGAGTGACGAGACATGCCATAAACCTCCGGGTTGAAACTACCACCACCTCTAACACTGAAATCCACCGAAAAATGCAAAATAGTGGAAAATTTTTTCTCTCCGTTTTCGACGGCGCTAAACACGATGTCAATACTATTTCATCCCCCACTATCCATCAACCACCTCCAAATCCCCAAAATCACCCCCTTTTCACATTTAGGGGTACTATTCACGCGAGCACTTGTCGGATCTTATTTTGTTATGGAACTCAGCATATTCTATGGGCATAAGTTTTGGAAATTCATATATATGAAAGATATGTGTACATAGAAGCTTTTATTTTTAAAATAGCTTATTCACATACATAATTCACATTTCTAAAGTACTGTAGATACATTCTTTGTTGTAAATATTTATTATCAATCTTATATACCGGCTAAATGGTTCAACGCTTACGTGTTAGGCTTGCGAAATAAAATAAACGAATTTAGATCATATTTTCAACTTGAAATAGATATATGTATCGTAACAGAAACCAAATTGAATGATAAAGATAGAATTAAAATCTCTAATTTTAATATTATCAGAAATGATAGGACATATAACAGAGGTGGTGGTGTGGCTATGTTTATCAGAAAAAACATACCATACCATCGTCTCTCGAATACACAAAATAATATAGATACTATATTCATTCAATTACAGGATGGCACGATATTGGGGGGTGCCTATAATTCACCCAGCAATAAAATCACAGACGCAGACATAGTACGCATTTTCAATCACAATGTTGTTGTCCTGGCTGCCGATCTCAATGCGAGACACGTCAGCTGGGGCAACAGCACAAACGACAGTAACGGTAGAGTGGTACAAGAATTTACAGATAATAATGATATAGCAGTGATTGCGCCAGACACTCCTACCCACTTCCCATCCAATAATTCCTCCCCATTCACCCTCGATCTAGTTTTTAACAAAAATTACCCACACACGTTAGTTCCGGTCTCCCTTCCTTACCTACAGAGTGACCATAATCCTATTCACTTTCACATCCATAACCCCAATGCCCCTACCCCCCAAAAAATTATTTATAATTATAAATCTACAAATTGGCAAACATATAAGCAATACATAAACATGAATTTAGAAATTAATAATAACATCACAAATAAAAATATACTAGAAAATGAAGTTGAAAAATTAACAGATATTATAAAAAATGCCAGGGATACTTCCACAAAAAAATATGTATTCAAGATAAGGGAAGAAATAATACCCCCTGATATACTTCAGCTTATTAAAAATAAAAATAAGGTCAAAAGTAGGTGGCAAAGGCACCGTCGGGACGAAGACGGCCGCCTATACAGGGCATTACAAGATTTAATAAAAAATAAATTAGCTGCCCACAGGGAGAAGTCTTGGAATGACAAAATCTCGGCTTTGTCACGACAGGACAACTCCCTGTGGCGCTTATCAAAATTTTTAAAAAACCATTCATCCAATCACCGACAATAATAAATAATAACATAGCATATTTTTCTGACGTAGATAAAGCTAACATTTTTGCACAACAAATACATCAAACGAGTACTTCCTTACCGAATAACTCAGAACTACACAATACCATAACCAACACAGTTAATAATCAACCCTTGCATAGTACTATACCGCCAAATAAAATATCAAAAATATATACGAACCCCTCAGAAATTAAGTCCATCCTCAAAATTTTACCTAACCTTAAATCCCCCGGAGCTAACGGTATTCCCAACCTCCTCCTTAAAAAACACCCATCCAATGCGCTGGCGCAACTCACCTATATTATCAATGCAATCTTTAGATTGCAATACTTTCCAGATAAGTGAAAAACAGCCATCATTGTTCCTATCCTGAAGCCGAATAAGCAATCGCATGATATAAACAATTACAGGCCTATAGCACTACTGAATACCATGTCTAAACTCACAGAAAGAATCATATTACATAGAATTAATAAATTCATAAATAAAAAGAATATATACCCGGCCCAACAATTCGGCTTCAGGAAGGGACACAGCACTACACTAGCATTATCTAAAGTTATACAAGAGTCTCTCATTGGCTTTACTAAAAAGCAATGTACCGCTCTACTGTTACTGGACATTGAGAAAGCGTACGATACCGTATGGCACAATGGCCTACTATATAAATTATACACAACATTTAGGTTCCCCCAATATCTTGCCTGCCTCATTAGAAGCTTCCTATTTCAGAGGAGGATTGTCGTCAGGATAGGCGACTCCTTCTCCGAGACGAGGACAATATCAGCAGGAATCCCCCAGGGGGCGATACTTTCCCCTACACTGTATAACCTTTTCCTCGCCGATATCCCTACCCTTCCCACTACGACGTCATTACTATACGCCGACGACGCCGTTATCTGCGGACGGTCCTTCTACGCGGAAACGGCCGTCCAGAAGATACGGCGTCACATGACTTTACTAACAAAATATAACAACGACTGGAAAATACGGATTAACGAACAAAAGACTGAGACTATTACATTACATCGGAAGTTCACCAATGTGACTACTTTTGACAAGCTAAAAATTAATGATAAACAGATAGAGGAAAGAAGCAGAGCTAAGTATCTGGGGGTGACCCTAGATACAAGGCTCTGCTTCGGACCTCATATCACAGCTACATTACAGCGAACTTACGCCGCATTAAATAAGCTGTATCCATTGGTGAACAGAAGAAGTAGACTTTCGACAGACAACAAATTGACACTATACAAAGTAATTTTTAGACCTATACTGACATATGCCTGTGCGGCCTGGAACTCTATTTCAGACGCACAGTGCATGAGACTACAAACAACACAAAACAAACTACTCAGACTCTTACTCAATACTGACAGATACACTCCGATCGCGGAGCTGCACGAGAGGGCTAATATACCCCTCATGAGAGATTACATAACAGAATCGGCTCAGAAATTCTTTGAATATAAAATACAGCGATCGGAGCTAACAAGGGACCTGACCAACAGACGTAGACGCAATGACCCCCCACATGCCCATTGACTACTACACCAGAGACTGCCCATTTACGACGCACGAGACTAATACAGGATATTCACACATAACTTGCACCTAACATATAACTGAGACATTTCCCACCCATCCCTCCCTCCCCTCTCTCACCCCTTCAAAATTGTATATATGTAAATAGCCAGAAATTCATTCTAATTTATATTTTAATTTAGAAATTCATTTTGTTTCTCTTTTAAATCCCTTAACTTATTATGTAAATAATTGACAGAATACCTTTTATTTTCACTTTTGAACTAATGATTTATTTAAGTAGGTTTTTTAATAAAAATATTTCCTACAGAAACCAAACTCGTAAAACAAATACCACTCAGGAAAGAATTATTTAATTAATTAAACTGTTTGCAGATTACTCACACAGAAATATCATAAAATCTTTAAGAAATGATAAATAAAATCACAAAAATTGATCTATAAGCATATTGATTTCGGCTACCATCAGCCAACCTGTATCTATTAGGATATACCTTTATTAGAACAGGGAAACCAGTTTTTATATGCACTTGTGCAGGATTGTAAAAAATCAGAATAGGGCAAAATCAAGTAAATAGTACTTAAGTAGTAAATGTAAATAGTAGTAGTAAATGTACTTAAAATATAATAAAGAAATCTTTTAATTGGTAACTGGTGTTAGGCTTGCAACCAAGGAGCCCCGGGTTCGAATCCTGGCTAGGGTATGGAAGTTTAGTGGTGTTTTTCATACGTTATTGAGTTGGTAGCAGTGGACTAGATGAGGTTGTGTGAGAGACAACACGGCTAGTTCGTGTACCACTCGTAGGAAGTGGTCGTTGTATAATTGTCTATGTGTATGTGTCCTGGTTGAGTGGTGGAATAGCTAATGCTAAACTCCGCCAGGACACTAATTTAAATGAGGCGTTAAAATAAAAATATTAAAAATTTAGATAGACCTCATTTAGATTAATGTCCTGGCGGAGTTTAGCATTAGCTATTCCACCACACAACCAGGACACATACACATAGACAATTATACAACGACCACTCCCTACGACGTTGCCATCTGCCGCAGCTGAGACTCGAACTGAGGAGTGGTACACCAACTAGCCGTGTTGTCTTTCACAAAACCTCATCTAGTCCACTGCTACCAACTCAGTAACATATGAAAAACACCACTAAACATCCATGCCCTAGCCAGGATTCGAACCCGGGGCTCCTTGGTTGTAAGCCTAACACGTAAGCGTTGAACCACTTAGCCGGTATATAAGATTAATAATAAATATTTACAACAAAGAATGTATCTGCAATACTTTAGAAATGTGAATTATATATGTGAATAAGCTATTTTAAAAATAAAAGCTTCTATGTACACATATCTTTCATATATATGAATTTCCAAAACTTATGCCCATAGAATATGCTGAGTTCCGTAACAAAATAAGATCCGGCAAGTGCTCGCGTGCCTAGTACCTCTAAATGTGAAAAGGGGGTGATTTTGGGGATTTGGAGGTGGTTGATAGATAGTGGGGGATGAAATAGTATAGACATCGTGCTTAGCGCCATCGAAAACGGAGAGAAAACATTTTTCACTATTTTGCATTTTTCGGTGGATTTCAATGTTAGGGGTGGTGGTACTTTCAACCCGGGGGTTTATGGCATGTCCCGTCACTCAATTCCTTTTACAGTGTCGAAATCCCCTTAAAAACCCCGATCCAACGAGTCCCCCCACATGCCCAGTATCAAGAAATCTGAAAAGGGGATGGTTTTAGGTGTGGTTGATGGAGGGTGGGGGAGAAATGAATATTACCATCGTGTTGAGCACCCTCTAAAACAGGGATAAACAAATTTTCATACATTTTGATTTTATACTTAATATGAGGGGTGGCGGTAGATTCAACCCCGGGGATGGATAAGATGTATGGTTAAATTTTATACGGTCTACCCAAATCCTGCCCAAAAAACCGATCCACATGCCTACGATGGAAAAAATGCAAAATTGAGGTGTTTCTTCGAGTTTAGGGGTACTTGCTGAGGGGTGGGAGCCTTAAAAATATCACTATCGTATTCAGCGCCCTCGCAAACGGGCCTATAACAGAACTTTTGGGGTTTTCAACTTTTTGAAATACCTCAAAAAAATTATGAAGAGATTTTTAAAATTTTTCTCTAACAAATATACATTGCTAATACTATTAAATATAAAACTTAGTATTTTATAACTATTTTCGTAATAAAAAATTTGGCTATTACTATTGACTCTTTTATATGCTGCCTATATTAAATTATATTGTTTTTTATTATGATTTTTATGTTAAAATGTAGGTACCTGTAATTTTGATTCTATATTAAATTGTTCATAAGTTTGTCCTCAATTTATTGGAACAAGCCCAGAATATTTAATTTCTAGAGTTTAATGCGCGTTTTCCGCTCGAATCAAAATAAAAAGTAAGAATTAGTAAAGCGTGCGATCGACATGGCATTTCTAACATCAATAAGTTTGACGGTATAAACTATCACCAACGGAAGTTTCAAATCAAATGTCCTTTGGTAGCTATAGGAATTTTTGGTATACCCAGTGGTACAGCTGACAATTTCAAAGAAAAGAAAATTGCAGATTGGGTAAAGTCAAATTGCTACGCAATATTTTAATGATGACAACGACGGATTACTCGCAAATAACTGTGATAGAGAATTATAAGTCCTCGAGAGAAGTAATGAATATGTTCGATTCGACTTATGATCAGAAGCCAGAAACGAATATGATGATAGTTCATGAACGATTTCATCAATATAAAATGGACACAAATGAAAGTCAGCGTATTGCTGAATAGAGAACCTTGCTAGACAGATAGGAGAAGCATTAGTCCCGAGGTCCCGAACACCAAAAGTTTGTAGGATCTTTTGCATTACATTTCTCCCCCACGCGTTTTCGAGAATGAAAAAAATGATGTTAATGGTTTCGAGTTCTGAAACTCTTACGTACTACCCCTATCAAGGAAAAACCACCTCAATATCCTTGTTCTCGGTTTTGAGCTTGCTAGGCTCGTCTGATCGATTTTTTTGGGCCATAGTATTATTATTATGCCCCCCAAAAAATCGAATTTATTAAAATTCAGTTCATCTACGCTAGAATACACCGGTCAGACCCACGGGAGTTGAACCTGCCCTGCCCATTATGGAAATATCCCCAATATCTAAAAAACACCGACCCTACCCTCCCACAACTACCCTAAACGTATAAAAACTACCCCTCTTCCATGCTGTCGGTCCTAAGCATGCGGGGATTCGTCGGATCGTAATTTTTATGGGAATATCAGGAAAGTTAACCATTGGTAAACTACAGTTGACCTAAGCAACTCCCTTCTCGCAACACCGAAACCACTCGAAAAACGGGAAAATGGGCTCGGAGTTTTCGAGGGCGGGAATCACGATTATGTGTTATTTTCACCCTACCCTCCGTAACTACCCCAGCGTATAAAAACCATCCCTCTTCTATGCCGTCGGTTCTAGGCGTACGCGGGTTTATTCGATCGGATTTTTAAAGACAATATCAGGTAAATCACATAAGTTACCAATGGCCGCATCAATGCCCGACCGTTTTTGTTGGCTTTGTGGATTGATTTATTGGGAAAAAATAATTTTTTGTTTAAATAATTATTTAAGAATTGGTATGCTTATATATTTTTATTAGAAAACCACTATCCACTATCGTGGTTCCCGCCCTCGGAAATCCGTGGGAAATCCGTTTCCCGTATTGCCAGTGATTTCGATGTTCGAGAAAGGTAGTTTCAACACTTAGGTCAACTGTAGTTTAGTAATCGTTAGTTTCCCTGATATTTCCATAAAAACAACGATCAGACGAATCCCCGCATGCTTGGGCCCGACAGCATGGAAGAGGGAGTGGCTTTTATACGTTGGAGTTGTTGCGAGAGAATACGGTGAAAAATAATACTACCTTGGTGACCCTGCTCTCGATCCCTTTTTTTATATTTTGAAGATATTGCAATTGCGGGGGGGAAGGGGGGTTTGGTTCAACTCCCGAAGGTCCGTCCGGATTATTCGAGTGTAAAACTTATTATTACTCTCCAAAAAACTCGAGTAGGTTCAACCTCCAGGGGTCGGTTCGAGTTATTCTAGTTTAAATTAACTGAATTCATTATTACTCCTCAAACTCGGAAATTGGGGTGGTTTTTTCTTGATATGGGTAGCACGCAAGGGTTTCAGAACTCGAAACCATTACCATCGTTTGTCTCACCCTCGAAAACGGGGAGAAAAATGTATTGCAAAAGATTCTACAAACTTTTGATGTTTTGGTCTTTTTGGAATCTCGTTAAATGGACTAAATACGGAACCGACAGAGATACTGGGCAAGTGAAGCGAGTTCTTTTCTGAACTTTATTTTGTATATTGCTCCGAAATTAAAAAATTAAAGGTATTTTGTTTGATACCATTGAATATTTCAGAATTTACTTTTAAATTACCAATTTACCTACCATTTCCCATAAAGAAGAAGCTAAGAGTTACGAGGGCTATATAAAACACACATAATAAGTCTAACCAAAACCCAAATGTTCTATTACAACTCAAAAACATGTAGAATGCCGCACTGTGAAGGTCTTGGTGCCTATCGAACTCCTGCCTCAAAATTTCTTGTGCCCCAAATGCCCTAATCGTTGTCAACCCTTGTAGCGAAGCATTGATATGAGAAAATACTGGGCTCCTAGCTGAAATAAATAAATGCTTATTATAACTGAATAATGATCAGAAACATAAACTTACTTGTAGCTTCCATCCGTTTAATATTTCTACTTGATGCCAAGTAAACTACTCTGTATAAGTAAAATACAACTATCATAACCGAGGTTGGAACAAGGAACCATGGGTTAACTGTCGCTATAACCAGATTTATAGCAACTACATTTAGAGCTATCTAAAAAACATAAACTAACATTTTGCATTGTTGGGTATTTTTACAATCCTTACCTGTATTGTGTCGATTAAAACATGTGGAAGAGTTTCATCGATAGATCCCATATCTTTCGAAAATCTGTTAAGTATCCTTCCTGATGAATTGGTATTAAAGAAATGCATAGTAGCGTTGCAAATTTTTGAAAACATGTTATTATGTAGTTTTCTCGAGGCCAACATACACATTCTGTAAAATGAAACTGATCTCGCAATTGTAAGAATTATAACACATGATATTAAGAAACTGTACACGTAAACACAATTGGCGGTGATGAAAAATTTGTCTATGCTGCTATTTTCAACATTTGGTAGAGCTGTCAATATAATCTTATATTTATCCACCATGTGGTCATGTTCTGTTCTATTTTGCTCAAGATTTACCCTAAAATAAACAAAATTGTACACAACGCCTAATAATTGGTTCAACAATTAATACTAATCACGTTTACATTAATTCAGGGATCATTTTTTATTCGTGGAAAATTAAACTAATTTTCCAAGAGACAGATTCCATTGTAAAGCTAGTTTTTAGTGCCATAAATAAAATATCCCTACTACTTGTTCTACTTATAAAATATAACGCACCATTATTGCAATTTTTTTTGAAATACAATAATTTTGATCAGAATAAACTGCTTCTCAAACTTGATCCCAACGATAACTCCAGATTGACAAATTTTTATTTATTTTATTATTTTTATTTTCTAACCCGTAGTAATGATAATGTCTATGTACGTATAGCAATTGGAGTCTGTGAAATTCTACGGAAAATCATATTTAGATTTCACATTCTTGAACCATTGTACCCGTCAAAAGTAACGCGAGCCTATGACGGACATCACAAAGAGAAAAATCCAACTCACCAGGACAGTCATACTGTTCAAAAATGCTTAAAATCTTACTATGGCAGGAAATGGCCCTCAGTGTCGGGCAGGTATTAAGTCACCAGAGGGTGCTAAGTATCCCCCGGCTTGACATAGTTAATGCAAACCGATTAATATTAACATCATGCACCTACCACAGTCAAACCAGAAAACGAAGTCTCACAATTCTACGAAAATCTGAGGAACGTTATAAAATCTGTAAAAAATGATGAAATAAATATCATCCTAGGTGACTTCAATGCGAAAGTTGGAGGCGAAGCGGTAGAAAGTGTAACCGGCAAATCCGGATTAGGAGATAGGAATAAAAGAGGAGAAATGCTTATACAGTTTTGCACAGAACAAAACCTTGTCATTAAGAGTACATTTTATGACCTACCAAAGAGACACTTATATACGTGAAAGTCCCCACAGGATAACAATCAAAATATACTCCGAAATCAGACTGATTACGTTATTACCAACAAAAGATACCAAAACAACATAAAAAGGATCTCAGCAAATCCAGGAGCTCACGTTGGCTTAGATCACATCCCATTTATCGCCATATTCAAACACAAAGGAAAACTGATGCGCCAGAAAACTAAATATACATGTTACAACATAAGAACACAAAGTGAAACTGAGAATAAAGAGAAAATGAAACTTGAACTTGAAAGAAGAATAGCAGAAACCTATCCTAGCGAAGAAAATCCACAAGAGATATGGCAAAACATAAAAACAAACTTTCACAAAGTAACAGAAGAAGTTCTCGTATTCGAGCGGAGAGAAAGAAAAAGAATGGATATAGAAATACTTAACATGAAGGAAATAAGAAGAGGAGTAAAAGGAAACATACAAAAACAGTGCAAGGAGGCAAAGGAACTACATGCAAAACACAACTATTTCCATTTCCATAAGAAACTCAGAGAAATAACATAAACATTTAGAAACAAATCAATAATAACAAACAACGACAAAATTGTAACCGATATAAAACAACCATATACAAAAATATTATACAAAATACATTTGAAGACAACCGCGCGCTACAAATGGAAAAACCAGAAGATCCCAGCGGTCCACCTATACTTGAATCCGAACCCAACTAAAAAAATAGAAAAGCACTCGGACAAGACAACGTCTCCGCTGAAGTCTTGAAGCTAATGAACCCCAAACAACTGGACAAACTATTTAATACGATATACAATATAGATAATATTGCAAAGTGTTGGCTAAAATCTACTTTCGTACCAATACCGAAAAAGCCAAACTTTAATACACGCGAAGAACACAGACTCATTAACCCTATGTGCCACACCCTCGAAACTTTTCTACGAATTATCCGCACGCAATAGAATCTACACGAAATGCGAGGCAGTAACTGGTGACACACAATTTGGTTTCAAGGACTGACTAGAAATAAGAGAAGCACTTCTGTGCATGAACCTACTAATCCAGAAATGTTATGACCAGAGAAAATATGTATTCATTTGCTTTATTGATTACCAGAAGGCCTTCAATAACGTACGCCATGATCGGCTCTTACCAATATTAAAGATATGGGCCTAGATGACAAAGACGTAAGAGTAACACACAATCTATATTGGAACCAAACGGCAGATCTCAGAATAAATAACTCACTATATACAAATGAAACATCAATAATGAAGAGAGTCAGACAAGGCTGTATCTTAGCACTTCTGTTATTCAACATATACGTTGAAAGAATCTTTCAAATAGCACTTAAAAACGAACATCGAGGCATTAAAGTAAATGGAACACCAATTAATAACTTGAGATATGCCAATGACACAGCAATATTCGCAGGTAATCTTGAAGAACTTCAGATACTTATCAATAAAATTAACAACGTCGGAAAACATTATGGCCTTAATAATAATACCATCAAAACAAAATTTATGATAGTTACCAGACACCCCTTCAGAAACGACAAACTTCAAGTAGACTACCATTGCTTGCCCTGCCCACTACTAGTGTCAATATATTCAATCAGTATGCTGATAGGATATTTCTACCTCACCTTCATAAGCAGCTGGAGAATGCCCAAAGTTTAGATGCTGTTTAGGATACCTGCATTCTACACAGTTTATGAGTAGGACTCTACCTGGGACAAGAGAGGTGGGGGTATTCGAAGGAAAGTATCTGGCAACACTAAACTGCCACAAAATTGGATGGACTTTCTCCGTGACTCAATGAACAAGAACGAATTATTCAATTTTTTGACTTCCAAGGTTGTAGAGTTCAACTGGCCATCAGGCAAAGATGTATATATCACAACAGGGAAAGCAGTTGCACAAATCGGTTTGAAAACTACAATCATCCTTGCTGGCACATTCTATGGTCTAATAGTGACTCAACCTTTGGCCGATATTTAGAAGCCCTTCGGCTTGGACAAGCATCAACGCCATCTCTATCAGACTGGAGGAGCCAAAGGTCGACTTCAAAGGTAAGAGTAAGAAGTCCATTTGGGAAGCATGGCAGGCATTTCAAGACGTCACTGATGCATTTGTGTATTTGGCCACTCATCCATTCCAACTGCTGAAAGCTGACTCTGAACACTTCAAGAAGCTGGAAAGACTGATGTTGTTTTATGTATCAACCAGATAAGAAAGGAGCTCTTCGGTCAGAAGAATCGAGCAAAGAACAAACTTCCACCGACTGAGGATGCGCTTCTTCAACATATCCACCGGGCAGCTTATCAAGCAGATATTTGCGCGACAAGCACACAAACACAGCAAGAGATTCCTTCTCCACAAGATTTTGCTTGGAATAAGGTTTCAGGGTCATGGGTACCAGTTTGGATGACAGTTCCAGAGGTTTCCCGAACGCGAGGGAGACTGCAAATACTGCAAATGTGGGAAAGCCAATCTGGACTGCTCACCACTTTGCAAGTGCAAGTGTGATAGTGTAATTTGCAAGTGTAATTTATATCTAATACTGAATTTCATTAAATGAACAACTATAATTTTTTTTTGTTATTGGGAACTTCCTTTCCTTTTTTTTCTGGATACAATTTAGATTATTATATAACAACATGGCACTGTGCGAATGGCCATGTTACCCTAGCCATATTTTCGAGTATAGATATATAGTTATTGGGAACTCTTATTAGCGTTATATTTGGACTTATATATTACTGTAATAAATGCTACGGATATATTTTATTGTATTTTATTTAATATGCAGTTAAGTGTGTAGCGTACTTAGTTGGCTTACAGCTGTAATTCAAAATTAACAGTACAATAAATTGTATTAAGTGATATTTTGCCGCTTTTGGCGGCCATTTGGGATTTCAGTGCCGTGCATGAACATTTTTAGAAATTCCAGAGGACTCCTAGTCTAACATTTATTATTATACCCTAAGGCGCCTTCATACCAAATTTGGTGCTTTTATTTGCCAGGTAACTGTAAACTTAAAATACATCTCTAAGCCACCTCACTATTAAAATTATTTTGAAGTAAATATTACATCTTTCATGTTCCTGGTAGATTCATGTACGCCAAATCTTAAAAACACCCTCTATATTATAGCTTGGAAATCGAACTTACCAAAATTTGATAAAATAATCAGCTCCACTTGATGCTAGTTGTGTTAATACGAACAAAATCAAGACGAAGAAAGAGCAACACCAACCTCCTCCTGCTTTTAAATAAATCTTGTAAACTTTTGAGGAAATTTTACCGGTATTTCTGTGTTCCTTTATGTATGATGGTTCATCAGAAATTTCCTCAAAAGATTTTATTTTGGAACATACTACATCAGTTTTATCATATTCCCCTTCTTCTATTTGATGCTTAAATAATTTCGCGAAATCTTTTCCGGAATTTTTAATTTCCTCATAACTTCCAGTGGTTACTATTCTCCCATTCTCCATGAGACATATTTTGTCCACTGTCTTTAAATATTGCAATTGATGGGTTACTAATACTGTGCATTTATTTTTGAGGAAACTAGAAATGCAATCCTCGAAGAGTTGTTTTCCGACTTGCGTATCTACAGCGGATAGGGGATCATCAAGTATATATATGTCGGCTTCTTTATATACTGCTCTTGCTAAATTTATTCTGGCTTTTTGACCTCCACTTAAACTGACTCCCCTATCACCGACCATGGTTTTATCCCCGTAAGGCAAGAGATTTAAATCTCTTTCCAAAGCACACACTTGCATAACTTTTTCGTATTTCTTACAGTTCCATTTTTCTCCAAATATGATATTTTGTTTAATGGTTCCGGCAAACAGCCAAGGTTCTTGCGAGGAATATGATATCTTACCAACTACATCTTTGAAACCATTCGTAAGCGGCAACTCTTTCATAATAGCGTGAAGTAGCGAAGTTTTACCAGAACCTACGGGACCTACAACTGCCACTAGTTGTTTAGGCCCTACGTTAAAATTTACATTAAATAAAGCATGTTCCTGAAGGTAATCCGACCACTTTGCAGATACACCCTGAAGGAATATGCCTATAGACTTTTTACTAGAGTTATGGATAAGCGGAGCTAGTGAACTAATTATTTTTGTATCGTGTGTATGTGTAGTTCTCAAAGCTTCTGGATCGACTTCATCAAATAACAGGAACGTTTCAATACGCTTGATAGACACTAGGGACTCCGCAAGGTTTGATATGCCTTGAGGAAAGTCTGTAATCATGACAGTTTTTAGTATATTGTAGAAGGATGATACTACATATACGAATTCTGCATTTGGCCTATGCCCTGTAAATGCGTATGTAAGGATACACAAAAATACTGAAGTTCTTGTGATGAACTTATTGAAAGATATATGAAGAGCTCGAATGTATGTGGTTGAACGAATCTGTTTGATTTCTAACCTAAAATTTAAAAAAAGTATTAATGCATTAGTTGTGATATGATATATGACTATGCTGCTTTTTAAATTATAATTACTATATACACATAGTAGTCAGGTGGCTCATGTTTTATCATCATTCATAATTACCGGTTGACAACGAAATTAGTCACGTTCAAATTTCTGGGTTGCTTTTAGGAATAATATTTTGAAATTTTGGCATATGATTTACGACACAAAAAGCCACATTTTGCACTTATTAAGTGAAAAATTTCACTTCCGGTCCAACCGGAAGTAGCAAAAACTTTTGATTTTTAAATAGCAACCTATATATTTTTGTATACTTAGATTCAACATAAAATTCTCGCTACAACGATGTATGACAAGTAGGTAATTGTTTTCAAAATGGGGTCATATATTCGAAAAAGAGAAATAGCAGGCCTTGAATCTGATGTTTCGCCTTCATTTTTATTGTTGTATTTCAATAAAAGTTTATTTCGTGCAAAAACCACTATTTTTAATTGAAAGATAACTTTTTGAAAAAACATAAAAAGCAAATGTATTTTATACAATTTTTTTTCAATGGTAACCATGCTTTTAACATTACACATTTAACGTTTTTACTTGTACCAGCAAGACCCAAAATATAACCTTTTATTTCATGTATAATACATCTAGCTTGGGTACTAATTTAGACAGAAATTATTGAATTTTTGTAAATGCTATTCTTCAGTTATCTAATGAAACCGTACGTAGTAATATATGTATTAAATTTAACAAGCGTGCCATCACAAAATGACATTTTTTTTTGCCCAAGTTATTATTTGATAAAGTTTATGTAGTGCTTTCTTAATTTACTTGTGATTTATTTGCTAATATAGCAATTTAAAAGTTTTTAAAAAACACAAAAGAGTGGTATTTATCCAAAACGGAAAGGTGGACATTACTTATTTATGGGGAATCTAAAAGAAAAATGTATTTATTTATTTACATACACCATCCAACAGCCAAGGCCAATTACTGGATGGGAAAATACAGGTTTATGAACAAATATCACAAATAACAAATTAATACGTCAAAAAGAATAATGTCTATAACAATGTATAATATATTTTATAATTTTAACAAGCGTGGAAAGAGAAAGAGAAACAGAGGAACGGAGAAAACAGAAACTGTACACAAAATAAGAACTATTTTTCGCAGTCTGCCTCAGAGCTAATATTGCAAAACAACTTCATGTCATCAGCATAAAGTAAGTAGCATACGTCTAAATGATCTACAATATCATTAATAAATAGTATGAAAAGGAGAGGCATCAGAACAGAGCCCTGGGGAACCCCTGATGTGACTGATATTTCGAATGATTTTACACCCCGACATTCAACATATTGTGTTCTTTGGCTAAGGTATGATTTAAATAAATTTAACAGTCGTATAGAAAGCTCAGCGAGATCTAGCTTATGTAATAATATATTGTGGTCAATTCTATCAAAGGCTTTGGAGAAGTCCGTATAAATAACATTTACTTTGGCCGTTTAGATCCATACATTGAGCGATATGCTGCGTAACACAAAATAGGTTTGAAACCGTGGATCTATTTTTAACGAAGCCGTGTTGATGTACACTGATCTGCCCCTCTATATGAGGATAGAGCACGTTATGTAGAGCTATTTCAAAAACTTTTGCGAAAGTACAAATTATAGTAATTTGCCGATAGTTTTCTACATTGTTTTTTTCGCCCTTCTTGTAAACCGGGCAAATACGAGATTTTTTCCATATATCCGGAAATACACCAAACGTCAAGGACATATTAAAAATGATACGGAGGGGCTCTGCAAAAACATGTGCACAATCCCTAACAATAAAAGCTGGTACGCCATCAGGTCCTTTCGTAAATTTAGGTTTTAACTTTTTCAAGGCAGATCAAGCTGAAAGGTTACAAGCCGAGCAGTAACCTGGAAGGCACCACGCTTCTAGAAAATATTTTAAGATTTTAGAAGAAAAATTTAATCCCCTGCCAAAAGAAAATGAACAAAATACGTTTTTAATTGAGGAGGCCACAGAGATTAATGTTTTAGCATCCGTGGAAATTAATAAAAATGCAAGTACAGATTGGAAATGCTCTTGATATTCGTCGAGAATCTGTTAGAAGAATGTTGAGAAAACATGGATATAAATCATATAAATACCAACTTCATCAGCATTTATATGAAGCTGATACGGATAGGAGAGTGTATTATTGCAATTGGTTATTAGAAAATAGAAACATTGTTCCCAGAATGTTTCGCTAACAATGGCATGTTAAACCGAAATTATTTGCGTTACTGTTCTGAGGAAAATTTAGAGAAGGAAATCACCAAGAAGTGTTTGGGGTAAATGTATGGGCAGGAAATGTGGGTAATAGGATCATAAGTTCTATTTTATTTCAGGGGACTTTAAATGGAATTAGGTACTCGAACTTTTTAGAAAATGAAATTGAGGGCTTTTTAGGAGAATTACCTATAAATTTGAGAAAAAGCATTTATTACCAACAAGATGGCTCTCCGCCGCATAACCTTCGATATGTCTCTAATTATTTAGAGAACTGATTTCAAAATAGAGTCATTTCGACATATGGGCGTACGAGATCTCCTGCCAGATCTCCTGACCTAACCGCTATGGATGTTTTCCTGTGGGGAGTACGTCAAAGAATGAGTTTGTTCATCATCTTCAAGAAACCTCCAGGAGTTGGAAACCAAAATTTGTCAAGCTTTTGCAACAATAACTGCGCAAATGTTAAAATGGGTGGTATGGGAAACCATCAGTAGGGCTCAAAAATGTACTGACGTTGAAGGAATGCATATTGAACAATTACTATAATTTTATTTTCCCCCTATCTTATAAATAATTATTAATAAATTCTGTAATTTTTATTTAATGTGTATTTTTTAACAATACCAAATGATAAATGTAGCATCTACAGAAATCCAATAATTTCAAAGTAAATTAGCACTGAAACTAGGCGTATTATATATCAAATGAAAGGTTATAATGTTATTATATTACTATGTCACTATGTCGTTATGTCATTATGTCATTATGTTATCATGTTATCATGTTATCATGTTATCATGTTATCATGTTATTATGTTATTATGTTATGTTAAAATAGGTTACCATTTAAAAAAATTTAATAAAATCCATTTGCTTTATGTTTTTCAAAAATTTGTTTTTGAATTCTAAATAGTGATTTTTGGCACAAAATAAACTTTTATTAAATTGCAACAATAAAGATTGAGGTGATACATCAGATTCAAGGCCTACTAGGCAAATTTTTTGAGAGCATAGTCTTGCAGCTGCCAATTTGGCTTTTTCACTTTTTCGAATTTATGATGCCATTACCTAGTTGTTAAACATCGTTGTAACGAGAATTTCATGTGGAACCTAAATATGCAAAAATATATATTTAAAAATCAAAAGTTGCTACTTCCGGTTGGGCCGGAAGTGATGGTTTTCACTTGTATTCCTAAGATCAACCTAGAAGTTGGATCGGGACTAATCTCGTTGTCACCCGATATAGGAACGTATTGTGATCGTGCAAAATAATTTGAGTTTTTGTTGAATTTACATGTTTACAGGTCCCCTGAAGCCAAAATATTGCTTTTTAAAAAATGTCTGTTTGTTGTCTGCCGTCTGTGGTTGTACCTAGAGTCCAAACTACTGGATCGATTTTGCTCAAATTTTGTATGAATATATATGTGTAGGCAGCCACACCTCGAGATGAAATCTCAAAATCGGTCCTAGTTCAAATGCGAGGAGAATTAACACCTAAAAACCGATAAATGTATATAAAATAATTTTTCCTCAAGAATGACTAACAATTTTAATTAAACATAACACATGGATACTCCCTTAACACTAGTATCAGATGACATAGTTCGTTACCCTTACATAATTGAGTGAGGGAGGCTGAGGGGGCGGAAAGCTTAGGAGAATTTAATACTTTTCCTCTAAAATAGTTTGAACTATATTGATCAAACTTGACACATGAACACTCAGCATCAATGTTCTTCTATAAAATTCATCAAAGGATATTGCAGGGGATGTGATTTAAATAATTAAATAATTTTCTTCTCAAAAATGGCTCTAAATTAATATATTGATACTCCCTTAGTATTCCTATAAGATGATGTGACCCATTTCCTCCAAAAAGTGCAAGGACGGAGGCTGTGGGGTAAGGTTAAAAGAGTCAAATAATCTTTTCCTTTCTAAAACCGTTATAATGATTTTAATCAAATTTGGTACATGAATACTTCCTTAATATCAACATAAGATGGCGAGACTAGTTATTTCTAAAAGATACTGCAGGAAATGTAATTTAAAGAATGAAATGATTTTTTTCACACAAACGGCTATAAAGATCATGATCAAATTTAACATATTGATACTCCCTTAGCGTTACTATAACTATGTCCCATTTCCGCCAACAAAATGCAAGAACGGAGGCTGTGGAGGATAAGGTTGAATGAATGAAATACTTTTGTTGCGAAGCGGTTCTAACGATCTTGATCAAATTTGGCACATAGAGACTTCCTTAGTACCAGTATAAGTTGGAGTGGCTAGTTGCTTCTAGAATATTCAGGTCGGGGAATGTTATTCAGTATATAAATGAAAAAAAAAACGAACCTTACACTAAGACTGTAAGAGAGAAAGGTGTTCTATAATAACTAAAACTTAAAAAATGCTTTACTAACCTAAACAAAAATCCTATTTGGAATAATTAAATGTAGATTTTCTTTATATCGAATATATTGTTAAATAATGTATGCCTTAAAGTATATAATCACTACTCCCTGTCGTATGTCTAATAATAACAAATCAAAATAAAATTAAAAATAAAAATTGAATCAAAACTTACTTTCGAATTTGTTCAACCAGCGTAGAGAATGCTTTTTCCCAAGTATACATTTTTATAACTTGTATACCAGATATGATCTCGCTCATTATTCTCACTCTTTCATCTGTTTTTACTGCCGTTTTCAATCGGAAAATAGATGTTAGCTTACCCATCAATACTGAAAATTGTAAAAACATTCATATTATATACTGTTAAACTTAATTCTACACGTTTCTTTAACATAGGAACTATAATACTCTCATCGCCCAATAAGTTTAAGAGAAGAAAGGCTTGATGGGAACGTGATGTAGGAATTGCATTCTGTTACTGACCGAAAATTGATGACCCCAGCAGAGTAACTCGTTTCAGTACAACTGTATGGACAATTTTTTATTTACAAAAGGAAAAAATCTCCTACGGCTGGAAATTTAATGGTTTTATCTGCCCGGTCCATATAATGGCGGAGAGTTAGGTAAAAAAAGTGCGTTATCTCGGAACCGGTCAAAACTACTCCGAGTTTGACGATTTTTTTTTAAATGTCGGTAATTTCAAATACTTTAACCTTTATAGATTAAAACTTGACGCTCTAGTCAGAAAATTTGTTAGAACTACAAAAAATCCAAATTTTGAGAGAAAAAAATTTCTCAATATTCTTGTCGAAAAATATTATTTAAAAAAATTATATATTTTATTAATGTCTTCCATAATGAAGATAATGCATTTTAAACTGATAAAAAGCAAGTAGTTAATTTATTTAAAAAAAAATAACCATAATTACACTAATTTGTTTTTAACGCCAGTTTATTTGAAAAAAAATACAAATTAAAAATATTCATAATTATTCTCCGCTGCATCTATTTCAATTTCTGCATAATCTGTGATCATTGGTGGTGGTGAACAATTGGTACAAACATTGTCATTACATTCCTTGCAAGCTTGCGTGCAGAAAAGCCCTCTTTTTCTGCATCCACCGTTGCAGCCAGATTTACATCTGCAGAATATAGTTTTAATGCCTGCTCTGGAGCAGGTGACTGGTTCACGGAATTGGGTATTAAGAAATTTTTAAAATTCCATCCCTATTCAATTGGTGACGGAATAATTACCTAGCCATGACTGAACTTGTAATTACACTTTTTTAGATGTTCCATCGATGCATCTGCTGTGCATGGTAAATTGGCCAATTACGTACGAGCATCCTTTACTATTGTTTTTGTGAAATATTGGTATCGATATAAATTTAAATGTACCTCAGATTTAGAGGCATTGTACAAAGAAAGAATATATTTTATAACAGCTTGATAAATAACACGTGAATCTTGATTCGGTATCTTGAATAATTCAGGAACATCCTCCAAGTTTTCTTGTTCTTCAAATTTTTTAGCAAATTTAATTTTTTCTTCATTGTAAAATGATGTTGCATCACAACCGATGAATGCATGTAAAAACAACACATGCATTTTACATTTTATTGAGATTGGCTGACGAATAGACTGTTTTTGGCGTTTTCCTTTAGGTGCGGTTTAAAAAAATATATTTATTTTTCTTTTGGTGTTAAAGCAATTAATATGACCAACACGTCAATATCCCCAGCTACCACAACAACATTGGAGGACAAACAATAGAGTGCTGCAGTAAAGATTAATCTATCCGCATCGCTATCTGCTTGGTGATTATTTATAAGATGAGGTATTAACTTCGAAATAAATTTAGCTTTATTATTTTCATTTGCAAGAAATTTCTCTTGCGGAACGTTCAAATGCATATCTTTTTCAAAAGCATAGTTGACAGAAGAATTTTTTTCGCTACTTTAGTAGTTTTCATTTCATATCCATCAAATACAACTATTACATTATCACCGTAATGTTTCTTGAGATATCTGACATATCTAGCAAATATAGATGAAAATTTAATGAAAAACGTTTATGAGGACACGTTTAACCCTTCCACAAAATTAACCAACAATGAAATAAAATGCTGAAAATTCTCTGACATGTTCAACAACAATACAGAAATTACATATAAACTCTACGGACTTAAAAAATGATTTTCACCCCTTAAAACATACACAATTAGTAATATTTCCATATTGTTTGTAGTAAAAATTTAGGAAAAATCGTATTTTTTTGGAGGTCGCTCTATGTTCATCCCCAGTAATGGGTTGAAATGATTAGGGTTAATTTTTTTTTTGTTATTTCAACTTTATTAGTCCAATATTCCAATATATCCAGTATTCCTAGCGTTATGACCTATAATGACTCCATATTAAACAAACCACAAGAAGTAATAGTTGACGCATTTGCTAATTACTTTTAAGAGTCATATTCTGCATCTACAAACTTTGCTTATGATATAAATAGCACTCATTGTAATACTAACAATTGATGCATTCCCTATATTACCGACAATGACGTACTTAAGGCACTTAAGAAAATTACTCAAATCTCAAATTCGCCTCGATCGACACGGATTCATGCCAAATTGCTCTACCACCAGCAATCTGGTGTGCATCACTCAGTTCATAGCTGAACAGTTGGATGCTGGAGGCCAAGTAGATGTCATTTATAACGGGTTTTTCTAAAGCCTTCGATAGACTGGACCATGGAATTTTGCTGAACAAATTATCCGAATTTGGACTAACTGAGCACTTCCTAAACTTTTTTGAATCCTACTTGGTAAATAGACGACTAAATGTACAATACCGTGGATTTTGGTCTATGGATATCTCAGGGATATCAGGTGTTCCCCAAGGTTCTGTGCTTGGCCCATTGCTCTTTAACATTTTTATAAATGATATCGTCATTGGCTTACACTGCAAAACATTACTTTATGCCGATGACCTAAATTTTTTTACATCTATCACTAGTGCAGAAGACTGCGTTGATTTGCAAAACGATCTTGTACAACTATGGTCTTGGTGTAGCGTAAACAATTTACAGTTAAATATCTCAAAGTGTAGCTTTATGACATACACTCGTGCACAAAATCCAATAAAATTTATCTATACAACTAATGATGATGAACTGAAGAGTTGTGGTCATTTCAAAGATCTAGGAGTAATATTCGATCCAAAGTTATCTTTTATTAGCCATATCAATCAAATCACCGCTAATTCTTTTAAAAATTTAGGATACATTATCCGTAATTGTAAAGAATTTAACGAAAATACACTGAAACTTCTCTTTAATTCATTTGTAAGATCAAAACTTGAATATGCTTCAATAGTCTGGAGTCCTGGTTATGAAAATCATAAGTATAGCATTGAAAAACCTCAGAGGCGTTTTCTTAAATACCTCTGGTTCAAAAGTTCTGGAAATTAACCAGAGAGAGGTTTTCCACATTGTGGCTTATTACATAGATTCAACACGAGTGATCTTCAACTACGTCGGACGTATCACTCTCTTGTATTCCATTTTAAGATTTTAAATGGCACTATTGACTGCCCTGAAATTCTTAGTTGCATTAGATTTCATGTTCCTAATTGGCAGACTCGCTTGCATTCGTCTCTATTCTATTTGCCTGCACCAAGAACAAATTTGCTGTTATTTTCTCCCCTGCGCCGTATGTGTTCCAACTATGATTCTTTATATAATAATATAGATATTTTTAATACTAGTATATCTAAAATGCGAAATATGGTTCTCAATTCTGCACAACAACTGTAGCTTCTAAACTATCAGATTACAACTCTTTGGACTATACTAATCATAGACTTATTTTGTTAATTTTTATTATCATTTAATTGTTTCCTTTAGTTAAGTTATTTAGTTTTAGTTATTATTTAGTTTTCTTTTTATGTTTGTAAAATTCCTTCCCTATAATTGGATTTCTGTCTGGGCAGTCGTAACCAAAATAAATAAATAAATAAAGAAATAGATATTACCAAACTATAATAAAAAATTTGTAAAAAAAGTTTTTACTGCACTTTTTGCAAAAGAAAGGGTCAGACGTAGGAGGATTTCTACGGGGGAGAAGCGAAACGGTTAAATAATGTTGTTACCAAAATGGTGTATTCTTATGCAAAATGGCATTCTAAATACGTTTTTACTCTGCATATTTTTCAGTAATTCAATAGAATCGGCGTAAATCATTAATTAATTCATAAAGTCCGTCATTTTAGGTCCACCATTTTGAATTTTCCAATTTTCACTTAGAATTCGTAATCAGCGACCCCAAAAACCCAGATGATATGAATTTTAGCCGATTTCGTTGAAAACTTTGCGAGTTATTGAATTGGGGGTGTAAAATGGAGGCCCCATCCTTCCCGAGGAGAATGCACTAATTTTCAAAGGTATAAATTTCATATGTTGCCGAAACTTTACATAATGCAAAAGGTTTCAAGTCTTTACATTGAAGTAGTAACGATTAAGAAGAAAGAAATGCATTCATTTCATCTACTAGTCATTTTATCAATGATATCGATAATTATAAAAAAAATAATAAAACAAATAAATAAACAAAGAGCGATTTTCTTTTTATCGCAGTAGGCCGGCGTTTTAGATCTAGACGACATTTATGTGTCATGTAAAGTCGCCTTATAGAGTTGTATATCTGATAAAAATTAGAAATGAATTCGGCCACAAATAAAGGAGATACAGGGGTGTCTTCACGAGAAGTGAAACACACTGTATATCTTGGATCATCGTGCTTTCACATTATATCAATAATATGAAAGGGGGTGGTTTAACGAACGTTCGTAGTCATGAAAGCTCATGCAGCCTTATAAAACAATTTTTCACATAGAAAATACCATTTTGTTGAGAGATATCCTTATTTTACCCCCTTTTATAGAGTGTGCTTTACCGTACGTTAATAGTATTACTGGCGAATGTTATTGTTATCTTGTAAAGCAACAAATCTTTTGCAAATAACTTATTCTTTAGAGAGAGGTATATCTCATAAAGTGTTTGTAATATGAATAAGGAATTTCGTAAAATAATTAAAAAATAACCTTATTCTACCCGTTAGATAGGGATGTGCTTTCTAAATATAATAATATTAAAGAATTGCGTGGCGAAAGCACTCAGTTATGAAAAATCACGAATCTTGGTCATGTATATTTTAATAGATGAAGGAACATAATTTTGTTTGAGAAAAACCTATCACCTCTTAGATAGGGGTGTCTTTGACTAAATATCAATAATAGTATCACGAAATGGTTAAGAAGTGTCCTTAATTGTACCAGGTTATTTATCTTTGTTGTATACATTTTCACAACACATTTAATTTTTTTTGATAATTACACGTTTCCCACCCCTTGGATAACGGCCCGTTTCACCAAATATTGGTAATGGATGATTTAACAAGAGTTATTCCATATGTGGGGGATGGTAGCACAGCGGTTAGCGTGTCTAGCTTTCTCTCTAAGCATAACTAGCGAAGTGGGTTCGATCACTACTGCAAAGTAATTTTCAATTATAAATCACCCCCAAGAAGTAGTTCGGATCCCACTATAAACTGTAGGGCCTAGTCTCCTTTGCTCACACAAGTCTAGTCTTAAGAGGGCCATCAAGTGGTCTGGAAGGCGGTTAAAACATTTAAATCATTTATTTATTTATAAGGGGTTACATTTTTTTTTAACGCCTTATTAGATTAACGTCCCGGCGGAGTTTAGCATTAGCTATTGCACCACTCAACCAGACACATACACATAGACAGTTATACAACGACCATTCCCTTCGACATTACCATCTGCCGCAGCTGAGACTCGAACTCGGGAGTGGTACAGCAACTAGCCGTGTTGTCTCTCACACAATCTCGTCTAGTTCACTGCTACCAACTCGGTAACACATGAAAAACACCTCTAAATATCAATACCCTAGCCAGGATTCGAACCCGGGACTTCTTGGTTGCAAGCCTAACACGTAAGCGTTGAGCCACTGAGCCGGTTGCGATTTGTAATTTTAAATATGATAGAAAATAGCTACTCTAAATTAAAAATGTTCATCCTCTTAGTTACGGGTTGTTTGTTAGTTTTACTTCGTGGAACATGCGACTTTTAGTGCTATTTAATCTTAAATTAACAAACTAATAAATACTTACACTGAAGAGGAATGAAAAAAATAAGCAAGCAAAATCCAGCTAGACCTGTCGCTCCAACCACACCATATAGTAAGTACATGATCAAAACAGTTTCTATGGGCGCTGCCCATAAATAATGGAAATATCTGAAACAATTGTCAAACCGGTTGACATCGTTTGATAACAAGTTTATCATTTGGCCAATGGTAGTTGTTCCTAGAGCTTTTTTGCTCAGTTTCAAAGTTTTCCTGTAAATTACAGAACAACAAGCTATTCTGATTTTCATGCCAAGATGTTGTAGAGCCAAATTTAATGTATGATATGTTACTACATATAGTAAAGATGTTAAAACTATCATGCTCGCGTATATATAAGCTTCTTGTAATGTAACTGTGGTTTGGTTTGGTGTATAGTAATTCATTAATTTTCCTAGTAGCAGTGGTTGAGACAACCTAAAATTAATAGACAAAAGAGTTAAAGTATAATACATGCAATACAAAAAACGAAATATATGAAATATATAACAGAGAATATTGATATTTAAATATATAGGTTTGTTAATTTCTATATAACATTATTAAATAAAATCTCTCGTGGTACCCATAAGTTCAAAACCAATGAATTTTTCTGTGATATCAGGAGGAAGGCATACTTGTATGCAAAAAAATCCACGTAAAATGATAACCGACAAAATTAAAATTTACACCCAGAAATTCACACAGTTTAGAGACGCGGATTTAACAGTAAAGGAATTACCAACAGATTGGTATTAAAACAAGGCATTTAGCATAGATGAAAACAACTCATTATATTTCGTGAGAAGAATTCAAATATTTCTATAATAATATGATTGTTTTTAATTAAATAATTTTATTTTGTACTTACTGTAAAATAAATTCAAGAAAAAACAAAACAACCATATGGCCTAAAATATCGGAGCGAAACATTATCCATAGTGCTCTCCAAAGGGCAGGTTCTGTATTATTTAATTTCTCTAGTTTCCATATTTCTTCTAACTTATCCCCTAATCTATGAGACTCATGCTCGTTCAATGGTTTATATAAGTCGTCCTCATCCAACTCCTTCTTCCATCCTTTGTAAAATATTGGTAAACCCCAACTAAAAGAATAAATAACATTAAAACAATGTTGTGGATTTTACATCGTGCTATTTAAAGTAATAACTTCCGAGGGAGTAATTCTTTTTATGTAAGCTGATTAGTCCAAGAACCAGACAGAATTAGTTACCTCACGAGTGCAAACAGTTTATTTTTAGTTTATATATAACCTAAGTGTCTTAGAAAAATGAGTTTTGCAAAATTCCAGTACTGTGAAGGGCTATGTGGTGACGCCATCATGGTTTTCTTTCTATGGCACAGCACCACGTTTAAATATAGTTTAACTTTTCACCTATTTATGTTACACAGACGATTATTTTCCGTTTATGATAAATATTTTTGTAATTATATAATTTCTGTTAGCATTTACTAGTTTTCGAAAAACTTTCGTCTGAACGTATAAAATCACCCCTAATCTTTTATTTTGTGTTCGCAAAGTGAAAATAGGGCAGTAGACGTAGGGTTCCTTGTACTGACAGATCTTATGTGAGGTCCAAAATGTGACACATGAGGTACGAAAGCGCACATGGAGTACTGCGTACTATAACTTTTCTATCTCTGTGGTTTAACTATAAAGTATATTCCCTAAGCTACACTATGCTGATGAGGATCAACAACTGCGAAACACGTATCCGTAGCTACAATGTAGTTTCTCTTTGACGCATAAGGCAATTGTTTATTTCTTTTCTTGCAGATATTAACTTTTGATTGTAGAAGGAATTGTAATGTTTTCTATTTATTAGGGCTCCGTACTTTAAAAGATACAAAAGAAATCTCTATGGTGAGATATCATTATCCGTCTGTTATAGCTTAGTTTCCCAGGAACCACAAATTTAACAAAGTTATAATACTTGCTTGCCAGCCATACTTTTAATAAATTTTTCATCGAACAACCGATGAGGGTAATTCAACAAATACCTGCAAGTATTTCAATTAGAGATTTTAGTATTTCCAAAAATCCACATTTGATTTCCTTTGGATTTCCCGTGATGAAATGTTTACTTACTAAATAATAAATTGAAAAACAAATATTCTTCAGACCTTGATGAAGTTCCCATATTATTATTAAAAAAATAACTGGATGTATCATTCAATCAATGACTTACTTAGATAATCTTAAGTAGTAAGAAGTTATTCCAATTTATAAAAAACAGAATCCTCAGTTTATAGAATACTACAGACCAGTAACTGTTCATCTGGATTTTCTAAAATATTAGAATATTGCTATTTAGATCGTTTATTTAAATTTATTGATAAGTATAATATTATTACTAAACAACAACATGGTTTTCCGACTAATATGTATACACAAATTGCTATATTTTCATTTTATGAAAAAATGATTGAATGTATAGAGGTAGGCGAGTGCCCTATTGGGATGTTTTGTGATCTCAGCAGAGCATTAGACTGTGTCAATCATATGAAACTGTTATGCAAATTTCATATTAGGACAATATCAGTACTAATATTATTAAATCAGAACTTCTCAATATGAATGTAGTTCCACAAGGTTCGGTACTGGGACCAATTTTATTCTTATTATATACAAACGAAATTAATAGTTTAACTTCTAATACATTTTTTGTTTATGTACGCTGACGATACATCTCTATTTATTTCAGATACTTCGGATGATTTGCCAAATATAAATGCAATAATGTTCTGGAAGTGTCAAGCGATTGGTATAAGTCAAATACACTTTATTTTAACTTTGAAAAACCTAAGTGCCTAGATTCCGTAACCAACAAAAAACCTGTTCAGTTAGTTAAACATTTCCATAAATGGTTCAGACATGTTAAATTTTAATCAAAAAGTTAAATTCTTAGGAGTTATGATTGACGAGTGTCTGAACTGGAAGGCTCACTGTTCCCACTTAGTTTCAAAACTAAATTCGATGTGTTATTTAATGAGAAATCTAAAAATAGTTTTGACAAATGAACAACTTATTATGGTGTATCATGCACAAGTTTCCTCTAGGCTGAGATATGGCGTGTGTTTCTAGGGTTGTTCCACCCAAACAGTATATGTTTTTAACCTCAAAAACGCATTGGTGGGCTATCCAGTGGGAATTCTTGTAGAAACCTTTTTAGGAAGTTTAAAATTTTAACTCTTGTGCGTGTTAATTTTTGAACCACCTATGTGTTTTTATTTATAGAAATAAATAAAATTACATTTTAAACAATGGTATACACAACATAAATACTAAACAAGGAGTTGTTTCCACGTACTCTTCTGTAAATATAACGTGTCTACAATCTCTCCTACCTATCTAGATTTAAATATTTTTAATAGGTTACCGATTGAAATTAAACTTTCATAAGTTTAGTAATTTTTAAACGTCAATTAAATAGTTGTCTCTAGGATAAACCTTTTTATAATATAAGCGAATTTTTTGAAGATAGAGTAAATTAGGTAGGACAATCGATGCGTAATAAACTCTCTCTTAACCGAATCGGGGAAATATACCGAAACAGGTAAGGAAACAATGGAGTAATTACTCCTCGTGCACTTTCCTGGTGCCACAATAATTGAAAAATTACCAGAGGAATGGCTAGGAACGGAACTCGAGACAACTAGTAACAGGGTCACCAGGGTGGACTGGGCAGTGATTAAACAGGTGATTGATCAGTCGAAAATCAGATGGGCAATAAACTCCTTTGAGCCGTACAAATCTCCAGGATACGACGGAATTTGGCCAATAATGCTTCAGCAAGGTTTAGACTTGCTAGGCTGCGCTGGGCTGTATACCAAAAATCTGGAAACCAGTTAAGGTGGTATTCATACCAAAGGCGGGGAGAAACTTCCACACTCACGCCAAGTCATTAAGACCTATAAGTCTTATATCATTCCAACTTAAGACGATGGAAAAAATGCTTGACAGATATATCAGGGATAATGTATTGGTTAGAAACCTATTGCATCAAGACCAATATGCATACAGAGCAGGCATGTCTACAGAAACGGTATTTCACCATCTAATCAGGAGGGTGGAAAAGACGTTGGGACATAAGGAGGTGGCACTGGGTGCCTTTGTCGACATAAAGGGTTTCGACAACACCTCATTCAACTCCATCATCAGAACTGCAAGAGAGCGTGGTGTTGAGGACACCTGTTGCAGGTAGGTTGGATGCATGCTCAAGGGCAGGGTAGTATTTACTACCATGATGGGTGAAACTTTAGGTGCGTTAGTTGCTGGGGGTTGTCCACAGAGGGGTGTGCTATCTCCCCTGCTATGAAACCTTGTAGTTGACGACCTATTAGTGAAACTTGTCAATGAGGGGTTTGAAGCTCAAGGGTATGCTGACGATATAGTCATCATATCAAGGGGAAAATTTAAAAACGTAGTAAGGCACTGAATATGCTCAAGAAATGAACTAATGAGGAGGGGCTGAGAGTAAGCCCCTCAAAGACCAATATCGTTCCATTTACTAGAAGGAAAAACCTGGAGAGATTGGGTACTCTGGTTCTTCAAGATACACAGCCGAGGATGTTGGGAGAGGTAAAGTATCTTGGAGTCATCTAAGACTCTAAACTTACCTGGAACCAACATCTTGACAAGATAATACATAAATCGGTAGCCACATTGACTACAAGTAGACGATTATAGGGTAAAAAAAGGGGGACTCGAACTTGGTATGGTCTTTATACCAGTGTAATAAAACCCTCCATTATATGCGCTGCCTTAGTTTGGTGGCCCAAAGCCACTCAAACAACTGCAGTTAACAAGCTAAGCCGCATACAGAGACTGGCTTGCTTGGGAATCACAGGTACTATACAAAGCACCCCCACAGCAGCCATGGAGACCTTATTGGACCTCCCTCCATTCAGCGTAGTGATTCAGGGAGAGGCGAAAATGGGGGCATACAGGGTACAAAACGCACACTCTCCATACAGGGGAGTGGGGACATATGAGGATAATCAACATTGTAGTAGATTCTTTATTAAGCATGCGATCATACTACATGGTCCTAAAAATCACATTTAACAAGCCCTTCAGCGTCTTTACTGGAGAGAGAGAGATAGGATTGGTCAACAGGAGCTCCTGAGATATTACGGACGGGTCTAGGATGGAATCAGTAGCTGGAGCAGGAATACATGGAGTGGGACCGAGGTCAAGTATAAGCCTTTCTCTTGAACTCCACGCCAGTGTATTTCAAACTGAAATTCTGGCTATACTTGAGTGTATACGTGAGAATATTAAACGACGATATGTGAACCAGCAGATCTCCCTCGCATCGGACAGTCAGGCGGCACTAAAAGCATTAGACTCTAACAAAGTGTCTTCTAGACTGATGTGGGACTGCCACAAAGAGTTCGAAGTTCTGGATGAGCAGAACAAAGTTAAACTACTCTGGGTGAAGGGACACACCAGAATAGATGGCAACGAAAAAGCTGAAAATCTTGCTAGACAAGGAGCAGCTAATACATTCTATGGCCCAGAGTCCGTGCTGGGTATTACCAAAGACTCAGCTTGAGGAGTAATTCAAGACTGGGTCAGGAATAAACACAATCATTACTGGAAGAAGCACCTGCACAGAAATAGCAAGATCGATGGCGACCTTGACTATAGATTATGTGGCAAAGTACCAGAAACAGTAGACCATATTATATATAAATGTGCGGGACTGGCCCGCAGAAGTGATAATATTTACGGGAAAACACAAACAGACTCGCAAAGCATAAAACTCACCCATTCTCAGACCTGTATCACCTCATCAGCGGCACAGGAGTATTAAAATGGGCAGTGTAGATCGGAAAAGGAAGTGCACAATAAGCCCAAGAAGCTGCAGTGCCCTCGGAGTGTTTACGGATGACCCTGTGAGGAGAGGTTTTAGTCAGTAAGAGTCTGACACTGACCCAGCTCAGGTTGGGAGCCCATGAAGGTCAGGAAATTTCAGTACCGCCTAATTTTAATTACTACTTTGACCACATGAGGTGACAACTGCCAAACAAAATTAATTAACTGAGCCCATTACAAAAAGTATTTATCATTAAACTTCGCGAGTATTTCGAGAAAAAATCGTGAGATGTTACACATATTTAAACGTGGTGTTATATAAGTGGGTGGAAGATTTTGGATTTTATAAGGCTCACATTTCTGAGACGCTTACGTTATGTACAAACTAATAATATTACAAAATCATTTGCAAATTATACATAAATAAATGCTGGTCTGATTCTTGGACTATACTTTGATAATGACATTATTGTAAATGTTGAAATAATGAATGGAACTGAATGCTATCTTTAGACGAATCTAATTTCATCTTATTAAACATAATTTTATTGACTCCACAAAATATAATCATGTTTTTATTAAGGTTTCATTTACAATTAGTTTGGCTTGCGCTACATCTTCGTTATGTCTCGAATAATCATTTCAAAAGCACTGGGATGAGCTGTATGCCTAGCGTAAGCACATGAAATGAAAAAAATTGCAGTAATTAATTTCAATTGTCATTATTATTGATCGAAATATGGCTGTAAAATTTAAAATTTGTACGGTTTTGTAAAACCAAGTATATTAGGTCAATAGAAATTTAGCTATGAAAAATAATATGAAAGGTACTCACCAAAAAAATAAATTACATAAAAAATTGGACCTCAACTGTGGATGCAAGTTTTTATTCTTGAATTCATCGGAATTACTATCATCCATTATATTACGACCTGACTAATTTTTCTTGTATTTGTGCTTCTCCTAAAAAAGTAAATAAACTTTTAATATTAAGAGTAATATTGCAAAGAATTTAGTTTATTAAACATGAGGTGATAAAATTTGGTGCGTAAATATATGCAATAGCATTATTGTTTTTTACAAAAGCAATCAGTTAAATGGGACAATATGTGAATAGATCTAGTAGAAAGTTACAATTGAAAAAAACCTATCGTTATGACGTAAAATATAGTGTAACGCACCGCAAAATTACCATTAGATACGCCCAATTGACGAAACAAGGTATATTGTAATCAATTTGTGATTTCTTTATGATTAGCATGAAAAAATAATGCCGAAATTTGTGTCAGATAATTTTATGTCTATTTACAATGAAGGCTACTTATTGTCGATTCTGCCCTGATAAGTCTAAAGGTTATACCTGCATGCATGTGTTATGAATTTCGCAAATTTAGATTATTTCTACTCGAGCGTGAATAATTATTTATTTTGATTATCTTTGTTACTATAATAGCCGAAGGCATCCTGCTGCTAAAGTCTCAGACCGATATGAAAAATGTTCATAGTATGGACAGCAGGTTCACAGACGTGTTGAGGAGAAAATCACCTATTTTGTTTAAAGAAAATTATGGAGGGATAATAAAATTTCTAGCCTTTGTAACAGACTAGGCTGAATTTGTAACTGATACGTGTTATGTCTGTATTTTGTAAGTCTGAATTCAGGCATGCAAATAAAGTTCTTTTCCCACATCAGATATATTAGTTTCTGCTTTATGTATTTTCATAACTTTAACGTGTTTTGGGCTTGGTTTGTAAAAGCTATTTCACTTATATATGAACATTAACGTGTATTTGTATTTATTTATTGTGTTCAGTAATAATAATAACATAATTTAAATAACGCAGTTTATTACTCTGTCATGTTCTCTCTTATTTATTTCCGCGCCAGATCTTTCTGAAGAAAAAAACAGCATTTTTTCCATTAAGTTGAAGCTCCATTCACTTGGATAACATTAATAATGGAGTGGTCATTATATTTCCAGTAACGGAGTATATCTGGTTGCCTAATAATTCTCAAAAAATAATGAGCAATAAAATCAAATAATTTTCAAAAAGCATTGTCTCATATGTAGGTCTTCAACTTTAAATGCTCATATATCCATTCGAGGTGCTGCTAACATAAATTAATTTTGCTATTTAATCCCTTCCTCATGAGTCCAGTGCAATTAGTCATTATAAATGAAAAATAATTGAACCCAGGTATAATGCATGGATTTGAAAAATCCGTAAATTAAAAAAAAAATAAAATGTTTACAAATCTCAACGAAAAATGCAACTGTCGGAATTTTTAAATATTTCTTTTAAGGAAATAATGATTGTTATAGTTTTCGATTTTTAAAATTAATTTGAACAAGGCAGAAGCTCCAAAATTAAAGAAACATTAAATAATATAAGCACATTAGTTTTTTATAGAAAATAATTTACCAATAAATTATGCTAAATAATAATTATTATAAATTTTAATGATATAAATAATTATAAATTTTTATTAAAAGGATAATCATGCCTAATTTTCTCCAACGTTTTCGATGTCATTCATTAGTATCGTTAGCGGAGCATTTAAGCAGCTAATTCCTTTGCATAGTAAACATGCTATAGAACAATTTAAGCCACATCCACAAGCCGAGCCACATCCAGTTTTACATGAACAAAAAATCATTTTCAATAAATTTTCAGCAGCTGGTGGTTGGTTCATTGTAACTGGTACTAGAGAATTATCTTTTATTTTCCATCTCCATTATTTTGGCAACTTATCACATCCCGTCCACAATTGGACTTTTAAATAAACTATCTTTATATGTTCTGAACTAGTATCGAGTGTAGGTATCAATGAAGCCAAGTTGGCTTTAAGAAACGATTGGTAACGAAAATTATTTAAATTTTCTTGGTGCATAGAATATATTAGTGACGTCAGCATTTTCATCAGTAAAATAATAGCAACTGTGCGATTTTCGAATAATTTAGTAATTTTATTATTACCCTTTTTGTAAAACGCTGAAGTTGTATCATATCCAGTTAATATATTTCTTACACATTGGTAATTTTTGCTCAAGGCTTTTATTACAATAAATTTTTGCGGATACCGTGCCTTTTGCTGGTTTGAGAAAATATATTTCTCTATGAGATGTTAAACCTGTCAATAAAACTAACATGCTAATATCTTCAACAACAACAACATTTTCTGATTCAATATTAATTGCCGTTTATATGATTAGTGTATCAGCATCATCTTCTGCTTGACATGAGAAAATATTGTTACCAGCTAGTTTCTTCCTTAACATTTCGATGAATCTGCTTTTGTTGTTGCTGTTTGCAAGGAACTTTTCTTGGTGAATTTTTAAAGGCATATTTTCATCAAAAATTAAATCTGTTGAGGTATTTTTCAATGATCGACGATATCTGTCAGCTGATTGAGTGCAGTTGATATTTTTATATCAGTCAAAAACGACAAACACATTGTTTCCATAATTATTTCTTAAATATCGCATGTAATGATTGCATATTGCCTCGAAATTTTCATCTATTTGCCATTTGCAACGATGTAATCACATCCCCCCATCAATAGCATACGAAAATGTACTGTTATTATTTACACTAATATTGAGCTGCGTTAAAGGCATTAGTTTTAAGCAAAACGACGAACAAAGAGACGAGCAGAGGAGCAAGAGGAGCATCTCCAACATCAACTTCAATGACTGAAATTTGGATGATTTTAATGTAATTTGTTTTTATTGTAAAACTTGAAATAAATTTATATTTTTGTCAATAATTAATTTTAAGCAAAACTAGTCACATTTTAGTTAAGATTTATTTTTATTTAAAAAATTTAAGCAAACTAGTCACAGTTTAGTTAAGATTTATTTTAAAATTCAATTTTAACGTTATAATTACAATCATTTATTTAAAAAATCTATTCGCAATTTTTATCATTAATTTAAAAAAATAAACTGTAGGAAATTCTAAACAAATTACGCTCAAGTAATTGCCGTGGAACCATAATATTTCAGATAATTTAAATTCAAATTTAAAATCGAACAAGACAGAAATTAATTTACAGCCTTTTGATTTATCAAGCCGATAACATTCCAAATTTTCACGGTAATCCTAAAATTCTACAAATATTGATTACAGCTAGTGAACATTTAATAAAATCATTTCAGAATATAGTAACGCTAACAGCCGCTATAAATATTTGCTTATTAGATACAATTTCTTCTAAACCAAAAGGTAGAGCTGCACATCTTATTTGCCCAGGCAGTGAATTATTGACTTGGCAAAGTATAAAAGATGCTTTAACAGCAAGTTTCGCAGATCAATGCAGTATAGACAGTTTCTTTTCGGATTTGATCTGTTTAAAACCGATACGTAATCAAATATTACTGGAATTCAGAAGTAGAATTCAAGACGCACGCAGTTTATTAATCGCAAAACTTAATCAAAGCGCTGACTCCTTACCAACTAAAATTATTAAAATACAACACTACGGCGATATTGTACTTAAGACTTACATTGCTAATTTACCATATCACATACAATTAGCCGTTAGAATTAAAGAACCAGGTAGTTTAGAGGAAGCACTAAGCTACACAGTGGAAAAATAAAATTTTATAAACTACAAAAATAAAAATAGTATGGTGAAATTAACATATTACCGGGCGACACAAAACCAACCCCAAAATCGAAATAATTTCAGATATAATAATTAACCACCACCAAGACCAAGTCAACCCCAATCAAAATTATTATCGACCTACTTAATCCTAATCAAAATTATGATAGACTAGCATATAATTCCAACCAAAATTATTATTGCTCTAATTTTAATCCAAACCAAAATGTTTCCCACCCCCCTTATAATACAAATTACGTTTCTAGACCCCCAAATATTTTTCAGTATAGTTCGCAAATTTTAGCAAACCACAACAAATGATAAATGTTTTTAAACCTCAATCTCAAACATTTATAAATCTAACCAACTACGAAGACCAATCCCTACGGATACTTCATCTGGCAATATGAGATTGAGGAGACATTTTCCAACTAAATTACATAATCAATGTGTAGATGGATTACCCGATTCTACTACTGGAAACGAAAATTTCGCCCCATATACTCCAGATAACATGCAAAATTATTATTATGACGATCAATTCGATGATGATATTCCAGTCGAATATGATCAATATTCAGACGTGACACTTATTGATTACGATGATGATACTATACCCCATTCTTGTAATCAACAGTATAATTATCAACAGAACGACCACAAGATACAGAAAGTTACCTAGAGACTTCGCAAGTAAATTTTCAGATATCTCCAGATTTAAAATCCCCGAGAGAATAAAATTTCATAATATACCCTACATATATGTATACCAACCCTTAAAGCAAAAAAATTAATTGATACTGGCAGTACAAAAAGTTTTTTAAATCCTCAATTAGTTAAACATTTCTTTCCTGATTTAATAGAACACAAAAATTCTGAAGTCAAAACAGTTCACGGAAATTCCTTCTATAATGAAATTGTTAGATTACTAAATATCAAAATCAACATAAACAATAACCTCTTAGAACTACCACAAGCCCATATTCCTATGTATTTCGAGGACTTATCCCAAAATATTCCCAAACCACGTCTAAAACAACACTATTCATTAGTAATTCCCCCAAGAACAGAACAAGTAGTTTATTTACCTATATTTCAAAAGTCAGGAACAGCAATTCTTAATCATATGCAATTTGATGATCTTGAAACGCCCTCAGCCTTGTAAACATTGAACAAAACTTTGATTTAACAACCCCGAACAATAAAACCTTATTAGAAACTGAACCTTTTGATTCTAATGGAATTAACCATTTTGAATAACCCTTAAAAAATACAATTAGACAAAACGTATAAAGACGATTTAAAAATCTCAGGTTAGATCATTGTAACGAAGAAGAACATAGAGACATTAAAAAACTATGTTTCGCATATCCAGATATTTTCCATTCAGAACATATCCCAGTAACATTTACGAATTGATCAAACACGAAATTAAATTAACAGATGAAACACCGATATTTATTAAAACTTATCGTTATCCTCATATTCACAAAACGGAAGTAAATTCAAAAATATCCAAAACGCATGATTCAAATATTATTCAACATTCGAATTCACCCTGGTCATCCCCGATATGGATCCTAACCAAAAAATTAGAAGGAAAAATCAAATGAAGAATGGTTATAGACTACAGAAAGTTTAACGAAAAAACGGCAGACGACAAATATTCGTTACGAAACATAATTGACATTTTAGACAAGTTAGGAAAATGTAATTATTTTACGACATTACGACAAATTGAAATGGAAAATGATGACGTACAAAAGATAGCATTTTCTACTGAAAACGGATATTATGAATTCGTATGCCATTTGGGTTAAAAAATGCACCTTCGACATTTCAGAGAGTTATGAATAACATCTTGAGAGGCCATCAAAATAATATTTGTTCAGTTTACTTAGACGATATAATTATTTTTTCCACATCCCTTCAGGAACATATTGACAGACTGAGAAAAATAATCCCACACTTACGAGAAGCCAATTTTAAAATTCAACTTGACAAATTGGAGTTCCTACACTATTTAGGACAGGTAATCACCCTTAAAGGTATCGAACCAAACCCGGATAAAATAAAAGCCGTTAGTTTCCAATCCCCAAAACACCGAAATAAATCAAATCATTTTTAGGACTAGCAGGATATCAAGTTTATCAAAGATTTTGCCAAAATTTCAAAACCTCTTACATTATGTCTCAAAAAAGATTGTAACTGTAATTTGTAAATTCATTTAAACACCTTAAAAAATTATTGATTAATGCACCAATTCTACAGTACCCAGACTTTACAAAACCATTTGTATTAACCTGCGATTCATCAAACTATGCAGTTGGTCAGTTTTATCTCAAGGAACCCCACCAAACGTTAAACCCATTTCCTACATTTCGCGAACTCTCAACAAAGACGAATGCAATTATCCTGATATAGAAAAACAATTTTTAAGCATAGTCCACGCTTGCGAAATGTTTCGACCTTACCTATATGGACGTAAATTTTACATTTATACTGATGACAAACCATTACTTTGGTTATTTAAACTTAAAGAACCCAATTCAAAATTAGTTAGATGGCGTCTTGAAGAATTTAATTATAAAATCATTTATAAAAAAGGAAAACAAAACGTATACGCAGACGCACTATCAAGAATTAAATTAAATGTCCCAGAATCAATAAAAAATCAACCTGGAGATATAGACCTAGAAATCACCCAATATTTAAGAGAACTCGCAGAGAACTCAACAACTCATCCTGACCTAGTTAACGCCTCAAATCGTACCAACAAAATATCCTCGCAACAAAGACGAAAAACTATTACTCATAAAAAAAACCTTCGTGGAGGAAAACTAAATCATAGATGAATCGATGAAACCTATTATAAACTAATAAGGAATTACTATTGGAAAAATGAAGCAGATATCACCTGTTTCGTAAATGACTGTGAAACCTGTCAAAGACCTAAATACGATAGATACAAACCATATGCACCCCTTGTAATAACTGAAACTCCTTCCAAACCTTTCCAAGTACTTCACATAGACATGTTCACATTTCAAAATCAAACATTCCTAACAATTTTTGACAAATTTTCCAAACTAGGCCAAGCATTACCAGCTACAAAAGATTCCATATCAATTTACGATAATCTCGTTAAATACTTTTCATTTTATGGCACACCAGAAACTATCATTTCAGACAGTGGAACCGAATTCAAAAACCAAAATATTTAAGAACTATTAAAAAGTCACAAAATTAAAATTTACTTTGGTACAGCCAAACATCACGAAATTATTATTGAACATTTACGCCTATTAAAAGAAAAAGATCCCAATACAATCAAATTTAAAATTATCACCATTTGAAATCACATTCGGTCATACAAATTCACAAAACTCCTTAGAACCCATTGAGACAATATTTTATTAAGATTACGTAAGTGCACATAAAGAACGCACAGAAAATTTATATGAGACCCTTAAAAATAAATAAACTATTCAAAAACAAAAAGTAACTGCAAAACGAAATACTAAAGGTGACACACAAACCCAATTCAAGGTTAATCAGACATTATACAAACAATTAGAGGAAAGATCAAAAGCAAAAATAAATTTTCAGGACCCTGCATAATTACTGAATTATTAAACTTTAATAAAGCTAAAATAAAGAATCCAAAAGCAGGTAAAATAAATACTATTCATTTAAAAGAACTTCGTAAACCTGTCAATGACCCTCAGTCAAAATCAGTACAAAATTAAAACTATCTTAGCTAACCAATTATACTAAATTCAACGTATTGAAATAAACACAGCCAAAATTTTATCTAATGAAAATAATAACCATTAATATTTCTTAACCTACCCTTTGTTAACACAAATAACATTTTCATATCAAAATATTTATGACAAAAAATCGAAATTGCATCCACCTTGCCAAATTAAACAGTTTGCATAACTCAATAATTATTAATAGATATAAAAGAAACTAAGAAAAATTTAATGAATTCCCAGCTATCTTTTAAACTAGAAATTGATAATATATTAAAATACGAAAAAGTAATAAACATTAAAGAAGCTTTACTGTAATTTTTTGTATTAGAAATTCCTCTAACCGAAAAACAAAATTTTTCAATTTTTATATAAAAACAACGGATATGTACCAGTTATTATTACTAAAAACAAAATTCGTGGCCTTAAGAACAAAAAAATTATGCACTAATTAGTAATAAATGTGTATTCATAAAGACCCACGAATATTTATGTAAAAACGTAACCCTAACTTGTGAAAAAATTATAACTGAAGGGAGAGTACAAGGGACAATAATTGTAATCAATTTAAATAAAGATTGTCAAACTATAATAAAAAACCAAAAAATTAATTACCATTCAGGGCCTCTTCAAGTTGAAACAATGAATAATCATATATAATGTTAGAAACTCAAAATTTATTAGCAATAGAAAGAAATCAAAGAAAAAGATGACGTTCCTATTAGTTATAATACCAATGTATGGATAATTATATTATACTATACAGGGTGTCTCACCGGGAACTGAATCGATCGATATAGAGAAAAGTACGCATCAGAAAATTTTGAAAATTTAGATAATTACTAATGTTGGTGTGGCCAATCTAACTAAAATAATTACAAGCAGCTGGCACTTCCGGTTATACCGGAAGTCGACACCAACTTGCTTATTTCAAATGGAACACGCCCTATATATTTTGGGGTTTTCGAAAAGAGCATAAAATTCTGAGTCGAAAATATCCAGCTAAAATAATTACAAGCAGCTGGCACTTCCGGTTATACCGGAAGTCGACACCAACTTGCTTATTTCAAATGGAACACACCCTATATATTTTGGGGTTTTCGAAAAGAGCATAAAATTCTGAGTCGAAAATATGTAGCATATTCTATACCTAAAGCTAGCCGTTTCAGAGATATTTGACATTTTATAGAAAATTTGACAGGTGCGACGGTTTGCCAGAACCGTTATAATTTTCTTCGTGTAAAAGGTCCTCATTTGCTTCTTGTCACGTAAAAATAACACAAGGAGGACTACGTTCTACAACTGAAATAAATTCAATAATATCATACCAAGTGTTCCGTTTTTCGCGTTACATTTTGTCAACTTCAAACCGCGAAAACTTGTTTAGGTCAAATGGAACACCCTGTATTTTTTTGTCAAGTTGTGTAAAATTGAATTCCCTTTTTCCTGATATTAGCATTAAGTGGGTTAAAGTTACAACTTTTCGAAATATTTGCGATTTTATTAGAAATTCATGAATTGTTGTAATTATTTCATCAAAATAGTCCTGATTAGAAACAGTCATTATCTTATGGCAAAAAATGCTAGCACGTTTAAATTATACCAACGAAAACTTTTTAAATTTGTTTATTATTTATGGAGAATGTGATAAAGTAATATCAAGAACTTGCAGCACGTTTTGGAAACGCACATTGTACACTTTGATGGGTGGCAATCAATTTATTTCATTTCATAGGAAATAGTGGAATATTTGGACTTTCGTAGTATTTTATTACACATTTATTTTTGTTAAAATTGTTTAGTTCGATTTCATATTATCTTATTGCCTAAAAATAAAATACTAGCACATAACTATAAACCTCCTGGCATTCTAGATACAATTCAAATTACTGGTGTGTGCAACCATGGACAAATCCATTCTAAAATACATGTCCACTTCATAAACTGTGAACCAAATGACATTATATTTTTTTTAATAAAAGCTGTTGACACTGATACAACCATTCTTCTCTTCTCCTGCCAAACCCAGCAACGAGATTAGGATGTGTGGATGGAATTTGGTGTTGAAAACAATTTGCAATACATATTTTGTGTGACAAATCGAAGGATACATACTTAGGGGTCTTACCATGTTATAATATGTTTTTACTAGATGCGATATAATATTTATCTTATTAGGCAAAGCAAAAAGAAAGCTTCACTAATATTATATATACCGATGATACTTCTTTACTGGAAACTACTCAACGGTCAGTGGGAGTGAAAGTCTAGACGCTTGTCAAATAAACTTATTTCCAAAAGGAATCATTGAAAACCTTCACCTCACATTAATCGCGATTTCATTGCACGTTACAGGGTATATTTATCAGGGTGGTTTTGTATTGAGTCAATTATCCATTGCAAATGTTGGATTATGATGTCTAATATAATGAGGTGAACATTGGAACAAGATAAATAGTTGCCACATGTACACTGCATAAGAGAACCTTTTTCTGTATATATTTATTTGTTTCATTAAAACACTTTTAGAAATTTCTTAAAGATTTTTATAAAATTCATTTTTATTAATAAACATTCAATCAGTCAACCCAATGTACTGCATTATTTATAGAACCCGCCCTTCTCCACCACTCTGAAGAAAAAATTATATGTTTGGATTAAACAGTACATAAAATGTGACATGACAATGTAGTCATACAATTATAATTTTTGAGCAACTAAATGTACGACATGAAACATTTTATTACATTTCAATTGAAGCAAAGCGTAAGTCTCTACCTCCTGCTGTTTTGAGAAAAAATAATAAATTATTCACTGAGCTGTAACTATACCGCAAATATATTCGTACGCCGCTGTGCATATTATTTAAGAATATATCTTCACAGGGACGGTAGCTCAGTGTGCTAAAGCGTCTAGCTAGCAAGAACTTACAAAATCTCACCAAACAACAAAGCCCCGGGAAAAGACGGCGTCGAGTACAAGCTGCTCAAATATCTCCCGAGGAAAGGTATTGTGCAGTTGACGTACATCGTTAACGCGATCCTGCGGCTGAAACATTGGTCTAGCCAGTGGAAATGCACCGTGGTCATGCCCATCCTTAAACCAAGCAAGAACGCGAAGTTCGCCGGCAGCTACAGGCGATCTCCAAGTTGGTGGAGAAGCTCGTCCTCATCAGACTAGACGCTGTCCAGGAGGAGCTCCACATCGACGGCAAGTCCCAGTTTGGTTTCAGAAGGGGCAAGGGTGCGGTACAACAAGTTGTTAGGATAGTTAACGACGTCAAAGTACAATAAAATCTCGGGAAGGACACCGCCATGGTGCTCCTCGATATTGAGAAGGCGTTCGACACCATCTGGATCCCGGGATTACTATATAAAATGCACGCCTACAACTTTCCGATTTATTTTATCAAACTCATTTACTCGTTATTGACGGGCAGATTCCTGCAGGTTCGAGCAGATAACAAACTCTCAACACGGCGGGATATTCGCGCGGGAGTCCCGCAAGGATCGTGCCTGTCGCAAAAGGTGTACAGCCTGTACGCCTCCGACTTCCCAGAGTTCCCGAGTACGAATCTGACTAAGTACGCCGACGACCATGTACGCACATTCGCATAACGCGCAAGCAGCGAACATGGCCCGGGCCACGGTGTATTACGACCAGTGGAAGATTCGGGTAAATTATGAAAAGTCGGAGGAGATAGTCTTCCCGTGCCGTTTCACTGAAAAAAAAATCTAACACCAATCTGGATCTGGGGAAACAAAATTCCAACTAAAAGGTGCGTGAAATGCTGGAGGTCAGACTGGACCAGTGGCTGACGTTTCACCCGCTAATACTTGAGAAAATAAGGATAGTTTACTCCCTGTCTAGGAGTCTGTACCCAGTCATGGTCAGGGCAAGCAGACTTAACCGACAAAATAAAAAAACTGTTGTACATAATGGTGGTCAGGCCGTCCATCACATATGCGGCGCCGGTGTGGTGCAGCACGTCGGCCACGACAATGAGAAAACTAAAGGTATTTGAGCACAAATTTATGCGCCTCATCTCTAATTCTGGAAGGTACATCTCCCTCAGAGACTTGTACGTGCTTTGCCACGACATAACCCCAATAGCGGACTACGTCCAGAACACCTCACAAAAATTTCGGATAAAACACACCTTATCATACCAGACGTTACCGATCTTCCGGCAACTCTGTAGCCAAACTTCACCAATTATAACTTCCGCTTATCCTATCTACTTTTACTGATATTTCATACCTTTTGAATCTTTAAATCTTTCCTGTCCCCCTCTTCCTTTCTTTTTGTTTCCTTTTATCCCGTTTATTTTTTGTTTCCTTTTTGTCTCTAAATTCATTTCCATTCAAAAATTTTCAACAAAAAACCAAAATTGTTAAAACCACAGTTTATACCAACCTATGCGCAGCCCGGTATTTTACACCCCGCGGAAGGCTCCTCGAGACCTTCCAGGGAGTTACTTCGGTAACGTGAGAGGCGGTTAAGAACATATTTTAAGAAAACATTTTTTTAAAAACATTATTCACGTCGATAGAACAAATTATAAATTTTTATTTTCTATTCTGTATAACTGTTCATTTATTTTGCCTTTTAGGAGTAAACAAAAATGTAATCTTACAGAGTAGTTACATTCCATCTTTTTGGCAATGGGAGAAAAAAATTACGATTTTTCGTTAAAAAAAGTTGCTATTTTCAAGTAATTAATTAAATTTTAGTCTTTAGTCTCAGGAACGATATTTTCAACCTAAAAAGACACAAAGATAAAAAAGCAAAAAAAGAATTTCTTTCTTTGCGGTTAACAAAATTAGATAAGGCGATTTAAGATTTCTCCAAATCACCCACACTTTATTAATTTCTCCAAGCTTTACACTAATGTTACTTATCACTGTCAATGTTGTAGGGAATAGTTGTTGTGTAGTTGCCTTTGTTGTGTGTATTTGTGTTCGTTGAGCAGTGAAATGGCTGTGGCTAAACTCCGCCGGGACGATGATACAAAAAGACGTTTAGAAAAAGTTCAGTTTTCCAATTTTTTAAAAGCTTTTCACGAAATATTGGATTAGATGCCTCGTTTATAGACTTGAATTTCTTCTCCATGCTATTAGGCTTTGTTATTGCAAAATTAATTTAATATATTTGTGAAAGAGTGAACTGTAGAATTTAATTTAATTATAATTTGTCACTACGCTAAAATTTATTATGGTAAGTAATTGCAGTTATGCCTTCTGTTTTTAATTTAATAAATAATTCATCGGATTTTAGCGGTGGTTAAACATTAATTGTTTCTACAACTTGTAAGCGGTTTCTGCTTCAGATACCTTACAACTAAATACCATAAAATGTCTTAATATTAATTAATTTACTTATACTAAAGTTACTAAATATATGCAAATATACAATATACTTAATATACGCACAACTGTTTGTAGGTTAAATATCTTACAAAACTTTATTTCATCAACGATGGTTGGTAGTTTAGTGGATAGAGCATTTGACTATTACTTCATTATTTGACTTAAACTCTTTTCTATTTACACCTCCGTTTCTGTTTGTCCGTTATTGTTTATGATTTTTCTCTCTTCTAAATTCTTAGTCCCTATTCATAATTTGATCAAATACTAGAACCTAATTTAGGCCATAATCTTACAAAATCAGACATTAGGCAGCCGAGATGCAACCTGCATCAGCTGCTTCGAACAGGGTTTTTCGTTTTTTGTAGTAGTAGTAAAAATTCAATCATTGCCCGTATAAAGGACATCTCACACCTCTAAGGGGTTGTCAAACACCGACAGTATGTTGCTGAGGCTGTCAAAATATAGCATTCTCTTCGATTGTACTGACCTAGCTATACAGGGTGGCATAGAAATTTCGGTTCAAGCTATGGATATCAGTTGTGAGATTTCATATTCGAAATTAAATTAACGTCATACTTCTCCGACAAAACATGCCTATTATTATTTTGTGTTCAAAAAAGTGTACATATTATTTTAGACAGTGGCGTTTTCTTTGGGGGGAGGGGAGGGTTACATCCACTTTTCCAGTGGTCTACCGACAATGATATAAATTAATGAAAATTCCAAAGTACCTGTACGATTATATGTTGTAAAGGTTCAATATCTTAAAAGTAAGCATTTTAATATAATAAATATGCTGATTGTCCTAGTATTTATAACAAGATCATTAACTATCAATTATTTAGGTTTCGTGCCGGTTGTCCTCTAAAACGTTTCATTTTGATAAAACTATGGTAAAAAACAACAACTTTGGAACAAAATAATAATTATTATGGTATTATTTGAGGCCCGTCAGCCCTGCTTGCAGCATCCAATACATAAGTTAATAAACCATTTGAGGTAAATGTAAATGGAGGTCAGTGTTCTAAAACAAACATTCTTTCAGCAATAGCTAGAATTTTTGATCCTCTAAGTATTTTAGCTCCAGTAATTTTATGCGCTAAATTGTTAATAAAGTAACTTTGGAGTCTAAAAATAGATTGGGATGAAACCCCACCTGCTCATATTGCACATACTTGAATTCAATATCTATGCTCGCTGATTTTAAAATATCCCGTCACGTAGGCATTTTGAATAATTGTTCTGTTTATTTAATTGGATTCGCGGATAGTTCGGAGAGGACCTATAGAGCCGTAGTTTATATGAAAGTAAAATTTAATGATGATAGTTTCTTTAGTTTGTGCCAAATTAAAAGTATCACCATTAGAAATAATTTCAATCCCAAGATTAGAACTATGTGCTGCTCATTTATTATCTAAAATTTTTCGCTTGGTAGTAGATAATTATGTCCCATGTACATATAAATAACATTGTTGCTTTTACCGATTCCATGGTAACACTTAGTTAGATAAAATCTTTGCCACATCGCTGGAAAACTTTTATTGCCAATCGGGTGACCAAAATTCAAGAATTGATTGCGCCATCACATTGGTTTCATATTAGTGGAGTTGAAAATCCCGCAGACCAAATTAGTAGAGGCTTAACGCCAGCTTAATTTTTAGAATACTCTATTTGGCTATCTGGCCTCGCTTGGATTTCCCTTGAAAACAAATTCTGGTCAATAGAATCAACTTCGGATAATAGTGTAGAGCTTGAAAAGAAAATAGTTACTTTGACAATAATTAATAATATTTCAGATACTATTTATAAACATTTCATTCTTAATAGGTCCCCCGGGACCAAAATGCTCAATATAGTGTTTTATGTCTTTAGATTTTGTAAACTTTTGCCAATTAAATTTGCTATAAGGTCCATAGATTTAGAAAAGGCCAAAGAATATTTAATTAAAATAATTCTAGCCAGACATTTTTCAACCGAAATTAGTTTATTAGAAAATAATGAAGAATGTTCTTTTTCTTTATGTAAACTAAGACCATATCTTAAAGGCGGAATATTACGTGTTGGTGGTAGATTATGTAATTCTTAATTAGATTTTAATCAACAACACCCTATTTTGTTGCCAAAAAACGATCATTTTGTGAATCTTTTGATAGATCATTAGCACCGTAAAAATGTACATACCGGTCCCACTTTAGAATTAGCTTTATTGCGCCAACGTTACTGGATTTTAGCTGCGAGGGGTATAGTTCGAAAATGAATAAATTCTTATAATCTTTGCTTTAGAAATCAACCAAAATATACTTATCCTTTAATGGCTGGTTTTCCCGCCTGTAGATTATAAGAAGCAAAATGTTTTATTTTTACTGGGGTAGATTATGCAGGTCCAGTAGCAATAACCCTAAATCGCACTAGAGGGGCAAGATCACAGAAGCTTATATTTGTCTTGTAACTAAAGCTCTCCACTTGGAGCTTGTTTCAGATTTAACTACCGCGAATTTTATACAAGCTTTAAAACGATTTCTATCACGCAGGGGGCCATGTTATGTAATCTATTCAGATTGTGGTACAAATTTTATTGGCCCAAAAAATGTTCGACTTATTAAATTAGTAAATTCTCATGATTATAAGATTCAATTTGCTTGTGAATTAGCCTATAGAAAAAGTGAGTGGAAATTCGAAGCACCTCATTTTAGTGGTATTTGGGAGGCTAATGTCAAATCAGCCAAGACTCATCTTTATAAGGTAATTGGCGACCAAATATTATCCTATGAGGAATTTTGCATTTTTTAACTCAAATTGAGGCCTTATTCAACTCTCGCCCACTTTGCGTTCTTAGTTCTGATCCTGCAGAATCTATGGCTCTTACGCCTGCGTATTTCCTGAACTTGACTCCTCTGCAAAGTTTGCCAACTCCAGATTTGACAAAAGAACCTTTGAATCGTCTAAATCGGTATCAATTAATAGATCGAATGGTACAGGAGTACTGGCGTCGTTGGTATTTAGAGTATTTAACTTTTCTTCAAGTGAGAGAGCTGGCTAAAAAAATTGAACTTGGTATGAGGGTAGTTATAAAACAGGAAGGAATTCAATCTTTACAATGGCCTTTAGGGCTTCTAGAAGAAACTTTTCCTAACAAAGATGGAGTAACTAGAGTCGTTTCTGTTAGAACCAAACAAGGACTTTTCAAACGTCCTGTTGAAAAAGTTTGTCCACTTCCTACGCAATAGGTACTTTTTTTATTTAGTTCAGGTTATGCTATTTTACTTATTAGTTACACCTATTGCTTTATTACTATTATTATCTAACATGCTTAATTTCCCTAGTTAATAGCCATATTATTTATTAATTTTAATATATATATATATAAACATAACATTTATTGAGGTTGCAGTCAGTGATAAGGTATTTTGGCCAATACGAAAAGAAAACTCTTTGTTATTGTCAAGCTTTCGCTAATGTTTATTAGCTTTCTCAAGACATTAACTTGAGGTTAATTTGATAAACCTGCGTCGAAACACATGGCAGGAAAATTTCTTAAAACGTAACTAGTGGTCGATCCCACACACATAGCTACACTCCCACTGTTATAAATAAAACATTTAACTTAAGTTTAGTTACACATGTTAATAAAATCTGATTAAAATTTCATTTAAAATAATTAACAAAATGGACTCAGTTGAAACTATGCTGAAGCCCGATGATGATCTCTGGGCTGTTTAGAAAATTTTGGTTTTCGCGATCCAGGAAAATTATGTCACTCCAGGTGGTTGACTACGGCAAACAGAATCTTAAGATTGTATGTCGCTACAGAAGTGCCCTCAGAAGAGCTCAAAATTTTAGCAACTTTTGTCATGAAGGTTTATGCACCGATGTGGTTTATGATCAAACTAAATTCTTCATGTAAATACGGCGCAGTTCATCTTTGGAAAACTATTAACCTTTCACGATATCTACCTAAACATTTAAAACGTATAATAGATCCAGTAATTCAACGAAATGGCTTTTTCGGACATCCCGAAAACATACTACTTGCTATGGTTACTGACAAAAAACAGAAATTAGACAATTAGGTCTTCGTCGAATTGTAAAATCTAGACAAATAGTTTTACAGAAAGGAGTTAGAACATTCCAAATTCCACCTTTGAATTTTGAAGCACAAAACTATTTGGAACTAATTGATTGGCAAACAAATTTAAGTGCTCCTCCATTGTTATCAACTGTTACAACAGACGAGTTAATGTTGGCAATAAAATCCCCAGAAGTGCCTACTTTGGAATTTCCTGATTTACCTTGTCACACTCAAACAGTGGAACGATGTGTGCATCTTGTGACTGAAGCTTCCACTTCAGTTTGTGGATCAGAAGCAAGACATGGTTTTATTAAAGCTACATTGAAAGCAAGACAAATTATGCCGAAATTTGACACTAAAGCCGAGTACCGTCTAACTTCAGTTTCATTTTAAAAAAATTATTCCCAGTTTTATTTTAAAATGTTTTCACCCTTAATGTGCTATTAGTTTTTGTTTCACAGACTTAGACTTTTATTTTGCTAAACTTATTACTTTTATAAATTAATAAATATTTTTTACAATAAATATTATCGTTTATTTTTCGAGAATTATATTATATTATATTATATTATATATTATATTTCTCTAGAATTACTTACCTAATAGTTACCCTAATAGTTACACCCTTCTCTCTGAAGTTTCGTCTAGTTTGGTCTGAAAATAATCTTTCAGGGGCGGGGGGATGTTTTGGCCGCATATAATTCAAATTAAATGGGAATAGCAGTTACCTTCCTTCTAAATAATAACTGCATGCTTTCTTAATAGAGGGCATCACCATTATCAGTTTTAATTCATTTATATTTAACTTTTTGTATGATTTAAAAAAAAAATTATTTTATTTTTTTAATTTTACTTCCAAATGATTTGGAAACTATATACTCTAAGGGTAAAATAGGAAACGCGACATCAACATTGTCCATATTAATCCAAGAACCACCACCACGACGTAAGTTAAAGTTTCCTATTTCGATTCTTCTCTGCAATAGATTTGCAGGGTTACGTGCTATAGCCAACATTCTTTCAGCAAGTTCTTCATTAGCATCCTGCATTTGATTTAAGCCTCTAAATGCATTTATCAGAGCACAAGCTATTTTTAAAAAGTCGGTCAAATGAAGACGTCTCTAAAAAATTTGAAAACTGATTTTAAATAACCATTTCGCTACTCCACTATCCAACGAGTCATGGTTATTTTTCTGGAAAAATTTGCCTCTTCAGTAGTAAATTGCCTTTGGTTTCTTAAAAGTACAGGTGACATTACGACATTTAAGTGTAGGTTTTCCAGAAAATCAACAGAATCTCTATAACCGCGATCTACTACAAATACATCACCATTTTGAACCCATTCTCGTATATTTTGGCCATCTTGTTCCATTTCGTTCCTTTAACCGCAACATCATTATTTCGTACATTCGAGAAATAAAATGGCACAAGGTTGCTCAGGAACTGGATTGTAAAGTTTATTAGAAAATGTATTTACATGTCTTTGAATAAATTGGTCTCGATTCTGAACATCAGGGCAAGTAAATCCTATATTTTGTGGTACAAAATGATTCATTAACGAATTTCTCACGATAGTTATTGCAAGGCTTCCACTTTGTTTCATTATTGATTTTATAAATCCGTCTGATACACCTTGCCGGCGATTAATTGTTTTTTTCTTAACCTCCTGAGTTTGTGACATCCTTCCACTGGTTGACAGTAATTGAAAAGCTCTCTAAATTGTTTTTTTGTTAAAGCTGTTAAACTTTGAAAGTCATTTTCGTTAAAATTTTCATCGCTTTCATATAAGTTGGGAAAATTGTGTGTTACACACTCCCTAACTCCTCATCTGTCATTACAGTTTGCATTGGTATCGAAATGTGATTCTCCATATGCTGTAAAGGAATGAGTCCAGCATCTGTTAAATGCATTAGGCAGCATGTTACTGCTGAAGGCAAAAAAACCTTAGTTTTAACATAAACGTCCACTCGGGCATGAATGGACAAGCTTTGGATTGCAACATTATCAACGCTGTCGTTGCAAATAAAACAGCCCGTCCTGCGAAATTGTACCTCCAGAGAAACTGCTAATGGATTATTGTCATTTCCAATGCACCTTCCAAGGCGTAGGTTGCAATTTAACCACACTTGAGAATTTTCGTTTAAATCCCCATCTACCAAACGAAACCTGCCTATAAAAAGGATTGATTGTTCTCTTCGGCGTTCATTGACACCATTTTTTACATTTTGTAAGGGTATCATTATTCTCGCGCCGTTTACATTACAAGTATAACATCTCACCATTTTCTCCTGAAAATACTATTTGCAACAGGCGTTTTATGGTAATGAAAAATAATTGTTATACCTTTTTAATATTTGGCCACTAAAACACTACAACACAGTAATATTTTGTTAAAAAAATATTTTTAATAAACTGACAAGTGGACATACCTACTTATTTATTTTTACTGTCAAGACAACAATTGTTTTTGGAGAAAAGCCTACTTCGTTTAAATATTTAAAATGTTACTTATACTTTAAGAAGTAAAAAAAAATATAATATACATTAATATGGACAATGTTGATATCGTGTTTCCTATTTTACCTTTAGAGTATGTAGTTTCCAAAACATTTGGTACCAAGTAAAACTATCTCCAGCATACATTCAAGACACTGCGGGAAAAATAGCAAAAACGAATTTATTTTCCAACTTCAGCAGTTCGAACCTGGATTGTTGAAAGCAAAAATATTTTCTTGATTTACTCAAGCCATAAAACATAGTCTTTTTGTATCATATAGTTTATTAACTTATGTGTTAGATGCTGCAAGCAGGGCTGAGGGACCAAATTAATTATTATTTTCTTCCAAAGTTGTTTTTTTGTACCATAGTTTTGTCAAAATGAAACGTTTTAGAGGACAAACGGCACGAAATTTAAATAATTGATAGTTAAGGTTATTGTTATAAATACTAGGATAGTCTGCATATTTATTATCTTAAAATGGTTACTTTTAAGATATTGAACCTTTACGACATATAATCGTACAGGTAGTTTGAAATGTTCATTAAATTTTATCGTTGTCGGTGGACCACTGGAAAAGTAATCTAACCCCCCCCCCCCCAAAGCAAACGCCACTGTCTAAAATAATTAAAATAATGTATACAAATTTTCTGAACACAATATAATAATAGGCATGTTTTGCTTGAACCGAAATTTCTATATCACTCTGTATAGCTAGGTCGGTCCAATTGAACAAAATGCTGTATTTTGACGGCCCCAACAACATACTACAATTTCAATAAATTCTTTCGGTGTTTCACAACACTTTAGAGGTGTGAGATGTCCTTTATTTGTTTTAAGTGTGAATTGTGTTTATCCTTTTTTGAGAATTTCAATCATATTACCCTTTTAATTTGTTTTTGAAATTCACAATACCTTGAGACATCAATTTTTTATTAAATACCTACATCTTAAAATGTAAAAAGTGGTTCATTACCTATATAAGTTTTTATCTGTTTTTTTTAAGCCAACGTCTTTATAATACCATAACGTTTTGCAATTTTTGTAACTAAAATAAGCCTTGGCCTCCTTGCCTTCTAGTTTTAAGTTGGTGAATTAATGAAATAGGCATGTAAATATTTCCATGCGGTTTATAATAATTATTATATGTTACAAAACTTTGACTTTTTTATCTTTGTGAAACTTCACTGATAAATAATCGAGTATTAATATGTAGTAAATGAGCAATATGGAAATTTTACGATAATTCTTAACCAACTAGAGTAAATAAACAAATTAAGGCGTAATGATAAGTTTTATGTTGTTAAGGTTTTATAAAGTGACTATATTTGACAACACTTATTATAGTCAAAGATCCCAGAGCCGCCAGACCTACATAATTTTAGCAAAGCTATATAAGATTTTCACAATAAATCAAATGTGTAATATGTAGATAAAAATGTATTGCGTACTCCCTAGCTTGAAAGCGGCACTCTTTTGCAGATAACAGGTATTGAAGGTAAATAATACTTATTTATGTACCAAGGGAATTAAGTAGATTTTTATGCCCTGAGGGCGACGATCACACCCGAGGGTTTGTAAGTCGGCCGAGGGCATAAACATCTATTAATACCCGCGGTGCATGCAAACTTTTATCTCATACTAGCTCGTTATTGCATTATTAACATTATTATACAACAACATTTTCATTTTATCATATCGTTGCTAGGAAAATGCTTTATTTATTTGTTGGATAAACAAATTTTGCTAGCTGTCAATAAAGTCAAAATGCAGGAACGTTTTGAAATTCCTGACGAAATTGCTAAAAAAGCGGAAAAAGCAACACAAAACTTGCTGCCGAATAAATCGAGAGACTCCTACAACAAAGAATATGACAAATTACTAAACTGGATGGCAGAAAACTGTGTAGAATATATTAACAAAACTGTGCTGCTTTTTCATACTTCGGTGATCTTGCTGAAACATTTTCTTCGGCTTCCTTATAGTCCAAAGATACAAAGGTAAAGAAGACTTTAATGGTAAGTAAGAATATTAACTTGCTTATCATACGTTAAGTGAATATTTGAAGCAATAGTCAAAAGGATACCAGCCAAAAAAGTCTAAAGTTCTGTCTAGAAAAGATGTTCTAAAATTGATTCATGGCATGGGGCATCAAATGAGACGTTTTTAATGAACAAAGTTGCATTAATATTTGGTGTATTTGGTGGATGACGACGACAAGAACTTGTGAATATGCTAGTTACTAACGTAGAAGATAGAAAATTAGTTTTCCTGGTAAATGTACCAGAGACAAAAACCGATAAAAAGCGCGTTTTTACCATTATCGACGAAGACGAAAAAGTTTGAAGCTGATAAGAGACTAAATGTCTTTACAAGTACGTGGTTGTTCAGAAAAAAGACTTTTCCTGACCTATAGACAAGGTCGCTGTGCTATACAGCCAGTTGGAAAAAACACATTTGGAAAAATCCCGTTCATCATTGCAAAATATCTGGGCTTGAGTGGTTCTGACAAGTATACAGGACACTGTCTGCGTCGAATATCGGCAACTCTTCTGGCAGAGGCTGGAGCCAGTATGACCACGTTGAAATGCTATGGTGGATGGAAGAGTACGTCGATTGTTGAAGGATATTTAGAGGACAATATATCTTGAAAAATGAGATTTCAAGGATGCTGGCAGGCATACCTTCTGGATCTGGCTTTTCCTTACAGAAACTTGATACCCAGAAAATGAAACATGAATCGACATTTGCTGCAGGCAATCTAACTATCACCGGATCCTTCCACAATTGCCAGTAGATTATTTACATAATACTTTAATATCATATTTTGTAATTAATAATGTTTATTAATAACTTAATTGTCTTTATACCCGCGCGAGCCATAAAATGCACTTTATGCCGCACGGGTAAAAAGTACACTATTAAGTAGTCTATAACTAAGCAATAAAAACACAATAATAAAATAGTATGACATACAAAATCCTACTCTTACGTTCATATAGCAAAAAGTACGTAAATTCATTAAAAGTCGTCCGTGGTGTAGTGGTTGTGTTGCCCGATTCTCACCCGTGTGATTGAAGGTTCGAATCAACTCTTTACAGCTTTTTTGCTACATTTTATACGAGATGTATTTCGACTCGATTAGCAACTAAAATACCCAATACGAATATCTCTTTATAGAATAAGATCGCAGAGCCCCCAGACCTACGTCATTTTTGCAAAGCTAAGATTTTCAGATAACATGTACTGAAGGTGAATAAATAAATAATAATAATAAATAAACACCACAGAAATTAGAGAATAAGAATCTTAATTACTATTTTACGTTAAAGTAGCAGAGCTGGTTTTTATATATGTTATATATATTATTAAGAACCAACATTTATTATTGCTAGATGCTTTCCGTGGGCCCTAACTTCCGCCAGATGCTGTAAAGCTGGAGAAAAAATGAGAGTACCTACGTTATAGCAGCAAGCCTGAATTTTATATATATTATTTGGGTGACTATTACTTCCACGTCCAGTGGAAATATAGTAACGCAAAAAAAATATATTTTTTTTTGTTGAAATAGGCTTAGAATGTCATGAAAGGTCGAGATTTTAAATTTGAGCAAAAGAAAAATTCCTGTCTGTCTGTCTGTCGGTCTGTCTGTCTGTAACTTTTTTTGTGCGCACGTTTACTCTAGAACCGTTTATGATATTGATTGATTTAAATTTGGTACACTTATGTATTGTAACGAGATCTAGAACTAGATTATACTTTTATCTAATTCCGTCGAAGGGTTCGGGGGTAAATTGGGGTAAATAAGGGTAAATAGGCAAAACAAGCAAGTAACAGTCCATAAAATTGCAACTTAGGGCAAGTACGAAAAGTTAAGGTCTCAAAAATTTTTTTGGCATCACCCCCAATACCACCCTCACACTATTATAAAAGGAAGTAAAAAAAAAATTAAATGTGATTTAGTGTATATACAAAACAAAACGTCTAAAAAATTTTTTTTGACGTTGGCTACTCCCTCTACCCCTATTGCCACCCCCACCCTATTTTGAACCAAGGGCCTCTAAAATTTATTTTGAAATTATTTACCCCCTCTACCACCCCCACACTATTGTTTAAGGGAATAAAAAATTAAATTGGGATTTAGTGCGTATACGAGAACCAAGGACTTCGAAATATTTTTAATTAAGCATTAAAATATTATTGAATAATTATTTTAAAAATCCATTAAAGACAAATAAAAATTTAAATTTCATGAATCTGTCTAATAAAGTCCTCTAATGCTCTCACTCGCACTCATATACATGCATAATGCCCTCACGCTCACACTCACAGCGGACCTTTCATCGTATCTGAGGGAATGTTAGACAGTTGGTATTGGTCTGGGCGCTTACAGAAGATCTTAAAATAGTCACCCAAATTATATATATAAAATTCAGGCTTGCTACTATAACGTAGGTACCCCAATTTTCAATTTCCAGGTTTACAGCGTCTGGCTATAATGAATGTTGGTTTATTAATAGTATTGTGTAAAACACATTTAACTTTTTTTTATCCCCTTTAATAATAGGGTGGGGGTGGCAATGGGGTGGTAGAGGGGGTAGCTAATGTAAAAAAAAATTTTTTAGACGTTTCGTTCTTGTATACACACTAAATCACATTTTAATTTTTTTTACCCCCTTTAATAATAGGGTGGGGGGTGGCAATGGGGGTGGTAGAAAAAACGCAAAAAATTTTTTTTCAGACGTCTCGTTTTTGCATATACTAAATCACATATTAATTTTTTTTTACTCCCTTTCATAATAGTGGGGGTGGTATAGGGGGTGATAGTGGTAGGGTGGCTGATGCCAAAAAGAATTTTGAGATCTTAACTTTTCGTACATGCCCTAAATTGCAATTTTGTGGACTCTTGCTTGTTTTGCATATTTGCGCTTATTTACCCGAACCCTTCAACATAATGAGAAGATCAAAATATAATATAGTTCCAGATCTCGTTACAATACATAAGTGTACCAAATTTCAAGTCAATATCATAAACGGTTCCAGAGTAAACGTGCGGACAAGAAAAAGTTACAGACAGACAGACACACCGACAGAAAGGTAATTTCTTTCGTTCAAATTTACATTTCAACTTATTTCAACAAAAAAAATTGTTTTTTTTGCGTTACTATTCTTCCACTGGACGTGGAAGTAAAAGTAGCTATGCTGTAAAAGAGTAATTAAGATTTTCATTCATCTTCAGTACCTGTTATCTGAAAATCTTAACTTTGCAAAAACTGACGTAGGTCTGGGGGGTCTGGGATCTTACTCTATAAAGAAATATTCGTATTAGGTATTTTAGTTGCTAATTGAGCCGAAATACATCTTGTACAAAATGTTGAAAAAAAAATTTAAATAGGTTGATTCGAACCTTCAACCACGCGCGTGAGAATCGGGCTCAAGCTCAACAGGTATTTATTAAAATTAAACATACATAACAGTTGCCTAACTGGGGCCTGCCCCGGGATCGACCGTGCAACCGCCGCGCCAATGCGGGCAGAACAGGTCTGGGTCCTTTCGAACAAAACAAATAAATATAGGTAATAAAATTCCAAACATTTCCAAAAAACGGAATCAACAAAACTTAAATACCCAACATTTCAAAACACTCGCGCACAAAAAAACACTTTTTAATTTTGGTATCTGACGCAGGCACTCTGACTTGAACGAGGTGCCTTCCGCGAGTTACGTCAATTCATGGCTGTGCAGGGCTGGCCTAAACATTGATTTTAAAAATTTTGATTTCAAAAAGGTTTCACTTTTAAAGATGTTAATGGTGGGAAATAAATTTAGAGACAAAAATGTACAAAAATCGGGCAACACAACCACTACACCACGGACGACTTTTAATGAACGTATGTACTTATTGCTATATATATATTTTCCGTATAATATACTTTAAGCCCGTAGATTTTTTTTTTATACATTTATTTAACGTCGGCCTATTTCCGCTACTGAGGCCTAACACTTACGCCTGTAAACGAGCTACCCCCAACCAGGAATTTTGCCGAACCTGTTCTCTTAAGAAGAGTAGGAATCTTTTATTTGCCTAACATTTAATAGACAAGGGACCGACGGCTTTACATCCCATCGAAGGATGGTATATCCCCTATACAACCCTCGCCTAAGGTTGTATAGCTTACAAGCCGCTGGAAAATGTGTGAGGCGAGGACGCGGTCTTCGTTAAAACGATCACCCATCCAGCTACTAACCGCACCTGACGTTGCTTTACACATATCGAAGTATGTACATAGTAAAGATGCACCTACCCCCCCCCCATAGAAATTAAAGTGGCCATTTTATAGCTCGCTCAGTAACAAAGAAAAATTAATATTATGAACGTTAAAGATCACTAAGCAATTGAGTTATCTCGTGGACCTACTAAAAAATACAGAACTATAGCTACCAGCTGTATTAGTTAACACAACACATTTATTTTTAGCAAGGTCATTGATACATATTCGAGTAAGTATTCGATACACTTACATAGATAAATCAACAATGCTACGTTTGTTTTACTTTTTACACGGGTATATTTTATACGGGAAAAATTGAAACTGGTCAGTGTTAAAGCACAGGACCGTGCGCACTGAACTTGATATTTTGTCCTATATATTTAGCAATGGTATCGAGATTCGAACGGTAGTTGAAACTGTGCAGGCGAGTCCGAGACTGGCAATGTAATCAGCCTGAATGGACCATCTACGACTGCACTGGTTTAAAGATAATAAAACGGGCAGGCCTACTAGCATAAAAAAAACTCGTAAATCGTTTCTCAGAAGTCGATGAGGTGTGCTGTCAATGTGCCAGTGCGGTGCATAAATACCTATTATAATATCAAGCGTAGGAGTTTAGTTAGTTATTGTTCATATTTATAAATATTTACTACTATATAAAAGGTGAAATATTTTAATTATTTACTAATTCAACATGGCTTTCTGGAGACCATTTGAAACAGAGGATAATATAATAACGCCCGAAAATCTTATCATTTTCTTATGACAAGCATTTCTATTTACCTCCGCCCATGTACAATAAAGAGATGCCTACTGTTTTTGCCGGCTTTTAGTTTTTATACGGTTTCAATTAAGTTTGTATACACTTTAATTACTTGTTACACTAAAATAGATAATATGTTTATCATTGCAAACAATGGTACCTCTACCTACGTAATTATAAATGAATATCGTTAAATGTATTTTTATGCAATACAATAAAGGTTTTGTTATGGTTAAGAGCATAGGAGCCTAAAAAGACTGAGTTATATATTTTATTTATTTCTCGAATGTGATAAAAGATACAGATTTGCGGTTTGTGTAGTTAATGAAAATAAAGTTTTATATCTCACGCGTATTTTTTAGTTGAATAAAAAATCATAATTCTTTCTTCCCATATAAGACACTCTGGAATATCAAAGTTTTGTTTATTACGCCTAAGAAATCTAAATTTACCAAGAGCAGAAAATTAATGGTCATTAAAATTAGCATCGAAAATAAATTAAAATACTTTTCATATCGAACTCATCTAGCAGCCATGAACTATGAGGCCCTCCTCTTCCTATAAAACCATTTGGAAAAGCGTTATTTAAATGTTCGTGAATGGGCTGCAGTACGGTGCGCAGGTGCTCCATCATGGATGTACCGCATTCTCTCCCTAATATTCCTGTGGATATCCTCCAGTAATTCTTCCAAGCTGTCTTGCAAAAATTCCAAACAAATTTGACCATTCACACGTCCACCAAAAAAAATGTGGTCCTATCACATAATCCCCAACAATTCCTCCCCAAAGATTCAACGATCATCTTGTTTGGCTATATCGTGAGATGTAAAGATTGGTTGTGTCGTAATAATGAAAATTATGACGATTAACATGTCCATTTTTATGAAATGTTGCTTCATCGGCAAACAAAAGTCAAAATTTTTTTTTTGTTCTATATTTTGCTTTGTCCATTGACAAAATTGTATTCGGTTTTCATAATCCCTATTAATCAGTTCAGGCATTCGTTGAAAGTGGTAGGTATTAAATTTGTTTTTTGTACTGAAGATCGGCTTATATCGTTTCTCTTGCCAATTCTCTTATACTGCGATGAGGATCATCAATCACGCTCAAAAGTATGACTGTTTCGTTTTCTTCAATTATTAAATTTTTTGTTCGTTCCTTTTTCTCATATTCCAATTTCCCCGTATTGTCAAATCGTTACATCAACCTCTCAAATGATTTTTTAGAGAGCTATCTTCTGTCCGGATATCGCTTCTTATAAATTCGAGTTGATAGGAAACAATTTTTATCACCTGAACCCAGAACATAAACCTTATCGACCATTTCTATAGAAAAATTCAATATTGGGAAGTGCGAATTTTAAACTAATTTATAACTTAAAATAAGTGTAAATATTTTGTCACAATAGTTAATAATTAAATGTCAATAAGATAACTTTCAATTATTCTCACTTTATGTCAAAATCATAGGTACTAGATCAGTTCGAAATTAAAAGTATTATAATTTAACGTGAGAGTAAAAATATCTCTAGAAATATAGATTTTATGTATAGGATATTATTCACAAAAATCGTAGAGAATTAGCGTACCAATTCAAAAATACAAAAATATACAGTGTTCCATTCGAAAAAATTGAGAAAATTCACTTTGAAATGTCCTGAATTAGCGCTAGTATAAAAAACCCCTGCCCAAGAAATCACTACGTCCACATCCAGCTTTTGCATTCAAGTCTTATGCAGGCTAAATCCCAATGTAATATTTTATTCCCTTTAATAATAGAGTGGGGGTGGTGGAAGGGGTGGCTAATGTAAAAAAAAATTAGAGGCCGTTGGTTCTCGTACACACACTAAGTCCCAATTTAACTTCTTACTCCCTTTAATAATAGGGTGGGAGTGGCAATGGGGGTGGTAGAGGCGGTAGCTCACGCAAAAATATTTTTTGAGACGTTTCGTTCTTGTATACACACTAAATCACATTTTAATTTTTTTACCCCCTTTAATAACAGGGAGAGGGTGGCAATGGGGATAGTAGAGGGTGTAGCTAACGCCAAAAAAATTTTTTGAGACGTCTCGCGTTCTTGTATACATACTAAATCACGTTTTAATTTTTTTTACCCTCAATAACAGGGTGGAGGTGGCAATGTAGTTGGTGGAAGGGGTAGATAACGCTAAAAAAACTTTTTTATACGTTTCGTTTTTGTACATACACTAAATGACATTTTAATTTTTTTTACTCCCTTTCATAATAGCGTAGGGGTGGTATTAGAGGTGATAGTGTGAGGGGGTTGATGCCAAAAAAATTTTTGAGACCTTAAATTGCAATTTTATGGACTCTTACTTGCTTGTTTTGCCCATTTACCCTTATTTACCCCATTTACCCCTGAAGCCTTTAACGGAATTAGATCAAAATAGAATCTAGTTCCAGATCTCGTTACAATACATAAGTGTACCAAATTTCAAGTCAATATCACAAACGGTTCTAGAGTAAACGTGCGCACAAAAAAGTTACAGACAGACCGGCAGACAGACAGACAGGAATTTTTTTTTGCTCAAATTTAGAATCTCACGCTTTATGACATTTTAAGCCTATTCCAACAAAAAGAAAATTTTTTTTTTTGCGTTACTATACTACTACTGGACGTGGAAATAATACACCCTGCATAATTATAATCAATATTTGGTGGTTGTGTCGTTGTAGTACATCACTTGTCTATATAATTGCAAAATAAATCTTCCTAATTAATAGTAATACACACACAGCGAATTAATTTGTTAAACCTTGTTTCGACCAAAATTTTTCATATTTTTTCGAATAACTCGACAACGCCACGTCAAAAACCAAAAATGTGGAGGTCGTTGGAAAGTTAATTTTACGCTGAATTCATAAATGTGAAAATATATAAGGTGTTCCATTAAAAAAATGATCTCGAAGATGCTCCGCGCTTACGAGTACATATTTCAAATTATTTTGAAAATGTGCGCCTTTTGACACTATACCACTTCTATAAAAAATGATTTTCCAGTCTTTTAATAAGACTTTGATGGACTATAGACACTCCGTATGTACACAATTATATGCACATAAAGGAATGCTACAATTAACCCTGGGAGGTTTTTTTCTTTTGGATTGATTCTTTATTTAGTCAACACACTATTTTCTTTAGAGTCTATTATTTATTCTTATACCGTTATTACATTTATTAAAAAAACATTGAAACACTAAATCCAATCTACCGTTTACACTTAGAATATTTACGTACTTATATTTATTTATTTGCTTTACTTATAAGTCTCTAAATCAAATTCAAATAGTAAATAGGTCAAGGTCACCTTCCACTAATTCTCCACAGATGCTTATAAATTGTGTCAAAACTTGTATTTTATACTTATGTGCCCTAATCTTAAAATGCCAAGATTTACTTTTGTACATTTCAATCAAATATGTATATTACTGTAATTTTATACCTATTGTACCAGCCAAGACAACGTAAAAGCAATTTTGTTCATTCATTTAACCGTAAACAAAACAAAAAAAAAAAAAATGAATTTGTCTGCAAGAACTAAACTACTTTACTTAGTTTCTCTTTCACAATATTATTTAGTATATTTTCTCGCAACGTCTATAGATAATAGAAATTGTACACGGTGTTACTTTTTCCTTCGGCGTTACAAAATTTAAGACAATTTTAACATTATAAAATCTATTGTTAAATATTTATCGCAACATGAATTAAAATCATGTTTTACTAAATGTATTATGACTACTTGACTTAATAAAATAGGTATATTAGTGTAATTAGATTAATATTTTCAAAAGTCAAAGTGGCGAGAAAAATTGTACCGAACATAACGTATAATCGATCAAAATGTTTGTATATTCTATATACAGGTTTTTCCGTGAATAATTGTACATGGCTGAATTGGAGATACAGGACATAGAGCTTGTAACAAAACATCCACATATGTACACGGGTTATTCACTATATTTTGAGGTTCTTTTATTGTTATATTGGTAAGGAAAAAAATCAAATAAAAGTTGTAAGCAGTCAAGTACGTACACGGACAAATTTATGGGTATCGAGACATTTCACATTCACAGGTGCTAAGCAGTATTGAATGTGCAACGATACAAAGGAATATAATTCAATTCAATTCAATTCAATTCAATTCAATTCAATTCAATTCAATTCAATTCAATTCAATTCAATTCAATTCAATTCAATTCAATTCAATTCAATTAAGCTCAATATAATTTATTAGCTTAGCTAAAACAAATAAATACATCAGTTGCTGATTTAAGACTATATAGAAATATTATAAACAATAACTTAAATTATTAGATACTAAATGTATACACGAGATACATATACAATGACATATATAAGTAAAGACATAGACTATTAAATTATCACAGAGACCATTTTTCTTTAGCGTACATTACACTTTTATACTTAAAAATATTAACATTTACACTATTTTTATATCGTTGGGTATTTCATTATACATCTTTAGTCCCTTTATGAATTGATTTTGATTGAGAGTGTTTGTGTTTTGGATATAGAAGTTGCCCTGAGCCCTAGTGTTGTAGTCATGAATATCTGACACAAATGAATAGAATTCCAACATATGTTTGGGAAGCATATTATTCAAAAGTTTGTAAATAAAAATAAAAACATTTAACATTACAGTTTGTTGCACAGATAAGACTTTTAAATTATCCAACATATAACTAACACGAGTATACCTATCACAATTTAATATACATCTCAAAGCTCGATTTTGAATCACTTGAAGGCTGTAATACTCCTTCTTACTGAACATAAACATAATTGTCGGACAATTAACAAAATGTGGAGCAATTATAGTTTTATAGATCAATAATTTTGTCCATGTACTTAAAAATTTTTCAATTCTAAAAAGGAACGAAACTTTTTTTGATACCTTTTTACATATATATTCACAATGATTAGAAAAACTTAGATTATTGTCGATGATAATACCCAGGTATTTAAATTGTATAACATTTTCAATTTTATGACAATCAATTGTAATATTTAATGTTTGGTTATCACGATATTTGGACTTTAACAACATACATTTGGTTTTCTCTAAATTTAAACTTAAACTATTTTTATCTAACCACTTATAAATACCTACTAATTCCTTATTTAAGGTATGTTCTATAATATTAATATCATCGCCTACACAATAAAGGAGCGTATCATCTGCAAATAGTTGAATTTGGCATTTTTGTACTATGCTAACTATATCGTTAATATATAAAATAAACAATATGGGCCCCAGTGCAGGGTCTTGAGGTATACAATCTTGAATTTCTCTTAAGCTTGATGTACTATTACCAAATTTAACTGATTGCCTCTTATTGGATAAATAGAATTGAAACTACCGAAACACTGTTCCTTTTAAACCTAGATTTTCTATCTTCTTTAGCCACACTTCTCTGTCTATTGTCTCGAATGCACGTCTGAAATCCAGAAATACCACCCCAATATATTTCTTCTCGCTGGTTGCACTTTTCCAGTTCACAAGTGCCGACTGTAATACCGTTTCACAAGAGTTACTCTTCCTAAATCCAGCTTGATGCTTCGTCAAAATATTGTTGTTCTCTATGAAATTAATTAATTGATCTTTTACAATCATTTCCAAAAGTTTTTCGTATGGAGGCAGCATATTTATTTATTGGGCGGAATTCGTTGCACAAGATAGTGTTTTCCCTTTTTTCGATAGGAACCACAGTAGAATTTTTCCATTTTTCTGGTACTATACCTTTTTGAAGCGACATATTGTTCACATCAAGGAATCTGTTTCCTATTATTTCAAACGCTAGCCTTAATATTTTTACAGTAATACCATCAGTGCTACTTTTTTTATTGGGCATGTTATTTATAGCATCTCTAAGTTTGGGCAGGTTACACAATTCAAAAGATTCCCAAGCACTATCTATCATTTGTACGCTACCTAATTGACTGTTATTTGTGCCATTTCTAGGTACATTTCCTCTAATATCTTCTATTGATTTAATGAAAAATTTATTAAACTCGTCACATATTTCATCTGTTTCTGTAATTATTTTATTGTTAAACTTTACTTCTTCTTTCAATGTTTCTGGCTTTCCTCTTACTAATTCTTTTAGTGTTTTCCATATTTCTCTCCTTTGCAGTCAACTATTTTGCTCTTGTAGTATTCCATTTTACATTTTCTTAATAAACTTACTCCTTCATTTCTTTTTATTTTAAAAATTTCCCAATCTTCCCACTCTTTTGTAATAGTTGCTCTTCTGTACAATCTATCTCTTTCCAATAATGTGCTTTTTAATTCCTCACACCACCAACCTTTTGGCTCGACATTTGGTTTCATCCATATATTAACCACAGGGGCATGTTGATCTAGAGTTTTCAGTATGCTTTCAGTTAAGTTGCTTGCAATTACATTAACATCTGTTATATTTGAATCCCATTCCACACTCATTAAATCCAGCTGAACGTCTAAGTCTATAAATTTTTTAAATTGTCTAACCGATTTAAAGTAACCTTTCTTCTCCTGTGAATCTTGAAGATATATAGCTATTATAGAATGATCGCTAATTTTTGGTGTAAGGAAAACTCCATATTGTATATTTTTTATATTCGTCACAATAAGGTCAATCATAGTACTGCTATCTTTTGTTACTCTCGTAAATTGATCCATAATCTAATACAGACCCAGCCTATTGATACACTCTAATAATTTATTTTTATAGAAGTTATTTACAGCTATGTTTACATTGAAGTCTCCTATGATTATTAGTGTGCTGTTTCCAACATCTAATCTATTAATCCATTCTTCAAATGCTTCTATAAACTTACTATGGCTAGAACTTGGGGAATGATACACTGTTATTAACATGTACGGTTTTCTGTTGACTACTGTTTTTATTCTCATTATCCAGTAATTATAGTCTAATACTCCATCCACGATTCGTGAGTATTTGAGATTTTCTCTAATGTACATCGAAACCCCTCCCGTATGTTTACTTATGAAGAGACAATTTTCAAGTCGACAGTTTTCTATCCTTAATTCACTTTTATGGATTGTATTTGTGATGTGAGTTTCTGATAAGCAGATTACCGGATTAGTCAGGAGTATAAATGGTAGGAGCTCGATTAAGACGATTTATTCCACTTTAAGTAGGAGAGTATGAACGTTTATTTTGTAGAATATATTACATTGTTGATTTAATAAACTGTGTTACCGAAAATCGACATAATTGAGTGGTTCTATGATGGCCGTTCAATGCGCGCAGTTAAAGAAATATTTCAAACTACATATTCAAATAGGTCTTTTCCTGCACAAGACACAATCAGTCATATCATAAAAAACTTCGAAAAACTTGGGTGTTTTCTCCTGGAAGACATAATAGATAATCAGTTGGCAACAATCCCATCGTTTCCACTAAAGAATTGCTGAAGCGGTAGATACAAGAGACAGGATAGTAATAAGGATTCTCAAGAAAAATTGTCACCGATTATACAAATCAAGAAAACCCCATGAAATATTTCCCAAGGGCAATATTAGACGAGTGATTTTTTGTGAAAATATAATGGAAAATGCGTCATGAAGATTTCATCAAAAATATTGTTTTCACTGATGAATGAACTATTCATCAGTGCATTACTTGGTTGACATAATCTGTCATAATAATCTGTCAATCATTCGTTATTGGTCTCGTTAAAATCTGCACCGATTTTGTGCATTACTCACTCAGTATCCCCAGAAATGAAACGTATTGGGTGGTATGCTGGGAGATCATATGATCGGTTCATTTTTCATTGATGGTACCCTAAACGTCCTTAAGTACTTAAATCTACTGCAGCAGCACATTGTTTCGGAAATTACACAGCTAGCAGCCAGCGTTATACAGACGAATCTGGCGGGCATAACCATAGCTGCAAAAGAGATTGTTCGTAGACAAACTATTGGCAAAACAATCATGATCTATATAGATCGTAGACAATCATTACTAGCCCTGAGAAGTTACAAAATTACCACAGGAGCAATATGAGAATGTCACCAAGCACATGTGGGTGCCTCCAGCATGAATAACATACTGGTATGCTGGGTGAAAGGACATGCACAGTGCAGTCGCAAAAAAGTAGCCGACAGACTGACTAAGAATGCAGCGCAGGCCTAAGTATCTTTAAACCAGGCTCGGCCAGTCTGTTACCGATCACGGCGATAACACAAGGAATTAAAGAAAACACCAAAATGAATTCAAGAAGCCGTGGAATGAACCAAACAGCTGTCAATTTGTTAAGAAACTACTAAAATATCCCACCAAGAGTATAGCAATGGACTACCTGGCAATGTCCAGAAGGAACCTACGTTTTATATCGGGAATTCAGAGTGGACACTGTCCGTGAAGAAAATATCTACACAATATAAGCTCAAGCGAAACACCTCTCTGCAGAGGTCGTGACAACATGAGACGGTTCAACATGTACTCCATGACTGTTCTGCAGTCTTATTAATCAGAGAATTCATTTTGGGAGAACGTTAGCGTACCTTGGCTGATGTAACGCAGATGACCCTAGGCAGCATCGCCACCTATTTCGCAAGATTAGGTTGGTTGGAGCCCTAGGCGAGGGTCTGCATACAGGAAGGAAGTATAAGGGGCCCAATGGGGCCTAACTGCTGTGGTTCAATAATTTTCATTGACCACCCTCGCAACAAATTCCTATACACAGCTAGCAGGATAAGGATTTATCGAGATCTGGTTACAATAAGATGGTTGTCGTCCTCATGATTGTGCTGCAGTTCAGGATTTGCGGAACATTAAATTTCCAGGTCGTTTATTGAGTGGACGGGGAATCATCTTGTGGCTAACTAGATTTCCTGATCTGCTTCCAAATGAGTTTTTTTAATGGGGCCACATAAAATCTCAAATTAATGGCTTCCAGGAGAACAGGGCTAAATAATCTTGAGGAGTTGCGGTTGAAAGTCGGAAACGGTTTCGAACAAATTAGCCAGAATATATTGTCAAATGTCAGGAGAGGTTTTTAAGATCGATTAGTTTATTGTTCAGCTCAAGAAGGGGACATATTTGAACATTTATTTTAATTCTTTATTTTGGTTTCAATATTATTTTGTTATTTTAAATATAATAAATAATAATAGAATTAAAAATAAATTAATGATCACGGTACATAAACAACAGAAATCGCGCGATGCGGATATAAAGGCAACACAGTACTTGGGGAGAATTAGGACGGCTAGAACGTGCGCGCGGTGAAAACAAATGATTTTTATTACACTTTTAGATCGTCAAAAAACTTTTGATACTTTCTCCTGAACTGATTCCAGCAAAAAAAATAATCCAAATATAATTTGAAACGACTGCGCCCATACCGCCTAGTCTGTTAGGAATCAAACCGCTTATACGATTCCCAACCTCTGAAGATTTTAATCTAATATACATCCGTATCTCTTATCAGAATTAAATATCTATTTGTTCAGTGTATCATTCCCAAGTACCACTCAAAGTTCCGGGAACTGACATCAGTGGTATCGGAACTTTAACATTGTAAGCGTTACATAATTGTTACTAAATTTATGACTTTAGTTTAAAATTTACCTTATGGGTACGCCCGTGGAATAACAATTAAGTAGATGTTACTGAATTTTGGCACTGTATAGTTGTTACACTAAGTCAAGTAAGTGCTGCAGTATGTGCAACGTCGCCGATAACACTCGAAATTACAGCATCCTCAACTTTAAGGTGATAGATAGATAGATAGATACACTTTAGATAGATACACTTTATTAGTTCACTGTATAAGAAATACAAATTACCCATACGGGTGTTGAACATGTCAAACACCTAAAGCTAAACTAAAACTACAATGGACAGAAATTAATTCGAGTATAAAAAAAGGAAAAAAAAACATATACACAATGATACATTAAAATTATGGTAAACATACAAAAAAGTTAAAAGTTTCCAGACATAGATATTAAAAGTTATAATTACAAAAAATATTAAATAATGTTATCATCATTTAAGTATTCGTCTAGAGTATAATAAGCCTTCTCCAGAAGAATATTTGTTAATTTATTCTTTAGTTCTCTGTGTGATAGAGTTCGTATATTTGTAGGCATTTTGTTATAAATTTTAATTACAGAGAATGGTACATTCCTTTGAATATATGAATAATTTGGTGCGTCCGTAGTTAAATCATTTTTATTTCTTGTATTATATAGATGGTTTCTATTATAACCTTCTAGTAATGAGCCATTCTCTGCAACGAATTTGATTGCCTCGTATATATAAAGACTAATTAGTGTGAATGTCTTTTGGTTAATGAAAATTTGTTTGCAGCTGTCTGCCGCATATTCAGTATATTTCTAAGACATCTTTTTTGCCATTTAAATATTCGTTCGACTTCACAGAAACTACCCCAGAAAATAATTCCATATTTTATGTGAGACTGGATATATGCATGATATGCTATGAATGCTGTCGATATATTGATGTTTTGAGCTATTACTTTAAGTGCATAGCGATATCGAGCAATGTTTTTTGCAAGGTGTTCTATATGTGGCCTCCAGTCAAGTCTAGAGTCAATATTTACGCCCAAAAAAGAAGAGCTAGCAACTGATGTTATGGTATGAGTGTCATCAGTAAGTATGATTTTATCGTTATTTTTTTTATATGTAAAATTGATTATTTGAGTCTTTTCTTTATTTAACGTAAGATTTATTGACTGAAAGTATTTGTCTAAGGAATCTAGAGTGCTAAGAGCTGTCTTTTTAAGATTTTCTTCCGTGTTTTTACTAAAAATTAACGATGTGTCATCTGCGTACATTATGGTGCTAATGTTAGTTACTGAAGGTAAATCATTAGTGTATAGTATGTATAACAGGGGACTCAATATCGACCCTTGAGGGACTCCTCTTTTTATTTGCATGGTGTCTGATTTTATGAGTTCACCAGATTCATCAGGCTCTATCAGGATGATTGGTAGTAATGCCGACTGCACCACATTACCAAAGAATCACGTCATAGCAATGATAACTGCAAGTGTTACATTTAAAGTTCCTGTGACGTTGTTGGGACATTTTCTGGAATCTTAAAGTTTCGTAACTTACTAGTGACATTTTGAGTAAAAATAATGTTAGCTCTACTAACAATGAAACTGTAAAGTTCAAAATGACTCCTATTAAGTAACAAAAACGTCGTTGACTTATAAAGGGTGGACCATTAATAATAGGCCATAGTTCAGGGGCAGATTCTTTCGGCTAAAATATGAGGAGATAAAAGATACAGGGTGTCAAAGTTCAAATTATTTGTTAGTTTTTTTGCAATAACTCAACAGACTCTCGACTGATCTTCGCCAAATTTGCTAGAGGAACTTTTTTTATTCTAAGAAATAATAATTTAGGTATCACACCACGTTAGATTATAGAGGGCGCCGCAGGACCTACATCTGATGATGAATTTTTTTCATATCTTTTTATGACGAAACGTTGTGGTACTTCTGACCAGAAAATCTGATGAGGGCGTCATTTACACTTATAAAAGGTACACTTGGTAGAACTTGATAACTCCAACCGTTTTCGAGGAAAGTGCCGTTAAACATTTCAATAATTTTTTTAAAGACAAATTCAAATTCAATGAAACAAAGTGTATTTATTGAAAAGTATGCTTTGGTTACGTTTTAGTTCTGTCATTTACGTCTTTTAATCATTTTATTTTGTTCTTGTGTTCATCGAGCTAATTTCTTTAATTTCTTTATTTACAATGCCTAGACATAGTAATTTTTCAAATAGGGAAATAAGGGATATGATATGTGTTTACGCACAAAATAATTTTAGCGGACGTGCTGCAGCGAGGAGATATTCATTGCAATATCCAAATAGAATACAGCCAGACCATAAGATTTTCAAAGATCTGTTTCGTCGTTTGGGAGAAATGGGTTCATTTCGCCATAAAAACGATGTAGGATGACCGATACGAATTACTCCATATCAGGAACTAGAAATTTTAGTTCGTGTGGTGGTCCTTATAGAGCTAGGGGGTCAGAATATAGTGGCCTTAGCATGGGTAGCAAGACTTGAAAGACACGAGGGAAATGAAAATGCATTTACACTAGGGGGGGCTCTATCAAAGCTATATAGTCTGATACAAAAGTCTGTCAAAATTGGATGGGGTATTGTAAGGAGAGATTCCTTAGGAGCGCCACAATAGACATGAAAAGGTAGTAGTAAAATCCAACCAGCCAGCTCCTACACCTAGATCTATCTATCGTTGTGATAGACTCTAACAAACAGTAAAATTAAATCTTTTCTTTGAAAAGAAGAAGAAGAAAATGTAATGTTTTTGTAGCCAAATATTTTCGGAATGAATTTGTTTTGAAACTCAGCTGTTAATTTTTGAAACATTGAATGTCCCGAATAAAATTGGCTACATTGTTAGGTATATTATTAGAATATTTTAAAAATTGATATTGAAAATTGCTTAAATTCATATACATGGTAATAGGGTTGATTCAACTCGGCGAAGTCATTAAAAAAATACAGCCTACCGAAATTTTGGCAAAATATGGAAAACACGCTGTATATAAAAAAACTGAGGCCATTAGGGATATATAAAGGTTATTCTGAGATCATCTTAGAGTTCTGCAATTCTTTTCTTCTTTTAAAATATCTTAATATCCAACTCATTGGCAGGCACCCTCGGAACACTCTGTATAAGCGTACAATTACAAATGATGTACGTTTTAGATCTGAGTAATAGTGTATTCAGTTAGACAAATTTTTGAATTTTAATGGTATTAGTAAACTATTATTTATTATACCTCGGTCACGTTTCAGGATTTGATGATACAATACAATTGAAACTATCAACATATTCTAACGATCATTAAGTGTAGCATTTTTCTGGGCACATATGAAACAGGTATCACAACTTAATTAAGTCTGCTATCACCACGTAATTTTCCTTCGAGCTATTAATACGGAAATGTTATTAAAGTAAATGATAATACGAAAATTAACACAAATTAAAGTTTTAAACTAATAAAAGAATCACTGCACTGCATTTGTGGTTTGTTCCTTGTGAAACATATTGATAATAATTATATTTATTTCAAGTAAGCACCCTTTTTTCGTGGAAAGGGGGTAAATTGGTCATTTTTAAGGATGGTTTTTCAGTTTTAATTTATTCTGGACCCTTTAAAATGCTAGTTAAGAATCGAGTACGGTACCCTTGTATTGCAGATGTTCAAGGAACCATCATTTCAAATTTCGTGAAAATCGGTTCACCGCCACCCACGATCTGTAAATAAATATACTGAAAAAGCGTTAAAAATTGAATTACGGCTAACTTGGCCAAAATTAAACAGAATTTGATGAAATCTTAGACGCAACTAACCTATGTAATCAAGAAATTTTAGCAGAAAATATCCAACAGTTTGGTCGCAATTCCATTTTTAGTCCAAATTCCACAAAATTTTCAAAACGTTCCCCAATTTGCCCAAATGATCGAGCGATTTTTTTTTACCAAAATGAAGGTATTTCTATGTACTTTCACGTGATGTAACTAAAAAATAACTTTTTTTTAATTTAGCCGGTTTTTTGTAATTTTTGGTATATACATGCTCGCGGAGATTTCCCGTTATTTTCAGTATTATACGTATGCGCGCACAAGTATACATGTAATTATTCATTATAACAATTTCAATATTAATAATGAAAAGTAATTGTGAGCAGGTTTCAAATATGTAGATTAAAAAAACTCTCGAAGGTAAGACAATTTTTTTTCGCAAAAATTCACTTGATTTTTATTGAACTTTTTACATATATTGATTATTTTATTTTATTCATGTCTTCTTCTGTCAATTTTGGTCAGAGAATATCTCAGATGCATACAACTTTAGCGATGACCAGGGTGAAGAAATATTTCAAGCTCCAGTTACCGATTCGGAAGTAGACACTTCTTGCAGTAGCACATCTAGTAACTACTACTAGAAAAAGAAAACACGAATATAATAAAGTAAAATAATAATCAATATATGTATTTAAGAAAAATCAAGTGAATTTTCTAAACAAAAAATAATATTTTACCTTCGAGAGTACTTTATCTGATTTAAAACCTGCTTACAATCACTTTTCATTATTAATATTGTAATTTTTATAATGAATAATTACACGTATACTTGTGCTCGCATACGTAAAATACCGAAAATGATGGGAAATCGGCGCGCGCATGTATGCACCAAAAATGACAAAAAGCGGCTAAATTAAAAAAAGTTATTTTTTAGTTACAGTACGTGAAAGTACATAAAAGTACCTTCATTTTGGTAAACAAAAATTTCATTCGACCATTTGGGCAAATTGAAAATTTTGAGGAATTTAGACTAAAAATGGAATTGCGGCCAAACTGTTGGATATTTTTTGCTAGAATTTGGTCGTTTCTTAACTAGCATTTTAAAGGGTCCAAAATAAATTAAAACTAAAAACCACCCTTAAAATGACCAATTTACCCCTTTTACGCAAAAAAAGGGTTCCCCCACTTACTCGAAGCAAAAAAATCAGGGTATTCTTAGTTTCACTAAAAACAAACTTATGTTCCTATGTCGCGTTGCTCCATGTAAAATTTTCTCTACAAATCTATGTTTACTCCACTAAATGCATTTTTAGGAAGAAAAGGTATTATTTAATACAGATTGTACCAAAATGTTCACTTAGTACAACAACCCAATTAGTTATTTTTCAATTAAAACGTAATTAACGCAAAGGTGCTGGATTTGGAGAAAATGCAGTATCTAGGTAATTTTGTTTATTCATATTAATAAGATTTGAATTATCCCAGTTGTATTATAGTAAAAACTCCAAATTTAATTTTTATGATGGGATTAAATATAATGACATTATGTTACACACCGCTCCATCATGCTTTTCTTTCAACAATATCATAGTTTTAATGCCTGTTTTAATACCTAATCAAGAAGTTAGATCCTATGTGTTATAGGTCGTTAAAATGTTGTATAAAAGGGTTTTCCCTTAAAAAGAATTACCTCTCATGTACTGAGCTCATATGATTCACCATGTATTTTTCAAATTTCATTTGAAAGTCGTGTATTTTAGATTAAAAATTGATCCGATCAAACATTCCTCATAAATTTCTAAACTACCGCCAAAAATTTTCATAAGTGTAAACGCGCAAATAAATAAAAATGTTTGCCACAAATAAATCTATTTCACGCTTACAGTGGTCTTTACAATAATTTTTTGGCACGCAAGTATCTGATTTATATGCAAAATATTATTTTTTACATACAAATGAAACGGATAGTTTTAACTCAAAACATTATTTTTATCTGTATATATAATAAACACTTCTTTTAAATATTGAAATTATCAAACGATTAAAATTTCATTTTGTTCTCTAAAAGTAATAATATTCTGTTATTGACTAATGATGTGTAATTTTACTATTTTGAGCAAGTCTTGTACCTTACTATCACATGTAATTTAAAAATGTATTCTAAATAGACTATAAACGCCAACAGTAATAGAAACATACTAGTGGAGTCAACAGAGATTTTCCAAACAGTGGAATAACAATTTTCTAGTTATAACACCGAAAAGAATATAAGAAAACACAATTTTGCTATAATTAAATTCTTCTTCTTCGTTTCACGTATTAGGAACTGTTGCCTGTTACGATACCTTTCATCATTTCCTCGGACGACCTACACTTCGCCTTCATTTGCACTTGTAATGCAAGGCTTTATTGGGCAATCTTTCTGTGTGCGTTCTATTCAGGTGCTCATTCCATTTCGTACGGTTTTCTTTTATCCTCTCGTTTAAGTGAAATATTTGCAATTCTTCTCTAATATTTATATTTCTTATCCTATCATTCGTAGATCCCTTCACTCATCTTAAAAACTCCATTTCTTGTGCTTGTATTCTGCTTTCGTCTTTTTTGTCGTTATCCACGGTTCACTTCCGTAAAATCTTTACTATGTTCATAAGAGATGGCGCATCCTAAATATTTAAAGTGTTTAATTTGCTATTATTTTACTCCTTATTATTTCTGTTCCACAGAAGGCCAGTTTTTTACTGATATTTTCAGGTCAAATATTTACAGATGCTTACTGTTGCAACGAGGAGCAGCAGTCGGCAGCTTTCAGTGAGAGCCTGAAGATGGCAGATGAGACTCTGCCGAAACGTCGTTTAGACAACCGTGACACCTGGAGCATAAGGGTGAGCACCCGGAGGTACAATAACACCTCATATATATATACAATTCTTTATTTTGCTTATGTAACTGTGGCAAGAATCTTGATGTGCCTGTCTAGTCATTTGTTTTGCTACGTTATTTTTGTGTTTATATTCTTCGTTATTTTGAGCTGTGAGATACTCACATATTTTTTTTATGCTTCATGTTTGTTTTTAATTGAGTTTCCTATCGCATCTCCCCAGATTCGCAAACCTTTAGGTTTTCTATACTTTTCCTTCTTTCTCAATACTTTGTCTGCTTGAGTTTTACAGTATTTTTTAGATTTAGGCATTCTTCTAAATTTTCTTTTATTTCTAGGTTTACTAATGCTTGGTTCATTCTGCTTTGGTATAGTTCTAATATAGGCTTTATATGTTATGAAACGCAACGCGAAATCAGAAGAATAAAGAACGAGTGGTGGGCAAGCAAGGCCAGAGAAATTCAAAGGTACGCCGACTCACACGACTACAGGAATTTCTTTCAAGGAGTAAAAGCAGTGTACGGCCCCAGTCGGAAAAATATGTGCCCTATTAAAGATTTAAATGGAAATCTCCTCAAAGAAGACCAAGAAATAAGAGCCCGATGGAAAGAACACTACTCTAACATTCTTAACCAGCAAAGTCAAGCCGATCACGATATTATAAATCTTATCCCTCAATATGACACCTTCGAAGACTTAGATAAACCACTAACAACGGAAGAGATCTTAACCGCCATTGGGCAGCTAAAAAATAACAAATCTCCCGGCGCCGACTCACTCCCAGCTGAGATCTTTAAAGTTGTGTCGTCAGAGCTCATACCCTACCTCAAAAAACTGTTTGATGTCGTGTGGGCAAGTGGTCAAGCTCCGCAGGAGTTTCGTGATACACTTTTAATCAACCTCTTCAAAAACAAAGGAAGCGCTGCGGACTGTGGAAATTACAGGGGTATAGCTCTCCTGGCTGTTGGAGGGAAGATACTCACTAAAGCGATGGCAAATAGGCTAACACCTGTTATGGAAAAGTTACTTCCTGAAACACAGAGTGGCTTTAGACCAAACCGAGGTACATCGGATTTAATCTTTACACTTAAACAGCTTCAAGAAAAAGCACTCGAACATCAAGGAGAAATTCACATGGCCTTCATTGATTTAACCAAGGCGTTTGACTCGGTGGACAGGGAAGTGCTCTGGAAAATTATGTTCCGCTTAGGTATCCCTAGAAAATTTGTGGAAGTATGTCGCAGTCTACATACAAACAACAACGCCCAGGTTATGTATAATAATGAGGCAACCGAACCTTTCCAAACCCTCACTGGGGTTAGGCAGGGATGTGTCCTGGCACCCCTACTCTTTAATTTGTTTACCACTGCTCTAACAATTATTGTTGACAACAAACTGACAGTCAGAGGAATAGGTCTCAGATACCGTTTTGATGGCGGTCTCTTTAACATAGGGCGCTTTAGAGCTTTCACGAAGACACGCACACGGTTCATTTGTGATCTCCAGTATGCGGATGACTGTGCACTTTTAGCCTCTACGCCGGAAGAGCTTCAAGAACTTTTAGATGTGTATGCCCAGAGCTATGATTCCTTGGGACTTAAAATCAACATTGGAAAGACTAAGATTATGTCAACTCCTCATCAAGTGAACCAAATAGACATTACACTTAACGGAAATTCTCTTGAAGTGGTGGATCAGTTCAATTACTTAGGCAACGTTGTTAATGACAAAGCAAACATGGACAGCGAGATTCGCAATAGAATTAACGCTGCATCTAGAGCATTCTGGGGACTTAGAGAGAGAGTATTTGACAACCACGACCTTGCTTTGTCAACGAAAATGGCTGTCTACAGAGCAGTTGTCATTCCAACACTGCTATATGGATGTGAAAGCTGGGTCACTTACCGTCGTCATGTGAAAGAATTAGAACGTTTTCAGCAAAGACACCTCAGAAGTATGATGAAAATCCGTTGGTTCCATCACATATCAAACGTGGAAGTACTCAGGAGAGCAAACAGCCTTCCAATTGAGGTGCTTATTTCAAGAGCACGCCTAAGATGGGCAGGTCACGTTCATCGTATGCATGATAACCGCCTTCCTAAATGTACACTTTATGGTGAATTGCTAAGCGGTAGAAGAAGGCGTGGCGGTCAACGAAAGAGGTTCAAAGACGCTCTCCATGAAAATCTAAAATCCTGCGGTATTGCAGACGAGCAATGGGAACAACTTGCAGCGGACAGAACCGAATGGCGAGGGGTTGTGGCCAGCTATCAAGGAAATGTTGCTGCAAGAAGGCCGAATCCAAGACCTAACCAGGTCTATGTTTGTCCTGACTGCGGTCGACATGTGCTCTCCCGAATTGGCCTCTATAGCCATAGTCGTGTGCACCGTAGATGAATGGGAATTACAATAGACTACACCTTTTACTTGTTTTTTATTGTACTATCTATTGTAATCTATCGACTGTAACATTTTTATACTCGGACTCGAGTAACGGCTAATAATAATATATACTTGTTCTTCCTTCTGTTTATTAGTTGGTGTTTTGCGTTTTTTCCATTTTGTGTATGTATCTATTGTTGATATTATCAGAAAGTGGTCTCAAACTCTCAACCTATGTTTAAGCGTCTGTAAACTCTCGTGTCTCTTATTTGCCCAGCTATTTTTTTTGCTTACAATTATATAATCGATCGATATTCTGGTGCTGTCCATGTGTAGTTGCAGATATCTTTTTTCGGTAGAAAGTATTGGTTATTTTTAAATTGTTGAATGTAGCAAAGTATTTTAGTAATTTTCTGTTCTCGTGGCATACGTGTTCTCCGAATGTATTTTTTATATTGGAATATTTCCGATTCTGGCATTTAGGTCTTCCATGAGTTGATCTGTTGTGTTATATTTATTGAGTATTATTCATAGAATATTCTAGACTCATAAATGTTAGGATGTAACTAAAGTGGCTTTGAAAACAATGAAATATTTATCTTGTCAAACATTTGTTGGTTCATCGGTATTTTTATGGTGTTTTTAAAAATTGCTTGAAACTTTTCTTAATTTTGTTCAAAATGCCGTCAATTATACAAGAGATGAAAAAAAGTGGACATGTTAATTTTATAGGGAATGTATAAAAAATCTAATTGCGGCTATACCGACCTATATACCCCACGATATCTTGAGAGACAATGTTTTGTGAGACATTATTTTAATCGTGTTGAAAATCAATTCCAAAAATAATTCCAAGGAAAGTTTTATTATTGAGGAAGGATCGGAAATTAATAAATTGAAAAAAACCTTTAATGCAAACCAGTAGCCAAACGTTAAGCCGAATTTTGCATAAATATAGGAACTATATATTTTTTAAATACCAATTGCACCAGCACTTGTACAAAAATGATCACGAACGTAGGATGGACTATTGCAATTGAATTTTACAGAATAACGTGTGCGACCAAATAATCATTATTTGGCCGATCAGGCTGTTCTTTGAGAAGGATTTTATTTTTGAATGAGTCATGGTTCACTAATATTGGTAAGATGAAAATCAAAATTTTTGATGATTTGGTTCCAATGTTTGACTTGGAGTGATCGGTAGTACAATAATTCGTTCAATAATATTTGAGGGGCCCTGATTGGTGCCAGATACTTGGGATTCCCGCAAAATGAAATTGAGAACATTTTAGATGAATTACCTGTGATTTAGAGCAGGGAATCTATTTCTAACAAGATGGAGCTCCTCCATATAATTCAAGAATAGTAAATGATTGTCTTCAACAGCACCAACATACGCCACGCCACCGCCACCACGTGAAAATATTTCTTGAAGAAATATGACGGAGAGCGATAATATTTGGCTTATAGTTAAAACAATTATCAATGAAGATAAGCCTGCCATACTTTTGTGGATAATATGAATAAAATAGTATTTAATTATGATGGGGGAAAATAAGAATTTTGGTGAACACTATTACCAGGGATCTGGTGTAATTTTAGTGGAAAAAAATATAAGGTGGTCATCCAAAAAAAGCGGTCCTTGGCAACTCGAACCAACCTTCCCATTTAGGAATAAATAAATTGTGATATTAAATATTTTATTTCAAATTTACTGTAAATCTGCCGAACTCAGCTGCGCATTCTCCCAATAAATGTTTATCAAATCTCTTATTTTTCAAGGAATTTTAATGTAGTAGTCCAAGGACTCGTGAACCCGCTAGATAACGGTTTTCCTGTAAGGCTAGTCAAAAGTCAAAGTCAAAAAAATAAAAAATAAATAAATTTTTCGCTGTAAGTTTGAAATTTTAATACTATTTAGTTTATTTAGAGTTATGTATAAAAAAAATTGTCAGACGATTTTGATGAGCAGAAGCATCTTAAAGGTGAGCAAAAAGGTGCGCGTTGGAGTATTCATTAAATCGTATTGATATACTTACCCTAAGATATGTCGGTTTCTTAACAGCCGTCAAAATTTAATCGAGGGAAACGGCAAAGACGACGGACATGGACGATGGAACAAAAATGTTGACAAAGCAGGAGATATTTACAAGAAGAAGCTCCATACTGAGGAGCCTGCTGAAAACCAAGAGCTATTGGATGGGAAATATCTGGGGCGAAGACCAGGAGAGGAAGAGGAGACGAGTTGAGTCCCCTAAAGTTAAGGAAAAGGAGGAAGATATATGGGATAAGGCTACCATGGAGATGATGGGGCTAATTACCAAGCTGGAGGATAACGCTAAAAACCTGAGGAAGCTGGTGAAAATTAACACCAACACCAAGGTGGAGATCAAGACGGGGGTAATTGAACTAAGCTGGATAGCTGAGTATATCGGCTGGAAGAGCAAAAAGTGGGTCGAGATGACGAAAGAATTAAGGCAAGAGATGAGAGTCTTCAAGGAAACGAGATAATTCTCTACACATAAGGAAGGTCCCTGGCACTGTACAGGTAAAGAGAAGGAGGAGAAAGTTAAGATAGCGCGGATTAAGGAAGAAATTGATGGGGGATCGGGGGAGTACAATGACCTGATCGATACCATTAAAGAGGACTGACCGGAGAGGGCATTCCGAAAGACGAAATGCGAGGAGGGTAGTTCCAAATGGAGGGAGACGGACGGGGACATTGGTAATAGATATCGGAGAACAGTAGGGAGAGGAAGGTCTAATAAGATAGGCAAGAGTATCCACCTAATTTTAAATCTGAGGAAGAGCAGAGGGACACTGCAAGACATACGTTCCTTCTACCGGGAAAATTGGGAGTAGAAGAAACATGGTAAAATGAGGATATATTTGAAATGCGGAAGAAATGGGCAGCCATATTAAAAGAACTAGGGAAAAAGTAGTGCACCCTCGCCGCACAAGATGGGTTGGACAGGGCAACGCTAAGGAAGCTCTGCGAATACGCGTTTAGAGAAGTGGATGCAGAAATTGAAATACTTATCCCTATGGAAAGAAATAAGAGGAAATCGCCTGTAGATACCGTAGGATAAGAAACCCGAGGAAGGAGATTAAGGGGAGAAAATGCGGGAATAATTATAAAGGCAGGAAATAAATCTTATGCGGAACTGGTAAATGAGGTTAAAGGGAGCGTAAATATTGAGGAGATTAAGGTAATAGTGAAGAACATGAAGAAAACAGCAAAAGGGAATCTATTGGTTACTGTTGAGCGAGGTGCAGATAAGTGTAAAGCCTTGAAAGAAGCTATGGGGAAAAACCTACAACAGGTAAGGGTGGAGGAAAACGGGAGAGAAAACTATATTCATCAGGGATATTGATGCAGCAGCGACTGGAGATGAAATCAAGGAGGCCATCATAAAAATAGTGGCGAGTCCAGACTTCGGAGTAAAGGATACCGAAATAACCTCAATAAGGGAGACGTTGAATGGGAGTCAGACTGCAACAGTGCAGGTCCCAAAGAGAATTGCAGGGCGGAGACGGGGGGAGGCGTAAGGATTCTATGATTAAATTGCAGAGTCAAGGGAAGGGCTAATATCATCAGGTACTTTAAATGCTTGCAGTTTGGGCACAGGGCAAGAACGTGTACGAGGGAAGACAGAAGCGAGGACTACCTAAGATGCGGGGAAAAGGGACACAGAATAAAGGACTGTAAGAAACCTGAGTACTGTGGGAATTGTAAAGCAGGCGGACACAGAAGTTACTCTATGAAATGCCCAAAATACAGGGGCATGATATACGAAAGGGACGGAAGAGGACGGAGACCTCAGCTATAAAATCGAGATGGATAAATGGATAGTAAAAGAGGCTGGCAGGACATACAGGAGATGACTAGACTGATAATGTCGAATAAGGAAGTTGAGGAAAGGAGACGGCAAAAACGAAGTGGGGGATGTAAGGGAAAACGTGGAAAGTTTTACTAACACCAATACGAGCTGAACGACCCGTGGTCTGATGGAAAGCGAAAGCAGTTCCAGGTTACATGGAAACACTGATCCAGCAGGGGTTTTAGTCGGTAGGAGTCCGAGACTACCCGATGCGGCAGAACCTAGCGCCAAGTGTCCATGTAGGACCCCCCCTCCACTATAAAAGATTGATTTGAAAACTTACAAAAAGTTTGTGCGAGAAAGACCTAACTCACACGGATATTGCTTTAATTTTTATCCTCCACAGCCTCAGTCTCTGCATTTATTGGATATAACAGGTCCTGTCATCTCATACTAGTACTACGAGAGTATCAATTTGTTAAATTTAATCAAAATAACCATTTTAGTGAAAAAGAAAAATAATAATTTAGTTCTTTTAACCTTACACCCCAAGGCCTCTGCTCCTGCATTTGACACTAAACAATAAAGTGAATTACAAGTTATTTTTAATTTAGCAAAACGAACATGAAAATTATGTTTTTATTTCGTATTGACGTTGACACTGGTTACTTACAATAAAATTTTCTTGATTTTTAAAAATATATGTACACATTTCAGAAATGTACAGACTTGGCAAAGTTAGAATTTTAAAATATTTAAAAACTTTCTTGCATGAATGAATACTGAAACCATAGCAATATACGTTTTTAGGCTATAAAAACATCAAATTCAAAATTGGAATTTCGGAATACCGGTTCCAGACTACTTTTACTTTATGTTTTTTGGGTCGCTGATTACGAAAATCGGGTTCCCGTAGTCCTAAAATGGTTGCGTCACACTTAAAAATGCAATACACCCCTTCTTGAGGATTTTTCGCGATAATTTTAATAGTAATAAAAAATAATCCAATGAAATACGCTTTTTTAAATATTTTTCTGTACATTATACCAAATCAAGCCAAATTTGATGATAAAGGATAATCCTAGAGGGTTAAAACTACCCCTATATCGACTAAAAATGGAAAAAAGTGCACAAAAAACTTTTTTTTAAATTTTTTTCATAGTTATTCTTCTAATTCGATTGGATGGGTATTGTCAAACTAAAAAAATTATTTTCTACCCTTAAGAGGGTAAAACTACCCCTATATACCTATATATTGACTGAAAACGGAAAAAAAATTTATAAAATATTAGTAAAAAATTTATTTTTTCAACTTTAAAAATGTATTTTTTCAACTCGCTAAATCGAAATAAAGTAAGAAAAGCATATTCAAATTTTTTTTTTATTGTTTGTAGATTCAAATTTTAATTAATTTTTTGAATGAAAATTCGAATGAATAGGTACTAACTGTGAGGCTGAAATAAATTATTATGTACAAAATACATTTTTGAAATATTTTTTAATATACAGGAATGTAAGTATGATAATAATAACGATAAAGTGATTCTTTAAAAAATTTGAACAAAATATTTAACAGTAATCTACGTTTTTTATGGCCTAAATGAATATTCATACTATTATCATTTTCACATTCAACACATACATCTTCCAACTCATCTACACTCATGTCGAGTTCATACATTTCATAGCTTTGGTATTCAAATATACAGCTTTCATCCATACATTCATCCTCATGTTCAGGTGTAATGTTTAAAATAATTTCTGGTTCCATTGGCTCGTATATATCATGTATATGATATTCTTGATCAATTGAAATGTTTTCGGCTGAAACAATTTCACTGTTTTGGCAGTCTCTACCTTTACATACTTTACAAAATATGCCGCATTTTAAGCCTAATTTTTACAGGTACATACTTTTTTGCACATCCTGTCGCACATGAACAATTTAATTTTTTCAAAAATTCATCCGGTAATAATGGCTTTGAAGTGTAAATTGGAAGTAGCATGAGAGAAAGCACTTTAAATAGTACTTTTTTTATTTTTAGTCAATATAGGGGTAGTTTTAACCCTCTAGGATTATCCCTTATCATCAAATTGATTGATGACTGATTTGATATAGGTACATCAATCGCCTGTACAAAAAAAGTTTTAAACAAGCGTATTTCATTGAATTATTTGTGGTTATATCTAAATAAAACTATCGCGAAAAACCCTCAAAGAGGGGTGTTTTTGCATTTTTAAGGGTGACGGAACCATTTTAGGACTGCGGGAACCCGATTTTCGTAATCAGCGCTCCAAAAAACATAAAGTAAAAGTAGTCTGGAACCGACAACCCCCCGCGTTTTGAATGAACTAAATATATTCGCAGCCATTTAGATTGACAAATAAAATTCGAATTATTTTTCGTGAAATACTGTAAAAATTGTTCAAAATAGTATAAATGTATCCAAAATGTAATCTTCATTTCAAAAATGTAAAACATATAGAGTGGTCCATTTAGAAAAGACTATTGGGGCCATTTCCGGTGAAACCGGAAGTGACAAATATGGAGGATAGATCTCAAAAAATTGAAAATCTTACCTAATTTCACCATACAAAATTTCATCCCGCTATCTTTAAAAACAAGGAGGTTACAGGGTAGCCCATTATTCGTTCACATTCACATTTTTAGGTTGAAAAACGCGAAAAATTAAATTGTTAATAACTTGTCTTTGAAATACAAACAGTTTTTGGGTACTCCTGAGCACCTCCGCAATAGGATCGAACCATAAAATTGCTTATGGAAAAAGTTCCTTTATATTGATTTTTTGTACTATTTTGACTGCGCTATAAAACAATGGATAAAAGTTAGACGACTTTATGAAAGTGATTTATACTCACTGAATTTGTCATGGTAGATAACAAAACACCAAGGCAAATAGATGAAAAATATCTTATTGTAAAATGTTTAATTACAATAGAAATGACACAGGTTTTACATGCTTAATTCTCTAATTGTCCGGGCGAAATCAGTCATCGACCGGGAAAATTAAATTAAATATTAATTTTTGTGCCATCTTGTACAAAATGTGCTCCTTTATAAGAAAGTACAGTTTGCCAGATGGAAATGTGGTCAGAAATTGTTTAAACAAAGTTTTTTTAAAACAAATTTGAAAAACTGACTTTTTCGTTTCGGAAAAAATATTTTCGTATTTTTCACACCAAAACAAACAAAAAATGTTCTTAGACAATTTTCTCTAAAGTTGATAGATTTTGAGAAAAAAAACTGAAATTCTCAAAAAACGCGAAATTTGCGCTTTTCAGGGCTCAAATACTGTATGGAAATTAAGGTTTTTTAATATAAGAAAAATTTGTATGTATTCTTTAAAGCTTATAGGTACTACAATATACTGTAGATATATTCAGTTTTTTATTAGCTTAAGTGCTTGCTTTTTAATAGTTAAAATATGCGCGCGCGCGCGCCAGTCAGCATTAGAAAAACTATATTTACAATTGTTGAAGAAAAAAAAGTGAAGAAACAGCTGATGATGCTAGAATAAATATTATTTCGCGTTCGGGTGGAATAAAACTTAAATTGAATAATATCCCATGCACTTGCATATCTTGAATGCATCTGTGCAAACATAATTTGAAAAAATGAAATATTTTCTACATAAGTTTTGGTTACAAATATGAGGATAATACGCGTATACCTGTATTTATGATAAAAAATCCTCTAACAGATGGCTTAATAAAAGCGCGTGCGCGCATATCTTAACAATTAAAAAACAACCACTTAAGCTAAAGAATAACAAAATATATCTACAGTATATTGTAGTATAAGCTTTAAAGAGTAGACACAATTTTTTACTACATTAAAAAACATTAATTTTCATATAGTTTTTGAGCCCTGAAAAGTGCAAATTTCGCGTTGTTTGAGAATTTAACATTTCTTTTCTCGAAATCTATCAACTTTAGAGAAAATTGTCTAAGAATATTTTTTGTTTGTTTTGGTGTGAAAAATACAAAAATATTTTTCCGAAACGAAAAAGTCAGTTGTCCTAATTTGTTTAAAAAAACTTTGTTTAAACAATTCCTGACCACATTTCCATCTGGCCAACTGTGCTTTCTTATAAAGGAGCACATTTTGAAAAAGATGGCACAAAAATATTCCATCCGAATTAATTTTTCCGGTCGATGACCGATTCGCCCGGACTATAATGATATAATCGCTAAGTATTGACTATTCCTTAACAAAATAACTGAAACGGTAAGATTAGCACGTTCAATGAAATTTTGACACTGCTAGAAATATTGATATTTAAGTCATTACAAAAATATTAGTGGCATATGAATTGGTTCATATAGCGCTAGTAAACCTTATCAAAATTGTTTCCAAAACTTCATGGGACACCTTAATAAGCTAGTCTAAAATGACTGAAATAAAATAACAACGCATTTCTTCTACTAATTGTCTTATGCTATGTTTGAAATTTCTACGAAATAGAAAAGGTAATTAGAGTTTAATATTTTCAAGACATAAAAAAGAAATAATTTGATTTAATCGTCTGGATAGGTTATGTTTAGTTTTGTTTTTATATTACTTTTATCACAGCAGAGTTTTTTAGAAGTAATGGAATAGAAAATATATAAGGTACTTACAAATATATAGGTACTAATCCAAGTATAATAAACCAACAATTAAACACAGTAATAGTTTCACAAAAGTTGTTGACCACTGTTACAAATTCCGCGTCCTTACTGATGGAAAGGTAAGCGAAGAGTGGCAAATATTTTGAAAAAAAAACTATAGTGTCTAGTAAAGAACATGGGGAATTTATTCATTCAGTTTTACTCATTTACTATGACTACGATTCCAGATAATTAAAGACGTTTGGTAAATAAAATATTTAATTTTAATATTTTGTATTAACTATTCGTTACACTTGATTAGATTTAACGTATACTGAGCGGTAGTTTAAAATTAGGTCATTAAATTTTCATTTCAATTATTCACAAATACTTAATTGCTTCATATCGGTTTCATGGCATAATAAAATTATCATTGTACAAAATATTGCTAGCTAAAAATATATGCAAATGAGTTTAATGTTCATTTTGCAAATGTAGCTGAAAACATTATACAAAACCAAAAAGAAACTCGGCACCAGAAAAGTATCTTGAAAACATCTATTTAAAAAGGGACAACTTAAACTTTGCTCTTAGAGAAGTGACATACGTGGAAGTAAGGGATGCAGTAAATAATTTCAAAGCAAATATATATGTATGACATGAACATCACGTTAATAAAATATTTAAAAGACATACTTATTATTCCCAAAACAAAATTAATAAACCTTAGTATAAAAGAAGGTATACAGGGTGTCTCATCGGGAACTGAATCGATTGATATATCCAACTAAAATAATTACAAGCAGCTGGCACTTCCGCTTATACCGGAAGTCGATACAAACTTGCTTATTTCAAATGGAACATCCTATATTTTTTAGGGTTTTCGAAAAGAGCATAAAATTCTGAGTCGAAAATATGTGGCATATCATATACCTAAACCTAGCCATTTCAGAGATATTTGACAGGTGCAATGGTTTGCAAGAACCGTTATAACTTTCTTCGTGTAAAAGATCCTCATTTGCTTCTTGTCACGTAAAAAGAACACAAGGAGAACTACGTTCTTCAACTGAAATAAATTCAATAATATCATACCAAGTGTTCCATTTTTCGCGTTACATTTTGTCAACTTCAAACCGCGAAAACTTGTTTAGGTCAAATGGAACACCCTGTATTTTTTTACGTCGAGTTGTGTAAAATTGAATTTCCTTTTTTCTGATATTAGCATTGTGGGGGTTAAAGTTACAACTTTTTGAAATATTTGCGATTTTATTAGAAATTCATGAATTGTTGTAATCATTTCATCAAAATAGCCAGTCATTATCTTATGTCAAAAAATGCCAGCGCGTTTAAATTATACCAATGAAAACTTTTTAAATTTGTTTATTTTTATGGAGAATGTGATAAAGTAATATCAAAAACTTGCAGCACATTTGCTACTCGATATCCACAAAAACGCAAAATAACACTAACACTGTAACATGCGTATTAATCGAATTGAAGATATGGCATGAACTAAAATAGCAGAGATAAGATCAATTTACAATATGATTTCATTTTAATTTAATAATTGCTCAAAATTCCGCCCTCGAACCTCGACACATTTTTCGCACCTTCGGATTAGTTCCTCATGGGTAGTTCTTCTAATTGAATCCTGTGATATGTTTTGAAATGCATTTCTTACTTGCATATAATCTTCAATGGTTGTTAATGGGCTCTCATAAACTTTATTTTTAATAGTTCCCCAAATGAAATAATCCAGAACTGACAAATCGGGCGAGCCAGGAGGCCATAAGAAAGGTCCATTATTGGCAATCCATTGATCATAAAAAGTTTCTTGTAAATAATTATTAATTAAATATGCGTTATGTGGGGGAGCACCGTCGTGCTGATAAAAAATGTTTCTATGTTCGGCCAGAGGTAAATTTTCTAAATAGTTATTATTCCAATTTTGCAAGATATCTTTCACCTAAAAAAAAAAAAAAAAAATTTACCTATACATATTAGCAGAAGAGAAAATTTAATTTACCATTTAAATTTCCCTGATAAAATTGTAATGCCACCACCCTATCGTTTCTTATGGCACAGCAAACATTGAACTGCCAACTTTCTTGAAAGTTTCGCTCTCTGAACATATTATGAGGATTTGAGTCACTCCAATAATGCAAATTTTGTCTATAAAAAAGTCAATTTTTAGTAAATTTTGCTTCATCTGTCCATATAATATTTCCCAAATAAGAATCGTGACCCTCAGACCTTATTAGAATAAACTCACAAAAATTCTGTCTTCTTAGGAAATCTGTTTCTTTTAATCCTTGAACCATATGGAATGAAAACCGGTGAAACTTATATTTTAATAAGATTCTGTGGATTGAATCCTTGCATAGTCCCGTCCAGAGCAGCTTGTCTTAATGGCATCCTTGGAAATGCATGAAAATATCCGAGAATGACTATTTAAATGTTTTCGTCATCAACAATAGGCTCTCTTCTTTGCATTGTTGTCTTGACAGAGTCATAATTTTTAAAATTTTCCAGTTACAGTGTTTGGTGACGGTTTCCGTATTTCTGGATATCGAGTAGCAAATGTGCTGCAAGTTCTTAATATTACTTTATCACATTCTCCATAAATAATAAACAAATTTAAAAAGTCTTCGTGGGTGTAATTTAAACGTGCTGGCATTTTTTGACATAAGATAATGACTGATTGTTTCTAATCATGGCTATTTTGATGAAATGATTACAACAATTCATGAATTTCTAATAAAATCGCAAATACTTCAAAAAGTTGTAGCTTTAACCCGCACAATGCTAATATCAGAAAAAAGGGAATTCAATTTTACACAACTTGACGTAAAAAAATACAGGGTGTTCTATTTGACCTAAACAAGTTTTCGCGGTTTGAAGTTGACAAAATGTAACGTGAAAAACGGAACACTTGGTATGATATTGTTGAATTTATTTCAGTTGCAGAACGTAGTTCTTCTTGTGTTCTTTTTACGTGACAAGAAGCAAATGAGGAACTTTTACACGACGAAAGTTATAACGGTTCTTGCAAACCGTTGCACCTGTCAAATTTTCTATAATATGTCAAATATCTCTGAAACGGCTAGGTTTAGGTATAGGATATGCTACATATTTTCGACTCAGAATTTTATGCACTTTTCGAAAACCCTAAAATATATAGGGTGTTCTATATGAAATAAGCAAATTGCTATCGACTTCTGGTATACGCGGAAGTGCCAGCTGCTTGTAATTATTTTAGTTGGATTGGTCACACCGACATTAGTAATTATCTAAATTTTCAAAATTTTCTGATGCGTACTTTTCTCTATATCGATCGATTCAGTTCCCGGTGAGACACCCTGTATATTCTTCATGCCTTAAAATCCCAAAAGTTATTCCAGTGTTTAAAAAAGGAGAAATAAATGATGCAGATAATTATCGTCCAATTACACTAGTACCTGTAGTGTCAAAAACTGGAATACCTGCTGAAAGCACAATTATATGATTATTTTGGATTTTTTTTTTAAATGCTTTTATTTAAATGCTCTAAAAAGTAGAAAATAAACTTTGAATTAAATCAAATCCATCATTTTGTTACATTATGTAATTTTTTTTAAATTCGATTAATATCGATTTTGATCGATTTGGATCTAAATAACAAAATTCGTCAGCCATATTGGCGCCGCCATTTTCAATTTCTGAATTTTTACTAAAAATTCATAATCCGCGACCTAGAAAACCCCCAGATATCAATTTTGAGTTGAATCGGATCTTAAACGGTAAAGTCATCCGCCATCTTGTAGTCGCCATCCTGAACTAAATTTCTGACTAGAAATTCGTAATCGGAGAACCTGAGAACCCCCAGATATCGATTTTGATAGATTTGGACCATAAATGACAAAAGTTGTCCGCCATATTGGCGCCGCCATTTTTAATTTCTAAATTTTGGCCAAGAATTCATAATTGGCGATCTCGAAAACCCCCAGATATCGATTTTGAGTCGAATCGGATAATAATAATAATAATCTTTATTATCCAGTAGACCACAAAACAAAGAAAACTAATTTTTTTTACAATGAAATGGTTAGAACAAGTCAAACAGTTCAGATGACAAACAAACAAAACACAAACGTGATAGTAAATTCCTAACATAATATTATGCTGTTGTTCACAAACAATAGGAGAAACACAGACGTATAAAACATGTATAAAATATAAAATAACAGATCGACTTAAAAATTAATGATTAAAATACTCAGATAAGTTATTTTCTTAGTTCATGTTTAAATTGTCTTATATTTTGTATAGCTTTAATTGTCGTAAATGGTTGTAGCATTTAATACCTATATAATTAGGTCTATTTTCGTATAGAGAGCTATTGCGTAAGGGTATTACTTATTCTGCATTGTTTCTAGTGTTATAATTATGAAAATCACTATTTTTAGTAACCTACGTTAGATTTTATATATATTACTAATTCTGATATATAAATACAGACAAGTGGTAAAAGTTGCAATTTTTTGAAAATGGGACGACAAGACTGACGATTTGATGGGCCTATTATGTTTCTTAAAACTTTCTTTTGTATAACAAAAATTCTATCAAAATGCCTGGAAGAACCCCAAAAAACTAATCCATATATTACTCTTGATAAAAATTCCGCATGATAAAAAAATAACATCGTCTCCATGTTTACAATATTCCTCAATCTATAAAAGGCAAAACGAATAGAATATATTTTCCGTATGAATGTCCCAGTTAAGTTTATTGTCAATATTCACACCTAAGAATCGTGTTGTATTTACTTGTTCTATCGATTTATGCTCTATTTTTAAAAGATAACTCTTAGGAGTGAAGTTCATAAACACGGTTTTCGACGTATTCAAATGTAACTTGTTTGCTTTAAACCAGGTCATGAATTTGTTGATTATATCTTGCATTTTTTGTATCACTTCAATATTAGACAGGCCAGTTCATAAAAGCGTGTTATCATCAGCAAACATTGTTAGGTTGTACTGAGGATCCAGCTCTGGTAAATCGTTTACAAAAATTAGAAATAATAAAGGACCCAAGATGGACCCCTGTGGTACACCAATTTTAATATTCAGTTTATCAGATCTAGCCCCATTTACTTCGGCTACTTGAATTCTCTTCGAAAGGTGGGAAGACAACCAATCACCAATTTTTCCTCTAAAACCATACACCATAAGCTTCTCCTTGAGAAAGTCATGACCCACCAGGTCAAATGCCTTACTCAGGTCGATAAATAAGCCCATGAATTTGTTGTTTGAATCGAGGCTTTTATACAAATTAGCGAGGAAAGCTAAAATAGCTGAATCAGTACTTTTCCCTTTTATAAAACCGTGTTGAGCTGGATTTAATATGTTATGGTTAGATATAAAAGATTTTAGTTGGTTGTATATAATTTTTTCTAATATTTTGGATACAGCATATAGCAAAGATATTGGACGATAATTTGCAATATTAATTTTGTCTCCTTTTTTATATAAAAGTATGACCTTTGCAGTTTTATATATACTAGGAAAAATTCCAGATTCCAGAGATAAATTTATTAAAAATTTAAGCGGATATGCTATAAAATTAAGAGACTTCTTTAAAATGTTTGCTGATATGCCATCGAGATCAGTTGCATTCGAATTTTTCATTTCCATAATTGCGTTAAAAACTGCATTTTCTGTAACTGGTTCTAAAAACATTGTTGGATAGTTTTTATTATTTTTAAGAGTATTATCAAGATCATAATGATTATTGATTTTCTCGTGTAACTGCTCGGGAGTTCTTACAAAAAATTCATTAAAACACTTTGCAATTGAGATAGGTTCTGATATCACTTTATCGTGCTGTGAAATACTGTTTATAATATTTTTGTTAGTTTTTTGGTTCCTTCCTGTATTATAATTTATATTATTCCGTATGGTCTAACTTTTGTTATCCGAATTAGTAAACAACTTATCATTCTGCAACTTTTAGCACCTATTAAACCATTGTTGTAAACTTTTTATAGTTTTCAATATCTATAATATGTTTTTTCTAATTTTTATTTCATAAATTTTTTTTATTTTTTTGCAGAATTTCGTATATCTCTCGTTAACCAATGTTTTTTATTGTGATTAGTTTGAACTTTAGACATAGGAGAAGATAGTTCATAATAATGTTTAAACGTTTCTGAAAACTGTTCAAAGCCTTAATCTATAGTACTACATTGATGTGTCAACTCATGTTTCTCTACTTAAATAGTTAAAAAATAAATTGTAGTTATTTTTGCTATTTTGCTGAAAATTCTTTTATAAACAAAATCTGTATTAACAATATCAGGTTTATAATCTATACTCAATGTTTGTGACGAGTGGTCCAATATACTATTAAAGGAAACTTGATGCAATATATGATAATTTACATAAACGGTAAAGTCGGCCATCTTGAAGCCGCTACCTTGTTTTTTACTTGTATGAAAATGTTAAAGTGTATTGTATGACTGATGGTCGAGAGATAAGCGCACTTGCCTTTCACTCGGGTTCAATTCCCGGTCGTGGCAGTGGAAAATACTGTGAGAGGGATTTTCCACTATACACAGATATTGGGTGTGTGTCCCTTGTCTCTAAATGTATAGCCTCTTCTCACACAAGGCTCTTCTAGAGCGTTCATTTCTTTTAACTGCCCGTTTATGGGTCCCTAACTATTTTTATGTACGCCAGTACCTTGTAAAGTCGAACTTCAATAATATATGTATGTATGTTCACTCTCGTAGGTACTTTTGCTGATAGATATTAAATTAACACTGACATTTGATAGCACAAAAATTGCGTCATCGAAGTTGAAGAATTATTTCTGTTTATGGGTCGTAAAGCTATCGTATTGGTATAACTTCTGTACTGTCATCAATTTTGGAAGTCATATCTTCGTTTATAGGTGGTATGGAGGCCGTATTCAAAATCAATATGACCTCTTTTACGACTCCTTTCAATTTTAGATACTATCTATTGTCAATATAATATTAAAGTTTTGCCATATTTTTTAGTGTATAACCTATCTTCGTTCAAGACCATAACGAGGTCATATTATTTTTTTAACGACTATTATACAAGTCTCCTTAAACGTTGTATTGTAGGTGATATATACCTCTGTACGACCCAATAATGACCTTTTAAAGACCATCTATTTTTGGTGTCCATTTAGTTATTTTATGCCTACTACAGGACCCTCATACGACAAGGCATTGCGATATTCGCATGTATAACTTTATAGCGACATTCATAAGACCCAGAGTTGTTAAATTTACTTTAAATATCATTTTACAAAATGCACATTACACAACAAGGCATGTAGACCAAAAACTCTTCTTGTTACTTGGGTATATAGGATGTTTCACCTAACACTATACACAGATAAATATGTTCCAAATCAAAGAAAATGTTTGAAATATGCAAAAAGAGTTATGTGGTGACATTTATATGCAATTAATTATGATAAAAATAATGGCATCATCTCTTGCAGTTTGGGCATCGAGATGTTAAGAAATAATTATTCGATGGCATGTACGTTGAAATTGCAATATCTGTATAGCATTTTTAATTCTGAACGTTTTATAAAGAATACATTTTTCCATTTAATTACGTACTATTTGATTTATTTCACTTGATGTAATGGGAAATTATTGTGGCTATAATCTATGGCACTGACGAGCTAAATTGAGGTGGCTGATTCATCCGATTTCTTTAAAAATTACGATTAAACTGTTCCTGATTAAATGTTGTGGTTTATGATCTGATATTCGTTATATTTTACTTCTCCATGAAATAAAACCATAACTTGTTCGATATTGTCTATGTGTAGGTTAAATATGGCATATCCTCATATTTGTAAAGTAAATTCATTTTATAGCTATTAAAAACTTCATTCTAATTAATATGGATACATTTAATAATAGAATGTTAGCTATTATGTTCGATTTCAATTCAATATTAGTCTATATCAGAAGTTTAAAAGATTTTCATTGAGTTGTTGTCGTGTGTTGAAGTTCACATTGTAAATTATTTTTGATCATGATCATGAAAATTTTGATCAGACAATTCACGAATTTGACGCTAAGATAAAATTTTTGGTCTACCATTTAACAACATACTCCCCCCTCTGGGATCGGGGTTTGAATAGACCCAGGGAATCTCCTGCCTGTCGTAAGAGGCGACTAATTGGAAAAAAAAACCGTAATCTCAAGGTGTTAAACGTACCGTGCCGAAGAGATGGATGGCTCTACGTCAGTGAGTCCCTAACGGTGACCTATCCTAACTTACGTCCTTCCTACCTGCCTTATCCTGAATATCCTATCTCTCCTCCTCCCGGGGAGTAAACCTCGCTAAAAAAACCGCACCTCTGCGTTACAGAGGCGTGTGTCCCCTGCGAAAAAGGGGAAAATATGGGGATATGTCAAACACGGCGGCCTCGGAAACCTGGTTGGGCATTCCAGGTAAAAAAGCCTCTACAGCGAGCTGCGTTGCTGGGTCAGCTGTAGTAATGCGACAGCACACCGTGGAAGGTAGTGGGGAGAGCGGCACTGCACCACGTAGGACTACCGCTACTGCACAGGGATTACTCCCTGAAATAGGCAGGCAGACGACGGAAGCCATTCCTCGGTTCCTGCTTATTAAAAAAGATGAAGGAGATTTTTCTAATGCTAGCCCATTTTTAATTTCAAGAACGATTTATGGATTAATAGGAGAAGCAAAGAATGTGAGAAAGACTAAAGAGGGATTGTTAGTTGAAACAACATCCAATGCACAATCTAAGCGATTACTGCAGATCACCCGCCTTGCCGATTTCTCGGTTCATGTTACGCCACATGAAAGATTGAATACTAGTAAGGGCGTCATTTTCTGCAAGGATCTTTTGAATTGTTCACTAGAAGAGATTCTCGATGGTTTAAAAGAAGAAGGAGTAATAAGAGTAACCCGCATTAAAACAAGACGAAATGGTTCACTGTACGACACGGCGAATCATATTCTTACGTTTAACACTCCAGTTTTACCCAAATTTGTAAAAGCGGCCATGTATAGACTACCAGTCCGTCCTTACATACCACCACCCGTTCGATGTTTCAGATGCCAGTTATTTGGACACGTAGCTACAAATTGCAATGCCACCCCGATATGTATATGTGGTAAACCTCTCCATGAGGGTTCCCCTTGTGATACTTCCATAAAATGTATTCACTGTGAAGGACCACATTCAGCAAGAGCTAAGTCATGCCCGAAATATATTACGGAAGCTACCATACAAAAAATTAAAGTAACTGAAAATATTAGTTACTTTGAAGCGAAGAAAAAGGTGGTAATACCAACCCCATCTGCTGGTATCTCTTATGCAAATGCAGCCCAAGCTATGAATGCAACTGCTCAACAGATCTTAAATCAGTTAATGCCACGTATGCAAGAGATACATTAAAGATATCCAATATACCTTCAGTGTCAAAATCACCTACTTTATCACCTCATCGTATGCCCGCTCCACAATCAACCTCTCAATCACGGAGCACAATTCAGAAAACAACAATCAACGCGAATCTCTCAGACAGTTCCATCTCAACTGCTGAGACCATGGATAAAAGGAAAGCCAGTTCACAAAGTATTTCGCCATCGCAATCTTCGTGTGACGAAGACGCTTCTGAAGCTGGTAGAAGTCTTTCTGTTACTAACTTGTCAAGTCGTCCAAGAATGAAAAAAACAAGGTCGAAGAGAGGACGACCTAAGCAGACATTTTCTCAATGATTTAAATTTTCTCTTAATTTACCATAGTTTAGCTAGAATTTGTATATATGTATTACACATATCTCCTTCCACACTTTATTTATAGTTTTTATCTGTAATATTTTAGCTCTAATCTATATGTATACTGCCTCTATCTCAATCATGAGTGAATTCGAAAACATTATACAGTGGAATTGTAATGGTATGATAACCCATCTTCCTGAGCTAAAAATCTTAATCTCAATATACCAACCTTTCTGCTTATGTCTTCAGGAAACACATCTAGGACCGGAGACAAATTTATCACTTAGAGGATATGACATCATAAGGTATGATGTTCAACCTACCGTACGTGCCCGAGGAGGAGTTGCTTTTCTCGTTTCTGAAAATATACCACTTAAGAAAATTAATTTAACGTCAAACCGTCAAGTGCTTGCGATACGCCTGTTAAGGCCTATTCAGGTCACAATTTGTAATATCTATTTACCCGAGTTTGATTGGCAACTCCAAGATATTAATAATATAATCAACCAACTCCCCCATCCTTTCATATTTCTTGGCGATTTTAATGCCCACAATCCCCTTTGGGAATCTCGCAATAGGGATGCCCGTGGTAAAATCTTAGAAGACCTTTTAGATACCACAGACACCATATTTCTTAACACTGGAGATGGCACTTACCTCAATGCAAGAGATGGCTCATTATCAGCTATCGACCTGACCCTCTGTTCTCCTTACATGGCACCAAACCTCGAATGGGCGGTTATAGAAGAGACCTACGGAAGTGACCACTTCCCGATCACAATTAAAACAATACAACCTAGAATTGCCATACATGTCACAAGAAAATGGTGTGGTAAAAAGGCAGACTGGAACAAATTTAAAGAAATCATATCTCGCGACTGTAATCTCAGACAAGACCACACCATCGAAAGTTTCAGTGAAATAATTCACACAGCTGCAACTGAATCCATCCCAAAAACAAAGGGCGTCTTGAATAAACCACCAGTTCCCTGGTGGAATGACGAAGTTAAAGCCGCAATCAAAGCGAAACATGCCGCATATAGACTCTTTAGACGATATCCAACACAAACTAATTTTATCAATTTTAAAAGAATGCGTGCTAGAGCCAGACGAACCATCAACATAAATAAGAATAAAGCTTGGCAAAATTTCGTTTCAACGATAACGTATTCGACTTCTTCAACTCAGGTTTGGCACAAAGTTAGATCTATTTCCGGGAAAAGATTTCCAAATGTATCGCCATTATTGGAAGTTAACTCACACCAAATTTTTGACTTGACATACAATACTCCTTTCACTATGCAAGAGCTAGAAAACGCACTAAATACTGCAAGTAACACCTCTCCAGGCCCAGATGAAATTACGTACGAGATGATACGGCAACTACCACCAAGCGCCAAAGAAATATTGTTAAATATATTCAACTACATCTGGGAAAATGGAAACTACCTGTTATTGTGGCAGGAGGCAATTGTAATCCCACTTCTAAAGGCTAATAAAGACAAAACCAATCCAGAAAGTTACAGGCCAATATCCTTAACATGTTGCCTAAGCAAAATCCTTGAAAAAATGATCAACACCCGTCTTATATGGTTTCTAGAAACTAATGATCTCCTAGCCGTGGAACAATGCGGTTTCCGGAAAAATCGTTCTACAATAGACTACTTAGTCCAAATTGAGGATGCAATTCAAGAGGCATTTCGACAAAAACAGCACTTAGTAGCTGTGTCTTTTGATATAGAAAAGGCATTCGATATGACATGGCGACATGGTATCCTAGAAAAACTGCATGAGTGGGGACTACGGGGCAATCTTCCTACTTTTATTAGCTCCTTTTTAAATTATCGTTCCTTCAAGGTCAGAATAGGCAACACAATATCACCATCACATTTTCTAGAAAATGGTGTACCCCAAGGTTCCACAATTAGTGTCACTCTATTCCTCATCGCTATTAATGATCTTATTGTCAATGTAATAAGACCCATTGGTAAATGCCTCTATGTAGACGACCTTACCATCTACATGTCAGGAAACTCGATGAACACAATAAACCGGAAACTACAAAATAATATTAACAGCATTGTCGCCGAAGCTGAACAAAGAGGATTTAAATTTTCGGAAAGCAAAACATCTTGTATACATTTTTGTCGCCTGCGAAAACCGCACAGAGAACCCAGCCTATTAATAAAGGACGCACCAATCCACAACGTTGACCTGATTAAGTTATTGGGAGTTCTCCTTGATAAGAAATTAAATTGGAAGACGCACATTGAAAACTTAAAGAAAAGATGTAAGAAAGCCCTAAACATCATTAAATGTATCAGTCATTTAAAATGGGGAGCAGACAGAGAAACTCTGCTCGGCATATATAAAGCCCTGGTGTTGTCAAAAATGGATTATGCATCCATTGTATATTCATCAGCCAGACTATCCCTTTTAAATACTTTAGACCCAATTCATCACGCAGGGATAAGGTACTCTAGTGGAGCTTTCAGGACAAGCCCTACTCCAAGCCTATGCTGTGAATCAGGAATCCCTCCACTGAACATCAGAAGGAACCAATTATTGTTAACCTATTCCACTAAGGTTTCGGCAAACCCTAACAATATTAACCATAGAAAATTTCTCTCCTATCAGCGAAATAATCCATATAGTTCACGTCAAAGCATAACACGCCTCGCTGGAGCCCGTGCGGCAGAAATCAGTGAGAGTCTACAACTAGACATCCCAGTAATCCTACCTACCTCCTTCGGTGAGATACCACCCTGGACAGTACCGAATATTTACACCAGGCTTGATCTAACCTCTGAGAAGAAAGAAACTCTTCCTATTATACTCCGAAAGAAATTTTTTAATATCATTGCGGAATATTCAGACGCTATTAATATATATACAGATGGTTCAAAAACTCTGAATGGAGTAGGTAGCGCATTTGTAATATCAAATGAATCCCACTCATGGAAATTATCCACGTCTGCATCAGTATACTCCGCTGAACTATACGCGATACTACATGCCTTGAAGTTTAGTAGCATCTCCATGCACCGAAAATTCACTATCTGTACAGATTCACTTAGCTCTATCCAAAGCTTAAACAACCCGTTCAATACTGACCCCTTGGTACAAATCATTCACGCTGCCCTCTATAATTTAGCAGAACTAAATAAAAGTATTGTTTTTATCTGGACCCCAAGTCATATTGGAATACCAGGAAACGAGGCTGCCGATTTAGCTGCAAAGGAAGCTGTAAATAAAGACACTCCCATCGACTTTCAATCAATCCGATTGGATCATGCTATATCATACATTAAAATGAAAGTTATAGACAACTTTCAAGAACAATGGGATCGAAATAGTTCAAAACTAAAATCTATTAAACAAAGTGTAAAACCCTGGAAATGCCCAATAAAATTAAGTCGAAGAGACCAAGTGGTTCTGACAAGATTGAGAATAGGTCACAGTAATATCACATCATTACATCTTCTTTTGGGAACCGAAGCACCACTATGTCAGCAATGTAACTCAGCACTTACTATAGAACACATTCTGCAAGCATGCCCTCAATACAACAACTCCCGTCAAATTTTCAAAATACAAAATACATTAAAACTCACGTTATCTAATACCGGCGAATCGATAATCAATATTTTAAAGTTCATTAAGCATATAGGACTATATCAAAGGATATGATATACTCACGGATATGCGGCAGATGACCCTAGCAGTTTGGGCCGCTAATTTAAAAAAAAAAAAAAAAAACATCACAAAATATTTATTGAAAAATAAAGCAGTATAACTACAAACTTCTACATAAGAAAGTGTATCAACAATGTTGCTTTTGAACACTTCCCGAATACATAAATATAAAACATGTAATTGTTACATATATAAAATTCACATATAAATTTAAACATGATACAGACTCTTTCTTACCTTTCAAATCAGTCACCATATATCTGTCATTTGGTAACACTGCCGAAATTTAAAAGGAACTTTGAATAGAGGCAGCAGTTTTCTGCTGGTGCCAGTATTTGAGATGTATTTCTGATCATAACTAAGTCGTTTGTCTTACATTGTTTAGGCTTTTTATGCTTAGCATCAAAAACCACTTTAGCATACTTAGTTTAACTTAATTTCCTACTTTTGACCGCAACTCTTGTAAGCTGGTACGAGTAACGTTCTCAGAAACTATTTCTATGATACTAGGGTTCATTAGTTCAGCTGCTGAAATTTGCTGTGGCGTATAATTTACTGTTAGATGGTATACCTTCTTGTGCACAAACATTTTTGTAATCGTTTGATAGGTACTCGCTTTCATTATCACCATATAGGTTTGCGATTTTCAAGTTAAAATGTGTTTTGCATTTAGCCATAAAATCTTTGAAAGCAGTTAACACATTGGATTTGTACGTTATTAAGTAGATAGTAGTATAATGATTAAATTCGTCTATTTTATCACAAACATTTCGCCCCAGCGAAGGGTAATCGCGCCCTTTTTCCATAAATACAGCCTTCGCAGATTTCATTGTTGGTATTAGAATATCAATATGTTTCATATCATTATGCATTTGACAATTTTTTAATTTCAAAAATTTTTCTTTACTTATATGACCTAAGATAAATTGCCACAAATTGTATTTTTTTCTGTATCGTTCATTTGTTAAATGTCATACTTATTGAGTCATGCATCACTTTACCTGTATTTATTTATTTATTTATTGAGTTACAATATCCAACAAACCGAGGTCCTTTTACAGGATAAGGTTAGAACAAAAGCAGATATAATACAAAAAAGATAAAAGAAACAGGTAAATAAGAACAAACAAACTCAAACAAACATGAAATTATAAATTACATGACAGGTATCTATGGAACAAACAAACGAAGTGTATAATGATAAACACCTAACATTAAATAATTATAATTGTTTAATACTGTGAATGTTTGTGTTGAAAATATCTATTATAATATTGACATTATTGTAATTAGAAAGAAGGGGGATTGAATTAAGATGTTGATTCTTGGAGTACGTATTAAAAAAGTTTCACAATGTCTTGAGTTAAGACACGAGGTACAGCGTAAAAATACTGTCTTCAGATTTAATAAAATTATGTATAATTTTATAGAGGAAAATTATAGATTACGTCACCCTCCTCTTTAAAAGACAAGTAAAATTAAAGGTAGATAAAAGGATGTCATGGGATATTCTCTAGGCGGATAGTTGCCAAATGATTTAAGGTGTAAATTCTTTAGGAACCGACGTTGAATATTTTCTAATGATGTTATGTGACAATGATATATTGGATTCCATATAATCGAGGCGTATTGTAATTTTGAGCTTATTAAACACTTGAACAATAATTTGCACGTATCTATATTTTGAAAATCTTTAATGTTTCTTAAGACAAATCCTAATGTCTTAAAAGATGATGTAACAGTAGAGTTAATGTGATCAACAAATGTTAACTTTGAGTCAAACATAACTCCGAGATCTTTAACATTGTTAGGTCTATTCAGAGAGATACTTTCAATTTTATAATCAAGTTCACAAGTGAATTGCTTTCTTGAGTACGACATAACGTTGCATTTGTTGACGTTTAAAAATAGGTTATTTTCCATACACCATACGATTTAGGTTGATTTGCAAGTGTTCACAATGGACCACCGAGTCAATTTGACAGAATATTTTTAAATCGTCAGCGTATAGAATGTATTTTACATCAATATTGGCGGTAATATCATTTATAAAAATTATGAAAAATAAAGGACCTAGAATGGATCCCTGTGAGACTCTGATGATTGTAAAAATTTGTTCGTAACTTCATACTTGAACATATTGCCAACTATCACTTATGTAGGATGTTATTAAATTTAAGAACTCTGTAGATATATTCAAATATTGAAGCTTATGTAATAATATATTATGATAATAACCAAATTTGTTACTGTTGAGCGACATGAATACCTGTATGGTCGAATAAGACGGTAATTCCATTTTATTGGAGGCGACGGACTTTTAGAAGATTGTAAGGTCCTTCAAAGGCATAGAGAATCTTTTCTAGAAGTTCACGGATTCCCAGGTTAGTTGTTACTTCTATTATTCCACGTTTTGTAGCTTGAATGAATCATCCAGTTTTTGCGACCGAGATTTGTGATAGTATAGTCAAACTGTCACATTCGGTGAAAACATCAGGATTATTAACGATAAGCTCTGTATCTCCAGAATGCAAAATAAAAATAATTTCGCCTGTATTTTTGTTGGAGACATTTTTATTTTTCTTTCCCATTATAAATACAAAACCATCACTCTTATCACTAGGAGTGCGAAAATTAACTGCTGTGGTTGCTTTCTTTCCTTCTCAAGTATTCTTTTTAAATAAATACAATATCGACTGAAGTGATTGGGCATGTCGCAGTGGTTACACTGAATGTTTGTGAATTTGCAATTCAATTTCGGGTACTTTATGATAACAATAATAAATGTATAACAAATTTTATGTGCATTCCTTATTGCTAATACATATTTAATTTAGTAATATATTATCAATGTATTGCTATGATATTCGCTGACGGCGGTAAAAATCACAGTAAATAATTTCTAATTTATAATCCCAAAATCGTAAGTTCGGACCATTGAAATTAAACACAATTCTAGAAAACACAGCAATAAAATAAATTCAAATCAAATCAGAGAGAACAATAAAATACGACACACATAAAAATAAATGAAATTCCCTATCTAGCATAAATATAAACACGATACTAAAAAATAAAAATAATTTGGATAATTATTGTTTAAAATCAAATTTGTTAAACAAAAAATACAATTAATGATCAAAATTTTCAATTCAAAATATTCTCAATTATTTTTAAAACTATTAAAAGATATACAATAAATTTATATGGAGCTTATTGCAACCTTTTAGTCCGCGTAGCTCAAATAAAACCTCCAGCCGCACTGTATCATTTAATTCGATGTTCAACTGCAATCTGCTAAGCTCCTAAACAATTCAAGTGATATCTCGGTTCCACTAGGAATCCTTTCTTGTGTCTTAAAATCATTTATAACTATCTTATTTCTCCAACTTTCTCCAAATTAATTTTTCGACTCGTTAACTAGATGTTTTCCTTTTTATAACAATGCTTCAATTTTAACGAATAATAATCTATTCTCTCTATCTACCAGTCTTTACTTTCTCAATAATTTTCAACCCCTACAATTTTCTATAATTTGCTTGTTGTTATTTATTTTTCATCCCCTTCTTCTTCTTGCAGTGCCGTATCCGTTCAGCGAATGTTGGCGATCATGTTCGCTATTTTGTCTTTATTAACCGCCGCTCTGAAAAGTGCGGTCGTTGACTTCCCAAACCACTGTCTCAAGTTCTTCAACCAGGACGTTCTTATTATTCCTGGGCCTCGTTTTCCATTGATTTTACCTTGGATTATCAGATGTAGTGTATTATATGTTTCTGGATGTCTCATTACGTGGCCAAAGTATGCTAGTTTTCTCTTTTTCACAGTATCTTTACCCATTCTACGCATTACTTCTATGTTTGTAACATAGTCTACCCAACTTATCCGTAGCACCTCTAATTTTCCAATGTTTCCACATTCTCCATTATATTTTCCGCAAATAATAAAATCGCCGATACCAGCTTGAACCTTTCTTGACATCAACTTGATAAAACGAATTGGTTCTCATCACGTGGTATTGAGCTTTTTCCAGTTTTATCACTTTCCCGCACAAATTAAATTAAAAATCTTCTATCTACATGAACCTAATAAATGCGTAAACAGTTCGAAATGTTATAAACATTTTGACAATTAGTATAATAATAACGAAGTGAATTAAAATAACATGACTGATTCTAATTACAATTAAATTGTGTTATAAATATCTCTAACTGTTTTTATGGCTGTAATATAAAAGTTGCATGTAATTAATAAAAACATCTGTCCTCTATAAAATACTTTGGTATTTTATCAAACAGAACAAATGCATGAAAACAGAAAACAAAAAACATGCATGCAACTCTCTACTCAGATAAAATAAAATGTATTTTATTCGCAATACACAATTCGAATTGATCCGAATAGGTGCTAAAACTTAAGTACAAGTGATATCATATCAGTATATTAGACTGAAAAACACATATAGTTCTTACTAATTTACTATATTTTCCATTATTTTTTTTTAAAAAGCAGGTATACCACACAGGAAGTAATAGCTGAGCTTTGTGTTTTGTCATTTGTTCTTTTATTGACCAGTAAATATTTATTCAATAAATAAAATCAATCGTCATTGCCTCATAGGACATTTCGAAACTTCAGAGCGTTGAGGCTTATATCCGGTAGAAATGCATAACCAAATTGAACTGTAAAAACCAGTGCGAGATTTCCCTATTTAAAGTTGTGCCTAATTAAGTTATTCAATTATAGAACAAAAGGTTTTACAGTGCATTCGTCAAGTACGTAGTTCCTGGGCATTCATAGAGAATGAAATTATTGATTATTAAAAATATCAATGTAAGATGTATTTTTGTCACATGAAAATATGGTAATAAATAAATAATACTTTATTGTATGCTATTGATAAATGTAAAACAATAAATTTTTGATATTTAAAGGGGCACGAAGAAGATATGTATATTGTCATGGAGTCACGGATCGATGTACACGTTTATGAAATAAAAGCATTGTCTTAATATTTTCTTTTTATTGATGTTTGTACAGGGTTGACCATTAATAACCATAGTGGACCATAGTTCAGATGTAGATTCATTGGGCCGAAATATGAGGGTATAACCAAATATGCTTTAGTAAAATGTTGATATGTTGCTGTGTCAAAGTTCAAATTATTTTTTTGTTTTTTCGCAATAACTCAACAGTGTCTTGACTGATCTTCGCCAAATTTGCTAGAGGAACTTTTTTTATTCTAAGAAACAATAATTTACCTGTGTCTGATGATGAATTTTTTTCATATTTTTTTTGATGAAACCAGAAAAACTTGATAATTCCAACAGTTTTCGAGGAAAATGCTGTTAAACGTTTCAATAATTTTTTGAAAGACAAATTATTTAATGAAACAAAGTGTATTTATTGAAAATCGTGCTTTGGTTACGTTTTAGTTCTGTCATTTACGTCATTTAATCATTTTATTTTGTTCTTGTGTTCCTCGAGCTAATTTCTAAGTCCTTTATTTACGATGCCTAGACATAATAATCTTTATAATAGGGAAATGAGGCATATGATATGTGTTTATGCATAAAATTATTTTAACGGACGTGCTGCAGCGAGGAGATACTCATTGCAATATTCAAAATTAAATACAGCCAGTCCATAAGATTTTTAAAGATCTGTTTCGTCGTTTGGGAGAAACGGGTTTATTTTGCCATAAAAACGATATACGACGACCGAAACGAATTACTCCAGATCAAGAACAAGAAATTTTAGTTCGTGTGGATGAAGAAAGTTTATAATGTCAACTTTTACGTTATTTTTTGTCTTCTAATAAGATTAGATCCTTATTTTAGACAATCTTTTGATTTATGTATTTATCTCAATACCATGAAAATAATCTATTAGTTCATAAGAAAGTGAGAAAGAGTTTACGCTGTTATTACGATTTTGTTTTCCCTTACATTTTATACTTTTTTCAATAAATACATTTTGTTTCATTAAATTTGAATTTGTCTTTCAAAAAATTATTTAAATGTTTAACAGAACTTTCCTCGAAAACGGTTGGAGCTATCAAGTTCTACCAAGTGTACCTTTTATATGTGGAATTGACGCCCTCATCAGATTTTCTGGTCAGAAGTACCACAACGTTTCGTCAAAAAGAAAATATGAAAAAAATTCATCATCCGATACAGCTCCTGCAACGCCCTCTATGATCTAACGTGATGTAATACATAATTATTGTTTCTTAGAATAAAAAAAGTTCCTCTAGTAAATTTGGCGAAGATCAGTCGAGAGGCTGTTGAGTTATTGCAAAAAAACGAAAACATAATTTGAACTTTGACACCCTGTATCTTTTTCTACAGCAATATTTTACTGAAGCATATTTGGTTATATCCTTATATTTTGGTCCATCGAATATACCCCTGAACTATGGCCTTTTATTAATGTTCCACCGTGCATAAAGATGAGCAGTTACAAATTGTTCACTATTGTCTGACTTTTTATATGCGTTAATACGAGCCTTAATTTTGAGTAAGTATTTTTCAGCATGGATTTGTTAAGGGTAGATCAACTATTACAAACTTATTCTCTGTCCTGAAGTCCATGGTTTAAACTATTTTTACTTAAACAATAACTGATGAGGTATTCTACCAGACGAAAATTTTTTCGTACTCATGTATCAACAGTTGCTGGTGCAAAGGAAATATGAATACGTTTAATTAACGATGATTAAATGATAATTTGTGAATGAATAGTTGTAAGGTGAAATTAAATTATTAACTATCACATTCTGACATCTGTGTTTCAAGAGACTAATTAAAATTATTTATGTATTGTGTGTTTTATACGTTAGATTATATCAGACTATATAAATGTTTTACTCCACCAGGAAGTTCATTAACTATTAATATAATGAATAATAGCCGTATGAATTTCGCAAAATACATAGCTAGTTTTTATAGGATTAAAGATAATGACCAGGTATACATTTTTTATATTTGAAAATGAAAAAAAAAACAAGCTGAGGTTTTATATCGCATATAATGTGATGAAAAGTTAACAACAAAAAGTTTATTGGATATAATTTAGAAGTCTAATTTTAAGAAAAGATATGTCGTCAAGGAAATGGCACTGATGGCAGAACACATGGACATACAATTTTACGTCTACCACTATATTGTTGCGTTTTTAATTCAATAGAATTAATATGGAGCCAGTTAAAGAGAGCAGTGCGACGGAACAATAAATTTACAAAATTTTACTTAATAGTAATAGATTTGTTTGAGCAGAAAGTAAATTCAAAAAACTGGAAAAAATTTGTAAAAAAGGAAATAGAAACTGAAAAATTTTGCTACAACAACCTATAATAATTAGTGTATTGTTTTAGGGTTAAAAGGAGTAAAAGGAGTAAAAGTGATACTTTTGTGACGAGTCTGTAGGTCAATTACAGAAGCGTCACAAAAGTGGTTTTTACCCTGAATAGGACATGTTATTGTTTCTTTCAAACATCGATTAGGCATAAAAAAATAAAGATAAAAAATTTTTTCTTCAAACGTCAGAAAATCATGACATTTCTTACTCATTTCATGACATTAAAGTTTGACATTTCAAACGCCACTAGCAATGGATGTAAAAGTACCTTTTCTTCCGCTCGAGCAGACTTTTACTTCCGTTGCTAATAGCAAAGAACAGATAAATTTTTTATCTTTATTTTCCTTATAGTTAATTGACGTTTGAAGAAAAAATAACATGCCTTATTCCCTACTAGAAATATCACATTATTTATCGTTATTACTATATACTACTATATTTAGATGTAATTTATATGATTTTATTATAGCGATAATATATATGACACTAATGTGAGTTACTACAGTCAAAAAAATATTTAAATAAAATATATATCAATGGACAGTTAATGTGCAGAACTAATCACTTGCATCTAATAGTCGTTAATATCGCTATCAAGAATGCTTAATGCTACAAAAATTATAAATAGCATCCTAATGGACATCACAACTATTTCAATGTTGTTTAAAAATTATGGATTTTAATGGTATTTTTGTACTGTGTAATGATATGAGGTGATAAATATAGATAAAAATAATGTCATTTAACACTATTAAAATTTAATGCTTAATAAATATCTGTAACTATACCATTAATTATTTAGCAACGAGGTTTAATGGTATAAAAATGATAAAATTTCTTTTTAATGTTAATGTTATTATTAGTGATAACCGAATGGTGTTTTTGACACGTTTTTATTGAATCAATGAAACTTTTTGAAAACCAGTTGTACGGTTCAAAAATAACATTATTTTTGGGCTTGCGACCAAAAAGTCACGGATTCAAATCTTTGCTAGGGTATGGATGTTCAGTGACGTTTTTAATTACCATTAATGCATATTACGCTGCATTAATTTACCATTATTCCATATGTATGCTTCCACTTCGTAATCATTGATTTACGATTTACTGCATTATTTTACCATTACTATATCATTGTATCATGCCTCATATTTATCATTAGGTTACAATAATGTACAATGTTATTTTACTATTAGTACACAATCATATCATACCCCATATTTATCATTAGTTTACCAATTTTACACACTGAGACCCATTATTTTACCATTGTTACAGGTAGATAAGCTGTAGGCGCAAAATCCCTTGCTATTTCTTATGGAGGTTCATTCTGATTTTCAAAGTAATTCGTGCAAAGATCTGCGCGCGCAGATCACGAATTGGCAGGAAATTCAAACGTTAGCGGTCATGGGTGGTTCATGGTTCATGGAGTGTCATGGATCGTTCATGGGGGTGTGTATAATAAACAGGTCTTACGGTTTTTAAACAGGTCTGTGCGGTTTATAAACAGGTCTGTACAGCTTTCAAATGGGCCATAACACCCCCATGAACCACCCATCATCGCTAACGTTTGAATTTCCCGCTAATTCCTGACCTGAGCGCGCAGCTGGCTCTCTACACAAATGACCTAGAAAACCAGATGAATGAACCTCCACAAGAAATAACATGGGATTTTCTCACAGTACACCCCTAGCTAATCTACTGTTATACAACTATATCATATCCTTCTTTCATCACTAATTAAATATCAATGCAAATTATTACACACTAATCTTGTATCCTGATATCATCACCATTAATGCATATTACGTTATTCGACCATTATTACACAATTATATCATACAAAATATATAACTTAGTCCGAGTACGCCGCCAACTCAGATTGCAATAAGTGGCCACCAAATGGAGCCATTCGACAAGTCGTGGATACGTTCAATCTGTAGTTGATAGGCTAGAGGAACAGCGTAGGGTTGTTGAGTATTCACTTTTTTTTGTAGTTGGGAGGAGAGGAAATCTTCATAGACATCCCCGTCTGGTGTTGGTCGGTGGGGGTAGTGTGGAATTCCTTCCCTTCCTGGGATAAACCTACCCACTAAAACCCCTCCTCCATTTTCCATCTCCGATATGGGACTGCATTGCATTAATCATATGGGATTGGTATTTCCTTTTCATCACTCGCCATTTCTTCGTCTTTCTTCTTTCTCTATGTTAATTTCGTCTATTTCTTTGTCTTTTAGCACATTCGTAACATACCTGTGGATTGTCTGCCAATTGTTTTCATTGGCTATCATGAGATCTATGATGTTTTCCACCGTTACCACTTCTCCAATATGTTGGTGCATTTCGTCTCTATAATCCACCCATTTTTTGCATACTAAGGACGTGTGCTCTGGGGTGTCTATCTCTCCGCAGTACCAACATTTGTCCGTGTTTTTAAGTCCGAACCTTTTCAGATAGGCATTAAAACATCCATGGCCTCCCAGTAACTGTGTTAAGTAGTAGTCTGTTTCTCCATGTTTCCGTTGGCACCATGCCTCTATATCTCTAATTAACCTCTTTGTTCATCTCGTTTTACCTGTCTCGAGTTTCCAGCGTCTTTTCCACTCCTGCATAGATTCCTCGTGGATTTCAATATTGCTTTCTCTCCCTACCTCGTATAGCCTATTGCATTCCTGGATCATGATTTCGATTGGTTTAATTCCTGTAATGACCTGTATTGCTTCTGTTGAGATTGTTCAGTATGCACTACCAACACGTATTACTAGCCTCCTCTGTAGCTTGATAAGCATATTCCTGTGTTTTCTGCCACCCCGCATGGCTCTCTCCCATAGCCTCTAATATTTGGCATTGATCTGCTTAAAGCTATGATCGATTTTTCAGCTTTGTCTATGTGGACGTTCATGTTGGCATTTTTGCCGAAATGGGCGCTCAAGTACTTTAGTTTATCCTTAGATTTTATTCTGCTCCCGTTTAGCTCCAAGGTAATATCTTTTAATTTTCTCCCTCCGTATAGTATTAGGACCTCCGTTTTCTCTTGTGCTAGCTGCAGCTGTTTGGTTCTAATTTTTCCTGTGTAGGGCTATGTTTGAGTTAGTTGTTAGCAGTTTTTCGGTTAGGGCCTCGACTATTATGGCCGTGTCGTCTGCAAAACCGATGACCTTTACTCCTTCTGGCTGTTCTATTTTTAGTATGTCGTCGTAATAAATATTCCATATTGTGGGGCCCAAAACTGATCCCTGTGGGATGCCGCTTTTTGCCTTCATCGTGTGTTTCTCTACTTGGTTCCATCGGTCCTCCAAATAGCTGCCCATTATTTTCATGAGGTATTTGCTCACTTTCATTTCCGTGAGTGTGTCCATAATGCCTTTCCATGGTGCCGTATTGAACGCGTTTTTTATATCTATTGTTATTAGGGCTCCATATTTCCTATGTCTGTTTTCTGCAACTTCGAGGACCCGTTTCATAGCGTCTACTGTCGATCTCTTTTTTCTAAAGCCATATTGGCTATTTGATAACTTTCCCTCCACTTCGCCCAGGAGTCTTGCCACAATCAGCTGTTCCAGTAGCTTCCCTATTACATCTAACAGGCATATCGATCTATATTTGATCTCTTGCTCCCCTTCTTTCTTTGGTTTTTCTATCAGCACCAATCTAGCCACTTTCCATGTGTTTGAGAATTTTCCCTCTTTCAGATGGTAGTTTTTCATTTCTAGAATTTCTTTTGGAAATTATTGTACTACTGCCTTGACCATTTCCGGAGGTAGTTGATCCGGTCCGGAGGATTTTTTGTTTTTGATCCGGTTTACTGCATTTTTGAGTTCTTCCTCAGTAAACTCCGGAATGTCTTGAGCATTTAGTTCTATTTGCTCCCATGCTTGCTCTTCATGTTTTGGAAATAGCTCTATTGCTATGTTTAGCTGTTTTCGTCATCAATTTTGATTCTAAGTGTCTTGGTGAGTTTTTTACATACAGTTTTGTAATCTAGGCACCCACATGTCCTGATCTACATCTTTGCAGGTCTCCTTCCAACATTTCTCTTTCGCTGCCATAATTGCATTCTGCAGTTGAGCTCTTTTAAGCTTATAGTCATCTCTCAGTTCTTCCTATTTTATTTCTAGTTTGTCATTTCGTCTATTTGCTCTAGTCATTTTCCTTTTGGCCGTGTGGCATTGTGAAAATTGCTTGAGTATTCACCTATGCCATACCGTTGAGAGCTAACAAGCTCGAAACTAGTCTGCGGCTAGTGATACACAACAACTCTGCATTGTAGTGGTCCTTTATTTAGGATTAATTTATCTGCTAGTGGCTTATTGCAATAATATATGCGTTTTCCAATTGAAGACGTAGTATGTCGCAAGTTTTAGGGCATTATTTTCAATCGTTTGAAAACACACATTGTGCACCATTATTTTATCATTATTAGACAATTCAGTAGCCCCACTTATTTATCAATAATATTCCATTAATTTCTATCATTAAAGAACCGATAAAATACCATTAGCATGCCATACCAATAGTGGCATTCAAGTGGTTCATGACACATTGCAAAACAAATTAAATCCCAGTCCATTAGTGGACATTGAACTCTTATTCTGTATTCAGTGGTACATTTCTAGCAGGGTTTGGAGTAAAAGCCACTTTTACTCCTATTAAAACAATATA